>JAYKKI010000033.1:11565000-12765000 GCA_039881145.1 Druceiella hillmani
AAGTTGTAGTAAGGTGACAGTTAGAAGGCCAAACAAATTTTAGAAGAATGTTAAAATAATGTTATTTTCTGAAAAAAAAAAACCAAACCTTATTAAAATGAAAAATTATTTCGCAGAAAAGTACCTTGGTGTGAATTGACGTTGCAAAATATATAAGTGATCATATCATTTTTGTTTTCCTGATCCGCACTTGAGTATTCAGTCAGCTTCATCTCGTTTTTACTATCGTCTAATAATTCTTTTTGTGAATCCGCATCAGTAGGATGAATAAATTTGACTTTTTCTTCATTGGTTTGGTTTACCAGTTCTAAGCTGAGTTGTTCTTTTTGTAAATCTTCCATGTCAACTTGTTCAAAATCTGCTGTTTTACTTTCTACCACACTTGGTGTTTCAGGTTCATTAAAAAGCTGAAATTGTGTAGAATAGCTTAAGTTTTTTTTAAATTTAACTATTTATAGCTGGATAAATTAGTAGAGCATTTTTGTTTTGGTTAAAACAAGCTCGTAAGTCAGAGCATTAATATCATACCATATAATTTAGTATTATATATTAGATTTAAGAAGTTAAAATTCTATTTTCAATTGTAACAGTTGTATCTTTTATAACTTTCAAGTCTTTTAATATTTCTTGACAGTTAAACTAACAGTAATTTTTAATTTAGTCATATGAGGACCATACAGGAAACATAGCTGTCATTGAAAAAATCCAGAATGCCCACAGGTGCGAAAATTATTGGTTTTATGTCGGTGCAAAATTTTTTTTATAAAATGGATAAAATACAGTTTTCAACTAAAAAACATTGACAAATTATAAAAAAAGTACGATTGAAAACTATTTAAAGGAGGCTTTTTTACAAAAGTGACAGAATTTAATTCTTAAGTACAGGATTAACATTTCTGGTCATGTAGTTGTGAAAGTAAATAATTAAAACTTTGTTGAAATCAAATGATGAAAAAAGTCATTATAGATAAGGATGATTGCGAAACTGGTCATATTTTCATTAAAATACAAACTATGTATAATGAATTGTATCTGTGTAGTAAATTTAGTAATGTAAAAAAGTGGTTTCATTACAAGGGAATACATAAACAAACTTCTGAAAAATTAAACATTGTGTTTCTATTTTAATGAATTTTTTGAATATTTAAATGAAAAAATTTGCAATCTTAGAAGGACTGATGAAGAGCTCCACTTCTGGCATAACTCTGTGCTCGAATGAAAAATTGTTATACTTTTGTTATATTATTCAGCTTTTTTGAGTAACATCATAATAACAAGGCAAATATTAAGGAACACAGTTTTATTAAAGTCAGTTCAGTAGTTTCTCAGTTAGTAATAGTCAAACATAACTATCTGTAAGAATTTATATGTTAATATATATTAAACAATGTGATGAAGAATTGTATCAGCCAACGCAGTCTAGGTATTTAGTGGTGATACAGCGAGAATTTAGAGGTAAACATGAAATATTGGCCTAGACTGCTTATGCGTTTGCTTAGTCCCGATTTTGCCCGGGCAAAAAGCAACCATAGCTGCCATTTCATATATGACTTATTTACAAACAGCAGTTCTCCAAAAATGCTGAAATAGATGTTTCTTAATGTTTGGCTGAAGGTTTAGATATAATTTTTCCAGTCTAATGTCAAAAATGTCCTAACTCTCATCCAACATTCTAACTCCTTAATTTTCCCAGCCTTAGGGGTTGAATTTTGAAAGATCCTTTCTCAGCAAACAGAGAGGAACAGATATTTCAAGTTTTACACTTTTAGTTAAGGAGATTTTATGAATCAGTGAATGAGTGGTAATTGTCATATTTCATAATTCACCTTTCTCAAATTTGTATGCATTCCTTTAATTTCATTACATTCCAAAATCCACATTTTTACATTTGTATACATTCTGTAATCCACATTCACTAAATTTTATACACATTACTTAATTCAAACCCCTTAAATTTTAACACTTTCCTTATTTGACATTCTTTAATTCAAACTCTTAAAATTCTCATGGTTGTTCTATTCGACAATCCTTAAATTCGTATACATTCTGTAATTAACGTTATTCAAATTTGTATGCACACCGTAATTCACAACTTCTTGAGTTCATACACTTTTTTTAATTCACATTCTTTGAATAGACCATTAACAATGTACGGAACAATGGTCTGACACAAAAGCTCCGCAACTGCCTGCCTGGTTACATAATTCATACATACTGAGATGCATCAGAAATCAGCAGGAGGAAGCATATACTGTAAATTAAAGTTGTAGTACCGCAAGGAAGCGTTCTGGCACCAGTTTTATACCTATTATAAACCAGAGACATCTCTGACTTTACTCAAGACATCATTGCTACTTTTACTGATAACATGGCAATCCGTCGGAAACAATCAAGAAAAAGGAACACAAAAACTGCATACTTCCTTAGACCAAATAAAGTGGAGGATGAAGTTGAATAAAGCCAAGTCCTTGACTTCATGAATAAAAAATCTAATTAGAATAAACAATGTCCACATCCCTTTCAGTCATACTGCAAAATACCTATCACACTTGATGAAAGCACGCATAAAGAAAAATACAAAATAGAAGGAGCTGGCTATTAGGATGAGAATTAAAACTTTTCATTCACAAGATACTTCTGTACAATCTGATTCTCAAACCGATGTGGAGAGACGGCATCCAGCTTTGGGGATTTGCCAGCGGAAGTACTATACAAATTATTTCAATTATCAAACAAGCTAAGAACCATGAAGAAGCTCTAGCTCCTAAAATTCACGAATTAAGCGAGATGACTCAATAGGACCAAGCCAATGAGCTAGTGCAATACATTTTGTAATTCACACTCCTTGAATTATACACATTCTATAATCCACATTCCATGAATTCCTACACATTCTGTAATTCACATACCTTGAATTTGTACACATTCCATAATTTACATTCCTTGAATTTGTACACATTCCATAATTTATATTCCTTGAATTTGTGTACAGTCTCTAATTCGCATCCCTTGAATTTGTACACTTTCATAATTTACGTTCCTTGACTTCACATAGATTCCGTAATTCACATTCCTTGAATTCGTACATTCCATAATTCACATTCTTTAAAGTCGTATAAATTTGGTAATTCATGTTCCTTTAATTTGTAAATATTCCCTAGTTCAAATTTCTTAAATTCATACAGATTCAGTGACATACATTCCTTAAATTTATATGTAGATGACTTTATACAAATTACTTTATAAATTTTTATAATGGTTATAAATTTTGATATTCATCTTTCAACAATTTACGATTATCTTCAAAACATCATGTTTTACAGAAATTTTTTCAAAAGTATTGTAAAAAATACTGGAAACTAAGTCTATTTTCTAGGATCTTTAAAACTATGACATGTTTAAAGGGTGAATTAAATGGTTTCTTGATACCTCGGTCAATCAAGTAAAATGACAAAATATTTGGACCTAATAATACAAAAGTCACATATGTTTTTAGTGTTATGGAATACCGATTTTTACACTTTAATAAAAAAACTAGTCATATTCTTTAGTAATTTAAATAAGCAATGGTCAATCAAAAAATATATTTTTAGATAAGAGTTTTTGTGAATAGACATTTCTTATTTAAATGAAAAGAGTTTTTTATGAGCAGGCATTGCTTATTTAAATTAAGAATGTGTGCGAATTTTAGGTAATTTTTTTTAGAAAAACTTTAGACAGTTTTTTTCATCTCCTGAAAAGACTACTTCTTTCATTTTAATGACAAAGTACAGTATAGTAGTTATGGAAATGTACCATTTTTTAACATAGCCCCTGATCATGACATTAATTAAATCTATTTAACAAAAGCATTGCGAATAAATTGTAATCATGACTAGGGATTGTTTTAAAAAATTATACGTTTTCGTTAACAAATAAATAAAGGAAAAATGCGCAAATTTTAACACGTAAACAAAATGTTTTAAGAATTTTGTTGTGACGAACATCTTAATTTCTTTAATTTTAAGTGTATATGCAAAACCAATCTTCTCGACTAAACGTAACATTATTATCTATTACAAAATTAAGAAACTAGATGCCGATTAATAAATTTTAGCACTATATTTATAAACTAAAACTATATTTATACCAACTTACTGCCTCGAGGCCACAAAAATGCTCTTCAGAAATTGATTCTTCAATGGAGACTTCTCCAGGAGAGACATCATCATGACAATTGACTAAAATATCACCATAAAGCGGACCAGTGACAGATTGCGAGCGGCTGTCAAGCAAGGAAAGCGTACAGGGCGCTGATAATTGACACACGCCACTGTCTGATTCCATGCTCCCTGTCGTGCTGCTCAACAGCAGGGATGTAGGAGGATGTGCGCTGAATGAAAGCTCCGTTTGTGTCCCTACTGTGCGCACATTTTCTGAGAGGTAACATTTTAATCTATAAGCTTTTATACTAACAGATCGTGAGAAATTTTATATTTATTCTCAGAAATTTTTTTTATAAAATTGGATAATTTTTGGAAGAGATACAGTTTATTTTTCAAGACAAGGGTAAATGACATAGAAAACAAGATTTCTTTGGCATTTTTAAGTATATATGAGTAAAAAACCATGGCACTAAAACGGTTATAAACAAATAGAAAATACAAAGTTTAGTTTCAGGCAGTTGTCTGGTTTCATTATCATTATTCTCTGGTGGATGTGGTGCTTAATTGTTAGCTTTGTTCCATAGTTCTGGTTTTAAGTCTTTTGGACTGTATCTGTGGTAAACATATTAAAGAGGCATGGTTGCTTTATACTAGCACACTTTACTTTTATGGAAATATGTTAACCATTTATTTTGTATTGTATTCGCTTATGAAGAGAACTTCATAGGTATGGCAATAAGATAATCCTATTAAACTACAGATGTATTTAGTTGAAATGTAAAGATTTTATGAAAATTGCATTGAAATATTTTGGAATTGTCTAATTAGCATAAAAGTAATTGTGTTTACGTAAAAGGGAGTGCTTTTTCATGTGTAGTATTGACTAATTTGTTACCAAACAATTTATTCAGTTCAACAATTATTTTAATTTAGTTTGTCCGATAATGCTGTCAGTTATGAGCAGATTTGATTGACTAAATAATGGAATTAATTTGTTTCTTTCAATATTTTAATTAACAGTTTAATAAACTAAGGTTTTAATTAACAGTTTAATAAACAAATTGGAATCTTTATTTAACAAACCTTCCACATATGCGACATCAACTTCAAATTTGACAAATTCTTTTTTGTAAGTACAGCCACACCTGTACCATATAGTGGAAGTTGAGTCTGTACTTATATGTTCAGGCATCTCGTCGCAATAGGACATCTTTGTACTGAAATATAATACTTTTTAAAGTTCCCGGAGGAGGCATTCTTTACATATTGATGCAAGGTCAATATTTAATTTAGGCGTCGCATTAACTCAAAATAGCTTAATATATTATGTTTAATAGTGTTAAAGTATCAATTGTTACTAACGTGGTGATTGCAATTGCCAATGAATTACAGTCAAACTTTTGATAAAGATCAAACTTTTATGAGCCTGAAATTGTGATACTCGGAGCGAGACTGTCGGCCTGATGTAAAAAAATTTAAGTACGTTTCAGTATACTATTTATTTTTAATGATACATGCTAAACTTGACATGTTCTTCCCTGTTTTTTTTTAGGAAAAGGCTGACTTGGTAAAACAGAATAAGTAACACTTTTGTTCATTTTATTGCGGATGTCATAAAAACCCAATTTTTTTTTAAAACTTCAAATTGTAAACACATTCATTACTATATTATTATTCTAATTGTGATAATTGATTACTGCAAAAATTACTTAATTGTTTTTTTTTGTTATTACTTGTTTGCTTTATTACTAATAATTTTTTGTCAAATAAAAATTATAAGCTAATTAATAGTTTGAGTGCCGATTACATCTTTGCAGGATGCAGACTGCGAAAGATCAAACACATCCCGTGGCTGCATAGTTAGTTGCTTCACTAAGAGTCAGTGTGTTACCGTCATAGGTAATGAAATTTTGTTTATGCATGGCCATCATATGCATGGGTTCGAAAAACACATTTGGAACTGTAGTTTCTTATTTTGAAAACACATTTGGAACTGTGTTTTCGAGAGGTCTTCGACATGGTAGCTCGGCAGTTAACCAGTTAACACTGGTCATATATGACTCAAACCAATTAATTTAAATTAATTGGTTGATAATGATTATAGTTTTTCTTGACCACAAATCTTACCTAAAATTAATTCTTTTAAGAGCTGTTAACCTAGAGAAAGTATTAGAGCTTGACAAATGATAAAAGAGCTGTAGCAAGTACTGTAGCAATACATATATAAATTATTACTAACTAGAATTCAAAATTTGGAACTTGACCATTGTGTGCTTATCTAATGTATAAAACATGAAACATATACTAATATGAATATTGTATATAACATTATGCTTCATTTCATGCTATAATGGCAGTTGCCATGATTGTGGATTAACTGATAAATTAAAAGATATAAAAAAAACTTAATCTGTTTCAGATCATTAGTATGATGATAAAAAATAAGGCAGGGAGCAGAAGGCCATGCAATTAAGGACCAACATTATACAATCTGAATATATGCACACACGTCTTATGTAATGAGAAAATAAGAGGATGAAAGTCACAACTTTGGAAGCTAGATGTAACTTTATAGTTGCAAGAGGTTTCTTTCCACAGGTGAATTAGTGTCAATGCCACTATATCAGAAAAAATCTACAAAGCTGGTAATTCAAATTCTGCGTGCTAAATCATACAGTCGAAAATTAAAGAAGGAATTCATATGAGTTCTTTTTTGGGCGTTGTTTGGTACTTGGAATGTTGAAATATGAACATTATTGTATAAATACAGAGTTATATATGATATTATGATTTTGATAATTCTTTAACATGTTTAATATGGTAGTTGACTCATTCTAAATTTTGATATTTTTCGTACAATATTGTGAAATATATGTTAATTAAAAACCAGTCTTGAAAAAATTTAAAAATTGATTGAAAAATAAACCAGTCGTAGGCTTCTAAATTTGATGATACGTATAGAGTTGGGTATATCCCTGTCTCTTTTCCTCTCGTAGAATATAATGTGCAATATTAAAAATGACCTCACAACACAGTATTGCCGTCCATCTCTAAAGGTTAAATTTAAACTTTTATAACTCGATCAATTTTAAAGATTATTAAAAAATTTTTCACTCTTCGTCAGCTTGTACCTTGAAATTATGATTAATGAAATAAAAAAAATTTAGTCAAATACCCAATTATAGTTAGCTACTCTCACTGTATGCGAAATTTATTGAATTTTTTAAAATTACCACAAACAAAAAAACTGCAGATAGTGACATTACGAGCGAACAAATAAAAAATGGGGTGTTTGGTTAAGCTTCAAATAATGAGAAGAAACATGATTGTAGTGCGTTAAATCATTTAAATTTATAGTATTTTGCCAAATAAATTTTGGTTATAACAAAATTATATGGAACTAAATACACCTGTTACAAAAATATGAAAAAAATTTAAATAATGTAAAATATTTTTCTAAACTAGTTCCTTATGATAAAAAAAAACATTTGTAATTTTTGGTTGTCTTGTTTTTAGGGTACCATATGGCAAAAACGGAATTCTTATAATTTCGTTCTGTCCATCTGTCTGTTTGCTCATATGTCACAGCCATTTTACTTGGTGACTATTGACACTATACAGATGAAATTTGGTTGGTAGGTGTTTCTACGAATCATTATACAATGATATAAGTGAATTATGAAAAAAAATTATTAGGGGTGGCACTCCATATATCTAACTGAGGAATGAAAAAAAATGCACATAGGTGTGTGGAATATCATTCGATAGGTCTTAAAAAATGATATAGAGGTACTGAAATAACTTTTTTATTTAAGTCAATAGAAGGTGAGGTATGCACTTCTAAAATCTTAAAAAGTGTCCCACAATCGAATTTTTCAACCAATGTGTGTAAAATTCGGAAAAAAATTAATGCATGGTTATCACAGAAATATATCTAGTCATTTATAATAAGTACAGTACATTGTATAATATGTGCATAATAAATCCTTATTCACACTTGGATAATGTTTTATAACAATTTTTAAACACACTTTTTATGAACAGTTACATCAAATAGTCTTTAATAAATACTGTTTGTCAAAAACTAAAGTAAATAATGTTATTTGTAAAAAATGTAATTCTAATGATAAGAATCTCATGGAATCTTTAAAATACATTACAAATACGAGTCGAGGTACGAGGATGGGCTAGGAACCAAATTCTCCCAAGCCTTTTCAAATAATTTGGTTTGGACTGACATCTGACAAGTGATTTGAAATAGGTATCTACCAACTAAGACAAGGAAGAACTTACACAGCAGAACACAAAAAAGAACTAGGGCTCTATAATATACAATAGTTTAGAAAGGAAGCAAAGAGAGGAGCTGCAATGGACCATTCCCCATGATCGATATATAGAAGCATGAATATATTTAAATTGTTCAAACCATTTTAGCGCTATGGTATCATGTTGGTGTTACATGAAAACAATTAGATAAATCCTAATAACAATACTTTGGTGTTGCACGTAAATTACTGGACAAATCTCTCTAACATTATAACATGTGGATTTGAACATTCAACATTAAATGAAAACTTTTCTGTTATTTTTTAAAATTTTTCCTTCCATGACATTTTCTCCATTTACTTTTTCATTACTTACCCTGTCTTTAAAAGTATTTCTATTTTTATTTATTGGTGATCTCAGTTTTACGGCGTTTACTTTCCTCTTATCTTCATTATATGTAGTTCACAATATATAATGATCAGTACCAATGTACTTTATGTATGGTGTTTTTCTATAAGTATTTATTCGTAACTATGTTTACCAAAACAATTCATATTATTTCTTGAAGTTACAAATCATTTACATCATCTTTTAACAAACAATCTAAATACAGAATTTAGTTCATTTACAACATAGTTATTTTACCAACATTGAAATAAAAATATATTTTCTTTTCACCACTTCCAAAAATGAAAGCCTTGCATTTTCCACGGCCTACAAATATTCAGATAAGTCTCATTACATAAAACTTCAATGAGTACATTCGATTGACCGTCTCTAAATATTTGTCAAGCTTATCATTGTATAATAGTTCTAAATGCAGTCTAAAAAGAATAGACATTAACATACTTTCGTTCGTTATCATTCCAAGTTACATCACCATCGTAAGTTGATGCTGGAGTTTGTTCTGAAACTACAAAATAAAACCAGGCTGGATTATTTTATAAGTACAATATTACTTCACAACATTCGGTTTGAAAATTATTTGACTTGGTAGTTGAAATAAATTATAACTAGCGTGACCCGTGCGAAGTCTTCGCATTATTTATTCCATTATAAAGCTCAGATGACAGATCAAACAAATATTTTACTAAAATTGACATATAGAGGCGCAAGTATCAAAAGCATTGAGCTAAAGCGCCACTTTATTTATACGTGAGTGGATTTGAAATTAAACAAAAATTTTACCGACCGTCAATCATATTGATGTTGAGCCGTTAGATGGCAGCATTGCTGTTTTGTGTATATAATTTTAATAATTAATTAATTTGCAAAAACAATAGCAATAATAAATTGTTTAGTTGTGGATGCCGGTAGAGCAAGCAATTATCTATAAAATGATATATAATTTATGTGGATTAGTTGTGAGGTTTTTTCTAAAAAGGGAGTGTAACATCTTAACCTTAGCGTATTAATATATATGATGATGATGATGTGTTAAAATCAAAACTAATGTAGTAGTCTGAGAACTTAATTTGTAATTTGTTTTATTTATCATTTTATTTTTGTTCAAAATATGTATCAAATACAAGTTATTATCATTGTTAGTTACTCAATTGTTTCGTATGCTAAATTTTTTTGTAATGTAGCCATTTTTGTAAGTTTATTTTTTTTCTGATTTTTCTTGCTATTGTATATGTTTAAGACTTGGATTATATCACGACTCTTCATTACTGATTTGATAACTTTATTTAACTAAGTTTTTATTCCAAAAATAAATTTTATAATTTCAAAAAGAAAGGTAGAACTAAATTGCAATAGATTGTACTCAAAAATTCTCACAGCATCTTACGCCATAAGTTCAAAACCATAGTGACATAAAAAAATAGTTAAGAGTGGAAACCATTATATTTGCTATTGTTTTCAAGGCAATTGGAATAATCATTCTTCCTGTCATTATTCTTAATTCTTGCTGCTTTCTTTTTGTTTAAATAACTTGTTTTAAACTTAAAAATTATGTATGCAGATTGTAGACTTATTGCCAAGAGAACAATCTTTTATAGCCAATCACAAGTCACGATGTAAAACATTAATGTCACTGCAAATGACTGATAAAAGTACAACTGTAATAAACAATAAAAATTGTTTTAATACATGGCCAATATAAAGAGATACACAAAGTTAATCAGAGAAAAACTAAATAAGTATCATTGCAGAAACGAGGAAGATATCTGTAGGTTGTTTATGTGTCTTTAATATATGACTAATTAATCAGGTACATTAAGTAAATCAGAGTAAAACTACATAAGCAACATATAAAAAATGAGGAAGATATCTGTAGGTTGTTTGTTATGTGTCTGTAATATGTGACCAATTAAACAAAGACATTAAGTAAATTAGACTAAAACTAAATAGGCAACATGCAGAAACGAAGAAGATATCTGTAGGTTGTTTGTTATGTGTCTTTAATATGTGACCAATTAAAGAGGTACATTAAGTGAATCATAGTAAAATAAATAAGCAACATATCAGAAACGAAGAAGATATTTGCAGATTGCTTGTTATGTGTCTTTAATATGTGACCAATTAAACAAGTATATTAAGTAATTAAGAGTAAAATTAAATAAGCAACATATCAAAAACGAGGAAGATATCTGTAGGTTATTTGTTATGTGTCTTTAATATGTGACCAATTAAACAAGTACATTAAGTAAATAAGAGTAAAACTACATAAGCAACAAATAAAAAATGACGAAGATATCTGTAGGTTGTTTGTTATGTGTCTGTAATATGTGACCAATTAATCAGGTACGTTAAGTAAATCAGAGTAGAACTAAATAAGCAACATATCAAAAACGAGGAAGATATCTGTAGGTTATTTGTTATGTGTCTTTAATATGTGACCAATTAAACAAGTACATTAAGTAAACAAGAGTAAAACTACATAAGCAACAAATAAAACATGACGAAGATATCTGTAGGTTGTTTGTTATGTGTCTGTAATATGTGAACAATTAATCAGGTACATTAAGTAAATCAGAGTACAACTAAATAAGCAACATATCAAAAACTAGGAAGATATCTGTAGGTTGTTTGTTATCTGTCTTTAATATGTGACCAATTAAACAAGTACATTAAGTAAATAAGAGTAAAACTACATAAGCAACAAATAAAAAATGACGAAGATATCTGTAGGTTGTTTGTTATGTGTCTGTAATATGTGACCAATTAATCAGGTACATTAAGTAAATCAGAGTAAAACTAAATAAGCAACATATCAAAAACTAGGAAGATATCTGTAGGTTGTTTGTTATGTGTCTGTAATATGTGACCAATTAATCAGGTACATTAAGTAAATCAGAGTAAAACTAAATAAGCAACATATCAAAAACTAGGAAGATATCTGTAGGTTGTTTATTATGTCTTTAATATGTGATCAATTAAAGAGGTACATTAAGTAAATCAGAGTAAAATTAAATACGAAACATATCAGAAATGAGGAAGATATCTGTAAGTTGTGTGTTATGTGTCTTTAACATTTGATCAATTACAACTTTTTAAACAAAGCAAGTATGATTTGTATACTCAAAATAATTTATTTCCATAATGAAATTGTAGTGACTTTAAAAAATTCTTTGTAAAAAGCAATTCTATGAAAGGATCTGATCGTTGGAATGTATTCAAGGCTGTATAGCTGCAGTCATTGGACTGAAGATATGATGGTATATAAGTATTATTAAAAACATAAGAAAACAGAGAACATAGATGGGTGTAAATGTACCAGACCCTAATTTCCAAGATGATATAATTTACGTAAATCAAAAAGGAGTATTTTTTATTACATCTAAATCTATTTGAAATTCCATCCAAGTTAGGCGGAAGCATTTTCGGAAATATGTACTACAGTTTAATTTACAGGAATTTTTCTATATTCCCTCATAAAAGAAGGAAGTACATGAATTATTTCATTTATCTACAATTTTTAATTAAATGTAAACAGATATACTAATACAACCGTACAGACTTAAAGCATTAAAAAAATATTATTAAAAATATACCTTCCACTTTCTCAGCCTGTCCACATATTGTCTCTGCTGCCTCTTTTGTCGCTTCATCTCTTACCTCCAGAACAGCGCTGGCGTTGAATTCGACTTTATCACCAGCCTCCAAAACTATCCTTTGTATTTCTTCTATAATTTGCTTCACAACTATGCGAGTATCTTCTGACTCATCTTTTTTGCGAAACATTTTTTATATTATACATTCATATATTGGTTAAGAAATATAGTTTGAAATGTAAATGTATTATAATATATAAAACCATGAAAAAACAGAATAAGATACAATTTATGTTTTAATGTTAAGATTCATATGACAAAGTAACATATTTCTTTATATCAAATTATGACCTTAGTGATGATATCTACTATAGTTAGGCTATTTAATTTAATTTTTTATTTTATTTATTTATTTCAAACTTTTATAAACCTGTTTATATATAAATATTTGG
The DNA here is from genome assembly GCA_039881145.1 of Druceiella hillmani. NCBI lineage: Eukaryota > Metazoa > Arthropoda > Insecta > Lepidoptera > Hepialidae > Druceiella > Druceiella hillmani. Next base: position 11,577,862 of record JAYKKI010000033.1, read on the forward strand.
GGGATGTATTACTACAGAAGTTATATTTTAAAGTTTAGATTTCGAATAAATAAAAAAATTGTTAATAAATCTTAAATATTTCAGAATTTGTATAAATAAATGCAATTTGACCGAAAAAAGTTAAATAAGAATATAAAAGAAAATGTATCACGTATTGACATGGTCAGGGGCTGGGAAATAATAAATGAAAGAAATTACAAAGTTTTTATTCTTTTTAATTAAACATTCAATCACAATACTAAATGATTGAAATATCTCCAATAATATATAAGTCATGCTGTTTTAAAGTTCAAATTTCACACTTTGCCACCTGTAAGAGCTAATAACGTTATACAGCACATCCATTGGGGTGATTACATATGTAACATTCAAAGAATTAACTTCTTATGTCAACAACAGTTGTTTGTTAATAACAAATAATGTAATAATATATAAAAGTAAGTGGAAACTTATAATGAATATTAGTTTAGAAATACGATTATGGATTTCAAGATATTTATTCATTTTATCCTGAAAAAGTTAATATAACACCTATTTAGTAATCAGTCGTTACATTCACTGTTATACATGCACTTGATATGCACAATTGCATTAGAGTAAAAACAGACCAATTCATAGACAAATAGTAGATACCTACTTATAATTGCTTTGACTGGCTTGTACTGCATGATGTCATAAATGGGTTACCGAGCATGGCGGAGATTCGTTTGTAGTATAGAAACAATTTAACAAGTATGCCAAATTTTAAGATTTTGAAATAATTATTTATCATTTTCCAAGTTATTTTTCATATATTTTTGGATGCTCATATCATTAGTACTTTAGTCAAGGTCATACCTTCTCAGAGTTCTCTTGAAACTGTTATGGAGGAAATGTTCCTGGTGTCGAAATCCAGTTGATTTCAAAGTGATTTATTGTTAAGCGAAATGTTTACTTGTTATAGGCATTATAAACCATAGCAAGGGAAGGTATGTTCACAGACTTCCAAGCAATTGTTCGGAAGTCCAAATAAGCAAGATGACAATTTTTCTTTATTGTCATTTAAATGGAACTAATATGTTATTACAGAACCTTGTTAAATAAACAGTAAAGTTGATGAATGTTACAATTCTGAAATTATTTATTTCACTGTTTAATCACACAAGATGGCACTCTTCAAGACGACAATAGTCTGATAAGTTAGAAATTATTAAATCTATAGCTATAATGAGCGTTGGAAAAATATAGACATTGTGTCCTATATAAAAATGTTGAGTTTTGTGTTGAACATGATTAAAATAAGCATTGATTTGCCTTAAGCTAGTTTATGTCCCAACCTATTTTTTTTTGTGAATACGTACGAATGCAATAGCCCTGGGTGTGCTACACCAATTGTTTAAGTCACATTTTATAAATTTTTAATGCAATTCTTACATTTTCAACATAAGAAATTCTAAAAAGTAAGAATGTAAATCTATGATTTTCGGTAACTGTACCATTTATCTTACCAATATAATTTTCGTTATCGTCCTTGTCGTCATAGATCTGGAAAATGAAAACAAAAAAGGATAAAGGATTGAAGGTAAAGGCATTAAAGGAATCTAATATGTTGACTTGCCCATCCATGACAATGATGGTCATTACTACAATTATAGAAAATGATATTGAAACTACATCTTGCACTTTTTTCTTTTATCTTTTCCTAATTCCAAATATTCAATTATATATTTTTGAAATTGCAACTCGTAAATCTTTATTAAATTAATTGGTCGTACCATTTTCAAATTCATTAAATATCTTCACGCCATTATATTTGAATGACATTTAAAATACAGATTTTACTATTTATTTAAAAATTTTTAATTAGTTTTAAGGTTTGGGGCGCTCACGAGATGTGAGAAATAGATTTAATACATACATTGACTTATCTATTGATGTAAAACTTTTATCAAAGGAAAAAGCTCTCAAACTTTAATTCTAGAGTAATTAGGTTACTTCTCCATTTAAAATATATGTTAATATATATTTATTATATATTATATGCCATATGTTAATTAGAATCATGAGCTGTGTCTAAGCAAAAGTTTCATGAAAATATGTCCAGCAATTTATATATGACTGAGTAGAGAACATCCAAATACACTTTATTTTTAACTTAGCCCCAAATTCCACATCTGCACCCTGTTTTAGAAATGTTTCAGAAAAAGTGGTTGGTTACATATTTAGATTTACAATAATAATGGATAATTAAATGAAAATAATTATAAACACCTTTTACAAATGATATGAATAAACAAATATTTGTACTTTGTTCTGTTGCAACAGTCACCTTAGCTTGTAACATGCATGGTACTCTGAACGTGCATTTGTTCTGCTTTTATGCCATTTAATGTGTCGCAAAAAACAGAAAAAATACTCCATATGTAAGAAGAAGCAAGTTTTCATTTTTTAATTTCACTTCGAACAAGATAGTAAAAATAAATACTGAAAAACGAATTTTCCATCTGCTATTAATTTTGAAGTTCGATTTTTAGTAAATATAAAGATTTTTAGTTTAGATCATTTTTAGCAAATACATAATTAATTAGAGTTAAAAAGAAAAAGAATTGATAAAGTTAACTACATTTGATATCCAGAGACCATTGCGAATATAAATAGAAAGTGAACTAATTTTCGTGAATATTGTGTTTAAAAAGAAACTCGTAGACCCATTTTTGGATAAACCGAGTTTTTTACTCTTTTTAGTGCTCCATAATGAAACAAAGAAATTATTAGAATATTTAGTATAATTTTGTAACATCTGTCTCTCACAACCTCACAGTTTTCCACCTATGTATATGAAATTTGGCATGTACATCATACTCTATATGGTCACCTAGACTAGCAGTGGCACTGACGATCTCTACAGTGCATCCGTTTCTAGCTGAAAAGCTCATTTTCTACAAATTGGAAGCTAATGGACCTGCAATAAAACTTGAAATATACTGTGTAATAGACTCATAAGCGCAAAACCATATTTAAAAAAAATATGCTTTACAAACAATTTAAGAGGCTATCTTCGTAACAAATGTCATAACCATTCACAAGTTTAGTGGAAAGTACAAACACAAACATGTCAAAATGGCGTACACAGTTAAAAGTAGCTGGAGATAGATTTCTTCATGAAGAACGTGAAAAAAAATTACTTCAAATCAGGAAGGAGGAGTCCATAACTACCATAATTACATAAAAAACAAATGTAGTTACACAGTAGAAACTGGTTGTAATGACATAGGATTTAAAAACATATTGGTTGTAAAAGAAAAAATTAGAGTCCTGGTTGGAGTTGGTCTCTTTTGTGATATACCACTTATTACAACATTAATTTTTAACAACATATCTCATTTAGGTTGTTAATTTTTCAAAGGTTTTTCTGAAAATAATATTGCTAATAACACCTGGATGACATATTTTTGTTTTCATTTTGTAGAAATAACAGTTGCGGCAGTACCTAATTTAGTAACATAAGAATCTAAGAAACATAATAATGCTTCTATTTAATGTCAGCACGCTCATTACAGTCGAAAGAAAAGTACCAGTCAGTTCATTGATAATTGATATGGTAGACATACTTATTGTTGAAATAAAGTTTTACTATGATATACAGGTATCCCATAAGGTGTGGACCAAGAAAATGTTGATGATAGAGAGGGTTAATTACACATATGAAACAATAAATGTTACTGCGCAAGAAAAACAAATTTTTTTTATTAGGTTTTATTACTATTTCTACTTTTTTATTGTCCAAAATTTTTAAGAGAATGTTCGTCTTCCTAATAATATGTTATTCATTCGTTATTATTGGCAACGTAATGATTAAACGCTGAACATGTGCATTTTTTAATTACGAAACATGAAAAGTTATTTTAAACAATGATAGTGTAAAAAAAATGTATGGCAACCTTGTGGAACTTTATTTAAAAAATATCTACAATTCACGCAGATTCCAAAAAAGTAACATTGTTATAATTAATTCCGTAAACATTCGAATACCTGCCTTATTGAAATAACTCCGCATTTACAGAAATACTTATGATCAAAACAACCGCTTATCGGAATTGTTTAGCTATCTCTTTCCCACTCGTATGGTCTTTTCATTGTTTATGACAATCGGATTTAACACTCAATATGATTAGCCAGTATTGTTACAATAAATTTTTACTGTAACCTATAAAAGGTTTTAAAAAATTTACTACTATCACAAAAAACCTAACACTCCAAATAAAGCTATTTTCCTTCAGGACTAGCTGACCCTGAAGTACTATTGATCCAAAGGAAAAACAGGCATTTTAACACGCCCAGATTAATTAATTGGTCAATGGGATGTGGGGATCAATGACATAAGGAAATAAATTGAAACAAAATTTTTGATATTTTGTTAAAATATAAAATTACTCTTAATCATACATATAAGGCATCATCATTTATTTACACTTTCAATATCTTCAACAGAGTCCGTGTTCGCCTTCTCACTGCTGGCCGAGTAGATCTCTGACAGTAGGGTGTGCACCAGCACGTCATTTTTCAGAGTATATCCGTTCCATAGAAGTAGTTCTCTAAAAAAAAACATTAAAGGCCAACAATAAATAATATAACAATATTAATGTCCTCAGTGGGTAGAAGTTACATGTCATCAATCATAATATAGCTAATCTTAACTTTTACAGCTTTAAAGTCAAGCGAAAAAAACACTTTTCAATGACTTTTCAGTCAAATCATAACAATTTTTCTAAGTTGATGATTTCATAATAATATTTCTATCATCCTTAAGCAATGGCAGGCAGCTGAAAACCGATCTTACATAAAAAACAGAATGAGTGTATAACATCCGATCTATCCACAATTATAATAGAGAGTTTTAATCATCTGTCTAATTAATAGAAAAACTGGGGCAGAGACCGTACCTCAATATGAGCTACAGGGCCAAAGAATAAGAAAAAGTAGTGTACAGAGGCAAAGATAAAGATAGAAATAAACAGAATATAAAGCCGAAAATTGATATAAGTATGATTTAAAGTTATATTATTAACTGTTTTAGTGCCATGGTTTTTTACTCATATATACTTAAAAATGCCAAAGAAATCTTTTGTTTTTGATGTCATTTACCCTTCTCTCGAAAAAAAACTGTATCTCTTCCAAAAATTATCCAATTTTAATAATTTTTTCGAGGTTTTCTTAATAAAAACTTGTAGAAGGATAATAAAATACAAAGAAAATTATGGAAATATATATTGTGAACAAAAATTATAACAAAAACTGAAATCAAGGTCACATCGTATTTTCGCAGTCCGGTACATCCTCCGTATCAGCAAAATAATTGTTGTCACTATTACCACTATCACTCAAAATTTAGATTACGCCAAATTGTGAGCGCACCACAATGTCACTCCCACTATCCCCTATCACTTTCTTCACAACTTGAAAAACGATCTTTTCACTCGAATTATTTTCGTATTTCGACATTATGGGTTAATAATTTTCTTTATATATTACCCTTTTTATATTGTAATTACTAATAATATTATAAGTTGAACTTTATGTAACACGTAGAAAGATAAAAAATTAGCGATGCCTGCGAGCGACCTCCCCTACTGCGTGCTAAACTGCAACTGATTTCTCGAGCGCCATCGCGCTCGTGGCAAATTTAGTTAGTATGCGCACAAGCGCGATAGTGCTCGTTGGCACTCTAACGGTTAATAAGTACATTGCAATGATTTTCTCACTTTATTAGAATTTTTAAAAATTGACATCTCTTTTTCAATAGAATAAATATACAATAAAATTCGACATTAACAACGACACACAGTCCAAAGAAATATAAAATTGTTTCAATGTCTCAAATTGAGAACTGCCAAGTGATGACATAACACAATGACAACAACATTTCTATGTTTGAGCGCGGCTTATAAACCCTTTAATGCTGAGCCCGCCAATAATTTCTAGCACATTGTGCCATTTGTCACCGAGTGAAAATATCAACAAAATTTTAGAAAAATTTTAGATCTGTCACTTAATGCCAAGGGGTACTTTTCACTTAATATTATTATTGTATTGATAAAACTTAATATTATTATTGTATTGATTATTATAGTATTGATAAAAAATATTATATTTGCTGCTAGTCTCTCCTGGAAATATTTATCCACAATTAAATGAAACTAAGTGATGTAGTATTATTTCTACTTTCTTTAAGTTCTTTACCACACCCTTGGTTTTGTTGTATTACAACATCTTCAGGTGTGCTATTAGCAAAGATCTATCTAATGAATAATGAATTTCTACAAAATTAACGCTAAATATATTCAATATAGGAAATATTCATGTTGAGAACAACAATTTGACAAAATATAACTCGGATCGACGACGAGTTTTCTTATGGCAATTGGTAGGAAAACTATGCCACCATACTGTCACTATCCGAAAAATGTAGTTTTGAGTTGAGCATTTAAAAATTGAAAAGTTAGAAAATGTGCAAATCGGGTTAATGAAGCAAATAAAATTTTGTTTTTTTTCTATAATTTTGTTTTTGCTATCGTGTCCTATTGCCTGTGTTAGTAACTCTCAAAACTCATGTCTCAGTGTTTTTTTGTTTTATTAAACTTTTTTAATGTCACTATTCCTTCAAATAATAAACTTATTTTTACATTTATAGTGCGGTAATGACACTTTATTACAAGGTATTCCATTTAATTATATTTCTTTTTGTTATTATTATATAAAAATTTTGAATATATTTGGCGTTAATTTTGTAGAAATTCATTATTCACAATTAAATGAAACTACGTGATGTAGGATTATTTCTACTATCTTTAATTTCTTTACCACGACCTAGGTTTCGTTGTATTACGACATCTTCAGGTGGGATATTAGCAAAGATACATCTTTATACAACGAAACCTAGGTCGTGGTAGAGAAATTAAAGATAGTAGAAATAATACTACATCACGTAGTTTTATTTAATTGTGGATTATATAAAAATGAAATTGTATAAATTTTTACTAATAAAACATTTATTTTTTTATGAAATTTAACTTTAGAGAAAATACACAGAAATATCAGTCTACAATATAATCAACCAAATCTTATTAAACGATTATGTAGTACTTAACCGTTTTAGTGCCATTGTGTTTTACTCATATATACTTAAAAATGCCAAAGAAATGTTTTATTTTTGATGTCATTTACCCTTATCTGGAAAAAAAACTGTATCTCTTCCAAAATTATCCAATTTTAATAATTTTTTCAGTGTTTTCTTAATAAAAACTTGTACAAGGATAATAAAATACAAAGAAAATTATTGAAATATATATTGTGAACAAAAATTATAACAAAAACAGAAATCAAGGTCACATCGTCATTTTCGCAGTCCGGTACATCCTCCATATCAGCAAAATTATTGTTATAGTCACTATTATCACTATCACTCAAAATTTGCATTACGCCAAATTGTGAGTGCACCACAATGTCACTTCCACTATCATTTTTTTCACAACTTGAAAAACGATCACTTTCACTCGAATTATTTTCGTATTCCGACACTATGGGTTAAACATTTTCTTTTCCTGGATCCTTTTTATATTGTAATTACTAATAATATTATAATTTGAACTTTATGTAACACGTAGAAAGATAAAAAATTAGCGATGCGTGCGAGCGACCTCCCCTACTGCGCGCTAAACAGCAACTGAGTTCGCGTTTAATTGTACCCCATAATAATTTTACGTCTACTAAAAACGTGTGAGCAGAAAACTCATCATTACGTATTAATGTATTTCTTAAGCAAAAAAAATTGATGTGAAATACAAAATAGAAATACACAACAACACAACAAGCAAATAATAAGGTAGTGCTGCTGACAGTTGTTAAATTTAAAAAGTACTACTACGAAGTTATATTATTGTAAAAAAGTTATATTATTGTAAAAAAGTTATATTATTGTTTGGGGCCAAAGGCAACCTTAAAGAATATAACTGTTGTAATTGTGGTTGAACTCGCCGTGCTTTCTTAAGATTAATTTCTTTATAATCTTCTAAATATGGATGTTTTGTAAAATGCTTTTACTGTATTTGTGTCACTCTTGCTCTTTTCTAATCTAATTATTTTAATTTCTGTTATCTTTACTGGCTCTCTTTTAGTATTCTTATAAATCTTATTCAGCTAATAATAATAGCTCGTATATTATTCAGCTAATATTCCTTCAATTTTTTAATATCGTAGAATTCACTGTAACTCATTTCATTAACTATGTAATATTTATTTCCTTTTTTTTGGTTCTCTTATAGCAGTAATGTATTGATCAGGACATAGGTCCTGAGAACTCCATTCTCTTGATTTGCTTTTCTATCACAGAGTGAACTGCGTCACCTTCATTTTGTGAGTAATCGGTGATAGATATTTATGTGTAATTGACTTCACATTTGTGAAGGTTTTCAGGGAATAAATGTACATAGATATAATAAATTGGTTATTCTGCTGGCCACAGCGATTATTGGAATAAAAAATTATGTTAATAATATCAGTTGTAGCTTCTGATTTCTTTTGCAGATATTTTAGAATGCATGTTCCAATCTCGTTTGCGCCTCCATTAGCTTCGACTTCATTCCAGAAAAAGCATTCCGTATGACGTTTTTAACTCGCAAATAGTGAAATGGAAACAATTAAGTTTTTATTTGTAGTAAAATACCGATACATCGCATTGAGGTACAGGCTGTAAGTCATAAACAAGCAACTATGATAGTGAAACTTATCAATGCTTTATCTTTAGTTTTTTCTTTTCTGCTTTTTTCTTTTTCCATTAGGTGATTTTGGTAGTGTACAACATATTTTTGTCTTTCTTCTTTATTTTTGTTTTTGTACTATGTACAAGTATCACATTGGTCTTTTTTAGGGATATAAAACCCAATCTTAAAAACCTCGCTAAACACTTTACGGTACATGTGTATTTTCACAAATTTCTTATTATTTGTTTTGCAGTCTTTCTGATAGTCATTATATAAATCCATTATAGTTTTGCCTCCTTTTATATATTCTCTTTTAGTTTGTTGGTGCAAGTAGTGGCTTTCTACTCTGGGTATTTGGTTAACATGTTCTCTTACACCTTTTAAAATATCTGATTTAATTTTCGTACCATGTCTCTCATGTTTTCCTTGTTTCTCAGGTTCTATCAAGCCGTTAGGTCGTATTTTCTATAATAAAGTGCATATAGGCCGGTCATTTATACCCAAAGTGTTGTTAAAAGATATTTTACACACTCTAACTTTATTGTTATTGGTAGTTAAGTAAAAAGCTTGTCGGTGTTTTCTGTTTTTGTCTATTCTCTTGGATTGGTATTTTGGTTTTATTTCAACTGTATGAGTAGGCAATAAAGTCTCTTTGCCGACTTAAGGATCCAGTTCTCTAATAGTTATTAAAAAATTCTTTTGTTCGGTTTTAGTCGACATTTACTTCCCCGTGTACTCCCCATAGATCGAGAAACAACTTAAGGTCATTTACTGACAACTGATTTATATTCACATCTTAGATTTGGTAAAGTTCTGTTAATTTAAAAAGTAGCTGTTAATTTCTTAGTACCACGTCGTCTTTTGCGAGATTTTTTAGGCGAATAAGTATACAAAAGCCTAATCATATTGTTTTCGACTTCCCTACATTCGTCCACATTAACTGAAATAATTTGTGACGCTTCACAGTTGTTTTTCTCAGTACAAAATATGTTTTTAAGGTTTTGTAACACTAATACACTTAATGGCAGTGGAGATTTTATGCTAGTTTCGAGTTCTGAATATCTGAGTATCTTCAATTATCATAAATACAGATACTAATTCGTCGTCATTATCTTCTTTCTTGTCAGAACTATTGTCTGCGTCAGCGTTGTTAGTGGTCAAAATCATCATTACGTTATTGCCACATTTATTTACAGGAGACGGGAATAGGTCTTCTGTAGTGTCAGTTCTAATGGTAGCATGAGTTTTAGAAAAACAAGAAACTTCCTGTACAGAATTGGATGATGTGTTCTCATTTGCAATATTCTTATTTAATGACGATTTGGATAAGTATAAGTTTGGAGTTAAATTAACTAAAGAGGTATTTCTGTCTGTGCTTTGTGTAGAAGTCTCAAATAGATCATGCAATGAATGATAGCTTGTACTGCGACCCCCTTTTGAAGGTTTCATTTGGCTGTCATCGGAGGAAGACGAATCTGAGTCAGAATTGTTAGAACCACATGGTTTATTATTTAAATCTTTATTTTCAACCTCTGAAGAGTTCGTTTCTGTATCAGAACCATGTGGTTTGCTATTTGAATATCTTTTTTCAACTTTTGAAGAGTTCATTTCAGTATCAGAACTTTCAGTATTGGACCTATCTGGTTCAGTTCTTGAAGATTCACTTTTGTCTCTATTACAATCAATACCCTTTCTAATTACCTTATTTGACCTGCATGAACTACTGCTCGATGAGTATGGCAAATTCTCTGGCTTATATTCTTTGTTGTCGTCAGATGTAGCAGAAAAATCATCATCTGAAGAATTTTCACCCAAAACAATGAATATAGCTAGCAAACAACTTACAATTAAAGTCATAGTCACATAAAGATTAATTCTTTTCGTTGGGCTTCTTAGTTTTAAGCTTTTAGAGCTATTGGAATGAAATTGAGCTACATTTTCTTTTTCGTGTGATGATGTTGATTGACATTTTGGACCATCAGTTTACGTACATATTTCATCAATAATTTTTTTAAATAATATTCTTGGCTTTGGGGGTGGCATTATACTGTAGCGAAAAATTCTACTTTCTTGTTAAAGAATGTATTAACGCCGGATAAGTTATGTCTCATAAAGAAATCTAATATTTGTTCACTGTTTTTATTTATGATGCCATACCCAAACTGACCCATGATCTGATGATAGGCTTTATTGTAACTGTCTACATGTCCATTTAGGTCACCTCCGATATATTTCAACTCCCCAGGTGATATCGAGTTGAGTAGGTTGTCGAAAATTAAACACACTATTGTTTTCATGAATTATTAAAATGCTTTTATACAATACGATATACTGAATATAGGCTTTATAAATAATGTTGATTGCTTACAATATATATATGATATGGGGATACCACACGAAAAAATGACATCAGTGTAACCAAAGGTTTATTAATTTATCACTAGATGGCAATGCTACAAGAGGAGGTGCAACAGATCCGCGGAACAGAAGGGTTGAAAGTTAAATCAAATAATGAAGCTATTTTTCTTTTTTAATATAATCTCCCTTAAGCTCAATACGTTTATTAGATCTTTTTCTTTTTCTAAACCATCAAGAAAATAGTTTTTGCCTTTGCCCTGAGAATGAGTTGAAATTGCCTCCTTCACCTACCTCATTGTCGTCCTTAAATTGTTTTTCTCAGAGCTCTTTTTTCAGGTTTGGGAACAAGTAAAAATCATTCGGAGCCAGATCAGGGTCATAGATTGAGTGAATCAGTGATTCAAACCCGAGTTTGTGAACAGCATCCACCGTAACATTGCTTTTGTGAACTGGTACATTGACTTGCAAAAACAACACACCCCCAGATAGTTTTCTCCAGTTTACTCAGTATGGTAGCGTTAGTCCTCTCCAGTGATAGTGATACCTTTTTCTCTATAGTTGGTCAATAAAATCCCTTCACAATCTCAAAAACAGTTGCCATCAATTTTCAAACCAATTCCGAGACCTTAAACATCTTAGGGGGTGAAGTGCCCTTTTTGTGCTATAGCATTGACTCTTGCTTGGAGTCAGGTTCATTACGTTATTGTCACAATGATGAACCAAAGTTTCATCTCCATTTACAATTCTCTCCAAAATCGGCGTAGGTTCATCAACACACAGTATCAAAAACTCCTTAGATGCCTCAATTTGTTGTTGCTTTTGCAGTGGCGTAAGCATTCTCGGGACCTACCTTGCTCTGATTTTAGTCATACCAAGAGGGTGTAGAATTCTCAAAATTGTTGTATCTGATATAGCAACTAATGCAGAAAGTTGTTTTTTCTTCAGACAAGCATCGTCCAATATAAGTTTTTCGACGAGGTGGGCTCAATCGGCCCGTCCTGGGTGGGGGCCGTCTTCAATTGAGTCTTAACCTTGTTTAAATAGACCATGCCACTTGTAAACCATGGTTTTATCAAGGCAATGATCTCCGTGAACATCTCTAATCTCACTCATGATAGTTTGAGAAGTTTTTCCTTTCTTGGTGAAGAATTTAATCACAGTGGGTTATTCTATTTGCTCCATGTTCGCAGTTCACTTCCAGATTAATTTCTAAGTGATAATTATTCATTATCTAATGACGTTAGGGTCTTGACATTTGACTTATAAACCTCAAATAAGTTCCTAATTAGTGGAGTACCAAGAAAGAATGTAATCCCCTCCCTTCCCCTTTATTCTGCAGACTTTTGGACCTCCCCTCGTAGTATCTCGGGCAGTCCCTAATAATATTGAATTTTGATGAACGACTATAAACAACTAATTAAAATGAACAAAGCAATCAAATATAAATGGCCATTGCCAGAATTGGCAAATAGCAAAAGAATTGTGTTCCATTATGACAATGTTAGATCTCACACAATTGGTAGAAAATTATTTGGGAAATAGTGTCATATCCTCCAAATAGCCCTGGCTTCGCACCACCAGATTACCATTTATTTCAAAGTTGGCAAAACTCTTTCAAAGATAAAATTTTCACTAATGACGATGACCAGAAAGTTTTATTTCACACTACTACTTCTGATTCAAATTCAGCAGATGAACAAACTCGGTATAAAATTACATGTCATGTCGGCTTTTGTCATGTCTGCGATAAGCATTTTGTGCCATTAGCTATATGTAAAAATTGTTGTTTGCCAGAAAAACAACATCTAATGTAGTTGTGTTATTATCAATAAATCTTATTTAATAATAAAGCAAATTAATTATTGTAATTTACAAAAATTTACATTTACAATTTTTTTGTATAAAAACATGCATACATGGGTTGCCTCGGTATAAAATTTTTTTATTAAAGAACCCTACAATTATGATCATGAATTTCTTGAAAATTGCTCAAATAATAGGTATCATTATAAAAAAGAAAAAATTGTTGATTTAAAAAAGTTATACCTTCGTAAAGATTAAAATGGATAGCCAGTTATCCAGCTAGTAAGGTTATCAAAGAATATAAAAAAACTGTCAAGTAAAAAAACCTCGTAGTAAGAGTAGAACTCATATTACGAGGGTTCTTTTAAATTACTTACAAATATTAATTTTTCATGTTAATATTTTGCCTATATCTTTCACAGACATTTTTGGTCATTTATTACTCATAAACTAATAAATAGAGCATATTTAGCAGTGATAAATTTCATTTTAATTTCGTTATGTGTACTATTATTGTGAATGCTTACCAGATATTCAAAAATAGCGGTGTAGCTGTTAGGGGATATAAAACACTAATAAAAAGAACTACTTAAAAGCTTCTTATTTCATAAATGGATATCTGTATTGAAAAAGTGTTCATGACATATTCCACTATTATTGATGTGAATGCTAAAGACACATCTAATGATACCCTATATAATACGGCATACGAAAAAAAAAACTGTTAAACTATTTTATTTCATATCTTTGTAGGCGTTAGACGTATCTATACCCGTGCCACGTTACAGCTTTATAGCAGTAACAATCTGCTAGTAAAATGGCTGTGATATACAGATGGGCAGAGACAGGGGAAACTTTTGGGGTTCCTAGATTGCGTATAGAACACTGAAAAAGGAGGTATTTAAAGAATTATAAAGAAAAAAACAAAACAATTATATACCAAAAATTAACTGAAACTAAATTTTAAGCTATCCTCAACTTAATTCCTTTTTAGGATTAACCAAAGACTATACCCATCTAGTTTTTTCAGAGCAATATTTTGACAGAAATTAAATAATAAAAAAATAAATATTATTATAAGTCCTCACCTGACAAGTTCCTCATCTTGCGTGTATCTCTGTACGCCGCCCATCAAACGAGCCAGAGGTATATTAACCTGGTCCATCATCGGATCATACATAGAGCTGCTCTTCATAAGTACTGCATCGTGAATCTCACTAGCCAGCCGGTCCAGAATCTTGTGTTCCAGTGACTTAGTCTACAAATTCACAAGACTATTTTAGATTCCTATCTTTGCTAATTGGCCACCTGGAGATGTTGTAATACAACGAAACCTAGGTTATGGTAAAGAACTTAAAGAAAGTAGAAATAATACTACATCACGTAGTTTCACTTATTGTGAAGACTACTTTAAATAAGACTCACTTTGGGACACCTTCAAAAATACAATCACAAAATTTCCATTATCCCTTGATTTTAAGACCTAAAGGTTTTAAAATTATTAAATATTAAATTTTAAATATATCTTTGCAAGGTACATTGTGAAAGCCATTTACTATAGTTTATAAAGAACAATCATAAAAGAACCTTTTTTTGGGCCGTTGAATTTAGAACGAAAGATAATAATCATAGAAACGTTTAACATTGAGCAAATGATCAGCTTCAAAAATATAAAAAATTAAATATATGTTTCTTTTATTTGAAATATTCATAAAGGTACAACAGTCTCACTGGAGCACGGAATCCGCCGACATAAACCTGCCATGTGGTTTATTGCTCTAACGGAACATTTGATGGTTTCATGCTCAGTTATACGATATATTATTTGATTTAATTATGATTATATTTTATTATTATGTTATATACTGTTTAGTAAAAATAGTTATCAATATATAAGAAAGCAACCCTTGCATACCAACTATCCTAAAAACAGATTTTTTCAATATTTTGTGCACTACATTAATTCTACCATTCTGAATTTTCAAATTTTATAAAAAATACATAAAAATTATAGTAGTATCATAATTTTTTAATGAAGGGCAGGCACTCGGACAAACATATTACAGAAACTAATTGTATGCTCAGTACAAAATTTTAATATTATCTCATCATAACTACATGAAAACAGGCAAAAATTTACAAGTTTTTCAGACATTCAATGGTTATTAGTTTTGATAACTATGGTTTCTTAGGTTATGGGTTACCAAGTCTACTGTCAGGGTTTAATTTATAACTCGCAGCGTTATACATAAAAGTACAAATTAGAAATGGTAAACATTACCTTAAATGGAAACTCATATTCTTCAAAGAGTGTATAAAAATGGTTAAGGAACGGTGCATTTTCACCCCAGTTTATATTGACCCAGAGGTTTTCCTCCATTATCGACTTGTCGCGATTAAAGTTGAGAACCTCCACCACGCGGCATTTTGATTCCACCCTTATGGGTGTTGTAATTAAAGTATAATCGTGTGAATATACGTCCATACTATCTGTTATGTGGTTGAATCTAAAATATGGAAAATTAGTAAGTGTTTAAATTGGGAAACAAACATTCACTAAGTTAACGAGACAGTTTTGTAAGCACACCAGTGAGAGATGCTCGGGTGCTTTGGATAATAGTAAGAGATTTATGAGTGACTAGCTGTCGCAGCTCTGCTTATATTGATGTCTCATCATATCTAGTTATTTAAATTTTAATTTTTTTTGAACAGGCAGAAACCACATGTTATGCATTTAATAATAAAAATAACCCTATTTCTTCATTGTGTATTGGGACCATTTTCCTCATAACTTGTTTCCCATTGCCGTACAAGGGAGAAGGGTAGGTCTACTTTACACAAACTATGCCTTTATTAGGATTATATATCTCAAATAACAACACTGTGATAACATTAGTTTAGGGGGTATCGCATTGTTAACAAGTAGATCTAGAAAGTTGCATAGTGGTCACTATTTTCCAGAATCAAATTTCCCTGACTTTTCCAAGTATTTTTCCTGACCATAGTAATAATAATAAGTAGTTGATATATTATAATTTAACCAATGACTTCAAGTCTCCACCAATTATTTGCCATGTGACTGCAAAAATACTAAAAGTTTTACAGATTTCCAACAGCAATTTGGAAATTAGATCAAAAGTATAAAGCCAGTGGCCGTAAATTTGTATATTGGTATCATTGAAATTATTTGGAAGCGAAATTATTTTTAGTACTTAAAAACAAAATGAAAATGACAACATGAATGACAATCACAACATTAATTTTAGCACAACATTAATTTTAGCACAACATTAATTTTAGCACAACATTAATTTTAGCACAACATTAATTTTAGCACAACATTAATTTTAGCACAACATTAATTTTAGCACAACATTAATTTTAACATTAAAAACAAAATGACATTATTTTGAATAGTTAAAAATGTTGTACACTGTTTATTTTATAAAATTAATTTATGTAAATAAATATGTTCCACTTTGCATTTTCCTTCTTGTACTTTCTGTGATTTAATCACCACTCGTGTCATTCTGAATTGTGTAACGATAGAGAAATTCAAGCATTGTGCCTTAATTAAGTTCCCTGCCAAGCAACGAAAAATTATATCGAGTAAGATGGACTTGTGAGAGCAGTGCCCTGATATAACCATCGTTTACAAGCATGGCATTTTTAAACATGGCCGAATATAAAAAAATTTAAAAATTATTAGTTGTTATTAAGAGATGTCTATTTAAAATTAAAACCGTGAAACCTAAAAATATATTAAGAATGTTTCTTGAAATATCAATATTTTTCCGCACTTGTAGTTTTGATAATATTCTACAGAGAGATGGAAGTATATTTAAATTACTTTTCTTAATAGTTTAATAGTTAATGCTATAAAGCCATATTTTCATACCCGATTCTGCTAACTCCCGTACTGTAAACACGTGTCTTTCTCTGTCTTCTGCCAAATAGAATCTTGGACCACAGTTCCTGCTGATCATCGTCCATCATAAGGTAGTTCTTTAGCATTTCCAGGTTCACATTGCACTGGATGACCATATCTTTTTTTTTCCATCGCTTTGATAACTGATTTATAGAGAAGGGTTCTTCTGACTTTGTGTCAAGCTCTTTTAAAGACACCACATCTGTCTGGTGTTCGATTTCTTCATTTTTTGCATTTGACCTAGGAGGTATAATTTTAACTATTATGTCATGTACCTCTTATATTTATAAATTGATAAGTGTCGTTTTGAATGAAACATTTTGCTTTCAGTAATGGCAATGAATATCTTAAATGGAGGTATTAATTAACAAAAGGGTTTTTGCATTGCGGAATACACATAAAGTAGGGTCCCATAATTATCTACATATCGTGATATTGTTGAAGAAATCAAACAAAATGTTAATTAAAAATTGTAATGAAATTCCGGTCAAATGTTAGTAAACAGGACGTAAAGTTGATTACAACAAAGCCCATGACTTCAAGTCAAGAGAAGAGTGGAAACTGTTTATCGAAATTTGTGAAGGTTCTGAAGTTATGAGAGTTCAAAATTGAAACTTTTTACAAAATTATTATATTTTCCACATTTTTCATTCTCATATTATAAAAATACCATTGAACGATTCAATAATATAAATTAAAAAATTAAATTTTTTTTATAAAACCAAGAACATTTCAAAGTTTAGAACAAAACGTATGTTTTTTCTATTTCATAAATCAGTTGACGGTTATGTACTTGCTTGACCGTTAAGCGGACAGCTGATTTTGTAAGTTTTCAAACAGTCATAATTTTTCCCTTCTGCAGAATTTCCAAAAACAGTTTCCATTATCCTATTCAGGATATTGAAGAGAATTACCTCTCTGCAGATTTTCTGTATTAGACTTTACGCCTGTATAAAGTTTTTTCAGATTTTTTAAAATTAATTGTTGAAATATTAAATTCTGACTGGTTGAAAATGAATATAAAGCTTAATATCAGCAGTGATCAAAAATGAAAAAAAATTATTATAAAACGCCTGTCCAAGGGGGGTGGGATGTTTTTTAATATATACTGGTAATAAAATTTAAATGAAAGAATATAAGGACTTACCCTCCAAGAGTCTCAGGAAGACCTTCGTTATTACATAACTCTTTCTTATGGATGTGGTTATCTTTAAGTTTCATTTGTTCATACTGTTCTAAAATTGTATAATGTATTACTTATCGCATTATACCAATTAACTATTACACAAAAGTAAAATAAATAGCCTATACCAGAACAATGTGCTGATCATAAAATCTTTGCTTTCATATATGAAGATCTGTATACAAAATACTGAATACCAAACAGTTGGGGCTTTACATAAAAATTCATATTGACATGTCTTCAAACTTCAGTAATTCATGGTTTCAAAGCTATATGTAAGCTGTTTTTTACGCATTGGTTTGCATAAAAATTGACAATATGTTTCATTTCATTTGTCCCCTGACTTCGAAGACCATATCTTTATTTATCATCAATAAGTTTTAAAATGTTTCCTAATACATCTCTAAGCATATTTAGTAGAGAAATTTTTTTTAAATACATCATATTTATATTATTTTACTCCTATATTTATATTATTTAACTTTTAGAATACACATATATAAGTTTTTTAATTCTAAATTTCACATTCTAATTTCTCAAAAATATTTTAATTACCAAATAAATTAAAATTTTAACCTACGGGTCATCTTGACCCATCTCAATATTTAGTGCAATTAATTTTTTTTAACCACAATTATGCAAAGTTGTAAAATACTGCCTCTGCTCATTATTTGTTTTTATTTTGAAGAATATTACCAACTAAAACTCACTGGCTATAGCGACGAGGTTATCAAGTGTTAGGTCCGGCTGTCTTCTGTAGTTACAGTTGATGAAGAGAGCCAGCTGAGTACAACAGCCGAGATGCTCTGTGCCAGGTGGGCCGGGTCCTACGCCCTGGTACTGCACGTGGAACTCGGGATAACGAAGTACAATATTACTACACCTGGCAATTGCACATGTATTTTGAAGACATCTAATCCCATTGATAAATACAGTTGTATTTGTCAGTATTTTATGCTGTAAAATTCGCTACTATTAACTTTTTGGCTACTAATTAATGATGCTAAGTACAAGTGGCATCCAAAATGATGACAATTAAATGGCAATACCACGAAATGTACAGGTCCAGTCTCAGAATGTCCAAAGATGTACTCGCCTATGATATATATTACAAAGATTACTCTAAGTTTTACTATAAGATGAAGGCGAGTTGTATGAAATTGCACCTTTTTGTCCCGAATCCGTTTTTCTGAAGCTACTAGACCGAATTTCACTAAGTTTTTGATAAATTATAACCCTTTAAGGACATACCACACTAAAAACACATAAGAATGGCCAAGTGAGTATAGACATACGTACAAAGTAAGGTTACGTTGTTGCATATAAATACCATGAAATTTGTATGCAAGTTAAACCACATAATAATTTTAAATCCTTGTGCGCGTGTTGCTTATAAGCAAAGTTTGCATTCACCATGCAATCATATTTCTGTTAAAATGAGATTATTTATGATAAGAAAGTGAAAGAAATAAATGGAATGATTTTTACTCTGCGCGAGATGTGGACAGTTCTGAAATGGCTCACCCAAACCTGAAGGATAATATTTTTTGTTTATGGTTAATTATTGTTATATTTAAAACCTACCCAACGACATTCCACTTGATGGAATGCACAAAAAAGAGTTTAAACATTTAAGGGTACAAAATATTTACTTTTCACTGTGTACATATATTGTCTAGTAATATATTTCTTATAGGTATAAGAAAAATAAGTCGGTTGTCTATATTATATGATTCATTAACGCAAGTTGATTGAAATAAATTTGTATTGAAATACTATTTGACCGTTTGAGTGCCGACGAGCGCCATAGCGCTCGAATTTGCCACGAGCGCGATGGCGCTCGTGAAATCAGTTGCTGTTTAGCGCGCGGTAGGAGAGGTCGCTCACACCTCTCGCTAATGTTTTATCTTTCTACGTGTTACATAAAGTTCAAATTATAATATTATTAGTAATTACAATATAAAAAGGATCCAGGAAAAGAAAATGTTTATCCCATAATGTCTGAATATGAAAATAATTCGAGTGAAAATGATAGTTTTTCAAGTTGTGAAGAAAGTGACAGTGGGAGTGACATTGTGGTGCACTCACAATTTGGCATAATGCAAATTTTGAGTGATAGTGATAACAATTATTTTGCTGATACGGAGGATGTACCGGACTGTGAAAATACGATGCGACCTTGATTTCAGTTTTTGTTATTATTTTTGTTCACAATATATATTTCTATAATTTTGTTTGTATTTTATTATCCTTGTACAAGTTTTTATTAAGAAAACACCGAAAAAATTATTAAAATTGGATAATTTTTGGAAGAGATACAGTTTTTTCGAGACAAGGGTAAATGAGATCAAAAAGAAAAGATTTCTTTGGCACTTTTAAAGTAAACATGAGTAAAAAACTATTGCACTAAAACGGTTAAACACCTAAGAGTATAGTCACATAATGGATCCTCCCTTAGGGTCCTTAGGGTCCATTAGGATCTTTAGTACATTAGGGTCCTAATTCTTTTAGATTTTCAATCAATGTGTTGAAATTTAAAGAGAGGAGGAGGGAGGTAGCAAAACAATTCAGAGACTCGTATATCTTACAGAAGTAGGCGCCACACCTAAAACATTACTCTATTTTTTATTGCATTTAAAAAAATCTCTTCAATGAAAGAAATGCAATGACTCTATCTTGATTTCACCGACTATTATTAATTGTTATTAAAATGACACAAGCGTTTTAATAAAAAGTTGCATTACCACTCCATAAATTGCTCCCTGGTCCACTCAAACTTATGGTCCAAGTTCCTGAAGCCATTCTCCTGCATGGTGGGGAACAGAACGTTGAAATCTGCATTGGGCGTAGTCACAATCACAAGCAGTGGCCTTATGAATCCAAACAAAGTGTGCACAAGCCGCTCCAGGTCGTGTGGCAGCATATGCTCAATCAATTCGATGCAGGTCACGGCATCGCAACCCAACAATCGATAGTCTGGGTCTGCCGCATTGCCATGCAACAACTGACGTTCGTTTAAAATTTATTAACATTTTAATATCTAATATTACAATAGCATTTCATTTTCAGTATTCGGTGATATCTCACAAAGCATTATGTTAATATTTCGGTGACACCAGGTTAGCTTCGTGTGAAAACTATTAGACAAATGCTGGTGACACCATGTTGGTGTCACATGAGAGCTATTAGAAAATACTAATGACAACAAATAATACTGAAAAATTTTACATTTACTTATGTACATGGGAGAATGTGATTAAAAACTCTTGGCATTTTCATATATATATATATATATATATATATATATATATATTATATATGTATATGTATATATATATACATATATATATATTTATATATATATATATATATATATTGCATATAATATAGGTCCTACCAGCAACGAGTCGTAGGATCTATGTGAGATCTACGTGAAAAGCAAAATTCTATATGAAAAGGAGAATGTCAACTTACACCTCACTTTTTTTTATATAAGTAAATTGAGATAATGGAGCTTTTTATTAAAATACATACCAGCTTATAGATCAAAATTTGTAGATAACATATGATTATTAAATTATTAAATTATAATGTATAACTTTTATACACACAAGTGTTTAAAGTATTACCAGAGAGAGTAAACAATAGTTGGCGTCAGCTCTATTCTAATTCGTACACTCAATAAATATAAGATAACATTGTGCAATCTTTTTAAAAATTTAGCCAGCGAGAAAACTGATTTAGTGTATTAAGATTGCTAATTACTGGTATATTGTATTAATATCTTTGCTTCTCGCATGCAATTGATGCTGTATAATAATGGAAGGTAGGCTATATGCATACAAATACTTTACACTAAATAATAACAATACATTGGCGATGATACCTACAATAACCTTTAAAGGCGAGTCCCTTGTAAATATCTGATCTTCATATTTGATGAATTCTTTCGAATTCTGCAGCTCTTCAAATAAAGCTACGTCCACACCCAATATTGTCTTAATGCTGTCCACATCTTTTGCATATTTAAGGAAGGTGCAGTCATTACATCCAAGATCTGCCAACTAAGAAAATAGGAAAATTAATCAAACTGAAATATACATATATATATATATATATATATATATATATATATATATATATCCCAAATTTCAAAAAATAAGTTGATTAAGACAATATTCCACTAGAATATTGTTATTCTAAGTGGAAGTAAAACTAAATTAATAGTTATTTGCTTATTAAAAGATTGATCCAAAATCACCATGTTAGGGTTATATTATATCCACTGTATTCATTATCCATATTTAGATGACAAACTATATAAATATATATGCTCAATCAATTTGACACAGGTCACGGCATATAAACGAGCAGTCTATAGGAGCGGAACACAAAACTTCTGTCAAAGTAAAATTTTTCAATATAGAAATTATAGCGGAAAAGACATTTGTGTCAAAGTGAATAGAGGAAATATAAAAAATTTCATAAAAAGAAAAAAAATCACATGTTTAAACAGAGAAGGATATCTCATTTTGTTGTTATTTTTCACCATATAGAGTTCTTAAAGTAAAAATTACACTTTTCACAATAGAAATAAATTTACTGAAGCAATTATATATTCCTGGCAACTACTAAATACAGAAAACAATATGTCACCAAAATAATAATAACTAAAATTTAACACACAAATCGGAACTGTCAAAAATGTAACCATAGCAACGACAGCAATGCAGAAACCATCTTACTTCATGTGCATGATTTCTACTCTTTTGCCAGTGACATTAATGTAGATGGGAAAAATTCCATTTTTGAAATTGGTCTTCTGATTTTAACCAGGGATTTTTTATATATCAAAGCAATAAGCCTGAAATTTATCTGGTTTCAATATAATAACTTTTCCTAAAGTTTTTATGGAACATAGCTTTAATTTTCTTTTAGCATCCTAAGAATGTAAAAAAACTGTGAAAGACGTTAATTTTCATTTTAACGAGTCCTTTTTTTTGTAAATTAGTAAAATAAAATATACAAAATGCAATATGAGACTGAAGAATTATAGGGTAATTCTATGCCTAATACTACCAAAACACAAAAAAATTAAAATATTTTTTTATTACTAAAATTACTTTTTTATTATAGCAACACCATTACAATCAACAAAACAACTTAGTCCCTATTTATTGACACCTAAAGAAATAAAAGTAAAGAAAAGAAACAGCCAGTTAGTTATGATACTGTACGGAAAATAAAAATCTTTCACTTTAGAGAAGATGGTTGACAAAGTTTTGGAATAAACAACATAAAAGTTGTACAATGTACCAAAAACAAAAAAATTAAAATATTTTTTTATTACTAAAATTACTTTTTTATTCTAGCAACACCATTACAATCAATATCGTCAAGATGGAAACACAATCTTTATGGATAATCTACAGTTTTAAACAAAACAGTTGGGTTGGTGATTTTCCAGTGTGCTTCAAATATTATTTTCGATGGAAAATATGTAAAATTATCATCAAAATTTGATCTATTTTATTTGTATGAATTATGGGTAAACTGTATACAATCTGCACATGTTTTAATGGTACAAATAAAACCATTTATAAATTGTAGTGGAGGTCGCAGTTTTTTTTATAAATTTGCATAGTTTATTTACAACATCAAAAGTTATATTTTCCTGATATATAAAATAAATAAAATAACAGTTGCTTTAAAAATTTATTAATGTCGTTATTTTTTTCGGTATGATAGTAGTCACACTGTCCTATGAACTAAGTGTAGTAGTAAAGTCATTTGAACTATTGTGTAAACCACAACTAAAACCGCATAAAAATGACAAATTTATATGTTACTCTTCTATAGATAGTCAAGAGAGCAGTAAAAAGGAAAACAAATCAAATGGACAGATTAAATTACAAGTATTGTTTGAAGAATTTAAAATAAATCAGTCAAAAACCAATATTAAAAACACATAAGAATGAGAAACTTCCCTAAAAAAAATGAAATGGGAAAATTCAGACAGAATCCTAATGAATGACAATAAAAAAAAACTACTTTTACTGAATAAGGAAACTTGCTCTGATTTGTATCTTTCATGTGTATTTTACTCATGAAAAATCAGATGCCAAAATAATTAAAATCTACCAAACAAATAAATGCAAAGCTGTTGTACACATGTTGACAAAACAACTTAGTCCCTATTTATTGACACCTAAAGAAATAAAAGTAAAGAAAAGAAACAACCAGTTAGTTACGATACTGTACGGAAAATAAAAATCTTTCACTTTAGAGAAGATGGTTGACAAAGTTTTGGAATAAACAACATAAAAGTTGTACAATGTGAAGATGGTTTGAAAGACAAAATGTGAATTAGAAAGACTTGCATGGTCTTCGAGTAACTCGCACAGAATTTTTTAAAAAATTTGTTGAGCATTTAGATGTTTCTGAAGAGTTCTTTTTAATTTTGCAAAACAAGGTTATTTATTTTACATTGGTTTGAAAAAAAAAACATTTTTATTTTGAAATTATTTATTTTTCAATACATTCATGATTTAATAATTTAAAAACGAAATATTCAACACATTTTTCCAGTTCCTATTAAGTATAATTTATGTTTAATATATATAATAATTTATGTTAGTCTAATAAAATGATTTATTGTAGTATGATAAATAAGACAAGAGTAATTCACAATTTGTCACAATTAATTTTGTTCAGTAAAAATGGTCCTAGATTATTTCTGAATTTCAATTTGATATTTTTGAGTGGAATATTTAATATGTTACCGTTATTTTTTAATTTAATATAGTTACAACGAGGGACTTTTTGAAGTTGGCAAATAGCCTCAAAACAAAACTTCCTCTTTGGTGTAGTGTAAGTCACGTTAACAAAAATCAATGTTAATTACATTAGGTGATTGATCATTTACCACCTTTTAAAATGAGGAAATATACAATGTGAAACATCATGTGCCAAAAGAAAAAATCAAGCAGAAATATAATACTATTCATAAAGTACCAAATAAGACATTTTTTTTGTTTTAAGGTAGTGTAAGTCACATATGTAATTACCCCATAAATAATTTTTTGTAATTAATAAAAAGAAAAGCGATTTGGAGTTCATTAATTTTGTGTGTTCTGAAATGATAGACCTCTTAATAATTGAATGCGTAATAAAGCAAATGAGGTTTGAAACTGATGTGCCAAAATTAGTACAGAGTGCCTGATTAGCTCAATTGCTGATATGTATCACTTAGAGTACGTTTCACTAGGCGATCGCAATGCTCAAGACGCTCACTGTATCGTTCCACTTGGCGACCGCGGTCGTAGCTTACGTGATCAAAACATCATTGATGGAGTCATTGTTTATGACCACTTCGAGCCCATGCCGACGCACATATCAATGTGGGTTGTTGCTGCGGGCATTCATCTGTCAATTTTACTTTGACACATTGATATATGAAATTTATTTAGATAAATTTATATTATCTTTTAAAATTAAATATGGTGATGAAGAAAATCATTTTATGCAGCTCCGAGAAATGCATAATAAAAGTAAAAGTTACACAAAAAGATGCAAAACATGCAAACAATAATCAAATGTTTATAGAAATTAAATAACACTTTTGCAATTAATGTAAGTGTAAATGATTACCTAACAATTAATACATAATAAAAAAATACAATGCTACATAATAGAATACGCATTGTTCATAACTCGTTCCACTTGAACTGATAGTTACATCGTTGACAAGCTAGTGGAATTGTACCATTGCGAGCGGCTAGTGGAACATACTCTTTAAATGCACTGTAATCGGTAAGCCCGTGCGTCAATCACTGTTTGTGATTGCCAGGTCTGTGACAATGTAGTAATAAATATTATTCGATGACTATTGCTTGAAAGAATTTATATTTTTTTGTATTTTTATATTATAATTATAAATAAATAATCTAGCCTGGATAAAGGACAATTATAAAATGGAAACATTATAATTTTAGATATCGGGTAAGAAAAAATAACTAATAAAAAAGAGAAAGCAATAAAGATTAAACATATTTTAATTGAAGAAATACATATATATACATATATACATATATATATATATATGTGTGTGTATATGTATATATATATATATATATATGTGTGTATATGTATATATATATATATATATATATATAATAATTTAAATAAAGTAGAATCGTTTCATGTATAATTTCAGAGATTGGAAATATATATATGTCACATATATCTAAATCTAATAGTTGGAAATTGATTTGATTGGCACATTATAACATACAATATTTAAATCAATAATTAAAATGAATCATAAAAAAATTAAAAGTGCTTTATACTGTCCAAATAACACATTCTATTAGTACTGAATATAAGCAATAACATTCTCCAAAGTATGGCATATAAAGACCATAGAAAAAATTTTAATAAATTGTTTTAGTAATAAATTACTTTAAAATAGTTTAATAAATTATTTATACATATATAATAATGCAATTAATGTTAATAACAAATATTTTCAAATAAAAAAAAAATGAATAGAGAAATTATATTGAGGTATTAATAAAAATAGTATTAATATTATAATACTATTAGTACCCTTAATTAAATTCAATCTTCATTTCATGTATGCTGATAAAAATGATTATCAATAAAATAAGTACAGGTCTAAAGACCAAACATATCAGAAACACGTGTCA
Source organism: Druceiella hillmani (assembly GCA_039881145.1). Taxonomy (NCBI): domain Eukaryota; kingdom Metazoa; phylum Arthropoda; class Insecta; order Lepidoptera; family Hepialidae; genus Druceiella; species Druceiella hillmani. The sequence goes on from JAYKKI010000033.1 coordinate 11,604,580, forward strand.
GTTTTTATTACTTATACGTTGTCATTGTGAAATAATACGTAATAATATTGAAATATGTAACGTAATATAACAAGCGTAGCATTGAAAGATCTTAAAACTAGATTTTGTAATAATGGCAACAAAAAAATAAATTTCACATTTTGAAAATCAAACTTTAGTAATTCATTGAGGTCCTTTGGTTGAATTTTTTATTAATTTTTAATAATCGGCGGCAATTTGAAAATTGTATGGATCACGTCAAGATGAATATCATCCAAGAAAATTTTGAACTGATGATTTTTTATGACTTTTGTTGCGGTTTCAATGAATAAAAAAATTACTACTGACTTCGATAGATATTTTATGATGAAGACCCATCGTGCGTTACAGTTTACAACTGGTTTAGGTGAAGCGTGGTCACACTAATCTCAGTGATGATCTCCTTGAGCAACATCTCTCAAAAGCAACAACTGAAGATAACACAAGCACTGTGTAGTTCACGATAAACACTGACAAAAGAATAACCTATTAGCAGTCTCACGCAAATTCTACATGAATATTTAGGAGAGTTCAGGAAGCTTTGTGCAAGGTGGAAATCCTTAAAATAAGAAACCCGAAAATATTACAAAAATTCCTTGGAGGCCACTCAAATGCTGTGTTTGGCATCAAAGCAGATGATGAAAGCTAAATGTATTATTATCAATCCGAAACTAAGATATAATCTTTGCAATGAGTGGTTCTTATGGAAGAATTGCTAGCAAAGGTAAAGAAAGGGAATGCTGGAAATTATTATGCAAAGGTTTTTATGGAGAATAAGAGAAGTTACTGATATGCAAGTAATAGTTTGCCTGTTTTTTTGCAAAAGTTCATCTTGCAGTAAAATTCTCCATCATCACAAGAAGCACACTTAGACAGGCAAACGACCGAATATTCAATTACATCAGGTGTAGAAATTATAGGTTATCTGCAATACACCTCTAACCCCATATCATGCAATTTCTATTTATTCCCAAAAATAGATAAACTTTGAGGTATACAATATCCGGATGCAAAAGAGCAGTTGCTTCTCTCGGAAATTCCATCGAATGAACTGATACACAGAGTGCCACGGAAACTATTTTGAAAAATAATAAATAAATTACAAACTGGCTAGTTGGTTCCATTTACGATATCTCAAAAACCTTTAATGTTACATATTGTACTATTATATACTCACAAATGAAATATTATTCCATTAATTTTCTAAACTTGAAGTCCCACTATGATTTTTACATCAATCCATCACACAATTTGGCATTCTGTTTTCATCTCAAGTCAATAAACTGTTTGTAATTGATATGTCATTTTTTAATGAAGATGTCTGTAGGTCGGATTTATGAAATGGCACAAACTTAACTAACAATCTACCTATATACTTGACATCAAACTGAAACTGACAGCTTGTTATGGTATATACAAGTATATCTATATCCTTGTCGGTAATATCAGAACACCGCTATAGTAAATTTCTGCTAAAATTTGGGTAATGTGACATTTAAAACTAAAGTGCCTACATCACTTTGACTCACTTTATTATCCCATTCATTGCTTAGAATCAAGGACTCAGACCATATTATGTATGTGTTTCATTATTTCTGTTCTTGACTGCCATCCTAAATTCGTTGCATTTGGTTTTTAATATTAAAAGTTTTCTTGTTTCATATTAACTCGCTCAATGTATTTATACTGATATCTGAGAAAAAAATTCAGAAACAAATAATAATGAACTTATGCCCTTAAATAATACTATACCGTCCCCTATTAAAGAACACAGTACCTCAAATTATTTGGGTTTTCACTGAATTCATTAGAATCATGAGAATGAGTTTTATTTGGGAAAATTTAGTATTTATAGTTCTCGATGTACGATAACTGCAAATACAATATTTCACTAAAATTTAGATCATTTATATGATAAAACATAGTATGAACATTAGGTGTGTTATGGTCTCATAAAATGATATACAATATTGTCATATCAATATATATAAATATATATATATATAAATATATATATATATATATATATATATAAATATATATATACATATATATATATATATATATATATATAAATATATATATATAATATTGATATAATGTCGTAAAACAATTTGAATTATAAAATATATTCTATATACATTTTATGACCTTGTTTTCATATCCTAAACACAACATTGTCATAATTATCGTAACAGAAACTAAATTTTCTTATATAGATTGTCATCATTTACATGAAAAAAATGACTTTGGTTCTAATTTACTATAATGAGCAAGTTTGTATGAATGGCGGAGAATGAATAATGGCAGTATTATGAAGAATGAATAATGCATATTTAACAAATGCTCACTAAAGAACTGAACTGGTGTTTGGCAAAAAACCTTCAGATTTAAATGCAACAAGTAACATCCATAAAGAATGGTTTGGCCGTCTTCAGAATTTAACAAACATAATGTGGAATTTGAAGGCGCTCATAAAGTATTTTTGGAGCATGAAAAATCAGACCTTAATGATAGGAATGCCACATATCTGCTCTAAAATGAAAATATTATGCAAATGAATAGCTTCGTAAAATTAAGAAAATGGAGTCTTTGGATGATTCCAACGATCCAGTCAACGAAAAAGATTACATTTATCAGAAAAAAGCAATAAAGGAAAATATTGCAAATTAAGACAACGTACTGTTAAAGACATTCATTGATTAAAAATCCGGAGGATTCATAAGGGAGACTTTAAAAAAATATTTTTCAAAGAAAAACAAAAGGAAATTTCAAGACAAAAAAAATAGGAAGTACGCTAGTTGAAAATGTATGGAAACATTTTTTAAAAGAAGAATTAGCAGGGCAATCTATAGAAAAGCAGAATTTTTTTGTTGTTGACCTTTTAGGAATAATATTAATGGAAAGGAATTGAAAAAATATCTTACACAGAAGCTTATGATAATTATTCAATACAACCAAAATGGTAATCAACAATTAAAAAAGATACAATAAGGAAAAGAAAAAAATACATTACTTAATTAAAAGATGGACAAAAATTTAAAACACAAAAAAAATAAAGAAGTCTAAAGTAAAATTACCATATTAAGACAAATGCAAAAAACTGTAAGAACTTCATTTTTAAAGAAAGAAGACTAGAATTAAACAGTTAAAATTTTTTACAAATTTGACTACCAAATTCTAAGAACTAAAACAAAAATTAAGATAGCTTGCAGATGAACATTCACTATTGAACATAACTCTTATAGGATCACTTGCACACAACGAAAACATGTGGCCCTTTCGAGCATATTTTTTTTTTATTCATACAATAGTCTTAATCACTGATAATCAAAACCTATAGCATATTCCGATCGACCTACAATCTCGAAAGTCGCCATAAGGGCAATTCTTCTGGACTTGTTCCAGAAGACAAGGGGAAAAATCCAAAAATCAATGATTTCTAAACGTATATGGAATTATACATTATTATAGTTAGTTTGTTTTTATGCCTGTGAAGATATAATATGCAATACGCGCGAATCTTTTTATGTTTTTCCAAACTTACTATACTGTTTTAAAATCCATGCATGACCCTCTGACCCTATACTATTAATGATAAAAAAGGAAAACATTCCAACAATACAATGTTTGATTGTGTTGTTATTTATGATTACAAAATGTCATAGGGCCTGATGTGTCACATGACATTGTGCGATCATAAATGATGACGTAAAACACTATCACAGAGTGCACGCGCCAAGTAAAAAAATATTAACCTTTAAACTTATCTGTTGCTAGAATGTTTAATTATGTTTAAGAAATGTACATTGCCTTAAAAAAGAATGAAATATTTCTCTAGCTAAATTGGGAAACAAATAATGTTAGACATGGATGATAATCATACTAAAAATCCATTTGAGATTCTGTCAAAGCCATAAAATAGCTTTGTGAAAGCCGTTCAGTTCACAAAACACACTTTGCTGAAACCGGATTGAAACGTAAAAACTTTAGACTATACTTTGCACTACGAGGATTCCGTATACATTTAGGTACTTATAAACATTTAAGGGTAGATAATACTTCTATTAAACCATTTATAAATATTAATTTTTTACAATTTAAATATACTGCTATATCTTCCACAACTATAAAATCATGGTGTCGTATTTCTAAAATGATAATATATAGGATAACCACAGTCATTTTTCTATAATCTCCTAGCCTGTTTTTATTCAAGATTTTAGGTTCAATTGTTTCAGAAACAAGGGGTTGGGGGGTGGCCTGTTTTATTTTTGCATATTTTTTAGAAAACATCTTTAAATACCCAATTCAAAATGATGAAATATCCTCATAAGAAAAATTTTTGCAAGTCCTTTGAAATGATACCAACCCCCCCCCCCACGTGATAATATAAAATTTAAAAAAATAGTTTTCAAGTATTTTATTCAGCACTTCCGTATTCGTACATGAATGTTTTTGAAAAAATCACCTAGTGGAAAAAAGTGGATTAATAAGATATACCATAGCACCAAATTTCAAGTTTCTACATTGCCTGATTCCTGGAAAAATTGGCTGTAACAGACAGACAAACACGTGAGCGAACTTTTAAGTGTTCCGTTTTTCATTTGGGGATACAGAATTCTAAAAATTATGCTACAAAGGAAATTAATTCAGCAAACGTTTATTATTCCACTGACCTTCAAAAATTTATTATGGCTCCAAGAACTAAATTCATTTAATTCAGTTATTTATGGCATGAATCTATGTTGGAAAAGAATGTGTTATTTTAAGTACTCCTTAAGAATTTTGGAAGCTTAAATGGATGTTAAAAATATCGGGATACAATATTTTGCATCACAAAATAAATGCTGGTCACTTTTTTGCTTATAGAACTATGACTCGTAAGTATTTCAAGTCTGGAGAGCTTCATGTTCGCTGATAATTTCCATCTTAAGGTAGAGGTTATAATCAAATGCAATCCAAAAATTTGTATGATTTTTATGACAGAATTAAATTAGCTCTATCAAAAAATTTAGAGGTTGAAGTAATGAAAATTGACCTGCATAAACTTATGGAAGTCCGAGTTAGGCAGGGTTCTAATAGTTTACATATCAAAAAGTATACGAATAGGTAAGCCAGTGTTTTCATGCTTTTAAAACTGAATATCGGAATATTCTTTGCGGAAAAAAGGATGATCCCAAATTCAGCTTTATAAATATGGAAAGACTCTCTAACCTATGTCTATATTTAACATTTTACCATAAAGTGAAGAAAAGTAGATATAATAACTCCCTTCAAATGGGCTTCCATTCTGGTGAGATCGGTCTATCCTATTAATTTGGCAGTTAATTGATGGTGACGAATGTGATTGAAAAGTTATAAGAATGTTAATTTTGGTGAAGAAACTTTTTCCTACCAAGCAATTTCATAACTTCATTCCTGAAACGATCAACAGAATAGAAAAAACGTTGAGACTGGCCGCATCTCATAATACTGCATTGAACAAAGTGAGTGAAACAGAAAAATGCTGCAGGATATTCGTGAGTCGTCTAGACAGGTGAAATAAATAATGTCATCCACATCTCCTGTAACAGTGAGGAGCACATAGTGGTACTCAACTCAAGATTAAGGGATATATTAATTAAAAAAAATACATGAACAAAAGCAATTTTGTCAGTGTTGAATGGAATAGTGCCTGACCACATTATAAAATCTGAAGGAAATAAATAAGGATAACTCCCATGCATTTCTCAACACAAAAACCTACAAAACTTTTTTATATTTTCTCCTACATAAGGATATAAGTAGCTTCATGCGGAGACCAAATGACTTCATTAGTTTCAAGAAATTACGGGCTAAAGAATTGAACAAAGTCATTGTTGAAAATCATGGAATGCCGTATGACAAATCTTAGTACCTTTTAGGTTTTCTGACAAGTTTCAATGATATGACTATAAAGTATGAGATGATTATCCATAATTACGCCAACATCCTGCAAGGATGAAACCCTTTTGAATATAGTACTGTTCAGCTCAAAACCATGCATGAGGACACTTAAGTGGGAATATGTCACCATTGCACATTTGTTCACGTTAAAATGCAATTTATTTCTCAAACTCCATTGGAATACTGAGTCAATATCGCACTGGAACAACTATCAGGGAACAATATCAAATTGGCTATTCAGACCTAAGGAGAGTATTAAATCAACGATGAATAGAGGCAACAAGTAGCACTGACAACTGAGAGCAAGTCATTTATCATAATGAGAAACAAAAGTGAACCTCAATTACAACCTTTGCTGACTCTGTGATTCGAAATTAAGAATGTGATTTTAAATTTCTAAACTGGACCCCGAAAGAAAGAGGCGAAAACTTTTACGAGAACGAAAGACAATGCTGTCTCCAATCATTTTATTAGTTTAATTTCGTAAATAATTTTAAAAAGTTGCTTTCTCACTGGTAAAGTACCTAAATTTAGATATTTTTGTAACTAATTAAATATATTTGTTACAACAAAACAAAATAATTGGAAAATTAATAAACAGAAACGGCGTTTTTCTCGAAACTTTACTTGTGAACTTATGGTGTTCTTTATCACAAGGGCAGAATAACGTAATTGGGATAAAAGTTAGTCCAGAGCAAAGGTGCTCAACCCCAGGCCCGTGGGCCACAATGTGGCCCGGGAAAGAATTTTAAATGGCCCGTGCAAGTAAGTTTTGAAATACGCACCAAATTGAAAAATTCCGCCAAATTGCCTGCCGCGAAGGAACTTAGTACCTACAGTGTCCTCCACCGTCCGCACGCTCATCGACCCCGCCCGCGCAATACAGTCTCATTATGTTTCGAGAAACAATTGAGTGCGCACGTGATATATTATTTATAGTTTAACAGTTAAACTTTAACTGACTGTTAAAAGTAAAGTTTTTTAATTTCTATTTTTGTTAATGAGTAACTGGCACATATATTTTGTCATTTTCGTAATTACATTGGCTGTCAAAGGTATGTTATTCAATGTATTTATATTTTCATATTATTTAGGTACCCCTACTTATTTTGAAAGGAAAATATAAACAAAATGTGGTTTGTTTCAGCATGGCTCACAGCAAACCGAGTACTTCGAAATCAACAGAGACCTATCGTATTTTTCATGATGAATAGGAAAATAAATATTGTTTTATTGAAAGCAAGGCGCGTAAACCTACATGTTTACTTTGCTTCGCTACAGTAGCTATTGCAAAAAAATATAATTTAGAAAGGCATTATAAGCAAAATCATAATAATTTTGAAAAAGAGTACCCTGTTGGTAGTGCTATCAGAGAAGATTTTTTAAAGAAAAAGAAACGGGAACTATTTAACCAACAGAATATTTTCGTGAAAAGGCACGACGAGCTTGAATCCATGGTCAAAACATCTTACGAGATTTCTTTGCTCTTAGCCAAAAAAAAGAAATCGTTTTCCGATGGAGAGTTTGTTAAAGAGGCTGTGACGATCTTTGCACAAAATTGTGATGATAAACACGTCAAAGCTAAAGCGGACAGTGTTTCACTCTCACGGCACACTGTCACGAGACGGGTAGAGCAAATGGCAGTTGACATCAATGAGCAGATTCAAGAAATCGTAGCTAAGTGCAAATACTTCTCATTGGCGTTAGATGAAACTTGTGATTTAACGAGTAGATCTCAGTTGGCTATTTTTGTGCGGTGTGTTGACGAAAATTGGAATGTGTTGCAAGATTTACTAGAAGTCTGTGAGCTGGAAAGTACAACCCAAGGAAAAGACATATTTTTGAAAATTAAAGAATGTATTGAAAAAAAGGCATTATCATGGGACAAATTGATATCTATTTGCACTGATGGTGCACCGACAATGATTGGAAAAAACAATTGTTGCGTGGCTTTGTTACAGAATTTCTTAGGTCGAAATTTATTTTCGTATCATTGCATTATTCACCAGGAAGCATTGTGTGCAAAGGATATGGAGTTGGATGATATTATGAATCCAGTAGTACGTTGCATAAATTACATACGTGCAAAAGCTCTTAACAGATGTCAATTCAGACTATTATTTGAAGAAGAAATCAGCGAATATGGAGAGTTACAACTGTACTGTGCTGTGCGATGGCTTTCAAGGGGCAGCATGTTGAAACATTTCTTCAACTTGAGAGAACCGGTGTTGCAATTTTTAGAGCAGAAAGGGGCTTTATCATTGGAAATTGATTTACTGAAGAATACATCCTGGTTGAGTGACCTTGCATTTCTTGTTGACGTTACGAATTACCTCAATATTTTGAATCTCAAATTACAAGGTAAAGATTGTTCACTTCCGACTATGTTTAATTTGATAAACGGATTCAAAGCAAAATTAAATCTCTTTTCAATACATTTGGCTACAGAAAATATTTCCCTTTTCCCCACACTAAAACATTTGAAAGAAGAACTGAATATTACTTCTGTTAATTATTCTAAATACCAATCTAAAATTCGATGCTTATCACAGTCGTTTGAGAAGAGATTTCAAGACTTTGAAAGCAAAAAACAAAATATACAAATTTTTATAGATCCCTTCATAATAAGTTTGGTGGAAATAGTTGGTTATCCTGCCAATATTCAGTTGGAACTCATGATACGTTAAAAAACCTTTTTGCCAACAAATTGTCTTCGAAAGCACAAAATTCTTCAGAAGATTTTGCAGATTTCTGGAAATTGGTACCAAAAGCAGAATTTCCAGCAATAACTGACCTGGCGTTACACTTTTTAAGTAGTTTTGGATCAACATATGTGTGTGAAAAGGTTTTTTCAGACCTTAATTATGTAAAAAATAAATACCGCACAACCTTAACAGAACAACATATTTGGGACTTGTTGTTACTATCAACATCGGATTTGTCGCCTAACATAAGTAAATTATTAAAAGACAAACAATGGCAGAAATCACATTAATTGTAACAACGACTTACCCTAGATTTAGATTTGAGAAGATACATACTTAAGTTCAATTTTCTTTCTTTATTTAGCTGCTAAATTTTAGCATAAGATACTTTCTGTTTGTTCATAATATTACCTAATAAACAAGAATTTTATTTTATTTCTTAATATTGTGTTTTTATTGCGCATATCCTGAGAGTAACTGAAATAGGAATTGTCAGTGGCCCGTCGTGAAGTCTGAATCCACCATTTGGCCCGATTGTTAAAAAGGTTGAGCAGCCCAGGTCTAGAGTATGTATTTAGAAAAAAAACAAGGGTGGGTATAAATGGAATGCTGTAGAAGATATTTTTATCGTTTCAGATAAGTAGAATATATACAATATTTATATGTTGACATTGCTTTTCTAATATATAATGCAACAGATGTGTCACCTACAATAAATATGAGGACTGTCATCAGTAAAGATATAGTAAAATCATTCACAATCTCCACAACAGTAGTATTTCTTTGCAATATATGTATATCAAGCACGATCATACACATATACAAATAGCTATGTATAAAGGTGTCGGTAATTGATATCGCAAAAAAATTTACAGATATCGAACATATAAGCCAAAAATAATCTAACATTTTTTGATTTGAGCTTCCATTATTGAAAAATAAATTATTTTTCAATATTAAACATTTTTAATTTCTTACATTTTCTTAATCATAATTACATTTAAAGATTTCATTATCATAAATAGACATACCATTCCATTCCATTCATACCATTTCAAACATACCATTTCCACTTCATTTATACCATTTCAATATGGCCCCCTGAAAATCATATTACGCATGTTTTACTGTATATGGTTATAAAAACACTAACAATTGTGGGATTTCTTGCTATTTTTCTTTTTTACATTAAAGCATGCTCGTAAAAAAAAACAATGTAAAGTACAAATTGTTTGAAAGACTGCTGACAAAAAAACTATTTCAAAAGTGCTTATTCTACGAAAAAAACGGCTGTTAAATTTCAAATGTCCATGCAATTTTTTCACTTATTCACTTTCTTACATTTCTTTGTTATTTGACTTTATTTGTTCTAAACGATAAAAATAATGTGAACAAGTCGAAAAACTATAACAAGTTATTGGATGCAAAAACAAAATTTGTACGGAAAATATTTTATTGCTCCAATTTTTTATAAACCTTTATAAAAATACCTTTATAAAAATACCTTTATAAAAATGCCTTTATAAAAACACAAAACAAGGTAAGTATAAATGTCAATCGTATTAGGAAAAAGTATAATTAATGTATTTTGATAAGCTGTCGTTCTTACAGAACTAAAGACGACAAAAAGTAAATACCTTCTTAATTTCTCCATTCCACATTGGGTCTTTTAATATTGAAATGACTGCTGCATATCGTTGCGCATACACAGGCGGTGAGAAAACAATACCTGCCCCCTCATCGAAATAGGCGTATGCTTTAACACTTTCTGAAATATCTTCGTCATCACAGTCTTCAACGTTTTGAAAATCTCTGAAGTAAGGTTTACACACTTTACCAAATAAATTATACAACGAATCGCGAAAAAAGTAAAACGTTTGGAATGCGACTATCATTGTTATTCATATTTTATAAGAGACTAGATAATTTAAATCATTTTAATAAATTGTTTTTAGCAGAACTTATGTTTAGATTTGACGAAATAATTTTTGTTTGACAATTATTAACGAAAATAAGTCTATTCAAATAATAGAAATCTCTGACAGCCAATTTCTTTTTTTTTTTGCTTTGATCAATGTGCCAAGATGTTTAAATGATTAATTATTATATTAATTTTACATTAGTTTGATTAATCGTACAATAATATTAAATAAGTCGAAATATTTAAATATTGACTAAATGTTTTTTTTGCAAACAATAATTTTAAAAAGTTCTAGGCACACTAAAGCATTCCTGTTATATACATATTTTTTTATTTAATTTTTGTCTCAATATCCAATGCTAATGTTTCTACTCAATGTTTTATAGTAAAAAATAAAAATCCGATATTTTCATCTAGTTTGGTTGCTTGAAAAAATGTTGTAATAAGCTTAATATAAGTTTGGTACCTATTTCTTTATTGTCTAATAATATTATAAATATTTAGATTGAAAGGAAAACCTTAATAAGTTATTCTACCCACCTACATATATTCGTTTTTTATATTGTTGTATTTGGTTATATAAAATTAGGAACATATTAATTTAATTAGTTCAATACGAAATATTAAAGGATAAAACTTTTAATGAGTTTTATTCTCGCTATTAAGATATTAAACAAAATAACATGCGTAATTAAAGAAAAATCCACATTAAAAGGTGGCATTAATATGTTAAATTATATAAAGTAATTTATTTTTCTCTCATACCGAGAACTATTTTTCTCTTTTCTCTCATACCGAGAACTATTTTTTTATTTTTCTTACACAGTGAGGCACATTAAAAGTTGTATTCATATAATCGAAGAAAAGCTATATAATTTTATCACAGCAATATAATTTAACATTATTGCTTCTATGATTGTTGCTTTATCGTGATATGATTTTATCAATATTTCAAACCTCGATCCATATTGGTTAATGTTGAATGTGAGTTTCCAATATTTCTTTATGAATAAATGTCTGTAAAGTATTAGTATTATGCAATTGAACTATTTTTTTGAATTTTTCGCATCGGTTTATTTTAAATATTATTTGAAACCGATATATTATTATTGAACCTTTCGCAACATGTCAATAAAACTGAAATAAAGTCACCATATAATCAATCACAATATATAATTCAATATCTTGAAAGATATAACTTTTCAACATTCCATATTAATCTGTGAAACTAAGTTTGAAAATAACCACTTACTTTAATAGTTTTATTGAATATTCAGTAAAATAGATTGGTGCTTAAAATATAGATCTATATTTTGCGATGAATTTTGTGATAAAAAAATTTATCTAATAATTATAATTCGATATCATTAATCAGGTAGACAGTACTGATACCTAAAGCACTTGATTCTTGTCAATAAACTGTTCGGAAGCGATGACAGAAGTGAAATGACAGTTTCCGTTGTTTACTTTGAAAATTGTATAAATTAAAATCAGTGATGAATATGTTCATTATCGCATATAATTTATATTCTTATCAAGTCAAATATGTGTCTATTATCAGATGTAAGTTTCTTCATGTGTACTTTATGACACGAACTTTATGACCTATTTGCTTCAACAGCTACGTTTTGTATCTTATTTCTTTATCTTCATTAATTATTGAAATGTTTCCCAGTTGTTATATATCGAAGGTAGCTGAAAGGTTGTGTAGAGTAAGCACACAGATCGTGCCTAGAAAACATTTTTCGTGTGCTGCCACGGCCATGTCTTCGAATAAATTTAGTTTGCCAGCTAGATACGGAACCGGCGAAAAAAGTGTTTGGTTAGTAAAAATTTTATTTTTGTTACATAATAGTATAAGTCGTAATTTTCCTTATTGCTTTGGTTTATAATAACTAAGAAATTTTGAAATATTTATTCCTACAATAGATTACGGTATCATTTGTATTAAAATATGCTCTACTCTTATGATTGACAGACACCATATGATGAATTAATTTGTTTGTTTATTGCGGCGTAATTCGTAAGTTTTGATAAAGTAAATTAAGAATTTTTAATGACAATTAAAATGACATATGTATTTATATTAACTTTATTAAATAATTACCTCACATTTAAAACCTAGGTGGTTTTAAAATATATTTTTTAAGTAATATAATTTTTCACTTAATAATTTAATTTAGTATTTTAGAAAATTAGTACTACACAAGTTTGTTTATCTTAAACATTGTATGACTACTTGTGAAAATATACTATGGCTTGTTGATTCGGGGAAATAAAATAACTTATTTTTATTTATATTTACGAATTAATTTTTGGTATGTTTAATTCTTAGTTACTATGGTATGAAATCAAAATTAAATATAATTTGTATATTATATAGCATATAATATATATTATATTATAAATATATATTACATAATATTATGTTATAAATATATATTACATAGTGTAATTTCTAAATTATCTATAACTTGTGTAATAATATCTAAGAAGTGTCTTGTTCCTGAATTTATTATCAGTTTCTATTAAATAATTCCGATGGTAATAAATTTATTAAAATAACCAATTCAAAATTGTGTAGTGTAATCAAAAAGTAACAAATTATGTTACTTGAATGAGGTTTTATTTTTAACTTTGCTTTAAATTTCACATCAGCGCCCCCGTAAACAATTTTACATATATAAATCATAATTCCTTGTGTTAAATTGTTTTTTAAATTTCTGTTTTGCACTGAGTTTTACAATTTTGTTATTATGCTTAATTTTAATGGCTGTAATTTGGAGGTGGTGTTCCGTAAATTACTAATAGGTTGTTATAACCAATTCACAAGCATTGGTCTTATAATTGTGAATTACAAGTTATATATATTTGTAAATTACAAGTTATTCAAGTTTTTGGCTAAAGCCAAAGTTGACTTGTTGACTTGCAAATTGTTTATCGAGCAACTAATTGAAATTGATAAAATGTTTTTTATCGACTACCATTTTGATAGTCCAGTGGAAGTGAATGGTAATTTTCCTTAATTATTCATTTTACTTAATTGGTGTAGCTTATGGGTCTTAAAGCTGAATATTATACATTTAAGCTCACAATATATGCCATAATAAAATTTATATGCAATATATGTCATAATAAAATCTATATGCAATATATGTCATAATAAAATCCATATACAATATGTCATAATAAAATCTATATACAATATATGTCATAATAAAAATCTATATACAATATATGTTATAATAAAATCTATATGCAATATATGTCATAATAAAATCTATATACAATATATGTCATAATAAAATCTATATACAATATATGTCATAGTAAAATCTATATGCAATATATGTCAATAAAATTTATATGCAATATATGTCTTAATAAAATTTATTTTTAACAAAGTTTGAAGCTGTGTTTGTGCGATAGCACGAAGATATTTAGAGGAATTTCTGTTAATATATATGAAAATATAAAAAAACCGTTTCTCTCAAATAATGCCAGGTCTACTTTTTAAGGGTGACTTTTACTGAAATCTAATTTCGTATTTTAATTATTAGTTATAAACTAAAGTACAAACTGCATAACATAGTGTTATGACATTATGCTATGTGTAATTGCAAAAAAACTTTAACTTGAATAAATTTGAGATTGTTAGTAATTCCTATAATGTATTCATCGCTACGATAGACATTGCTCGTCATTCTTGGCTGGTAACACCATTTACGGATATGGATGATTAGATTTTCATTGATTTTTATGGTTTCTATATCGCTTTAGCCTATGTAAAAAGATGAAATGCAACATGTGGCCTACAATAGAAGACAAAAAATTATTGGCCAAGCGGGAAGGTTTGCAAGTTCAAGCAGGTGATGAATGGATTAAAATTTTTTGTGTAAAGTTTATACGCTATGGAAGATGATAAACTTATTCTGTCATAAGGAGAACTTTTTTCCAGGGCTTTCTCTAATTGGTAATACACCTTTTAAAGTATTATGAATACATTTACAAATACAATTTATTGCTTTATGACCAATAACTTTTAATAATACATTTCTATAGCGAGTTTTCAAATAATATATTGATTTCAACAACCTACTGTTTGTTGCCACCCGTATAGACATTCTTTATGAAGAGTTAATATTTCTTGGAGACATTCCATTTAAATCAGTTTTTTTGGTAATTATACATAACAAAACTCATCCGAGGGTAACACTGATGTCTTGAGTTGACACCAGTCAGTTGTATTTTGTTTAAAATCCATCATAAAATATCCGTATGGGGTTACTTGTTGCATTTCTATAAGCATCTTGAATAAATTTTGTATTTTCTGGAAAAAACTTGTGCCATATGTTGAATAGATTGTGAATATTGATAAAGAATTGGAAGATGCAAATGTTTCTGAACCAACTGATGATGGTGAAATTTTGGAAGGATGTTTGTTTATTGTCTTTTTTAACTACGGAAACAAATTTAGTTCCTAATGTCAAAGTGGTTTTTATTTGTTGTATAAAACATAGTATGTAAATAAAATATTTGTTAAACTTATTCTGTGATATGTGAACTAAGGATTTAACGCTTATAGTAGCTGTGTTTAGCCTATAGTGTCCAAAATTTATGTTATTAAAAAGTTATGTTGATTTTTGTAGGGTAGAATATATTCAGTTGGCCGCAGATTATAAACCAAAAGTGAACCTTGGCCAAGGCTTTCCAAATTTTTCTCCTCCGAGCTATGTCACAAGAAACCTTGCAGAAGTTACAACAGATCCAGATTTTTCATACAATCAGTATACTAGAGGATATGTAAGTACACAATATGCTTTCCAGATAGATTTAATCTAAGTTGAATAAGTCCCATAAAAGTTTAATACATCTTTAGAAATTGTGAAACAACAATTTTTTTCATGTTTGATAATACTGTTGTCTATGTGTTGTAAATTTTTGTATGTTAATTCAGTAGTTCCGTGCTACTACTGTGTTACTTTTGTGTTATTCAGTTCCATACTTATATATACGATTATTATAATTTGTATGTTAATTCAATACTCTGTGCTGCTACTGGTCTCTTTGTAAATATGTAAAAGACTATTTAAAAATATTTTGGTCATAATGAGAAGTCATTAGTATTTACAACTTGTCTATTAAGTAAGTTTTAAAAGAATTGAAATATAAAAAAAAAAACTATTTTGCAGGGTCATCCCAGGCTAGTTAAAGTTTTATCGAAATTGTATTCAAAGCTCATCGACAGACAAATTGATCCATTTACAGAGGTTCTTGTGACGGCCGGTGCTTATGAGGCTCTTTACGTGGCTATTATGGGTAACACTATTAACATTATACTTTAGCATTTACTAAAATAATTATGCGTAAAAAGGAAATTTTGAATGATAACTATAAATTTAAATGTGGCAGAATATATTTGAATGAAATGTAGAATAATTAACATAAGCAGTGAATATAATTTTCGACTGCGGTTAGAATTTAATATTGCTTACGACATTTGAAAACTGTACTCATTAGATGGTAATAATGTACGTTATACTCTTCAGACAGATATACTGTTTAAAAAAGAATAATGTATGTCATTAGATATTACAAATTTTAAAATAATTAGGTGTTTTTTAGTTTCTTTACTCAATGTCAAATAGGCACGAATGACCATGTGGATAATGATGTATGGGATATATTAAGGTCAAATTACTTAAATTAATTATATTTGATAAGTTATATTTTTATAGGCATTTATAAAATATGTAAAGCTATTTTTGAAGTGACTTGATGATAATATCTGATCAAAGGTAACAAGTTAGGAGAAGCAAGCAAATAAGAAAATATTGTGATAGTGTTTTACATGTTGAGAAAAAATCTAGGTAAGCTTCATTGCTCCAAAAAGAGATTAATCGGAATGACAAAATTAGGGAGCAATAATTTCAATGGGTTAAATATTAATATTGTTAAAGAAAAGAGATATACAAGAAATAAAATTGATAATGAAATATGACACAGCTACCGTGACGAAATGTTGGAACTCACACAGTTGTTTTTTTTAAAATATGCCAGTAAAAATGTTTGTCAGTGTTGTAATCGGACAAAAAATGTCATTAATAATTTTTTTTTTATATATGTCTATTAAAAAAATGGCACACTTTTAGGGGACTATCACAGTGATGGGTTTTCATAATTAATTTGTTTGGTCTTACTTTAAAGAATGCATTTAAAAATAGACTTAAATCTTTATTAATATTATTTTTTTTTCATAAAAGTTTAAAGTGTAAGTGTTATAGACCTTCCAGGTAAGTGTTATAAACATATTTTTTCCTTAATCCTTACTTCATTAATTTATAAAAAAACAACTCATGAAAAATAAATTTTTTTGAGCTGTCACCGTGATCTAAGCCCACAACTTAAGGGATACCCCTTTAAGCTGTGTACTTAGATGCTAAATTGACATATTGAAGAGGATATCGTCAGTGACTCTGCAATACCACATTAACTAACTGTTGCAATAAGGTGCAACTTCATCTTGACTAATATTGAAAATTAGACCTTAAAGCAATTGTTTGTTATGCTGTATTGCAGTATCAATGACTATATGACTGTGTGCAAATAAAAATATAACAAAACTTGGGTTAAGCGTTGTAAAGAATTTTTTTAGACTATAAATTAATCTAAAAAAATCTTTTTAAAAGTCTTGGGTCTGCAATTTTGTTGATTGTTTTGTTTATCTTTATAAAAATCAATTAATTTAAAAAAAAACCAATCAAAGTCTAAAAAGGAGCGTTAACTATTATCTATAGCGAATTCTGAGGTGTGACGAAATACTGTATCCCAGAATGATTACTGAAATTTAATCGCAATAGTTTAATTTTACTTTAAAATTTCGGGGTATTATTATGTTGTTTCCTTTTATTTTAGAAACAGTGACTTCTTATTCCTAGTCATATCACAAATGACAACAAATAAAACAGCTATCATTTCGTAGTTCTCACCCTTTCAGGGTGAAATTCGTTCATTTTTCCGACTGTGCTGTATATTAAATAATATAACTGAAAAAATTCAAAATTTTCATTCAAGGTAATATACAAGAGGGCGATGAAGTGATAGTGATAGAACCCTTCTTCGATTGCTATGATCCAATGATACGTACTGCTGGCGGCACACCCAGGTTTATAGCCTTGCAACCTGTAAGTTCCATCCTTCTTAAGGCTAGCAATAGCTCTCTACTGGACCTGTTTTGCAAATTGACTTCCGTGTAGAAATTTGTTATCTGTTGGTTACTGTGCTTTGTGAGAAATTGTTTAACTTGAATTGTACATGATTTTTTATCTTATTTCTTCACGATTGTGCCGTCACATATCACTGATTATATAAATGCATGTGATAACAATGTTTAGAGTAATCTTTAATGATGACTTCATTATTTATACTATATTGCGCGCTATGTAATATATGATAAGAGGTCTCTGAAAACTTATCCATAAAACTTAAATTGTTTATATTATATATGGTTGAGTCTATCAAATTTACATGGACACTATTAAGATACATAGGCTTAGTATTAAAATGTTTAATAAAAAACATCCAGGGTGCAACTTAATTTTAATTTAATTACATATTGAATAGACTAAAACAGAAGGCGAAGTGACGTCCGCCGACTGGGTTCTGGATGAGAAGGAACTGCGTGGGCTATTCAATGACAAGACCAAGATGATAATCATTAACACTCCACACAATCCGCTTGGAAAGGTCTTTACTCTTAAAGAGTTGGAGCTGATCGCAGAGCTATGCAAGAAGCACAATGTAATCTGTCTCTCAGATGAGGTTTACGAGTGGATGGTTTATAAGCCAAATAAGCACATTCGCATTGGTAAGTCAATATCATGTTTATGTGGATGTATATGTACCAAATATTGTGTCACGTATTTTGAAAGTCAAATAAGTTTACTCGTGACATTTAGGAAAAATGTTACCAGATGGAGCAACTATATATTAAATGGTAGCAATGGTAACTTTTAACGATTAAATGTGTAAAAAAAATGACTTCTTACAAGTTGCTATATTACTTTATTTTAAAATATTTGCCTTTTTACAACTGCTGAATGAAGTTATTTTGCCCTAAAGGAAAACTTCTAATAATAAATCCGAAAGTGAAGAAAGTACTGAAATTTCTTTAAAACGTAATTATTCTGTTTTGAAGTTCCAATTTGATATTTTTTTGTATTTCATCATCTGTAATGCTAATCAGGTAATGCGGCACAATCTGTGTGGTGATCACATGAGCTAACTTTGAAATAATTAACTTCTGTTGCATATAGTTATATGGCACTAATTGGTAATGAATATTACTTATTGCATAAAGATTAATGAAAAATTTCCTCGTATATATATTATATTGCCCTTAAGTGTAAATACGACTGCCACTACTCGGAATTTTAGACAATGTAAAGAAAAAGCATTGAGGAAAAATTAGGACATGTGACACAGCTATAAGGAGATGTGATATGTTGCCACCATATCACATCTCCTTATAGCTGTGCCCTAATGCCCCTAGCATATAAACATAATCTTCATACTTATATCAAAATAATCTTCGCAAAATTTTGTCATGTTGCGAAGATTATTTTGTTATAAGTATGAAGATTATTTTTGTGTCATGTTACAGCATAAATGGCCGACTGAGTATTGCATGGACTTTTTCTCGATATAGGTCCCAAAACTCAATTTGATAACTGCGCTGGCCATGCATAATAAGCGTAATTGCTCAAAAATTGTAAATAATTAAATGGTTTTGTGACTGTAAGCTGTTATTGCATAAAATCAATTTCCTCCTTTTATAAAATAGGATTCTTAGTAATTGATTAGAATTCATGACAAATTAAAAAAAAACGACGACGAGTCGGTGAATGATGAATGATGAAGGATGAATGGACATAAAGCCTTGACTGAATATAATTTTAAAAAATCATTGAAATGTAAAGTTAACAGCAGTTCTTTATAAGAATTTCAGTTTATAATGTATGTCCATGATGCTTAATTGGTTTCATTTCTTTCTTTTTTGACAAATTGTTTAGCTATGGTTCACAGCTGAATTAACATCTATAAACAGGTGTAGTTATGTGAAATAGGTTCATGAAATATGCGAAAGAGTTATTTTTAATTAATATGTGCATTGCAGCTACATTGCCAGGGATGTGGGAGCGTACCATCACTGTGGGCTCAGCGGGGAAAACATTTTCGGTGACGGGTTGGAAGACCGGGTGGGCATATGCGCCGGCAGCCCTAATGGATAACCTCTATGTAGCACATCAAAACTGCCTTTACACGTGCTGTACTACTTTACAGGTGAATAGTGTACTTTAAAATTACCCGGAGCGTAGCCAGAATATGTTCTATATCGTCCAGTACGCTGGATTCAAGATGCTTATGTATTCATTGTTTTTCAGTTTATAAGATGTGTATCATCATGAAATATATAGTATTATAAAGAAAAAATTTCACCATTTTCAAGCTTATAGAATTTGATATTAAGCTTCAAAATCTTCCCACAGTCATTTTTCGTTAGTCTGTTTTGTGCTTTTATATTTAGGTCATGGTTCCTAAGGATCTTTTCAGGGTTTCATAGAGAAACAAACTTATAATTTCGTTATGTTGGTCTTTCTGTCAATCACAGCCTCACAGTTTTTATAGATTTAAATCTACATGCTCAAGGTATTCCTTAATACTTTGTATGGAAATCTTAATTAATATGTAGCAAAATATTAAAAATATAATTGTTTAATGTACCCATGCATGTAAAATGAGAGCAGAATTTTTTTTCATGCATCCCATATAATGGCACATCATTGGATATGTTTTTTGTGGATGTTTTGTTTATCGTTTTTCAGTTTTGGTTTCAAAGTATTCCGCAAAATGTAGTTTAAACCATGTTTTGGAATATTTTGCTTCAAAATAATGTATGATGTGTATCCTCTTAAATTTTCAACCATTGGTTGCTCGAATGATCTAAAAAAATATTTGATGTTAGCATCTAATCTAGTTAAATTATTTTGATCATCTTGCGTCAACAATTAGAGGAGATGTAGACAACTACAGAACCTTGTGTTGTGGATGCTCCAACATACCCTTGGTTGGTTTTTTCATTTTTTCTCAGTCAGAATTAATAGAACCCTTTGAAATTCATTATTATAGTCAGTAACTTTACATGACTGACAAATACTAACATTTCCAAACACTAACAGGATAAAAAATATTTAACTTTATTTTAAAAAATGTTTTCACTAAAAATATACGTCAGTTACGAATTTCTCTAAAAGCAAGAGATTGTTTTAGATGAATCAGAAAATTTAAATTCACAATATATTTGATCAACTAACAGGAAGCCATCGCCAGGTCATTTGAGTTTGAGCTGACACGGTACGATACACCAGATTGCTACTTCTTTTCCCTGGCCGAGGAACTGTATCCCAAGCGGGAGTTTCTTATCAAGGTTCTGAAGGAAAATGGTTTCAATCCTACTATACCTGAGGGCGGATACTTCATTGTAGCTGATTGGTCTAAGTTGGGTGAGACGATTTCATATATATGTTATAAACAAGTCGGTAGAAGATTAATTTTTTTGCTTCATTAACTCATATATTAGAATTGAATGGTGGTGGATTTAATTTCTAAACTTTATCATGCAACAACTCCTATTTATGAATATTTATGCAATTGCAGCAAATAAGATTGATTTGAGCGACGAGAAAGATAAGTACAAAGACTTCAAGTTCACCAAGTACTTCACCAAAAAGGTCGGCATACAAGGCATTCCTCCATCTGCATTCTACTCAGATGAACATAAGCACCTAGCCGAGAATTTTGTTCGCTATTGTTTTATCAAGGTAATATTTGTTGATACTTTATATATGACCTTTTAATAGACGTATTGATAGTGTATTTATTATAAGAACAATGCAAGAAACATAGATGTTGATAGAAAACAAAAGAAGTGAGAACTTTTCATTACATGTTTATCTATATCAGTAAAGTATGTTATTGACAGAAAATAGTAAATGTCATTGGATGTAAAGAGGTTATCTTGTGAGTGAAAATGAAATTCTAATTTTGAAAAAAGAATTGTATTGTTTTTCTGAATTAAAAACAATACAATTCTTTTTTCAAAATTAGAATTTCATTTCCACTCACTTTTAAAACGGTTTTGTACAATACACTACACCATGTTTAGGCTTTACAATAGTTTTGATTGATTGCAATATGTACGCTATGGGGACTTCACACAAAAAAAGGACAGGAGTGTAATCAGAAGCTTATTAATTTCTCACCAAATGCACAAGGTGCTATCATTACAATAGCATCTTGTGTGATCCCTAGTGACAAAAAACAAACTTTATATACTTTTGTCCTGTAAGTTAAATACAGCCAGTTTTTAATTAATTTCGATTGCAAGAAAAATATTTGCAAGTGTAATATAAATTTTTGCAATAGAAATTATATTTTCTACACCATCACTTTTCTTAATATTTAAGATAAAGTGTGGCGTGTTGTTATTATTATACATATTCTAATAATTGTTATTAAGCCTTAAAGAAAATATAAACAAAAATTGAAATAAAACTGAACTAATAACTTGTAACACTAAAAATTAATTTAAAATGGTAAATCTTCTAGAGTATTTAAATGTTGCCACATTGTCTTTTTCAACATTTCTGCTTGGTAGACCTTGAAACAATTAGTTGTTTAGGATGTTTCGCTTGTTGTTGATGTTTTCGAAAAATGCCTAATATTTTCATTTGGGTCTTAATTGGGATTTTTTTTGGTTAAAATGGCAGTAAATTTCAAATTAGAAAAAAAATGTTTTTTTTCATATCTTGTAATTTTATCCTGGAGTGGTGCCCTTTATAATTTCATTATTATTCTTTTATAGCAACTGATATTGATTTTATTGTTTTTAAATTAAATTTATAAAATGGCTGCATATCATTAGAAACAAAATTTCTAGAAAGTTTCTTGAAAACGAAGGAAATGCAGTATGCATTGTGGCAGTTGTATTAATGTTATTATTAGGAGGACAGCAGATACTCATTGTGCAAGTCAGTGTTTATTTTTTAAATATTATAACTTATATTTAAGATGAAAATTTAATTTATGAACTGTAAAGATCAGTATTTTTACTAGGTACTTTGTATTTGTAGGATTATGAAATTGTAACCACTTATTTTTTGCCATAATGAGCCTTTTTTTATAAATATCACTTTTCTGAAGCCAGAAAGTCAAATTATGTCGATTGAAAAATATAAAGTAAGAACATAAATAAATAAAATGTACTCTTACCCTGAATGCCACATGAAAATTTGACGATAGCTGACATTTGATATTACGACATTGTCAATTTTATGTTTACTAATA
This sequence comes from Druceiella hillmani, assembly GCA_039881145.1. Taxonomy (NCBI): domain Eukaryota; kingdom Metazoa; phylum Arthropoda; class Insecta; order Lepidoptera; family Hepialidae; genus Druceiella; species Druceiella hillmani. The sequence continues at coordinate 11,627,557 of JAYKKI010000033.1, forward strand.
TAAATTAAAAATAAGTTATTTTAGTTGTGTGAAATAACTAATCTCCTCCCTATATATTTTTTATTCATCAATTATAGTTAATTGAATAACTATCAAATAATCTAAAATAAATAAAATTGATTACTAAATAAATGAGTTTATTATTATTACTTTTGTTCAGAATGTCAGGATGATAAAAATATAGTGTTGCCAGTAAGAACAGATAAAAAATATATTGTTTTAAACATTTCAATTTCTTTTTTCCAAGTAATACTAGTAAAAATAACTATGAAAACCTTGAATCATAATTAGCTACTTTTTTCTTTTTATTGTTATTTTCTAAATTCCTCTGCAAACTCTACTACAAGTTTTCAGTGTATTTTTTATAATCTCTTTACGTATGTAATTTCTTACAATTGTTTTCTATTAATTTTTTGCAGAAAGATGAAAATTTACAATTGTTTGCGGACATATTGAAGGAGTGGAAACAATCCGTCAATTAGCGTCATTAAAGTGGCATAATTGAATACTCATGGTGTGCAAATTAATATGGAAATATTTTCCATATAAATATTGTATTTACATTAATAAATTTATTTTATTATTACACAGATTTTATTATTCATTTGTAACAATATTAATTGTAGAAATCTATAGAATGTGGTAAATTTAAATTTGCATTTTCATATTATGATGATGTACAACAATTTTAAAAATGCATATCATTTATATAAAGTTGATAAAATTTTGATTCATTTTAGTCATTGTATTTATTGTTAAAAATGCTGGAATAGTTAAAGTAATCACTAATCATTTTACACTGCGATTTCTATTGTCTATTGGAATTCAAGTGAAGTTATACATCCCTTAAATTAGAGTTAACAGAAGTGGTAAGTGTCTTCAAAAACGCTTATTTAGATCAACATCAATGACAGTAGAGAAAATGGTATACCACGGATTTGTTAGCTAAAACTAATTGAACAAGAATTAGTTTTAGCTAACAAATTTGTGGTTTAACCAATTGTATGTTGTAGATTGTCGAACGTAGCCCAAACAGTTATTTCACACACTACAGACGGATGCTGAGATGTCTCCTAATTCATAAAAATATGGCAAAGTTCAGACCTATTAACGAAATTTCTTCAATTTCCTAGGGTGAAGTGTGGTTATCAACCTGCGTGCATTATGACCACCTTTGATTTATAACTTGTGGTAAACTATAACAAGAAATTTTAACTAATAACAAATCATAAGTATTTTAGAAATATTTGACTTTGATATGGGTAGAAGTAAACTATTTGAACACATTGTGTGTTAACATCACGTCTGGTTGAGTGTCAGTTTATATAATATAAACTGACACTCAACCAGACATGATGGTGACACTCAACCACTTTTATAAATAACGAAATACTCTTATAATATTTATCGTTTATTATTTCGCTTAAATCTTGGAATTAAAATACACGCTTGCATAATTTTCAGAAATATTTTTGTCCCTTCAGAATAAATTTTGTGTCTAAGTTTCAATTTTCCATGTATTCACGTATGCACAGTTTGCATTCTATATTTCCAAATTTGGTAAAACGAAATAAAATTATAATTGGTAATAGAGAACGTGATCAAATAAAAGAATGCTAATTTAACTTACGTTTTCGATGTAATATTTATGTAAATAAAAAAATCAACTTTCTAATGCATGTCACTTAGTCACTTAGTCTGCCGATCACATTTTGCAAAAAACTTATTTTAAATCAAATTCTCGGTATTTATCTAAAATGTGAAAGTTATTGCTTATAAAAAAAAAAGATTTTCAAATTTATGACTTATATAAATGTCCTATACAGAGAGAGCTTAAATTTCAAACTTCATTATTTTTTTTATTACAGTTATACTTTACATCTACAGTCATTGACATTATATATACATATATATATATATATATATATATATATATATATATATATATATATACATATATATATATATATATATATACACACACATATATATATATATATATATATATATATATATATGATGAAAATAAAATTGGTGTAACTTATGACACTTTTCTTTTAGGTTTTCTTTTAGTCATTTTGATCCTTTAATTGGCTATTCTCAAAATATTCAACAAAATTATTGTTATTCGTTCAAGTAATTTATTTGCACGCAATCGTAATTTAAAGGTTCTTAAGAGTAGGTTTATTGTTGGAAATAATAGGTATTATAATTATAGATACCCTGGTCATTGGGTACAGATAGCAATAATTTCTCTAGCCTGCAATGTGTTGATATTACGTTGTCCGAGTCTTACGCTATTTTGTATATGTTTTTTTATTTTAGATAGTGGCTTTTGTTCCTATAATTGGCTATGTTCTCAAAATGTAATAAGATATTATTAGCTATATTTGCACACGATCGGAAATTAGAGTTATTATAAGTTTATTATACACGGTCTGTGAGAATAGATGTCGGACAAAGAAACACAATGTTCGTTGGCTGTAAAGGAATAAATTGTCATTGAAATAAAACATAAAACACGCCCTTTTTCTAATTGAGTGTAAAAAAATATTATACATAACTTTTTTAATACACCCAATACTTGCCAGGAGTGCGGTGTTTTTCCGCGGTGGCAACGTCTTCGCAGCTGTTCACGTGTTATTCCCCCAAGCGGCGCTGAACAATGTGCACAAGTATCGTATGTAAGAAAAAGATGACATATAATTATGAACATTATCAATTTTCTGAAAAGAACGTCATCTTTTAAATTTTATTTTAACGACAACTTTTAAACGACAAATAATAACAGTTAAGGAATAATGCCTTTCTTTGTATAGATCTTTCTATTCTGCACTCATCCATTCTACAAAAAAAATGTTAAGTGGTATTATTTATAGAGGGTATTTATATTTTACATAATAAATATTGAATATTTTATAGTTTTGGAAGGTTCAGTTTCCTTTAAGATTTAGCTGGTAGTTAAAAAAAAATAATATTTAGTTCTTAAAAAAGACTCATACACAATCTTCAATTGGTAATTACAAGGTTAGCACTTAAAATTCTTCGAACTGGACATTTGCAAAAATTATAATAAAAATATTTTATTGAACTTTCAAAAAACAAACTCTGGTGATTCGTTGGTGTGTTTCGGTTGAATTTGTCATTCGTTTTTACAAATTGGTTGCATGTTGTAAATTGTGTATATCACGTCAAGGTGAATTTGAGGCAGATGAAATAAACTAGGACTCGGTCCTCTCACGTAATGGTCAGGAACATAAAATATTGCTAACCGAAGACCGAGGGGTTATCAACATAATTATTTAACAATAAAATATTTATATTTAAAAAAAAGAATTCATGATCAAAAGCAATTCCCGTTGGAGTTGAAGTGAATTACATCCTACCATGACCATTATAAAATCTGAAAGAAGCAAATGAGGATATTACCCGCATATTTTTTATTTTTTATCTCTCGTAAAGTGACATGTCACCTACAGAGAGACTGAAAGTCAAAATTTTTATCTGTGGTGTATGTTTCTTGATAGGTCAAGTCATTTCGAATTATGATGATTATTTGCAAGAATTAACACAAATTGCATCAGGATCAAGTCCACTGGAAAAATCCAAAAATACTCGCTGACCTCTGTATCCATGCAAAAAATACTGAAACACTAGTAAAATTTGCATAAAGTGCCAAGAAACATTTGGAAGATTCATTCAAAACAGGTAAATATTGCTTATTAAGTGGAAAATAACATAATTACTACAACAATAGTGAATTAGTGTATTAAATGCCAATAATTTTCCGTTAAGTGCTGATAAGTAATTATTGATAAGTGCATGTTTATAATTAATTACTGATAAGTATATGTTTACGATAGGTAATACTGAAAGTTTTTAGAATACCAAAAGTGGAACTAACTAGCAAGTTTGTAATTTCTTCATACTTTTTCAAAATAGTTCCTATGGCATCTTATGCATCATTTTATTTGTTGGAGCCACTGATAGAAGCAGTCGGCTCATTTTTCCTCGGAGATCTCTTCCACGGTTTTTTATAGCAAGTCACTCTAAACAGTAGCGCAGGATGGGGCTTCATTACTAAATTTGAATCGATGTCGATCATAACTATGATATAACCGCAACAAACCACCTAAGAAAAATCATTTCATGTAAATACACAATTTACAAATAGTAGTCAATTTGTAAAAACAAATGAGAAATTCAAGCAAAGTATATCAATAACTTATCAGAGTTTGATTTTCGAAATTTCAATTAATTTTTTTAATATATATTTTGCAAATAGTACGAAGAAGACCTTTCAGTGCTAACCTTGTAATTACCAGTCGAGAATTGTGTATGGGTCGTTTTTAAGAATTAAATATTATTTTTTTTAGTTTTATGTTTAAATAATAGGAAAGAACTATCTAAGTTTAAAATTATTTTTTATTTTAAGAGGATCTCATTACAAAGGATATATTATATTAAAACTAGTGGAGTAACTATGGTAATGTTGATTATATTAAATTTTTTTAATTACTCTATTAAAAACATATTAATTGTGAAGAGAGCCTTTTATTAATTTACCAAAAAACCTGTTTAAAAATCTGCTTCATTAGTTACCAAAACTTGGAATAATAAATGTAGTTTAGGGTTAAGAATGAAGGTATATTCAATGCTATTAACAATCTTTAGTTAGATTGTTAATAGCATTAAGTAACCAATTTATGGGCGTTGGTTTTACATCAGCTATATCAGGGTATTCTTAGCAGTTAGTTTTATAAGATATGTTATATTGTAGTTAAACTTGACATATTGATGACCTGACAATCAATAGTAGAACAGTTCCTTCCCTATTTTGTGAAATGTTTCACGTGAAAATATCATTTCTCTACAGGATTCTCCATATTTGTTTTTATGGCGAGCTTCTCAATATGAATTACATATATAATATGATTTTTAACATGATCTGACTTCATTCGCTTGTTTTTATCTTGGTATGAGGGGTAAGGTTTGTGGAAGTTTACAGCTAAAAGAAAGGTAACATCACTATCAAATTAGACTTTTGGCAAATCATTTTAACTAAGTTTTAAAATTTTATTAACATTTTAACTAAGTTTTTTTAATTGTATATTTTTTAACAACTTTAATTGTAGTAATAATTAAAGTTGTTAAAAAATATACTATACAGTTGATTCAAAATTTTTTCTGTTTAGACAATAAATTATTTTTTGTAAGGGATAATAGGTAGGTTTAGTAATAGTAGAGTGAGTAATCTTTCAGAATGTAACCCAAAGTCTGGAGCAGACAAGTCTTTAAATTTTCCAATGAGATAATTTGGACTGAGGCTTTTTGAAAATATTATAAAGAAGAATAAGTATGTCAATTTGGCATTGGTCGTAGACCTACAACTATTCAAGACATGACCTGCGTTCAAAGACATGATCATATTTAGCAAGGCTACAGGTGTACCGGATACATAAATTTGAAACTGTTTTAACTTGTTTCAAATATTCTTCATGAAGATTAATATAACACACTTCTTTAAAGTCGTAGTGGTAATAACATTGTCCGACTAAAATAAGAAAAATATGATGCTGAGACATGTAAGATTCTTTTTATATATAGATGAATTTTTGGAATGGTGCGACAAAATAAGGTTAATGATATAAAGAAAAAAATATCCAATTATCAGACAAAGTTAATAAAAATATTGCATTAAATTCAGAGTAAATTAACTGTAACATTAGTGTTTGATTTCTTAAAAATACATAACCTTAAAAGTGCACTTATAATAAATTCACCGTATCAGTTGTATACCACGTAAGAAGTGATAAGAAAAATCAAGTGAAAACGTTCTCATTGTGGAATGTACATGGTTTTACATTTGAATCTTTACACAAAACGATTGTATGGCATTTCTGACGTGACATTGCAACTTTATTGTGTTGTAATTCACGTGGGAGGTGATAATAGGTAACAAGTGGAAACGTGCATATTGTGAAGTCTACATGGATTTATTTTCATATCAGTTTTTACACAATAATAGTCGAGACGTGCTATAATATCTGCGTTTTTTTATACAAAATAATCCTTGTAAACACTTACATATAAAAGTTTAACGTTTGTTTAGGTTTAAAAGTATAATGCTAAAAAGAGTTATAGCCTTTTACTTCTTATTCAATTAATGTTTTCTTTACATTTGTTTAGCTCCTGGTATCTAGAAATGAAATAGACAGATTTTTATGAGAAATCAGGGATAGTGAATATAGTAAAATGCAGCCAAGCAGAGGAAGTTCTCAAAAGAAGAGAAGAAATTCTCAAAAGATATTTGACAATAAAAGCAAGTTATTTCATTCAAAATCAGTATAACTGGTATTAGACTAAGGGTAACAATGAATGGCCTTCTTTATTTCACTTAGTGGAATTTTCCGGAATGGGAACTTCCAATTAATGGCAAGAGTGAATGGAGTGATATCACCCAAGTTAAAAGTGATCTGGTATGTTATTGCTTATTGGTCATGGCTGACATGTCGCATATTAATTTTTGATGATAGTGACATAAATATAAAATGCTGAGAGTATCTTGTTTAGTTTCTAAATATTTAAATAAACATTTCTTTTACCAGTAGAATTTTACTGTTACAAAGGACTTGGTGAACGATATTTATCGTAATGACAAAAGATAAAATATGAACATATACAAAAACTACGCCAAACTTTATGTAGCATATACGTAAAATGTCAATATTTAATCTTTTTACAACAAATAGTGTCTTAAGCGCCCAATGTAAAATCATTAGCTCTAGTGACCAGCGCATATACACTTTGTACATCTGTTTTGAACGATAGCCTGTGACTATGCACATTATTGTGTTTACTTTTGTTTTATCAAACCAAAAGAGATTATTAAATTTTGTTATATTTTAATCATTTATTTCCATAATTGAATTTAAAAACATGACTTTCTTGATTAAGATTAGTGCGAGGCAATAAAAAATATATTTATATTAAAAACGGGCTGGGTATAGTTTTCTGCGTACATTCATACACCGATCGTTCGATGTCACAGTGTTAATGTCAAAGTAATATTTTTGTGCCTAAACGTTCCACAGTCAAGGAGTTAAACAAACTAGGAAACACCTCAAAATTCAGTTTAAGGCATTTGACATACTCACAAAAGATGAGGCGTGTTGTACTATTGTCTAGTAACTTTAGTTAGTATGTGCACGAGCGCCATGGCGTTTGTTGGCACTCTAACGGTTAATCTCTTATTTCCAAGAAATAACATATATTAAGAGTAAATATGTTTTAGCTAAAGAAGGTAATATGCAGATCACGTTTTTACTTCAAAATTTCTAACAAAGATTTAGATGAGGTCAATAAAATTGGCTGTCCTTTATAGATAGATGTTAAGAAGATGGAACAGAAATTACTCAATTTTGAAGATAGGGCAAATTAACAACCTCGTTTTTTTTAGGAAAAGGTACTGTTAAAAAGTCAGAAGACTAGGTATTTTAATAAGTAAAAGTACTAAGTCTAATTAATTGAAAAGTATCAATTATGGCCATAAAAAGTGTTATGTGTTCTTTCACACTTATTATAACTTATGTAGTTTCAAATTATTCACATTAGTTGAATAAAAAACTATAATTTGATAAATTATAGTTTTTTATTCAACAATTATTATATGGTTGTTTTTTATTTGTGGTTTAAGAGGCCATAAATATTTTTCTGTTAATTTACTTGCATTCAGTTAAATTTCATCACAAATTTTGGTATCACGTACATATAAATTTCTTCACAAATGATGTTATACATCTTGATGTTTTCAAAAAATTATAACCTCATTGGGACATAACAAGTTATTTTTTTAGTATACACTTAATGAATCATTGAAAATAATGATTTTTTAACAAATTTAAAATGGATTGAGATTACAAGTTAATTTCTGTGAGATGAGATTATAGAATTAAGAGGGATATTCATTCAAAATTAGGTACATATAATTTTGTAGTGACATGACAAAACCATTTGTCATAGTTGTATATAAAAATTATGTAAAAAAATGATCAAATACTTAGTAATGACTATCTAAACAATTGTTTTCGTTATGATTAAGAGTATTTACTAGATTTGTATTTTTAAAAGTATTATGTAAAAAAATTCTAATAAAACCTCAAAATTTTACTATATTAATAAGTCCAATAGCACTAGATAATTTAGCGGCTCGTGAGCCATTGGAGAGTGTGGTTATCTTGCGCCTTGCGTTAGAAAACATTTATGAAAATCTAGTGAATATTATTTAAATTTTTATATGATGCTTCTAAATGTTATGTTACTAAATTTTTTGCCACTATTAACATAAAATAATGCATAAAACAAACCAATGTTTGTATTTTGTGAATGTTTGTATTTTTTTGTTTTTAATTTACATTTTATAGTTATAAAATGTAAATTAAAAACAAGTATAATTTTTAGTAAATAATTATTCGTCGAAACTTAGTTTGTCAAAAATATATATCTGCATCTGCAATCAGTAAGTATGGATATAGTCACATTTCCTGGATGGCACAATGACACATCTAATTTAATAAGACTTTCATATTTTTGGCCTCGATGATTTTCTAAATAATTTTCTAACTTATTCAGGGAGAAATTTATCTTTGACTTTTTTTCAAACACTAGAAGTATATTAGACATTGCAGTTTTAATTTTGGCTGTATAATAAACAATTTTGATATTAATTAATGAATGATAAAGATTTCTTTTTTTGTTGTAAAAGATTGCAAAGTAAATTAAATGGAATGGTATTCTATATGTGTATACTAGATGGCGCTTTATATGAGATCATGATTTATATAAATGTATAAAAAGATAAATAAAATTATCTACACATGCTATTTTTTAGTCGTCACTTCTGAAAGTTGTAATTTCATCAATGATGCAGAAGATAACGAACAGTTTCAGTATGACCTCAGCGCCGTCATTGAGTGTTATCAAATTGTGATAGTTATAAGTTATCAAATTGTGGTAATTGTATATGATTATTCGTTTTGCATGAATCTTTAAAAAAATTTACATTCAATTAAAGAAATAAAACTTTCCCCTTTATTTTTATGTTGGTAGGATGATAGTGTGAATGCAATATTGTCAGGCATTGAAGAGTTTTTACCAAATATTTTATTGATGCCCTTTTAAAGACAAACATAATGTTAACGAAATTACAATACAGTAATAATTATTTCGGCATAGTATTCATAATTGTAAAATTAGTATTTGTTTTCAACAAACGTACGTACACTAGACAATATTGGAGAAAAGTTTTTTTACACATGTACTTGATGTGTAAAAAAACTTAAAATACGCATAATGGTGGTTTGGAAGACGAGAGTCATAACTTGAAAATTGTAGATTTTCAGATTATTATAAGTAATAGCTTCAAATTATATCAAATTTTATGGCAAAGAGTGGTACAGGCATTGTTCTGTCAGAAACTGCTAGAGTGCCATTTGGGGAAAATAAATTTTCTTTTATCACACAGCCGTTTACGGAAAAGAGAGTCCTAATCAGTCTGCCCGCAGTTATTTCAGAGGGAATTGTTGGAGTTTTGAAGAGGATTGGTACATTTCAAAATGGGATTAAATGATTGCAAGTTTATTTTAAGATAGTACTACGTTTCCTAAAACGTAGGGAGCGATACCCCAATTCATTTTTCTGTTGTAGAGTAATATCTCGAAATATGACTGCTTCATATGTGCTGTTATTTATCAAACAAAGCTGCTTCATATAAAAATATGTGCTGTTATTTATCAAACAAAGTTTTCCATTTTGGAATCTCCATAATTTGTTAACGAGTATTGTAAAATGAAATGCATAATCCTGAGATAACATGGCGATTGGTCAGATAATTCATTATAATTATATAAGCGTAACTGATTAAAAGGTTGTAATCAGGTTAATTCTATTTTTGTTCTTGCAGGAGAAATGAGTGCGAGTAAAGGGCACTCATTTCTTTAAACAACTTGTGGAACAAAATTAAGATAGATCGGTGTGCGTAAATGATAACAATTGATTTCTTCATTAGAGGTGACTGATACCATTGTCCTTTCAAGCATTCTAGTTAAAAAAACGAAATATTTGTCTAGTCTTTTTTCTGGTCCAAATCCCAAGATCCAAAATGTCTTTCTCATAATTTAGTGAATGAGAAAGGAATAAAAAATTTACTTTAGTTTAAAGCACATTCTAGCTGACATCATTGTTTTTACAACATTGTTTCAAGCCTTCCAGCATGTGGTGGAGCCATCAAAGAGGGTAGAACTGGTGAATGTGACCCGTGGGTTCAACACCCTCTTAAATAAAAAATTGAGCGTTTCCAGCAGTTCTTCATCTCAGTCTTCGACTGTTTAATATTGATAATGAATGTTTAGTGAATGATATTGTCTAATAGATTATTGTAATTATTTATTTCAAAATGTTTTTGAAATATAAAATAACTTATATTTTTTAATCAATTAGTATTGTAAGTAAAGTAAAAAAGAGTTTGAATCTTTTACTAACAAACGAACACCTTGATTTTAACAATTATATGATATCCATTTAAGATCCATATTTAAAGGAGCGGATACATACCCAATACTTATTTTGGTTGCTAACCCAGATTATATACTAGTTGATATGACTGTATGTTTATCTAACTTATTATTAATAATAGTTACATTTATTTCGATTATAAAGTATAATCTTGGACCTAAAATCATTAATGAAAAAATGAATTGTCATGTAGTATCAAGATCTTACTCTCTATATCGATATAAATTAGATAATACATTGTATACACAGCATTGCGAACGCTATCTGTTGGTAGTATTTTTTATTGAATTAAATTATTTCAAACGTGAACAGGCCCTCAATGCCCTTATTATATCTACCATATTGGTACAATTATTAAATACTTCTCTGTGACAGATTTGATTATCTAAACCATGTATTCATAATTTTTGTGACATTAAATTACATGTTCCCTTTTTATTTCTGCAATAAAATATTCCTCTAGCTCACTGGTCGATACATAATTAATGAATTTTAAGATAATAGATATTTATTTAAAGCGGCTCACATCACTAGTGCAGCGGATCATAAAAGCATAGTATATTACTTGTTTTACACTTGTTATCACATCTTTAGTAAACATTTTAGATATAAGTTTAATTAATTCGTTTTTGTTGTATAAATCCAATAATGATGATTAAGTTGTTTTATGTTCATGTTTTGTAGATATAATTGGGTAACAACCTATATCGGTTATAAAGTTATCACATTTTTCACTAATTTAAGAGATTTTCGATAACCTTTAAATGCCAGATTATGTGTGGAATTTTTAAAATCAATTAATGTTTTAAGCAAATTACACAATAGTTTTTGGATTTCCGAATTAATCATTTTCTTGATCTTGTTTCTTCTGGTTTCCTTTTGTACAATTTTATCGATTTAGACATCCACTTATGCTTAAATTTTTTTAATCACTACTCCTTCGCAATTCATCTGAGTTTGTGAGTTAGAAAAAAGTTTACAGACAGATAATTAATATATGTTGGTTTAAGATGTGGTGTCAATTAACCACGAGATTTAGAGGAATATCTTTTATTATTATCTGTAAGAATTTTGATTGTAACTGTTTGATTTTCCAGTGACTAATATTGTTAAATTAACTATTTTAAAACCTGATAATTCAATATTGGAAGCCCTTACTTTTCTGATCTAAACTTAATATGGCTCACTTACAGCGAGCTCATGTTTTACTAGGCCGGAAAATCCATGTTAGAACTGACTTTTCAACATCCAACAACATCAGAGGAAATTCTTCATTTTCATGAAGAACCCTTAATGGAAAAGATTGTTCGGAATGCAGCAATTTTTTTTATAAAATTTTTTCACTTGATTCCATTTCAGGAACAAATTTATCCGAGTTTGTAGGTGAGACAATTTATGAATGCTTCTTTAGAAGTTCATCATTTTGGAACTCTTAATTTGGTTCAATACAACTGTATCATCTTTTTCTTTTCGTTGCATTAGATTTCTATTTCTTTCTTACATCTCTGCCTCTACTGGGACCCAAAATATCATTTACTATATATATTCTATATATTTATACTTGGAAGTAGAGATGGGCATTTACGCTAATCATGATAAACGTTAACAGCTGTTAACGTTGATGACAATTAACTGTTGACCAAAAACTGTTAATATTAACAGTTAATGTATTTGTATCAGTTAATGTAGGCTGTACCATAGTTAATATAAACACCATGGTACCATTAGTCAACATAAACAACACCTGTCAACATAAACAACACCTGAAAATGGCAGGCAACTCGCTTTGTTTACAAATATCTGAATGGGCAATATCTAAATATACTCAGCATCCCTCAAATGTTTATATTAACACAATAAATTAAAACTGATAATTAATATGGAGACAAGTTCAATTTTATGACAAAATTTCAAGTCATATTGAATGAGATGTTACCTGTTTATGGCGACTCTTGCCTCTTGCTCTATGCTTTACCGTGATTGACAAGTGGCATAATCTTTCAGTGGCATAAAAAGGGTATCCCTTAAGAAGTTTAAAGTGTCACAATCAGTTGGAAAAGGCATAGTGAAGGTTTTCTAGGAAACAGAGGATATTCAAAGATGTTTCTATAACGGGATAGTATTATTCTGCTCTAATGGAACATTTAATGAAGCATTGAAGAAGAAAAAACGAGGGAAATTAGCAAAAGGCATGTTATTTTTCAGCGACAGTGCATCTCTATATAAGAGCCATGCTGCGATGTCTGCTTTTCACAAGTCCGGTTTCAAATATGGCTACACTTATCTTATAGCCCACACTTGGCCCCCTGTGAACTATTTGTTCCCAAAAAAAAAGAAGCTTCAATGGAAAAAATTTAGCTATGATGAAGAGGTCAATTTTGCAAAAACTTTTTTTGAGGGTATAAATAAATTAATCGACAGATCTGAGAAATGTATTATGGTTAAGGGAGAATATATTGAAAAGGAAAAATAGCACCACATTTTTTTGACATTCTTTCCACCCCATTTCATAAACTTTTTGGCTTCGTCTCGTACTTGTATAATTTAAATCTACTTTTCCTAGACCATAAAATACTTTAAAAAACCCAAAATGTTTTTCATTTCTGGTGATGTTTTAGAAAATACTATATTAACATATTTATTCATGTAAAACATTGTGAAAATGTAAATCATTGTCTGATGTTCATTTATTTTTTGTGTTGATTTTAAAAGTATGAATTGTATATCTGTTATTTTTTAAAACTTTCTCTGCTTGAATTTGTGGACATAATTGTAGATATGTAATCTTTTAGGCTGATTTCATAAAATACATTGAGACTACAGATTGTAGAAAAAGTTAGTATGTTCGCCATTAAAAAAATTACTCCAATAGAGTTAATTTTTCATGAATAATTTATTTGAAAATTATATAATACATGGAGTACATTCCAGTTTTCAATAGAGTCAACCACAGAATTATAAGGGGATTCATATCAGATGACAATTTTCTCTAGTTGTAATATGTTCACTTTTAGAATGAAAAAACTTTTGAATAGCAAAATTGGGTAATTATATTATAATTTCCAATGATGGATAATTCAAAATGGTATAAATGAGTTTAGCTGATTCAGAACATGGTAATCGGTCATTAACCATTTTAGTGCCATGGTTTTTTACTCATATATGCTTAAAAGTGCCAAAGAAATTTTTTGTTTTTGATGTCATTTACCCTTGTCTCGAAAAAAAAACTGCATCTCTTCCAAAAATTATCCAGTTTTAATAATTTTTTCGTTGTTTTCTTAATAAAAACTTGTACAAAGATAATAAAATACAAAGTATGGAAATATAATAAAAGAAAATTATGGAAATATATATTGTGAACAAAAATTATAACAAAAACTGAAATTAAGGTCACATCGTATTTTTGCAGTCCGGTACATCCCCCGTATCAGCAAAATAATCGTTATCGTCACTATTATCACTATCACTCAAAATTTGCATTACTCCAAATTCTGAGCACACCGCAACGTCACTCCCACTCACAACACGAAGAAAGCGATCTCCCTTACCGCGCGCTAAACAGCAACTGATTTCGCAAGCGCCATCGCGCTCATGGCAAATTTAGTTAGTACGCGCACGAGCGCGATGGCGCTCATCGGCATTCAAACCGTTAAATTATAAATTTCAATTTAGGTTCTAAATTGATTTTAAAATTCATAGATACTGTGATTCAAATCATGCATGCAAAATATTGGATGATTGGTGGGAGGGGATAAAATATAATTTGTATTAAATACGTATATTATACTAACTTTAGTTAAAAGCCAATTGAGCGAAAAAAAGAAATAAACTATATTTGAATTTTCTGTCATGTAGCAGTATAATTCTAAGTAACAACATTTTTATGTATAAATTTAAATTTTCTTTTCAAAGTCAAAATGTGTACAAAGCAAATGAACAAATACATTCATGTTATATCTAAGAAGTCAGAGTCGTTATTGAAAGGTAATCTAAATAATGTTTCTCTGAAGTTTCAGCCTAGACGTTCAATGGCTGTACTGAGTAAATATGGTAAATCAAAGATACTGCGTTGTGGCACTGAATCTATTTGGTAAGTAATTTATCAATTAATGTTGAAGATATTACAGAAAAAGTCATTGTTATTGTCAATTTCTAGTCAAACTAGAACCCAGAATAAGAAATTATTACATATATGTTAATTTAAAAAAAATCACTATTTAAAAATGAAAAACAGTAAGTTAGAAAAAATTGTTTAGTATAATTTTTTACTATGGCTACTGTAATTAAAATAAAATAGCTATGATCAAATCCTCAAATTTGTAATACTAGCCAAGTAGGTAAATGCATATTTCGTATTCTGGTTAAAACCTTGTCTAGATCTTTCTTAAATAAATGATTCGATTTAAAGTTCTGTTATAATTTTTGTTTTTAATTTCCAAATCAAGCGATTCAACTGAAAATTTGGTCAATATCGAAGTTGCTTTTTAATTTGCAACGTATATTATACAATTTAAAAAGCTCTTTTTACAATTTTAAGAGTAACAAATCCAATGCTCTTGGATAGATAAAAATTTCTTTCCTGAGTTACAAATTAAATCGTTTGATTGACTACCATAGCGTTTTTATTGTTGTTTTATTTAAACAAAAATTGCATTTGGAAAACGAAGAGCCTGAAGTGCAGTTTTTTTTAATAAAAGAAATATTGGCCAATTGGTCACATTGATAATATGAAGTAAATAAATTATTTGATGTATGGCAGGCAATTGTCATATTTATATTTATTATAAGCCGATTCACTATTTACGAAACATTTTATTAAACAAAGGTTTCTTTTGTTTTGTGAAGAATATTTCAATTTCATTGATATGGTTGTTGATTTTTGATGTAAATTAATAACTAAAATTAAATGTGTAATAAGATTTTAAATTATTTCAAATCGTTTTTCATATATTGTTTTTTACATCATTATTTTAATGAAAAGAAAATATTTTTATTGTCTTTAGAATATTTTAAGTATGCATTTAAACAAATACCTGCATTTTTTTAGAAAGTAAACTTTTAAATTTATTTTTTATTATTATTTAAATGATATGAAGGATAGCGGTCATTATGATTTGCAGTTTAACTTTTGCTATTAATTTTAATGAAAATCACAGACCGTTCATTGCTATAATTTACATATTACGTCGATTAGTCTATACATAGAATTTTATTTTAACTTTAGAAGTGCGTTTACAATAGTAAAATTTTGTGTCTCAACATGACTGTACTAAAACATGTATTAAAAATGGATTTATAAAGAGAAGATATCCGTAACTCCAGCACAAAAGTGAAATGCAAAGACATCTCATATCTTGATTGTAAAAGTCGTCAGCATTATGAATAATTCTCACACCTTACTTTTATTGCTGTTGGATTATTTTAGTTACTCGTAATGACATCCAAATTGACTTACTAAGTGTGAGATTTATTTTTAAAAATATAGAAAATAGAAATTATAATTCCAGGGCTGACCTGGCTATATTTACCGGAAAACATAAACCCAAAGTAAATTTAGGGGAAAGTGTTGCAGATTTTGATGCTCCGAAATTTGCGTTAGATGCTCTTAAAGAAGCACTCGAGACTTGTTCTGGACCTTCACATCAATATGCTAGAGTTTATGTAAGTTTTATTGTAAAAATATTACGGTACTTTATTTTCTATCTTCTATCTAGAGTAGATGTTTTAATGTTGTTTGGTTATTAGATAATTTATCGCCATATTATTCTGTATTATGAAAGCTTTTAGATAAAGTTGCCGGTTCTTTTGCCTTTTAAATCTACATGCAGACATATGTTAACAAAATTGTGGAAGGACATTACTTTCAGAAGAGTGGCTAGTGTAAATAAGGTGTCCAGGGTAGTTGGCTTCATTTTTTCATAGCTCCTTTTATCACATGTTTATGTATGTACTTATACTTATTCCTACAAAATTTTTAGTATAATTATTTAACTACATTTACATAAAAATATTATGTAGCCTTAAGTGTTTGAAAGTGTCTAAATGTGTATAGAAACCTCGTAGGGTTCCACACATTGTGAGAGTTCTACTCATGATTCATTTAACTCAATTAACTTTACTTTTGATAAGGTTATGATGATTATCACATTTTTTTATGAAATGTCGGTTTCATATGCTTTTTAATTAGTGTTAATACAATTACTGCAACAATTTATTGTTCTTTTAAGATCAATTAGCTGACCCATGTGAATATTCAGCACAGTGTTGTGATCAAACACTAAATAGTAATAATATAACTACATGTTAGTTGAATATATTTTTATTAGGAATGCCATCAACAGATGGCATTTATATTGAAAATACATTTTTTATAAAAAAAAATTAAAACCAATTTTTTAACGAAAACATTAATTTTAAACTATTTGTCTATTTTTTGTCAATAGCGGGGAACATAAGCTTTAAATTGATGTTTGAATTATTTATTTTGATGAAGAAAAAAGGGAGATATGGTGTTGCCACAAAAAACACCTTTGAAAAATAATATATATGATTGTAGTTTACCAACTTTAATTTGCTTAAACATTTTCAATTATACGTAACTATTTGTAAAGCAACAGGCATAAAAGCACACTAGTATCTTGTATGCTTATAGAGCACAAGCTACTTGGTTTTTATTATGCGAGTGATCCATGTGGGGTAACGGAAGGGAAATTGCATGTCAGTTAGAAACATTGTAACCTGTTTACCGGTAGCTCATATGCGGTCAGGACGAGCTACTGTTTACCAGTAGCTCAAGCTACTGCGTTTTTTGTTTAGTATTTCTTTGAATAATTATAATGGCTCATTGGGGTGATAAGAAAACTTTATTGTTTATGATATTCTATCGGAAATATCAGTGTTTGTGGAATGCTTCATTTCCTCTATACAAAAATAAAATTGCACGGAAGGATATATATTTACCTTTATTACAATAAATGAATAAACCAACATAACTATTAAAAGAATCAAAAACTTAAGAACAACTTGGGACCAGGACATGCGGAAATTAAAAAATTTTCATAGATCGGCTTGATAGTTTATCATAAGTGATTTGATAAGATGTATTCCTTCTTTGACGGTGCAGTGGAAATCTGGAGCATAATTGTGCCTTCAGTAGTGAGTATCTAAATAATATAAATCAAATATTTTTTATTATTGTTTTATTGCAGAGTATGTAGGTAGCCCAATCGATAAGTTTGTTTGTTTGTTTATTATATAATATTTATTATATGATATTGTCATTCCATATCTTCCATACAATAAAAAAAATACTATTTTTAACTTTTATCATTATTGCTAGTCTTGATGTAAAATTGTTTAACATTTACCATACAGAATGTATCTCGCTTCGTCATGATCTTGGTATTATTCTGTTAAGACGTCCATCTTTAAAAACCACATCTCTTTGTGCAATATAGATTTCTGAACTTTTTCTCAAGCAATTGTGTAGTGAACAGGCTGTTAACATAATCACGTCTGCTGATACAAGTGGCAAAGTTATCGGTTTCTAAAATACTCTGAATCTTTATAAAAGAACTTCGAGTATGTATTGTAATCATACATATTTTTCTGTATTATTTAAATATGATCCAGTGTGTTGAATAAAACACATTTTAATAATTCGTAAAAATAATACTCTGCTTAGTTTTAAAAAAATCTAATTTCATATTTCATCTTGCAACATAAACTTTTTACATTCAATGACATTTATCATTTTCTGTCCGTACATACAAATCAAGTATATCCAAGTCTGCATTTCAATGTAAATCTTGCTCTTTTCTTTAAGAGTAAAACTGTCTTCATCAAATTTCAGACAATTAAAGTTGCAATTTCCTTAATTAATAATGACTTCATTTCAGCATTTCAGGTATTTATTATTGACATTAGCGATTATGGTTAGAAATTTTAATTTCTGTTGGCGATTTAAATTTTGTCACAGTAATGATATGGCAAAACTTAAGTAGCTTCTTCATTTCACTTGTACTTTTACATATTTAGCTAATAAATGGCTGAAAACAGTATTTTATTCATGTCTTAAAAACAAAAATGTAACAAATATGTAACCATAAGCTCTCATTTAGCGGTGTTATGAACACTTTCGGCCTCTCTGTTTTTTGCTTGGTCCGTATTCTAGTAAACTTATTTATAAACTATATTTTTTTTTATGATTTTAAAAATAAATGAAAAGTAAAGAATGAATGGGAAAGGTTAATGAAAACAAAGATTGTTAAAGTATATAATATTCTGTCTTTGCAAGATATTGGTATGGAAGGAAAATCTTAAAAGTTACAGCTTATAATAAAACCCTTAGGGGAATGTGATTTGATAAGAATTTCCAAGGGCAAATTTAGTGGAATGTGACGAAGAGATAACAAGTCTTAACGAATTTTTGACATTTCTTTTGCCAAGAGGACAAGTGTCAACACCAAAAAGAAACGATCCAAATCTTTGGGAAATACATGTTTTGTACTAAATTTTTAGTAAAAGTTAATAAGTATCAAAAAATTTAGTTAAGCAGCTATATATTGAACCAATAACGAAAAATTGGGTTGGCTAATAAGTAATGAGTGGTTATTAATGTAATAATTTTTTATTATATATCCAATTTAATATTCATTAATTGTCGATATAATAATCACCGTCATTTTGTACTATATGTCTCCAACACACTGGCAGAAAGTGGATAGTATCTGCATAAAATTCAGGTTGCTTGGAATGAAATAATTGACCTATGAACTGTCGTAGGTGGTCTTAATCATCTAAACAAACAATAATCTGTGGGTGAAAGGTCTGGGAAATATAGCGGGTGGTGGATCTGTGTTCAAAAAAAATCTAAAACTTTAAGGCCTGTTTGGCTATATGAGGACCGGACTATGGCTACGGCTGGTGCGGGCTAAGTTCATGTTGTAGCCATCCACGATATTTAAAGCTTTTTCCCATGCGGTGTAAATGGTTTTCCACAGTTCCGTGGGAGTACCTGAGCTCAGTTGTTGGCTAGCATGTTGTTAATCGGCTATCTTCTTCAGTTTTAACTTGATCACTCAGGGAATAATCTCCACTGCGAAACCGCTGGAACCATCATTTTTCAGTAACTTCACATATTGTTTTAGGATCCCATACTCCGCATACCTTTGGCAGCAGAGTGACAGTGTGATAGATTGGTACTTGCAGAGTAGACAGTGTTCACATGCGTTTTAATTACGTCCATATTTTATGTGTGTTAACAGTGCAGCATCTTAGTTACTAATGAATCAGTGAGAGACTGTCACACCCTTTACATATCTTCAGTCATGGAAGCTTCTAGATTGTTCCCATAATTTCTAGGTAATTTTCGAAAAAACACTCATTAATTTTTAGCCAACCCAATGTTTTCTGCTCTTGAAGAGCATACAACATGCATGCTTTTCTACTATTCTCAAGGTTAATGCAGTGGTCCAAATATGCTTGGAGTAATAAACTGTTTCAAAGTTTATATTTTAGGCATAAGTTAATATACTCACTTTTTTCATGAAACATATAATAGAATGAAGTGAGTGTGAATGTTACAAAAATTAATTCGTATTTTACAACATATTTGAACCCTCATTGGGATTATATAATTCAAGTTATAATATATACTATACAACTTTTAAACATTTTCTCTGTATACCTATAGATTACACTTAATTCCGTTAGTATTTTTATACAATTTGAAGACTGAATAAACTTTTTGAAGATATGCTACTAGAAAGTATTTAAAGCAATTAATATTTCTTAATGTGGAAATTGATTTTAAGCCTTTGTGGACGTAAGTGACCTATGTAAAATGTGGAAAAATATTCTGATATCTATATATTATAGAAGGAAGTGTTGGAGAACATTTCAATTTTTTAGAGAAATGATAAGGTTTTGGCAAACCTGATGATGCTGAACTCTATTTTATACACTGAGCATAGGTATATTGATATATAATTAAAAAATAATTTAAAATTTTATGGATCTGTAAAACTAACAACTTATTAAGAAAGGAAACTTTTGCATATTTCAAAAAGAAATGATCAAGACATTTTGAAAGAAATTTTGCATATGAAATGTAAATACCAATATAGTCATTGAAACTAAAAATCAGCATAATAGTACTTCTCTTGGGACTCCAACTCTAATGGGGTATGACATTTTAGAATAAGAATGTTTGAGGTGCTGTGCTCAATTTTTATCCTTCTGTGGAGGTCGACAATAAGAAGTTTTGGATTCAATTGTTACAGTGAGGAAACCATGGTCCTTTATCATGATTCTCTGTCTAAAAGGAAGTCAATGAAATGGCGTCATCTGGGCTTACCGCAGCCAAAAAAAATAAAGGTGACACAATCTCAGAACGAAGATCATGGCCTCAATCTTCTGGGATTTTGAAGAAATTTTATTGATAGATTTTAAAGAATGGAATACAACAGTAACGGGCGATTATAGTAATCTTCGCTTCCTTGCTAAATTAATTATAAGGTGGTGTTAAAGAAAAAGGTTGAGGAAAACTATTGTAAGGAGTATTGTTGTTGAACGAAAACGTGCTGGTCTATACATTGGGTGTTTGTAAGGCTGCCATTAAGGACTGTGGTTTCACAGAACTGCATCATCGGACTTGAAAAGGAAGAAATTTAACACCGATGATGAGGTTAAATCAGTGGTTTTGGCGTATTTTGAGGACAAAAATCCAGACAAATTTTTTATGGGTATAAAAATGTGTGAAACGTAGTGAAAATTGTGTTGAAATTAAAATAAAAATATTTATTCAAGATTTATTCTTGTTTTAATTCTCTGGGCTGGGAACTTTGGGTCTTACTTCGTATATCTTTTCAAAAGTAGCTTGAAAAAATCTTCCGATCCACTTGCACTATTTTTACGCTATTTTCTATCGTTCATATCTGGTTTTCCTTCAAACCTCATCCTTCTCCTTTTTTCTCCCGATATATGAAATTCAGGTCATTTTTAGGGTTCCATATATCTGTCCAGGTCATTTTAGGGTTCCATGTGTCACAACCAATTTTCTCATAAACTATGCGACGTAGAAAATTGAAATTTTGCATAGTAATAGATCTTATTGACCCATGTATTTTACACCCGCTAACTTTTTACAAATATTCATTTAAAGATTAAAGGGTCGTAAACAAAGTACTCAACAAGTCTTTTTAAATTTTGTACTTCATGTGAGGTGTCTTTGAAAGGGCTTGTTGTGAGGAATATAACAATATTTTTTTCATAATTTTAAATAGCATATTTAAAAAGGTATTCTAAAAAAATGTGAAAATAGGACATTGCCACCCTCATCCTCATTATGTACTAAATTACTGAATTAAAAATAATGAAAAATCGAATTGGTAAAATCTGACTACATGATTATAAGAAAACTATGGTGATTATCTTGAATTTTACAATTTTTTAAATATGCCCCATGTATTTATGTCTGTGAAATTTATAATAGGCAATATATTAACATTGTGAAAATTTAATATTTGTGAACAATTTAATAGAAATATTGTATACCCTTCAATGGTTATAAATATTTAAAGATGTTGTAGGAATCCTCATAGTGTGGTTCACCCTTAACAATTTTTTAATGAATGTTCTTATTTCATATATTGTTTTTGTTTTATTTAAGGTAGTCGTTGTGTGACAGTAAGATCCAAAAATTATTATAAAATTTTATAGAAAATTATTTTTTCTTTGTTTCCCAAACTGTTTAGTTTAACATCATTTTAACAGTTTATAATTTTTGCATTTTTTAAAATAAAATGAAGTGTGATGAAATACCTACTCCCCCTGTAATGTTAATTGTACAATTTTTGAGAGAGATTTTTATCAAAACTAAACAGTAAATAATTTTTAAATTTTAAAATAAGTTAGATTTTTATAGTTTGAATAATATATCAAAATTCCGCAAATTTCGTTGACAACACGTTTAACATGACAACTACTTCAATGGTTAACATTACAGTAATTAATGGAAAAGGTTGCGCTTGTAGTGGTTAAATTAAAGGTGATATAAATAAATAGAATAAATTTTGTTATTAAAAAATAGTATTTGTTAATCAAAGTCTAAATTCTTTTTGTTTCATTACTAATTTCCAAACAATCTTTATTATATTGTACTTATTAATTTGTTTTGTTGCATTATACATCAATACAGGGGCACACGAGACTCGTAAAGGCCATATCAATTTTCTATGGCCGTCTACTGAATAGAGATATACATGCAACAACAGAAGTGCTAGTAACCATTGGATCGTTCCAGGGTATATTTTCAACCATTATGGGTAAGAAGAATTCTATATTAGACTTAATAATTGAGTTACGAACTTATTAGTGTTTAAAAGAGAAAAATCCACACATAAAATAGTACAGTAATATAATATAGCGAAATTAAAAAGGGAAATAAGTTTTAATGTGGCACTACAGTGGAATAACTCTATTGAATGCTAAATTTAAAATTTTCTCTAACATCCTATTTAATAGGCTACTTCCCCACGTGACAAAAATCATCGGTAAATACCAATGTCGATTCCAAAGAGGAAAATCTACTATAGATAAAATCCATGCCTTTTCCTAGAGAAAACCAAAGAATGTAATATCGATACCTATCATCTTTTCATTAATTTCAAGGCAATGTATAACTGCATAAAGAGGGAAAATTTTAAACCTAAGTTTCGTTTTATGATGACATCTTCAGGTGGGCAATTTGTAAAGATATTTACATTTCTTTTACAAATTGCTCCCATAAAGATGTCATAAAACGAAACCTCGGCCGTGTTAAAGAATTTAGATAAAATAGAAATAATACCACATCACGTAGTTTCATCTAATTGTAAAAATTAAATTAAATTAAAATGATATATGTAAAAAAGTAACTGATCTAAATGGGACGTAACAGTGTGCTCTCTTATTTTCAGCCAAATGCATACCTGTCACTTTATCGACTTGGTATGTAGTAAATAATTTGTTTTTTCTTTTGAACTGAAAGACTCTGGAGACATTTACATAAGTTTATATTAGAGAATATCTCGAATGTATCGATACTTTAGTTTACATAGTCGATATGTCAAATCTATAGAATAAAAGCGTAAAGAAGTGTCCTTTATTTTTGTAAAGGGGTTTGTTTTTTCCTTTTTTGTACTTCATAATAATGATAAATTTAATTTTTGTTATAGAAACTTTTTTCCTATATTTATTTCACTTTTTCTAGTATGATAAACGACTTAATGATATAAGGTTAGTTATATATAATATATAAGGTTAGTTAAATAGAATTACATTGGGCAATTTTGTCACACTTATGTTAAATGTTTAAAACAAAACGACTTACACACCTCTTTGCCGGCGTAATTTTTTAGACGAGGTGATGCCCTCTCATGTCTGCTTTTTCACAATGTACTGGAGAAAGTCATCAAAGGTGGAATGATAACAACTAATGGCACTATATAATACAAATCTATCCAAGTACTGGTTTATGCAGACGATCTAGATATTATGGTTACCAACGCTTTTGTGGTCCTTCAGACTGAGGCTGAGAAAATAGGCCTAATCATCCATGAATAGAAAACACAAATTTATGATTGTGACAGGTCAAGAGACTGAAAACGCACCACTGGTGGTGAATGGTCACACTTTTGAAAAAGTTACTGAATTTAAATATCTTGAAACAACTCACCAACAGAAATGAAATGAATGTTGAAAATGTCTACCGCCTAATGCTGGCAAATAGATGATAGTTTGGCTTGAGAAACCAACTAAGTTCTTGACTCATTAGTAATAGGACAAAAATTAATATTTATAAAACCCTAATTCATCCAGTAGCCCTCTATGGCAGCGAAAGGTGGACAT
The DNA here is from genome assembly GCA_039881145.1 of Druceiella hillmani. Lineage (NCBI taxonomy): Eukaryota > Metazoa > Arthropoda > Insecta > Lepidoptera > Hepialidae > Druceiella > Druceiella hillmani. The sequence continues at coordinate 11,652,019 of JAYKKI010000033.1, forward strand.
TTAGTAAGCATATCAGTAAGAGACAACTAATTTTTTAAAGAAAAATACTACGCAAAATCTTCGGTGCTTTACAAAAAAATAAGGTTTGGCGAATTCTTTATAATCATAAAATCTATAATCTATATCAACAACCAGACATTGTTACAGTCATTGTTACTACAAATCAAACTAGATAAGGTATCTTGGACACTAATTTAGATCACAGGATGGCAACCCGACTAGCTACAAACTTTCAACAAGCCAGGTGGTACCAGGAAACGGGGAAGACCTGCACTCAGATGGCTTGATGATGTCGAGAATGACTTAAAAATATTAAAGGTTACCAACTGGAAACATAAAGCATCTGATAGACTCCGATGGAAAAAATTCGTTGGGACGGCCCTGGCCTGCTCTAGACCGTAGTGCAAAGAAGAAGAAGAATATAGTGAATATTGTTTACTGGAAATTGAACTAAGGGTAAAGTATTGATAATCTGGACATTTTACAGTCCGGTTATTGCTCTTATCTGGATGCCTTTATATTGTTTTTATATTTTATGATGTTGTTAATATGGGACCCCGAAAATACACCATGATGGTTACGAAATAATTAATACAAATACAAGAATGCTTCAATAAAGGTGAAAGTTGTCTTAAATAGTATTATGTAATTTGGAATAGAGAAGTTTACAGACAACATTTTATAACAATACTAAACATATGAGGAGAGGGAAGGATACATTCTTTGTTGGTACCCCACTAATTAGGAATTGATTAGAGATATAAGTCAAATGTTAATTCCCTTCTTCATTCGTTAATGAATAATTGTCCCTTAAAGAAGTAAATCTGGAAGTGAACTGTGAACATGGGGCATATTAAACTACGCACACCATGGTTTACAAGTGGCATGGTTTATTTAAAAACGGTCAATTGACGACGAACCTGACCAGAATGACTAATTGAGGCCACCGCGTTGGATATTGTCGGAAAATTCGAAAAACCTAGTTACTTGTTCCCAAACCTGAAAAAAGAGCTCTGAGGAAGAAAATTTAAAGATGAGAGTGAGGTTGACAGTGAGGTGAAGGAGACAATTTCAGTTAATTTTCAGGACAAAAAAAAAAAAAATTTTTTTTTGATGGTTTAGAAAAGTTAATTTCAAGATCTAATAAATGTATTCAGCTTAAGGATTTCAAGATCTAATAAATGTATTCAGCTTAAAAAATAAAAAAGAAAAATAGTCTCAATATTTTATTTAACTTGCAACACTTCTGATCTGCGGGCTTTTGGATTCCCTTTGTACCAGAAGAGGACGAAAAATACTTTTTAGTGAAATAGACCTTTTTCGAAAGGCTCTTTAATGGAAAATATACTTTTTATATTTATATATATATATATATATATATATATATATATATATGTATATATATATATATATATATAAAGGCTAATCATGTGTATAAGTGGAGTTATGGTTTGTGAAAAATACAATTTTGAAATAAAAAACATCATTGGATCCATCAGGGATTAAAAACTTTCAAATGATAAATTACTTAACTAGAATATTTCCGCATCTGTTTATTTTTATCTTCAATACTTATCGAAACACAATGTACTGTACACTTCATTTAAAAATTTTGTTTTAATTTGCGTATTTAATGCAGAAATAGTTTAACCGTTTTAGTGCCATGGTTTTTTACTCATATATACTTAAAAATGCTAAAGAAATCTTTTTTTTTGATGTCATTTACCCTTGTCTCGAAAAAAACTATCTCTTCCAAAAATTATCCAATTTTAATAATTTTTTCGATGTTTTCTTAATAAAAACTTGAAGAAAGATAATAAAATACAAAGAAAATTATGAAAATATATATTGTGAACAAAAACTGAAATCAAGGTCACATCGTAATTTTCGCAGTCCAGTACATCCTCCGTATCAGCAAAATTATTGTTATCGTCACTATTATCACTATCACTCAAAATTTGCATTACACCAAATTGTGAGCGCACCACAATGTCACTCCCACTATCACTTTCTTCACAACTTGAAAAACGATCATTTTCACTCAAATTATTTTCGTATTCCGACATTATGGGTTAAAAATTTTCTTTTCGTGGATCCTTTTTATGTTGTAATTACTAATAATATTATAATTTAAACTTTATGTAACATGAAGAAAGATAAAAAATTAGTGATGCGTGCGAGCGACCTCCCCTACCGCACGCAAAACAGCAACTGAGTGCGCATACTAACTAAATTTGCTACGAGCGTGATGGCGCTCGTCGGCACTCAAATGGTTAAATCATAATCCAGGTACTCTGTTCGTACCACCAAGCCTCTATTGCAGTTCTGATATAACGCAACTGAATGGGTATGATTGATTATTGGCAGAAGAATGGTAGGCTCTTTGACACTTGTCATATTTAAATGAAAATCAAATATAGTTCTACATGCTATATGCTCTATATTTGTTTTTTGTTAAGGGAACAAAAGGATGTCAGTGTGACGAAGATTCACAGAACTCTATATTTTCTAAGTATTATATTTTTTTTAAATCTTTGAATTGCAATCTGTCTTTGACTTTCAGCAATTTTTTTCTGATCGTAATATTCATTAAGTCTCGTAAGGTATGTGGCCAGTAACACACCCTTATTAATTATTATTGCTTTTCTTCATTCATATATTATATTTATTGATATTCTTCATATCTTCATAGCCATAGGCTGTGACTATGTGCGGGCGTGCGTGTATGCGTGCTTGCTTGTGTGTGTGTGTGTGCATGTGTGCGTGCGGGCGTGTGCGTGCGTGTGTAAACAATTTTTAGGCATAGCAAAATATTTACACACAGATTTGTCTTCATTTTCTCAGGTCATGTGCGGCAAGGCGACGAAGTGATTATGATTGAGCCATGTTTTGATCTGTTCCAAAATGTAGTTTGTTTGGCTGGTGGCGTGATCAAGTCAGTTGCCTTACGTCCTGTAAGTTTTTGTTTTTTTAAATTTTATACCCAAGTTAATTATTATAATACTATTGAATGTATTTTCTATAGATAATAGTCACAAGCAATTTTCATTTATTTATTTATCAACAATGAATGGTTGTGTGATTTCTTATCTAACTGAGTCTAACCCAGCATCCCTCATTTTGTTTCCTTCACCGATATACTAGGTCTTCAAAACTTTCAAACGTCTCCATAAATTTTTGAAATGATTCAATAAACTTTTATTATGGTATCTTCTTACAAGCCGATCTATATGAAGAATGTTATAAATATTGATTTTTTTAAATCAGGAATCTGTTCCATATAAATGAATACTACAATGTGTTAACCTGTTAAACTTCTCCATAAATTCTTGATATGATTCAATAAACTTTCATTACGGTATCTTCTTACAAGCCGATTTATATATAGAGTGTTATAAACATTGATTTTTTTAAATCAAGTATCTGTTCCATATTAATGAATACTACAGGCTTTTTTTCATCAATTAAGGCATTAGTATTGTGCTCATGTACAAAAGAGAAAAAATGGTGGTGCAATATTCATGTTCAATATTTTTATTCCTATTTCTAATTAAAAGAAAAAAATGATTTAATTCCATTTTGGATTGTTCATCTTTATAATACAGGCTGTGCCTATGTAAAATTTCACAGCAATCAGTTCAGTAGTGTGAAAGCAAGATAAAAGCAAAACAAACTTACTCGCCTTTATAATATTGGTAAAAAAAGTTGTGGCTAGTTAGGATATCCTGAAATAACGTAAGCGTAATAATGTGAGGATACTCTAAAATTTATTTTTTACAACTTTTTCTTCAAAATATAGTAGGGGCAAGTGGGTCAGATTGATACAGAAAAATTCAAAGTCATATTTAATCATTTAAAAAACCTGAAATAAAATTTTTTTTAAGTTTAGTGAATAGTAAATCCATCAATATTGTTATAAAAATCAAAATAACTGCTTAAGTTAGAAGATAAAGAAAATATAACGTCTTATGTAAAAAATGAGGTTTGGATCATTCTGCCCCACCTTCGGGGCACTTACCACTTTCCATGGAAGGAATACTTTTATTCTTGAGAGATCGCAAACAGTCTTACACATCTTAATAATCAATCTAATTTTTTATCCTAACCAATCATTTTAAGCCTAAGATTAATCGTTTATAAAAATTTACCTTAAAATGATATGATTTCCATTTTTCTTAAGACAACAATCTATCTAAACTAAAAAACTTATAGGGAAATCACAATCGTTATAATAAGTAATTTGGTTAACAAAATAGAAAATTAAAGTTGACGACGCTTCTATAAAAAAAGAAATGAAACATAACATAGTTGAAAATGCTTCTATTGCACGTTTGTATGCACTTAAATCAACTGAAAAAGTATAGTGAGACGAAGTTCGAGATGTACTTTTTGAGTATAATTTGGTGTAGGCAAGTGCGAAACTACATCTCTAAAATCAACACTTTCTTGGTCTTCTAAGTTTTCCCAAATCAAAACCGTAAGATCTTGGTTTTTTTCTGAGGATACACTTAATAGTCGGTCAATTTGTATTTGGAAATATCTTAGGCCGCATAGTAAACTACAGATTTTTTCTTTTCAAATTTGACAAGCAAGAAATCTTCAACAGATGGCCAATCTAGATTTATATTTTTATCATCGCTCAATTTCAGTGATTCATTCTGGCTAAAATCGGAGTCAGACAGAGATTATAATCAGATGCTTTCCTTTTTGGATTTTTTAATTTCTGTTAGACCTACTAATTCTTTACTGTTTTCAACGATTTTGCTTTCTCCCTCGTCAGTTTGAGTTGTTGTTTTCTGTTTTTTTATTCTTGCAACATTTGTAATCTACCTTTTTCTGGTGTTTCAGTAGAACTCCCGGATTTCCCTTTTTCTCTTACTTTTTTAGATGATTTTTGATGTATAACTTTTTTTGGATAGGGTCTTACCGCTGCTGGTGACAATATAGTGGTAGAGCTTGATGGAACAACGTTCGGAGATAGAATAACTCTGGAAGATGGCACCAAGTTCGGTGACGTATCAATGTCGGACTGCTCACCTAGAGGGCGGCTTTATCAGCTAGCATCACGTCTCTTTCTCCTCCTTTATGATTTTCTTCCTCCTCCTTTATTAGCTCCACTGCCTGTGTTCCTAGGTCCAGTTCAATTTCTTCCTTTACATTTTGAGGTAGAGAGTCTACATTTTGAGGTTGAGTTTGAGAGGTCACATCAAACATTTCTACAGGCGCAAAATCATCATCTCCGAACGCAAGTTTATTGAATGGCCAAATCCCAGGCTTTGAAAAGCCACTTGTGATGTTCTTTGGTGTAAAGGATTCCAGGAAGTTTCGGATGTGCCAATCGTTAAAAGCTATTTTCAGTTTGCCTGTAGCTTCCAGGACATATGTGGGGCAGAGATAAGCAGAAATCCATTCTCACGACAGTAGTTGACTGCCTCAATGGAAATGTTGTCACAAATAATCAAAATGGTTTCATCCTTAGTGTATAAAATGTGCTGCTGAATGTGTTTAAGAACTTGAATTTGCAATTCTGCCGTCATCAAGCCATTCCTGCTTGCTAAGTATAGACTTCTTTCCGGAGCACCATTTAAAAACGGGTGTTTAAAATGAATATGAGGAAAGACATAAACAGGACGATGTGCAGCGTCTGTAGCAGTTACTATTCCACAAAATGTAACTAGCTATCCTCTTTCTGCTGATACAATTTATCCTAATTGCTTCTATTTTTTTTTTCAGCCAAAAGTTTAGGTGTAAATAAAACTGCGATAACTCCGGTTTAATCAAGATTAATTATGCGGTTAGATGTAATATTATAGCGAAACAGAACATGCTCATAGTTATTAAAAATTCTATTACAGTGGTCTTATTAAATGCAAAAGTCCTTGCTGTGCTAGTATTTTCTGGTTTTCTCAGACCAATTTCCTGGTTCCTCTTTCTAAATCTTATAGTCCAATCTTTCCCAGCGCATTTATTTTCCTTCCATTATTCTGGATATTTGCATCCAGAATATTCTGCGAATTCATAGGTCAAGGTCATGACATTCTTCAAAGACAGCCCATAGTTCATTTTGCTACAGTTTAGTAAATATTCTGTGAGCATCTTCTCCTGTTGTTTTGAGAATACTTGAGCAACCGTGTACCTTGAACTATATTAATTAATTAACACGAATAAATATTTATATTGAGACACAATCAAACTTCAGCGGGGCACATACCAAAGTACCGGCTTACTACCCCAGGCTTACTGTATCGATGTGCGCCAACGGACATTTTTTGAAAATGTAAAAATAACAATTAAACCATAGAGTTTGTTTTTAAAAACACATGAATACCCCATTACTGGATGTACTAACTCACCTTTAGTATGTGGAAATCTTAGGAAAATGGTATAGAAACTTGCTGAAAAACGTTTACATTCAACATACTTTTTTGTTTTGCTGCACTTGAAATACATATGTTATCATCAAACGCTATCGACTAACTGAATGTGAGAGCGGTTACAACTATCACGCTTAGGCAGCCTACGCAACTATCACGTTTTAGTGATGTTACGACTCGAGTACTTATATTCGATTAACAATTAATGTGTGATGCATCAATCTGCTCCTTGCATTAAAGTGAAGCCTCTCCATATTAAGAAGATTATTTAAAACTGCAACTAGAACATACAAACGCCATTAAGTGAATCGTAAGGTATACTTCATTAATGAGATAGATCTTAAACCTATAGTATATATTTCATATAGACCGATATTTGTTGCTAATTTGAATATATATATATATATATATATATATATATATATATGTATATATATATATATATATATATATATATATATATATATATATATATATATATATACTTAGTAGTTTTAGTTAGTAGTATATGCAGTTAAGTATTTATTTGTATTAATGTTTAGTCGCAAGCAAAAATTTAACCCATTAATTTATAAAGAATTGTGTATATTATTTTCTGATTTTACTAACTTAGCCTAAGACGTCGAGCGACACGTTAAAATCTAGCAGCTGGGTCTTTGACGGGGAAGAATTAGCAAAACACTTCAGCGAGAAAACCAGGATGCTAATTCTCAGCAACCCGCATTCGCCAATCGGCAAGTGTTATTCACAGAAGGAGTTATCTATAATAGCCAGTCTTTGTGTCAAGTACAATGTTATGTGCTTGTGCGATGAGGAGTACGAGTGGGTTGTGTTTCCAAAATCTGGCCATATTCGAATAGGTATGTTAATTTCAATTTAACATTTTCCTCGTAAGTTTTTTCGTATTAATGCCTTTTGATAACTTACATATTTCTGTGTCCAAGTCGTATAAACCACATATGTGCTGGGGCAGATTATATAGATTATGACCCTCTCCCCCTGAACCAAGACAGAAATGGAATTTCTCTTATTTGTTTCGATTTGTAATAAAATTTGGGTCTGAAAATAATGTTTTATTTTGTTTATGTACTTTCTTAAATACGTTTTGATTACAAAAGGACTTGATCACCATTATCATGTAACCCATGAAAAGTAGACCATTATATATCATTTTCATGGTTTAGTTTTAGCTTAAAAAAAATTATATGAAAGTTACTTCGTAATACCTATGATAAATTAAATGTACCTCTAGAAATTATAGAAATAAAGTATTCATTATATACTCAAGCACCAGCTGTCAGTTAATTGTTAGAGAATTCCATTGATATAAATTATTAGTAGCAAGTTTATAAACAGGTTATGAAAAGTCTATATCGATCTTCTTATATTTGATAAAGTATATATAGTGAATCACATTTAAACATATGTCTGTTAAAGCATCTCTTCCTGACATGTGGCAACGCACTGTAACAGTCGGATCAGCCGGTAAAACGTTTGATGTGACTGGTTGGAGACTGGGCTGGGTTTATGGTCCAAGCATCCTAATGAAGAATGTTTACAATGTGCATCTAAATAGTGTCCATTCTTGCTGCACATTCTTACAGGTTAAATATGCATTTTTTTAAGATTAGTGGAAGACAGCTTAATTTCATAGTGTGGTTAAAAATAATAAACGTTACTTAATAGCAATATGGCTATTATGAATTTAAAATGAGTAGCTGTTCTATCTCTTGTATTTTGCCTGTAATGCATTCAGTCTTACTAGATATGTATGTGTTTTAATCAACACAATAACATTAAAATATGGTTATTTATTAAAATTAAGAATACTCATTTTATACTTAATACGGTAGTTGACTCATTCTAAATTTTGATATTTTTCGTACAATATTGTGAAATATAAGTTAATTAAAAACCAGTCTCGAAAAAAATTCAAAAATTTATTTGAAGATACGGATAGAGTTGGGTATATCCCTGTCTCTTTTCCTCTTGTAGAATATAATGTGCAATATTAAAAATGACCTCACAACACAGTATTGCCGTCCTTGTCTAAAGGCTAAATTTAAACTTTTATAACTCTGTCAATTTTTAAGATTATTTCAAAATTTTCGAACCTCCTTAGTGTTATTCGTGCTAATGCATATGTGTTTTTACTTTACAAACTAATACTGAATTTGCCATTGGATCTCGCATATATTTTGAGCATGGTATTAACCCCCATTTTTACTGCAGAATCAATATAATTTGCAAAATACTGCTCTTCATGAATTTTACATTGATGAAGATACACACCAGTATCTTGCTAAATACTCTAAGATGCAAGTCTGCAATAACAACACTTTATATATATATCTATTAATTGGCCTGTGCAATATCTAAGGGGTATCATGATATAAAGAGTGAATTGAAATGTCGAAGTTCTTTCATTTTACATTTTTCCTTTTTCCCCTTGAACATATTTTTCTTAATTATCATTTCAAAGACTAACAATGTTTCGTTGTAAATATGTTGTGTGATGTATGTTGTATGATAATCATATATTTCAATCGCAATATGTTTGCCAATGTCTATTATTCTGTTAATAAAACATTTATTCTTATAAAAAACACAGTGGATTTACTTTTAAATCAATATTAAATGTTTTAGTGCCATGGTTTTTTACTCATATATACTTTAAAATGCCAAAGAAATCTTTTGTTTTTGATGTCATTTACCCTTGTCTCGAAAAAAACTGTATTTCTTCCAAAAATTATCCAATTTTAATAATTTTTTCGGTGTTTTCTTAATAAAAACTTGTACAAGGATAATAAAAAACAAAGAAAATTATGGAAATATATATTGTGAACAAAAATTATAACAAAAACTGAAATCAAGGTCGCATCATATTTTCGCAGTCCGGTACATCCTCCGTATCAGCAAAATAATTATTATCGTCACTATTATCACTATCATTCAAAATTTACATTACGCCAAATTGTGAGCGCACCACAATGTCACTCCCACTATCACTTTCTTCACAACTTGAAAAACGATCATTTTCACTCGAATTATTTTCGTATTCTGACATTATGGGTTAAAAATTTTCTTTTATTAGACCTTTTTTATATTGTAATTACTAATAATATTATAATTTGAATTTTATTTAACACGTAGAAAGATGAAAAATTAGCAATGCGTGCGAGCGCCCTCCCCTACCACATGCTAAACAGCAACTGATTTCGCGAGCGCCATCTCGCTCGTGGCAAATTTAGTTAGTACGCACATGAGCGCGTTAGCGCTTGTCGGCACTCAAACGGTTAATTATCAGCACTGAATTTATTTTTATGTTCGACATCATACACTACTAAGAGTTTATAAGCACAACCACACATTTCAGTCTTTTGAAGCAATTTTATTGGACTTGTAATTAATATTGCCATTTATATATTTATATACATATAATATACACATTATTGGACTTTTTACAAATGAGTAAAAAACAGTGAAAAATTCAGTAAATCAGAAAATATTTTGAATGTTAAAAGCACATGTTTTGTACTCTTTGTTCCTATTTTTACTGTTCCGCGGCAAAATCACCAAAATGGAACACATATGGAATCACATCAATGTCCGTCTGTCAACCATAGGTGATTTTTTCAGAAACTACTTGAAGTAAAAATTTTAAACTTATCGCAGAGATGGAGTATGACGGCCCAATTATTAACATGTTATATGAAAAGTTACATTTGGATTCTGGGATTAATATTAGGGAGTAAATTGGGATATAAAAAAATTGTGCTTGTCAGTTCTGACACCCGACTGAAGTTTACTCCTTAAGTACAATTGTCTTGGAATGTATGAAATAGATAACATTGTATATAAATATAAATATCAATATCATTAAATGTAAATGGATAATTCTTTAATAAAAAAAGTGTGAGCTTTAAGTAAAACATGAATGAACAAGATCAAGTTTATACAACAAAATTAAAAGTTTATACAACAAAATTTAAAACATTTAGTAACGTCAGACTAAGAAGTTAAAATTTAAAGAGACTTTTTAATTTTGTAGGATAGAAGACACCAAATATTCACACATAATTTTTTGATGGTCACACACACATTTAATGATAACAATTCAAAAATTCTGTTACTGAAATTCAGTCTGACTGACATGATTTCCTTTATCTATAGCCAGAATAATAAAATGTGCATTCAATTAGTTTGGACTAGATCAGACGTGTCTAATGTAATTGTGTGGAGGGCCAGATTTATTATTTTTGAAACTGTAGTGGGCCAATAGCATAGTGAACTTCAAATGTAAAGAAAACAGTAATTTTCATTTTTCAACATGAATAATTTATTAAAAAAATAAAAGCCGCAAGTTTACAAATTATCGCATCAATGAGAAGACTGACGTTTGTTTTTGTTTGGACAGTGCATCTATGTCAGCTGGTATTTTAGAAGTGGCTATGCGCAGAATGCCTGTAAGATGGGTGTATGACAACGGTGTTTTTGTTTTTGCCTTGTTATGTTTCATGTGCAAAGGCGACTGAAGTATACAAATGTTTTCATGATCTGCACCGCCATCAGACAGAAAAGCCTGAAACTGTCTGTGATTCAGTCCTCTTGCACGTATAAAATTAATTGTCTGTACTACTTTATCCATCACGTGTTTCAGCCCAAGTACTTTTGCACATAGCTGTTCTTGATGGATAATACAATAATGCTGTATGATTATGTGTGTGATGCTATTGCGCATTAATGCTACAAAACCATTTGTTCTTTCTGCCATTGCTGGTGCACCATCTGTAATTACGCCGCAAACATTTTCAATTTGAAGTTCATATTTTTCCATGCAACTTTTTATTTCTTCGTAGATATCTTGTCCTGTGGTTGTATCTTTCATTGAATGCAAATCGAGTAATTCCTCGGTCATTGTATAGTCTTCTATTACTCCTCTTACAAAAACTGCCAACTGTTGTATCTGACATATCAGTACTTTTGTCATGAGCAAAATTATAAAAAATGCTTTTCTTTAATTGTGTTTTTAACATTTTGTTATGACCCAAGTCATATCATCAATTCTCCTTGCTAATTGATGTGACAAGCTTGTATTTTTTAACTAAGGCTTTATGCTCCGTACACGCTATAAATGTGAATATTTCTAAGCATTCCTTGACAAATAGCAATCCTTCTGCTACCATAAAGCTAATTTTTGTAATTATCTCGGAATTTCCTTTTGGTATTTTAAACATGGCCTGTTGACTGACCATATTTTTTTTCGAGGCGAGCATGTTGTTCCTAATCTCAAATAATGTGCAACAAAAGTCTATTTCAAAAATGTATATTACCTATCTTATTTCTCCACTTTTTACTGCAATAAACTTCACCCTATATTGATTCACCAAATAAGTGGAACACGATCGCAACCGAACACGAGTAAAATCCAAATTTTTGCATGCATCGTTGACAAGCTTCGCTGGCCAATTGAATGTGTGGATATCAAATGGGTAGGTGAGGTGGGGCGAGTCTTGGTGTGCGAGATATTCATAAGTAAATTTTACATACCTGTTATGTACTCCGGGTTCGATATTTTCAAAAGACGGCAAATTTTATTTAACCGCAATACAACAAAGCCTAAAAATCTATCGCTATAATTGTTCGTAGGTATTCGGTGGTTATCTCAGTTTTTATTCCTTTTCGCTTTGTGTCCAAACTTCAACTGATTCTATGGCGACCACTGCAGCTATTTATATCGGCAACTCACAGAAACATTGAGAGAGAGATCAGGGGTGTCTAGTCTAGACATTGGGGCGCCAGTTGACGCAATCGTTGCCTTCATGTGAGTACATGCACAAGCTAATACAGGCTCTATAGCGGAGACTATAAGGTTAATTATTCCTAGCAACTACAATACTAGTATGTTGGCGGAAGCAAGACAATTAGACTGACGCATTTTGTAGGGTTCCATACCTATCTACCAATATGGACACATTATTCATTTTGACTATCAGTTAATGGTTTATTTATCGACTAGTATAGTACAACTGACATAGGTATATTTTTTAATAGATATATACACAATATCCCATTGAAGTTTTATCTAGCTTGTGGGCCAGATGTAGGGCTTTTACGGGCCGCATTGTGGCCCGGGGGCTGTACGTTGGACGGGCTTGGACTAGATAATATAATCCAGTGATTGCTTTAATTCAGGACGTTATCAATAATATTTATTTTGAATACTTGGTAATTTAACAAATACTTGCAAAAACATATTGTATTCTTGCAAATTGAATTCGAGTACAAATGATGACAGAAGCTACATTAAGTAAAAATTCTGTTATTGGAATGCAATGTATGGTTCAATTTGCCCATAACTAAAACAAAAACGTGCATTAAATTACTTTGGACTTGTTACAAACCATTCTTTCAAGGGGTTTCAATATGAAAATCCTGTTTCATTGGTTGATATACCAATGAAACAGGATTTCAATGTTCAATTAATTAATTGAACATTTGTTTTATCAATCTCTTACCAAATTGTAATGTATACTTATAGATCCTTATTAACAAATCTTGACAAAATAAATACGATTTTAACAATTAGTTATTTACTAATTGTTCCCACCATTCCCACCATTTTTGTGTGAGATCAAAAAAATAAACGTTAACATTTTTTAGCTTTTAAATTTTAAATTTAGCTTTTAAAATGTGTAAGTAAAAAATTAATAATCTACAAACGTATTTCATTTATTTTTAAATTCTCTCACTGCAACTTCAGCACGAGCCTTGCTTCTCTATCTTGACTTAATAAAATTTCCTTGCGAATTTCATGGAGCTCGCCTTCTCTTTGTTTTCTGCTCCATTTCATGCCTGATGCAATTTCTTTTTAATTCTTCCATTTGAAGTAACTGATGTTAGCTGAATGCAAACCGGCTATCCGAATGCTGGCTGCTGGTGCGTCTCTGCGTATTGGTATATTCGTGTCCACGTCCAACATGGTTTCCCGTATCTCTCCTTGGACGATGTTGGCAAAGGTTCCGGGGCTTCAGCAAAAACTTCACTTCTACTCATCGATTTTTGCTGAGACGGATCTGTAGATAAAATTGACTCTAATTTAATGTCAATTCATGAATATCACAAATTTACAAATTTTAAATTTCAACTCATTTTCACATATCATTAGAAAGAAAATAAAATAGAAGTCCAATGGTTTTACAATTTGTAATTTTAAAGGTGATTAAATTACGAACTACTTTCCTTTGCCATACTGCTTCTTCAGTATTAAATATAAATTCAAATAAATAAATTTAAAAACAGTTTCTAAAAAACACTGTAAATAAAAGTAATTTTCAAACTTTTGGTGCCCCGTTACTATATTTAATCAATTTCTAAAAAACACTGTAAATAAAAGATTAATTGTACATTTATTTACCTCGATTATATTATATATGTTGTTTACTCCGATGGAATGCTGGGCAAAATCATTTGATGGGACTTCCACAATTAGACCTGGCGCTATTAAGGAAATAACGGGGTCAATTTGGATGTCGCTAATCGCGTCTCCTGTACCGGTGGCCATCGGTGGCTGCTGCCTTTCCTTTGCCAACTCTCTTCTCTGCTTGGCTTTTATATTAAGTCAATCGGCACAGTTGACTTCCTTTTGCTTAAAGAAACTAATAAAGTACACATTTCTCAGCACATTATTTAAAAAAAAGAAATTACATTCGTACAAACAAATTAATTCTGTATTCATCAAACAAATTCATTCCGACTTCATCTTAGAAGAGAGTGTAGATTTTTTATTACCCTATAATAGTTTGAATGTGCTGATTGCTAAAAGATATTGTTTCTCAACATCAGTCCTTGGACATTTTTGAACCGAAATTATTAACATCAAAAAAGGAATAAAACGAAAATACAAAATATATTATTTAAAATTAAAACCAGCTTCGATAGAATTAATGTTTTGTTCAGTATGCAGAAAATAATATAATTCTAAGTTAACACTAACTTTAATAATTGATTAATGCATTTTGTAATATTTTTAATAACACAATTAACCATTGAAAATGTATATGTAAATACTCTAATCATTTTGTGCAAACATAATTTTCGTATAATTTACAATTACACTCTTACTCTGTTCTTTTTATTAAACATCTACGTGACTGTAACTTGTTTTGTGAGTCTTTCAATAAATAAATAAATTCTATTTTCATTATAAACGTGAAAATTTGGCAGTACTTACCCTTTTATTAATAATAACCACTAGCATTGTATAGGTATGTAGGCATTTTTTTCATTTTCACATTTGCTCCATCAGTGTGTTTATTTTCAATTACAACTTTCAGACAGACGAATGTCTTCGCTCTGTTACCGTGAAGTTTCTTTTCCTAGTATTAATTTTACTACTTTTCACAATTAAATGAAACTATGTGATGTAGTATTATTTCTACTATCTTTAATTTCTTTACCACGACCTAGGTTTCGTTGTATTACAACATCTTCAGGTGGGATATTAGCTTGCTAATTGTGAATAATGAATTTCTACAAAATTAACGCCAAATATATTCAATATTTACTACTTTTGTTAAACGTGATTTTCCAGCCAAAACAAACGATGCTTACTATTGTCAGTAAATAATTCGATATGTCAATTAAAGATGTGGCTGAAATTAGTTGAAAAACTTTTTTTTAATGCTCTGAACTTATTATGCTCCGAAATTCTAATTTTACTATTCATAAAATTTCAAACCGGGGGCTATATATGAAAATAGATTCTTAAGGAGAAAACTCCAAAAAAAATTTCTTTTAATGTTATCATGCAGGGTATAAAATAAAAATTTTTTGAAACATGAACTCAACAACACATATGATGCCTTTTTTTTAAGAATTTGTTTAAATATTTTTGGGGAAAAATGCTTAAAGATTGCTATCCCCACTCTTTATCATTTTGAAAGGAAAAGGATTGCTAAGAGAAATCCGAAAAACTCATGAACGTTGAGAATTAAGTATAGATTGATTAAAATTATCAGGATTGAATAATTCTAGTATGATTATTTGTCATAAACAATTTATTTGTTTATTTCCTTATAACTGTTGAACCATTCGATTTTAGAGAAAATGTTTTTCAAAAAAAATATTTAACACCTTTTTGAATTTTTTTTTGAATTAACACATGCTCGAACTGTGTGCAACGCTGTCACCTTTGGATAATGATTTTTACTTTTGCTGATATTCAAAGTCGAGAGTAGCGCTGCACATAGTCAGAGTGCGTTACTATTTACAATTTAAGTGGGTGACTGATTGTGCAAGTTTAGCTTGTACTTGACTTATTTTTTTACAAATTGATTGTCATGAAAGTCTCTTTAGTGACCTTAAATGAGACATATCGTTTTTGTTTTGAATACAACTTACTTTATTTCTTACTAAATACACTCTTTCAGATATCTATAAAAAATGTTTGTCTGTATATTACTCTCAATTTTATAACACAGTTATTTTAAAAGAAAATAAATCTGAGAAGGTGTAAACAACATTTCAATAATAGGATATGTTCCATCTTATTGAATAAGATTTTATACATAATACAGAAGAAAGTCTATTATATAGAAACAGTCCATTCTATTGGATGTAGTCGCATAAACATATTAAGAAGGAACTATTAGGGTCGGAGCTTATTATTAAAAAATAATAAGGGAAGTTTTAGGCTCTTTATTCCATATAGAATTCATTTTCTTGGTAGAAGATTGTGACAGCTTTATTTTTTGTTTTATGATGTTTTGGTAGAAGAACCCAAAAGGTAGTTGACATAATCGTTGTATGAAGCGACACAAAATTCCATAATTACTTGAATTATTATTCCCGTAGTTGCAATTTAACAAAAATATCCTTACTTTCTCATCATGTCTGCTTTTTTACATTGATTACAATTAAAGGTAATGGAATCATATATAGTGTAATCAGTAAATGATGAGTAAAAATGTTCCGGCTGCAACATTTTTTATCTTCAATTTGAATAGGTTTCATATTTCACAAAGTGGCTTCCGATTGTAAAAGTATAGCGAAGACTCTCTAGTATTTTGCCCTTGAGTGTAAAGAAATGTGCAAAATTTATTATAAGTAATTTTTTTTTTGGTTTCTCCCGCCAAATTACAGAAAATGGCTAATTGTCTAACTTGTCTGTCAAGGTAATTTAACATAAAATAAGGCAGAAATGATTTATGTCTAATGGAGAAAACAGATTTTCCTGTAAGCACTAAGTTTTTTCACAGTACTGTGGGCATCAACGTTACCCTCAGTAATAATATACAATGTTGCAGACAAGCCAGTTAAAACTTCATTTTAATGGAATTTAATTTAGCCTCAAATTTCAAATAAAAATTGCACATGTTATTATGTGAACATCCAAAGCAAACATTGTAATTTTTAATATAACTGTCCATCACCCATCATATCGAATGCATTATGTAAAAGAAATTATGCACAAAAAAGTTGAGGGAAAAAGCTAAGAGAAAAATTTTGTTTGTAAAACTGTAAATTTGGTTATGCTAGTCCAAAACAGGAGAGAAAAAAGTACTATATTGAAATAAAATCAGTGACTGTAAAAACAGCTATTCAACAACTATGATTTCTGTGAAACCTTGTGAAACAATATTACTCAAGGCATCCAAAAATTGCTGAGTTATCTTACATAATTATGACTATGCTTATCTTGTGAAAGTTTTTAAAAACTCTATTAGTGAAAAAATCCAAATTTACTTAAAAGCTTTTTTTCTATATTTGGCATATATAAATAAAAATTCAATACATCTAAACCAATTTTAAATTGGCTGTTAATCGTTCTTACAAAACATATATGTAAAGCATAAAAATCAACCAACTGAAAGTAACTGAAAATACACGAAACACAAAACGTTATAAATAAAGCAAGAGATGGTGACAAAAGTTATCATAAATGCACATATCTAAAGAATTAAGTGTAAGTAAAGGGTATGATTATAGAAAAATATCGACCCACGAAATATATATACATATGTATGTATACTATGAATCTTACAGTTAAATTAAAAATTACAATGTTTGTTTTGGATGTTCACACGTGCAATTTTCATTTCAAATTTGAGGCTAAATTAAATTCCATTAACATGTTGAATACCACACTCATTTTAAATGGCTTGCCTGAGACATTATATATTATTATTGAGGTTAACGATGATGCCTACAGCTTTATGGAAAAATTTAGCGCTGCTGACTGGTAACATTCGTGATACCGTAGGTATCAGTATGATAAAACGTAAGTAAAAGCACTAAATATTTAAAAAAGCCCACAAATTAGAAATGAATGAGAATAGAACATGCATAATTCAAAATCAGGTATGTTTTATGACCACAAGAACAAGAGTAAATTGAGGGCTGAGAAAGAAAGTAATTATGTAGCCAGAGCAATGGATTATCAAAAATACCTATCAGTGCCAAACATAATGACAAGTGACATCTTTAAGTACATATTTAACATTCATTTTTGAACTGCAGGAAAATCTCAGTTCTCTCCATTATCCTGAGACAAATCATTTCAGCATTATTTCATATTAAATTACCTTGACAAACAAGTCAAACAATTAGCTATTTTCTGTAATTCTGCAGGGGAAACCAAAATAAAAAATACATAAAATAAATTTTGCCCATTTCTTTACGCTCAGAGCAAAATACTAGACACTCTTCACTTTACTTTTACAATCGGAAGCCACTATATGAAATATGAAACCTGTTCAAACTGACGATTTCATTGTTGCACCCAAAAAATTTGTACTGATCATTTACTGATTACGCTATGATATATACTTATAAAGGTAATAGGATCACTATTACCTTTAATTGTAATCAATGTAACAAAAAGCAGACATAGTGAGAAACCAAGAACATTTTTATTGAATTGTAACTACAAGTAGAATAATTCAAGTAATTACGGAATTTTATGTCCCTTCATGTAAACGATTATGTCAAATATCGGTTGTGACAACTACCTTTTGGGTTCTTCTATCAAAGCATCATAAAACAAGAAAATAAAGGTCTCACAACATTGACATCTGCCAAGAAAATGAATTCTATATGAAATACAGAGTATATGACCTTCCTTATTATTTTTTTAACAATAAGCTCCGACCCTAATAGTTCCTTCTTAGTATGTTTATGCTGTTATATTCAATAGAATGGACTACATCTATATAATAGTCTTTCTTCAGTATTTTGTATAAACTCTTATTTAACAAGATGGAACACATTGTTTTATTGAAATATATACCTTCTCCAAGTGTATTTAATCTATACTGATATTATAAAGAGGAAAGATTCGTATTTTTGTATGTGTGTATGGATGTATGTAATGAATTGGCACAAAAACTACAGGACCAATTTCAAAAATTCTTTCACCATTTGAAAAATAAGGATCCTAAAACTACAATAATGTAACCCAAGGTGTAAAAAAAATTACCATAAAATGTCTTTCATCGCATGCGTGGCGAAAACTACTGATTATAGAACAAAAAAATGTTCGACAATATTAAAGAATATATCAATATCTACAAAAAATGTCTGAATAGCATATGCCTTACTATTGTAATTATGTCACTATAACTCCTTTTTAACATTTTCAAAGTTAATAGAAATTCCGACCAAAATCAGACTAAGTTATCCATACCTTTGCATTGATCCTTATGCAAGTAAATCATTTCCTAAGCAAGAATGTTTGAATACCTGTCTTTCAGTTTATTCACATTGGACATTTCATTCAAAAGAAGTCACTGCTGCTGGTATGGCACGGAGGGTACAGCACCGAAGTGCGGGAGAGGGGTATGCACATCTATAAAATAGGTAGCCGTGTGGCTATCTATTGAAACACTCAATTTGCGCACAAATATGAGAGCACATTTAAGTAATAACCACGATGGCAATTTTTCACAAAAAATACTTAAACTTGGCGACGGAAAATTACCATCTCCAATTGCAGATAGCCTCCAAATATTATTGGATAATGAATTGGCTCAAATTGATCACAGTCTAGAAATACTGGTAGAAATACTTATAAAAAGAAATTTCAATTGACTCTGGTCGAAGGCAATAGTGTCACCGAGAAACGACTCAGTAAATGAAATAAACAAAATTATTATGGAAAAAGTACCCGGTGATTTTAAATGTTACAAATCT
The DNA here is from genome assembly GCA_039881145.1 of Druceiella hillmani. NCBI lineage: Eukaryota > Metazoa > Arthropoda > Insecta > Lepidoptera > Hepialidae > Druceiella > Druceiella hillmani. The sequence continues at coordinate 11,671,584 of JAYKKI010000033.1, forward strand.
ATTGACACCGTGTGCAACATCGAAGATACTATAAAAAATGGAAAATTAAAGATTAAAAAAAACTTATAAAATTAAAAAGCCTTAAAATAAAAGTGTAAATAAAGAAATGTAACACAAATAAAAATAAAATACATCATCTTTTGTTCTGTTTCAAGAACCTTCGTCTAGAAGGCATTAACGGGTTACCAATTTTATTTTGTAAATAATATTTTTTTTAGTACGACTTTATTATTAGGGTTCTGTACCTCAAAAGGAAAAACAGAACCATTATAGGATCACTTTGCTGTTCTTCTGTCTGTCTGCCTAGATAATCAACTTTACTTTTCGTTGACCTAGAATAAATTTTTTCCATCATCAAGTCCCGTACCCAAAGGCAGCCAGAGAGACCCTATTACTAAATACATATTATTTAGGTATGTCCTGCATTTACTCGACGTTTATCCCAAAATGTTTAAAAAATAAATGTACACCCGTGCGAAGCCGGGACGGGCCGCTAGTAAGAAATAAAGTAAGATGTAATCCAAACAAAAATGGTAAGTCTTAGCAGTTATTTAGGAGACTTCCATGATAATCAATTTAGAAAAAAAAATCGATCAAGTGCAAGCTATATTTGCACAATCAGCCTGCCACTTAAATTGCTAATGGTAATACATTTTGGAGATCAGCAAAAGTATAAATTAGAATTCAAAGATGGGCAGCATTGCACACAGTTTGAGTGCGGGCTAATTCAAAAAAAATTGGAAAAGGTGACAAAATTATTTTCTCTAAAATGAAATTGTTTAGCAGTTATAAGGAAATAAATAATTACATCGTTTATGACAATTAATCATGCTAGAATTTTTCAACCCTGATAATTTTAATCAATCTATATATAATTTTAAATGTTCATTCTTCAATTTTTCTAAACAATCCTTTCTGGGAATCGAGCAATCATTATAATGAAAATATAAATTATTATAGGTACTGTTTGAATATGAAGTAAAGATGTACAATATTATATAGTTTTTTCATGCTAGTCACCTAGTAAGAAAAATTCTGGTATCTGTTACGAATATGTAATAATAACATTAACATATCTGTTACAAAATACTAGGCCATATGCAGTAAGCATACTTGCTTGTCGGATATTCGTTTGGAAGTACACAATGTAAACACTTGGCATAAAGGAGTGTATAATTTTTTGCTTGTTTGAATGTCTGTCTGTACAAAATGATGCTATTAGCATATACTAGGTGACTAGTAAAAAAATAACATATAATAATTCATATTTTCGTTGTTATGTAAACGTCTTCACAATCCAGTTATAGTATTTAAGTTTATATATTTTTTAAAGATTTTGGCAGGGATGATACTAAGAAGATAGATTACCAATGCTCTATTATGTCTCACTTGTTACACTGTAGTTGGCTACCCAAAGTTGTTCTTGTGGCAAGTCTAAACTTGGCCATCTTTCCATCTGTCAACTTATTTTCTAAATGGCAGTAATGTTACATGCACAAACAAAAACAAATAAGATTTATATTTCCTTATAACTAACATAAATGTTTTTAATGATAAAAATTTTTTTATGCTCTTAGGAAGCGCTAGCAATTATGTTTGAACATGAAAACCGACTTTTTGGCAAAGAAGGGTCAAAACTACTGGAGCGTCAAAAGATCCTTCTCGATAAAAGGGATCATTTGATGAATGTGTTTGCAAAGCATGCTTTTATTCCGGTGAAATCTGATGCAACGTTTTTCTTTTTACTCGACTTTACGAAGTTATGTGAGTTCACTTATTCCAATTGTAACATAGTTTTGAATCGTAGTAATTTTTTAATGCAAGTTAATTTTAATAAGCTCTATCATTTCTTTACATTTTGAAATTTTGTTTAAAATTAATGTTCTTTTTAAAGAAAAAATAAGGAACGTAACATATATGAATATAACATCTATGAGCTCAGAAAAATTTTGGACTACAAACAATTTCTCACTTTATTTAAGGCAGAATATTTTATTTTATTTGTAAGAAATTTAAAAAAATTTTCTAAATAAAGCACCAATGTTAAGTGGACAATTGGACAGAAAAGTTTTTAAAAATAAAAATATTTTTTGTGACAACAAACAAAATGTAAGTTATAAATTTTGCTAAACATATGCCATTTGAATAAAAATCAGTGTCTAAAAAGTGTCAAAAATAAATGAAACAACATTGGCGTTAGTTTGGCACTTTAAAATATTTAAAGTAGCTTTTGCATGCATTCTCTCTGATGAGCATTTAAGAATTTGTGATTTTTTGTTTGCTTATAGTTTATTTTAAGAGGAATGCAGTTATGTAAAGCATAGTTCACTATTCAATAAATATTCTAATGGAATCAATAGTGTTACGGCAATGACTTTTAAACTATTGTTGTAAAAACCTGAACCGTGACGTTTATACACATTTTTATTCTTTTATGGTGAAAAACTTTAAATATTGTTTGAGATTTTAAGAAGGAACATAACTATTTTCGAAACTGAAAGTTTCTATTTTATTATAATATATAGAAATTATCATGAATCCACCCAAATTGATCTCATTGATTTCAATAGATGTTAAAGATAAATTACATTCTTCCATTAGATGTTAAGCTTCAGAAAATTTATAAAATTTACAAATTAAGTAAAATGACAATATATAAGCAGTTTAAGTATACCAAAATAACTGTCCATGTGAAAGAGTGATTTCTTTTTCCTACTACATGTGTGTACGTGAGTACCAAGCATGTACATTCTCTCATTGGGACGACTATACAACACACATACACACACACGCATATATATATATATATATATATATACATATATATATATATATATATATTTAAAGAGTCGCTCTTATACTCCATTTCACTCACTCACATGAGCAACAATATGCGTTGCCCAACCAATGAGCAGCTTTTCATCACCGCATTCATTTGTTATGTTTCACTTTTTCTCAGTCATGTGCCCATCTCAAACATCCATTAAGAAGGTTTTATTGACAACTTGGTTGGAAAGTACAATAACATTATAAGAAGGATTACAGAGTTTGATGTTGAATTAAAATGAAGATTCCTGTTGACTCTCAGTAGGCTTTGATACATAAGTCCAATGTGGTAGTAATTTAGAAGTCCGGTAATAATCTGGAGTCCGGTAGTGAACTAGAGAAATCTGGTAGTAATGCGATTAAATAAGACACTACACCGTATTTTGGCATTATAAATAATTTTGATTGATCATAATTGCTATGCTATGGGGTCTTCACATGAAAAAAAGACATCAATGTAAACAAAAGTTTATTAAATTTTCACCAGATAGCACAGACAGCATCTTGTGCGGACCCTGTATGAAAGAGATTGTTATATTGAGGACGAACCAGTTATCTTAACAATTGAAAGTCACTTTCAGAGTGCTAATGACATTAAACAATTTTAGTCAACAAAGAAATTATTGGTTAATAACTGAACATCTAATTTTAATGGACATAGCGTTTATAAACAGACATTGTGTTTGTTTTAAAGTTTGTTATTATTTTGTATCAGTTTGTATATATTCTTAAATAATCTTATTTCTTATGCTCGTTTCAGTATCAAAAGCCAAGGAAATGGATAACGAGAGGGATAAGTACCCCGATATGAGGTTTATTAAATACTTTGTGAAGAAGTGTGGGATATTATTGATACCTATATCACCATTCTATAGAGAAGAAAATAAGGAATTTGCTAAACATTACGTCCGCGTTTGCTTTTTGAGGGTATGATTATATTTTCAATCTACTTTTTTACAATTAATTTTTTTATGCCTTATACTAAACCTATTGCAGTGTAATCAAATATGTTTTACCTGATACACAGTAACATTTCAGTCTAGAGTCAATAATTATTTGTTGAATTATTTGTTCCATAGATTATTGATGTGTCCTATCAATAATTTTGGTTTTCATATTTATTTCGTCAAATACTATGGATATTCTGTGAGTAATATGCAAAGGTCTGCCGAAAATTAGCAATATTTACTATAGCCGCGGGTGAGGTTCGAGTTTACGGAAAAATTATTTACTGTTTAGCTGTGGTAAAAATCCTGAAAAACTAAGTCAATGTAAAATGATGTTATCTTAATGTTTTGAAAAAAAAAATTATTTTCGATAAAACATTTTATAATAAATTTTGGATCTTACTGTCTCACGACAACTACCTTAAAAAAATGCATGGAAACTAAAGATAGATGTAAATTATTTTTAGATAAGTTTTTTGACATGTCACCACGGTATATGCATACAATTTTAGTTCAAAACTATAGAAAAGTTTGGGAAGAATATCCATTTAAAAAAACACAAAAAGAATAGAGTATCCGTATTGTTTGGTTTTATTATTTAGTTGTCATAGTATTTAAAATATAACTCATTGTATTCAATTGTCATAACGCAGTGGTTAGCAAAGCTTTATGACATCATTGTACACTACTTCATAGGTTTTGTTGCAAAAATGTAGCTGCAGTTTTAGCTTCATTTGTCCTTTAAATATACTTGAATATGACAAAGCCGCGGAGAGATAATTCTATGTCCTCAAGATAACACTGAAAATCGTTTTTCCAAATTTGAAGAAGTTCCACAGTTATTAAAATTTAAATTTGTAATCTTATTGCCATATTTTTCATAATCATGTTATAAAACATCTTTCACTAATTCTATATTATATATCAATAGAATTTCTAAATTGTTTTCTATAAAACCAAAAACAAATGATTTGTTCACTATTCTCTTCAGGATATCGAAGAAAGTTATCTCTGCATGGCTTTGTCATATTCGAATTTATGCCCTACATTCAGCAAATATTGGCTATAACCTGAAAAGGTCAGATTGAGTGTCTATTCAGTCTATCACTTATCTTAGATAAGTGATAGACTGAATAGACTAAACTCTTAATGAGGTAAGACATAGATACTGCAATATTTTTTAATTATATTGTCATAAATAAGTAGTGTGCAGCCTAATGTTGCTGGTTTTCTACAATAGTCTGTTTCTAAACCCTTAAATGCATATTGTATCAAAAACAAAACATTTTTCTTTTCCTGTGTAAAATGCAAAACACAATCGATACTCTCAATCTGGCTAAATGGTGTTGTGTTTTCTCTATTACTTAATGAATAAAGCAGATCTGTCATTAGGACGCCATTTTTTTTGTCAGCTGACATAATCTATATTCCAGATGACAATTTTGAAGAAATTCAATTTTTTATCGATCAAGATAAATAGTTGAATCGGAGCAGATAAACATCATAATCATAGGTTAGTGTTCTTCTTTCTGTCAATATATAGATTTTGTGTGAACTTTTCCAACAAAATTTATTATTTCTTGTTTGTATAAAAATAATACTACATGCATTAACATTAACTGGGTGTTTTTTTGTTTGCGGTACTTACATACTTGTTTTTCTTTTCTTTATAGAATATCTCGTCAAAACCTTAAAGATAGAGATGTAGAAGATTTACTTGGGTAGGTTTACGTGGGTCTAAATTTCTATCTTACTCGTGAAGACCAAGAAAGAGAATTTGAAAATTTTGCGGACCATGAACAGGTAAATGAGGAACTTGGGTTTGTCTCTGAGGATTCCCATCCAATAACTCTCCTAACTCCAGTAACTCTCAGCTGGAAGCACTGGAAAATGAAGGAAGTAGTTCTCATACTGTAGTTTAACTGATTGGTACTCAAGGACTCATATGGAAGAGGCAATCTCTTGCATTTTCCAAAGACAAAATAGTTTCAAGGCAGCAATGTCTTTCTGCCTGGTGCGATGCAACTTGAAACTACATATTACTTTACCCCTTATTTTATGACCAGATTTATTGAAGAAACCAATACATACTCTGTTTAAAAGGAACCAGCATGCCCAGTATTCATCAGTAGTTTTTTAGAATTGTAGTTATGAAAACATTTAGGAATGCTGATATATATGTCAATTTATCATTACCCCAGTGTTTGCTCTTACTGGAATATCAAGCATGTTTCCAAGGAATAAACAAAGTCACGCCTGTAAACTGATTAAAAAAATATCCTAAATTTTAATGATAATGACCATCATAAACCGATTGGTTATCCTGGATGACAAGCTTCATAAGCATTTATCGATTTATGAACAAATGTGCGTAAGAAAAATGGGGTATTTTATGAAACAATACTTATAAATCACACAAATCGAGATTTAAGCTTTGTATGCTTTGTTCATTGTAGGGTTATGCTTGAAAATTCATTATTTATCATAGAAAAAACGATACACAGTTTTGGCTGCAGAAAGAGCCAAATCTAAGGTAATACTGTCTTGACACTCTCCGCACAAATACCAAGACAAGTAAATCACATTGTTTACTTCTCTGTAACTTTTATGCCTTGATGCTTCTGCTGAATTACATGGCAAAAGAAGAAATATTGTGCTTGGAAAAAGTACAAAGAAACAGTGTTGGGGAAAATTGGAAAATATCCACGAAACAACAAGTGATGACTAGGTGTGTGGTAAGAGGATCATTTAAAGAAAATGTTGTTTAACTATGAAGGTATTGCAATATCAGCAGTAAGTTGGAAAGACAATAAGCAAGTAACTCTCTTATCTATATATGTATGTGCACTACTTTTGAGCACTATTGAAAGATTATGACGAAGCTGAAAAGTTCTATCCTTGTCCAAAAAAGGAGTTCATATCTTGTCCAAAAATTATAAACGAATACAATGCACATATGGGCGATGTAGACCTAATGGATTCATATTTGGGCAGATGTAGAATCTGCAGAAAAACCAGAACATACTTGTATACATAAAGTGCAAAATTTTGAGCTTGAAAGAGTTAAGAGCTGAGCTTGTCTGAACTCATTCCACTCAAGGTCGACCTAGCAGCAACAGCTTTTCAGTAGGCCATGCCATCAAATGATATAAGATACAATGGTGCAGATTACAAACAATTGCAGCAGTTAAAGCATAGTGGTATATGATGTGAGAGTATAAGCTTCTCAGCAGCAAAAAATGTGGAAAATGTATAGTCTATTTGTGACTAAAAAGAGTACAGATTTTTTTAAATCGTTTTCACACTTAAATTTTAATAAAGCTACAATTTTAAATAAATGTTATTTGATCAAATATATGTTTTGAACTGAGGCCTAAATGCATGTTTTATCAAAAAGGAAACAAGTAGGTTTTGTAAAAAGAAAACCACATAAAATGTTTAATAATTTAGTTATTTTTCCATTAAAATTGAGGTATATCCGTATCACATATATTTTTGGCAAAAATAAAGTCATGCAGTTAAGGGTTAATGAAACCTTACTTTTCTTATGACTGCTCCTATCAGGAACAAACATAAAGTATATTAAGCCCTTATAATTCCATCAGATATTATTATACATAAAGCCCTAATGACTAAACGGTTGTTTGACCTAAAAGACCCTTTTACAAAACATTTCACATATGATTTTTTTGGTCAAACAGTAAATGACAAATTGATACGGCCTAGCTTTGAACGTCACGTTACCACTATTGAAGTGCTGAAATGAAAGTTGCATTATGCGCATATTGACAATTTTTTATTCAAGTTTGCTTGTGCTCATCGCTTCTCGGGCTGATACATCAAAATATTTAGTTTTTAATGTCTTTCAGAATTTATATTTTTGATACACAGTTTTGTATGTCATTTTCTAATGTCCACTTGTTCTGTTGTCCATTGTCCACTATTGTTTCTATATTGTCGACCAAAAAATCCGGAATATGACAAAAGTATAACAGTCTCAGCATACAGAACAACTACTCTTATTTTCTAATGTCCACTTGTTCTGTTGTCCATTGTCCGCAATTGTTTCCATACTGTCTACCAAAAAAATTGAGTATATGACAAAAGTATAACAGTCTCAGCATATGAAACAAATTTAGCGTAGACATTACTTAACTAGGCTATACATTTGGCATTGAGCAGGTTGATTATCAGATAACTATAATTTTGTTATTTATTGCAGAGTGATGAAACTTTGAAAAAAGCTGAGAATTTGTTGGAGAGTTGTTTTAAAGGTTGAAGTGCAGATCGCTTTTTTGGTTCTTTTTTAATGTATTCGAATGATAAAATTTGTATGATGTTTTTTATTTAAATAAAAATTTGAAAAGCCATTTTGTTTAATTTGGTTAGTTTTTGAACCAGGTGTTATAATTAAAACAACATACATAACTGTAAAAGGTATTTATTTTAAATTTTTGATTACGCTGAAAAATATTTTATCTATTGCATAAAAATTTGAGAGAATTAACATTTTTTGGTTCAACTTTACCAATAAAAATTTATTTTTCGTTATTACTAATTCCTCAAATAAACGCCAATTAATCCACTTTCTTCAGAAATTGGACATTTAATTTCGTTAGTACAATTAATTTTCTTTACAGCATTTAATAAAGAAATTGCTATTATGATTTGTAATTTTCTTCTGAATTCTCAAATTTGTAAGTTTTTGTTTAGGTTCTGTTGCAAAAAAATGCTTAAAATTTTTTTTAAACAATCTTTTTAACTACGTATTGAAATCACCTCGTAACCAGCGTTTGGCATCTCTTGTATCGTTGCCGTATGTCTTGCCGAATCTGAATAAAAATATTAAAGTAATTATAATATCCAAAAATATATTTACATTATTACACAATTTTTTTTATAATTATGTTAGCCAGTTGAGTTCTCTTTCATTTGCATAAATATTACACATTTGCTATATTGATGGAGATTTACCTGAATATTCCTCCAGGAATGTAACCGGCGTAATTAGGTAACATACCGACATGCTTGTGATAGATTTCTGTTGGATGAATGGCCAGTGGAGGATCAGGTCTGGGAAAATATATTGGACAGGTAAAAAAGGGATTTTAATACAGCGACCAATATAAGAAAATAATGCTGAAAATAAGGTTTGGTACAGAGGGTAAAAATATAATTAAAGAATTACCACGTATTGATTAAAAAGAAACAAATTTGATCCAAAATAGATAATAATGAATAATTAATAATGGTAAAATCATAGAAGGCACATAAATAATGATATCCAGATTTCGTTGCATGGTAGAGGTGTGATTGTTTTCATTTCTTGTGGCTTGTATCCTAACATTCCCATATCGAGACATTATTCTACGTACGAGTATTTAGTTCTATAAACATAAATTAAAAAAAAGGAAACTATAAATTACATTAACAGTAAAAATTAAAATTGTAAAAAAAATTGTCCACAATTAAATGAAACTACGTGAAGTAGTATTATTTCTACTTTCTTTAAGTTCTTTACCACGACCTAGGTTTCGTTGTATTACAATTAAACCTAGGTCGTGGTAAAGAACGTAGTATTATTTCTACTTTCTTTAAGTTCTTTACCAAGACCTAGGTTTCATTGTATTACAACGAAACCTAGGTCGTGGTATAAATTGACAGTTGTATTACAACGAAACCTAGATCGCGGTAAAGAAATTAAACAAAGTAGAAATAATACTACATCACGTAGTTTCATTTAATTGTGAATAATGAATTTCTACAAAATTAACGTCAAATATATTCAATAAAAAAATTGTATTTCAAAAAAATTCAAATTATAATTATTATAATTTAAAATCATAAAATATCTAAAATAAGCATAACAATATTTGGGTAATATAAATAATACTTAGAAAAGATAATATAGGAAATAAAAATGAGTATCAATTAACTTATTAATATATTGTCCCTCAAATAATATTCAATAAATTGACAGCTTGTATTGGGATGATTAGTAGGTAAAAAATAAAGCATACTAACAGTTGAAAATAATTTTATTTCTGTCTTAACATTTTACTTATATACTCTACGACCTGCTTCATATTCAAACAGCTAGGCATTTCTTCTGTTTCTATAGAATATTCTGTTTCTATGAACTTTTTTAACACCTAAAAACACTTTTATCAATGTGGCAATTTGATTGCTTTGTATAAACTTTCCATTGAAATAAGAGGGACACTCATAACATCTTGACCATGTAAGGTCCCTCGAGGTGGTAGCCAATCTTGGCATAATAGTTGCGTGTACCAACACCAGATATTACAGCCATTTTGTCAGAGCCGTGTTCTTCACGCGCTATCCTTTCTGCCTCTTCCATGAGGAGCATGCCGAAACCTTGATGCTGAAATTTTGTTGGGTCTCTCGCATTTACCTGTAATTTAACCATTTCTTTATTTGTTTACTTAAATGTTCTGAATAACTTACAGTGTAAAACAAAACGTTGCAAATCTCATAAAAAAGACAATAGGTATTATATATATATAAAATGATATTAAGACCATCAGAGATTCCCAGGCAGAGTTATAAACTTGATATAATGGGTTGAGATTGTTACAATGGGTTCATTATATTGGGAAGCTGTGTTTCATTGTAATTAAGAAACCCATTGTCTTAAATACATACATTCATTATGTAGTTTTATGAATAATTTTTATTGTATAGAATCAATGCTTTCATTCGTATGTCTTAAATTATTTATTTCAAAAAATTGATAGGAGAATAATAAAGGATTCGAACGAAAGGGTATTAACATTTGTGGTGGTTTGAAATATGAAGAATTCTTAATGAACATTTTTCAGCAAAATATTAGAAAATCTAAGATTGTTTTGAGCCGAAATACTTTAATTCCTGTTTTAAAATTATGGAAATTACTGTTTTCTTTTTGTATAAAATGAAGGTTATCCAGCTATTTTAATAATTTAAACAAAACAATAAAAGTGTAAGGCATTCAATGACAATCATGTTGCATAGCGTGTTAAGACACAAGCGTAGTGCCAGATAAGCAGCACAAAAGAAGCACCTAAAGTTCACAACTTAAAGCGAATAAAAAATAGTTTTGTTATGAAATTTTATCTCAAAGCTTTTTGTTACATCTCTAAGTACAGTAATAATTAAACTAAAAACTTTATAAAAATTAATTTTCAATATTTTGTCGTAAAAAAAGTAAATTTTCTATTAAAACAATGGAACTATTTTTTTAGATGCTATTTAATAGACATTAGCTATTATATTATATTAATATTGATATTATATTAATATTTGACAAGTTTTGTTATCAAGTGTTTAATGATAAAAATGCAAATTTAGTCAAAAACCATAACCAATGAATGTTTGACAAAACAATTTCTACAGAAACAATTTTGTTACTCCGATTTTTTAGACAATAAACCATGAGCGGCTTGTGCAATTATCCAATACAAAGTTTAGTAATATTTTCTTTAATTATATATGAAGGAAAACAGCGAAAAATGATTTATTTTCACCTTTGATTTATTTTAAGACTTACTGTTTTAATTTTATTCAATATGTACAAAATTTAGCAGTTACCTTTTTATTTTATTAAACCAGTTTTTAATGCTAATTGTATATTGCCAGTTTTAAAAAATTAATCTGGTAGGAGTAATCATACTATTAAGATACATAAATGCTTCAGGTCTTTTTATAATTGAATATACGTTATTTGTTGCAATGGCTTTTAAAACTTAAGAATACGAGAGAAAAGCCACTCACAGGCACCACAGATCCATAAACATGAAGCTCCCTCACAATGCTGCACTGCTTAAAGTTAGAGTTCGGACCACTTTTCAATTCTGGCCTGAAGGTTTCCTCTGAACACTTTCTGAGTCGGAGTAAACCGACCAAGATGTCCTGATGAGGATCTTCATAAGCGAGGAACGTCTCCCAGCCACCATTTGCCACATAATCACGCCTAATGAGCTCTACCTGTAGAATAAATTAAAAATTATCACTAAAAAATATCAGAACCACATAATGACACAAAACAAATGAGAAGATTTAATAACGATGTATACAATAGAAATATTTATAAAAAAATGGGGTAAAATAGGTAGCAAACAGTTGATAAAGAAGAAAATTTTGAATTCAAATTATGATAATAAAACAAGAAAAATCCATGAACTTCATAATAATTTATAATAATAAAACAATAATAATCTTTAAAGATTAAATCTATGGATTTAATAACTTGAATATTCAGGTGGTTTGTATTGAAAAGCTGAAGTTAGAACAATGACCAATATGTATCACAAAATAATTACATTTTGGAATTAACAGAATTAAGAGTATGACGGCTATCTTTGAGAAAATCTTCTAAATTCCTTTTCTGTCTATATCCTAAAACTTAATCTCATCCCTATAATATATTAGAACAATGACCAATATGTGTCACAAAATATACATATTTTGGAATTAGCAAAATTAAGAGTATGACGGCTATTTTTGAGAAATTCTTCTAAATTCCTTTTCTATCTATACCCTAAAACTTAATTTCACCCCTATAATATATTAGAACAATGACCAACATGTATCACAAAATAATTACATTTTGGAATTAGCAAAATTAAGAGCATGACGGCTAACTTTGAGGAAATCTTCTAAATTCCTTTTCTATCCCTAAAACTTAATTTCACCCCTATAATATATATACACAAAAATATTTTTGAGCTTTAACTGTTGAGATATATAAGGGTTAATATACTTTATAATTGTATAAAATTTCAAATTTCTACAACTAACAGTTTCTGCGAAAAGCAGACAGACAGATGGATATACGAGTGATCTTATAAGAATTTCGTTGTTTTTTCTGGGGTATGAAATCTTAAAAATATGAAAATGGCTGTACACAAAATATCAGTGTTAACAATCACATAGGCAAACTAAACTTCCATAAAGTTCGTTATGGAATATACGCATAGTTTATGGACACTATGAATGTGTGAAATATGCAAGTAGAAAAAGAAAATGTACAAGACAAAGAATGGCTGTAGTGGAATACATTGATATACGCTTACTTTATGGACACTATGAATGTGTGAAATATGCAAGTAGAAAAAGAAAATGTACAAGACAAAGAATGGCTGTAGTGGAATACATTGATATACGCATAGTTTATGGACACTATGAATGTGTGAAATATGCAAGTAGAAAAAGAAAATGTACAAGACAAAGAATGGCTGTAGTGGAATACATTGATATACGCATAGTTTATGGACACTATGAATGTGTGAAATATGCAAGTAGAAAAAGAAAATGTACAAGACAAAGAATGGCTGTAGTGGAATACATTGATATACGCATAGTTTATGGACACTATGAATGTGTGAAATATGCAAGTAGAAAAAGAAAATGTACAAGACAAAGAATGGCTGTAGTAGAATACATTGATATACGCATAGTTTGTGGACACTATGAATGTGTGAAATATGCAAGTAGAAAAAGAAAATGTACAAGACAAAGAATGGCAGTGGTGGAATACATTGATATACGCATAGTTTATGGACACTATGAATGTGTGAAATATGCAAGTAGAAAAAGAAAATGTACAAGACAAAGAATGGCTGTGGTGGAATACATTGATATACGGATAGTTTATGGACACTATGAATGTGTGAAATATGCAAGTAGAAAAAGAAAATGTACAAGCACAGAATGGCTGTAGTGGAATACATTGATATACGCATAGTTTATGGACACTATGAATGTGTGAAATATGCAAGTAAAAAAAGAAAATGTACAAGACAAAGAATGGCTGTGCTGGAATACATTGATATACGCATAGTTTATGGCCACTATGAATGTGTGAAATATGCAAGTAGAAAAAGAAAAGGTATAAGACAAAGAATGGCTGTGGGGGAATACATTGATATACGCATAGATAATGGACACTATGAATGTGTGAAATATGCAAGTAGAAAAAGAAAATGTATAAGACAAAGAATGGCTGTGGTGAAATACATTGATATATGCATAGTTTATGCATTTTAAAAATAAAGCATTTTAAAAATAGAGAAATGTGAGTATGATTTAAGCAAAAGAAACACATACCAGGATAGAGGCGAATTTTTTTTTCATTGTTTATGACACCAAAATGTATTTTTTTAATATAACACTGCTGTAGATTAAATTGGTTATGATGTTGAGTACTGAATGGCCTATGTTCGACGGGCTTAATACTCATATTATCCTAAGTGTATTGGCTAAAAGCAGATCAATATGAATGTGCATGCTATACGTTTTCTAATATTTTCCTAATAGTAACATTAAGCCAATTAGCAGATTTCGACGGTGCTTACAATGCAGTTCAAAAATATCTAAATTTTTTTTATTTTCAGGATATTTTGAGTTTTGCAAATGGCAATACTATAATAGTGTATAATCTAACAAATAATCCCTAGCTATTCACGTGTTTTTAAATGTACATTCCACTAGCCGCTCGCAATGCTTGCGCTCACAACCATGATCATATGCATTCAACTAGCTTGTCAACGCTGTAACTGTCAGTCCAAGTGGAACAGGTTATGAACAATGCATTCGTAACTATGAGGTAATGGACAAAAAAAGACATTATAGATTGTATTTTTTCTTATGTATTAATCATTAGACAATTATTTACACTTACATTAATTGCAAAAGTACAATTTAATTTCTATAAAAATTTGATTGTTTGCACGTTTTTGTTTCTCTTTGCCATCATGTATAAATTTACTTACATAAACTTTATATATCAACGTGTCAAAGACAAATTGATAGATAAACAACCACAACGGATCCACCTTGAAGCGGATGTGCACAATCACGCCATCAATGACGTTTTGATCATGATCACAACGACTGTGATGGCCACGTGAAACAATACAGAGAGTGTTTTGAGGGTTGTGATCACCTAGTGGAACATACTCTAAGCTGAATCATTCTTTAGGAGTAAGCACATTTAACTGAAAAATGCAAAATGATTCAAAAGGGTTGTCGGAAGGACATTCTTGAATCATTCACAATCTTATGAGAAGTTTAGATGATTTAAAAGGGATTGACAATACACGATAACTGTCATTCAGATTGACAAACATCAATAAACGCATATAACTTTGTGCAAGCGAACTATTTGGTGAAGTCAACTTGATATTTAATAATTTATGATATAGGAGAATGTCACAATTCATGTTGCAAACTCTTAATTGAAAAGTATCAAATCATTGATTAGAAATGTATCAAAACATTCTTAAGTTTGTTCCGATACTTAACAAAAACTTGTCAGTATTTTCAAAATGAAATTATTCACAAAACTTTCATGTCAAAAATGATTTTAGACTCTGTAGATTTTCTATTTATTAAAAATTAAATAAAACCTATTGAAAGACAATTTAAGGAAGCAGAATCAATAAAAGAAACTTCACAGGATTTGAAATGTGCGTTTCTGAGCAGTTTATTGGACCAAAAGTATGATGAGAAAAAAGTGTACAACATAAAGGAGAATATTGAGAGATTAAACACAGAATGATTTATGTACCAAAGAAGTGTTTAAAATACAAAAAGTTTGACAATTTTTTAAATGCCAATACTGCAATTATGAGAAATTATGTATGAGAGCAAATGATGGACTATAAATATTGATAAAAGCAAAATATATATGTGCAGGTCCATTCAGGAATATAGGTGGAAGTTATGAAAACTGGATTTAAGAAAAAAACGAGGAGCCTTTCAATAATAAATTGGAATAAAAAGTAAAATTACCTCATATGGTCTGACTTTATTGTGAATTTCCTGTATGCCTACTTCACGTGTTCTCACATCGCGACAATCTGTGCCTAGGTCACGCATACGAGCCAGTGCTAGCTCCCTCAGATTGCCATGCTCAACACCAGAGCTCACTAAGGGCATTGGAATATCACGCTGTACTCTGCAAGTATAAATTTCCAAATACATAATTTTTTTTTTTACAGAGGGTGCAAAGTGATTTGAACGTAGCTGTAAACAAAACAGATAGTAGATATACATGTGGAAATGTGTGTATTTGAAGTTGTTAATAATAAATTCTTTAAGGTGAACAGTTTCAAATGATTCGAATATTATATTTTTATATATAGATAAAATACCTGTAAACTCTTGTCCAAGGTGGCACGAGAGCCAAAATTCTCGCAATTAGATCAACCAAGACTGAAGGCGGATAACTTTTATATCGACCAGTCTTCCACAATTCATAGAGACCTGTACCTCGGATAACCAGCGTAGGATAGATTTTGAGACCATCCGCTCGAAAAGCAGGATTTTCAAAGAACTCCATGAACTGTTCAACATCTCGCTCAAAATCTACATTTGGCAAATCAGGCATCATGTGGGCGACTACCTAAAAGGAAACATTATGATAATACTTTATATAATATTAATTTATAAAAAAAATTGAATGCATTATCAAGGTATGAAAAAGAATATACATATTATTAGGTGAAGGGAAAACGTTTTACCCCTCTCTAAGCACGTTGCGTGCATGTAGAAGGAGTGCAGAAAGTGAATAAGTTCATCCTAGCAATGTTAAACACATAATAGTGATTAAGTAATAATCACACAGAGTAGAGATTGTTGCCAAAGAATTTTAAAATGTCAGATTGACCGAATGAGTTTCGAATTGTGAATTTTGTGATTTAAAATGTTTCTTTTTCAATAGTCTATGGAGTGTATGTCAAGGCAAAAAAGCATTTATTTTATATTTTGTGTAATAGATATGTGTTTTACTTCATCTGTTGTTTTACCGGACTGCGAAAATATGATGTGACCTTGATTTCAGTTTTTGTTATAATTTTTGTTCACAATATATATTTCCATAATTTTCTTTGTATTTTATTATCCTTGTACAAGTTTTTATTAAGAAAACACTGGAAAAATTATTGAAATTGGATAATTTTTGGAAGCGATACAGTTTTTTTTCGAGACAAGGATAAATGACATCAAAAACAAAAGATTTCTTTGGCATTTTTGTCAAATTTTAACCGCTGGGCGACACTAGTTATTACAAATGTGTATGCAATACGTCAACAAAAATAGATTATTTTACATTTTATAATATGGAAGAGAAACTTGAATACTGTGATACTAGAAGTATTATCAAAATTTACTTTTCCGAAAACTTTTTATTGTGCTTCTAGTTCCTCAATATTCAAGTATTAGTCCAACGAGAAGTCAGACAATGTGAATAGCCAATCAAAACTACAGTGATTAATTTAGAAAAAAACATGCTAAATAAAGTAGATACTGAGATGAAAACTATTCAAATCAAATACACATTAAACAATAGCGAGTTAAGGGTAAATTATTAACTTAAAGCAATTCATACTTTAAACCCAGCATCCTTAGCCATGTTAAAGCTCTCACACACTGCTCGTACTGTATGACCTCTGTTAGTGTCTCGGGCGATGTCTTCATACACTGATTGCACTCCAATCTCGAGTCTAAAATTTTATAACAAATTATGATTTACTTTCACAATAAGTTAGTTTACCAATAACAGTTAGTCATTTAAAATCATCTTACCTAGTACAACCATAATTGAGCATATCAGATAAATGTCGTTTGAGGCAATAGTCAGGTCGTGTCTCTATAGTAATCCCGATACACTTTACTCTTGCCTTTTCCGAGTATTTTACAGCTTCCGTGACGCTGTTGGATGTGTGTCCTGACAGGGCATCGTGCAAATTTCTACAATTTCATATTCATGTTATCAATTAACAGTTGTGGATTAACAGTTATTTATCAATTAACAGTTGTGGCTTAACAGTTTAGTATTAATTAGAGAGTAACTGTTTTAAAATTGTCATACTTTAGAACTTTTTTTGAAAGTTACAGTTAATTCCTACAAAATCAGTGAGATCTTATGATTTATAAAAAAATCGAATAGACAACAATTTAATATTGCACATTAATAAAAAAGTCTAAAGTAATCATTTAATCAAATCTTGGTCATTATACTAATAAATAAATATATTAATTAAATATGACGAATATAAGAATTAATTTGTTTAGGATGCAATATCCTGCATTTTTCTGTTCCTTGTATTTTATAAGTCTGGAGAACAGTTTTAGTGAGTATATGGATGTTTCACGTAGCTTTAACAAGTATAAGACAGTTGGGTAATTCTTAGAATAGGGGCAAGTTCCATGTCCCAATGTGATAAAAAAAATTTAGAGCCATGGACAAGGCCCATTTCAATTTTATTTCCTTTTTTACTGTAATGGTGTAAATTTATTGTTACATAATTCTATTAGCAAAATAGAAATTGTGCATAATTTACCACGCTAATTCTCATTACTTCCAGTGTTTCTCGAGTTAATTAGCTGATTTATTAAAATCTTGATAATAATATATGACCTTTAATATGTAGCACTTCTATAATATTTGAAAAGGTCACAGTAAATCTTAGAAATAGAAATGTGAACATTTTGCAGTTTCACAGTTATTTTAAGTTTTGCCTACAGAAAACAGTCTTATTATATACTTAGAGTAATCAGTGCTGATGGTGGCAGATTTGTTTTAAAGTTAGTGAAAAGAGTAAGATTAAGTAAAGTGAGATTAGTCCTAATATGAGTGTGATCTCGAGTGAGGTGAATGAAAAAAAAATTATATTGGTTAAGTGTTTGTATTTGTTATGTCTAAAGTTGAAATTCAAATATGAAACTTCAAATATTAAGGCTTGGAAATTTGTAACTTTTTTTAACCCGATTTTTTAAATTCTTCCACTGATGTGTTTGTCTTAGTATACTCTGTCTACATTCTAATCCTCATAGAATTTTCTTATGTTTGATTATTTAAACATGCGTTAATCATATTCAATTAATTAAATTATTTGAATACGAGTAAAGCATGTTTAAGTAATGAAACATGCGTTACTCGTATTCAAATAATTTATAAATTGACATAATGAGCTTTATTTAATTAATTGCTTTATTGGCATGTACTTTTCAAAATGTACATATATTTTTAAGGGTAAAAATTCAGAAAATACTGAAGATATTGGGATTTTTAAGTTTTGAAATGATAGAATTTAAAATTTGGACATGTGTAACAAATACAAACACATACCCAATGCCATTGGGGGAGATTACTTCGTTCACTTCACTTAATGAGTTTGTGTTACACATAGCCTCGATGTAATCGCACAACGCATTAACCCAAGACTAGCGAGAGTGAACTGAGACACCTCAAAGTACACCTCAGTTCACAATTCAAACGAAATATGACACTGTAATGATTTTTCTTGCTCGTAGTGGCATGACATTATTGAAAAATTATTAAGGATCCTAACCTTTTTAACATGCTTTTATTAGCTTCATTTATATGTAAGTATAAATGTAACGGAATATTTCAATTAAATTTTTATCTACTGCCAGACGTCAGAATTATTTAAAATTTTGCACACGTATCAAGAATCGATGACATTACGGTAATAAAAATTTAAAATTATAGTAAAGGAAATTAAAAAAAAATATGTTTTTAGACTTGAAACAAAATTGTTCAGTTTCAAAAAGAAAAAATATGTATAAGAAAAAAATTATTATAAATCTTGACATTGTTGGGAGCAAGGGAAGGACAACAAAATGGAATTAGGACGGTACTAAGGGATTATGAGAGGAAGGATTTTCTAAGACGATCTAACATATTTTTAGAGGATGATTTCCTGGTATCCGGATCCTGTAAATTATAATGAGTTGTGAGACTTCATTTATCTCTTGGCCAAAATCCTTATATTTAAAAATTATTTTTTATTTTTAGTTCATACTTCTACAAAAGCGTGTTTTCTTTATTTCTTTTAAACTATAATTTTCTTTTAGATATGGAGTCCAAAAGCTATATTTCTCATTGCTAGGGAGTTTATTTTCGAGCAGTTCTCAACACATCAGCCATAGTAATTAGGAGGCAACCACAGTGATGAGAATACATTATCTTTCCAATTACACATTCACTCTTTTAATAAGTAAACTTAGTGTAATAATTATTGTTTAGGGTAGAACTGAAAAAGTTAAATTCCAAAAGTACATCGGCCAATATAAAGATATGTACCTTATATTTAGATAAACATAATTTATTGTTTGTTATATATTTATGCAAGTGCTATAATGTATTCCTTGTTATGGTACTGTGACTTTCGTTACAGTGACAACCACAAAGTGGTTCCTTATCTTAGATATCGATGTCTATTGCTGTGATTTACTTGAATAAACGTATCATTTATATTTTTCTTCATAATTTCTTCTATCTGAAATTTGCCCTTAGTTTGAGAATTACCCAGCTGTAATTTATGTCTTTATTTAATAAATGTAATATACATTCCACATACTCATAAATACATCTCCCACACTCCATATATACCTTTAATATGTCGATCATATTCAGATTAATTTAGGAAACCTATTCCTACATTTTTCACTAAAGAGGAATGGTAATGTTACATGTGTCTCTCACTTGAAAACTTATATGTGTAATTTGAAATTAATTTTAAAAAAATTCTATCTACTTATTACATTATATCGTCATTTGCAGATTGTGATAACATTACATCATCTTGCACATTGCTTGGTACAGATATATACTATTGTATATAGATATACAATAGTATAAGGTATACATTTTTATTACTTGCACTCTACCCATGCCTATTTTATACTGTTTAAATTTTAAAAGCTTAAATATATTTTTTACCTTTATTATATATTATTAAAACTGTAACTTCTTACCTTATGAAATAATCTCTGTAATCTTCGGGTAAACACATAAAAGTCCCTCCCATAACAATAAACTCAACTTTATCGACGCTATGTCCCAGTTGCTTCAGCTGCTCCACGCGATGTCGAGTCTGCAAGTACGGGTTGTACCTAGCTCTAATCGCTCGCATCGACGTCGGTTCATAGCCCGTGTAACTCTGTGTTGAATATTCAAAATCCGAATCGGGTCCACCGGGACAATATACGCATATATTTCCTGTCATGTTAATGTGTGGGCATCGGTGAGGCTTACACATAACCGCTACTACGGCGATTCCCGAGGCTGTTCGAATTGGTTTAGCTTTCAGTTTCGGCAATAAAATTTTTTTGGCATCGGCTGGCACTGCTGCTATTATATCTACCAGTCGAGGCGATGTATCCATACCATATTTCGAAGAAATGCGCGTTTTCATCTTATTGAGGTTAACATCTTTTCCATGACGATGTGCTATTAGCAGTTCTTGTATAATTTCACTTATCACAATCACCATACGTTCTTCTTTGCTCAAATTAGCCATCGCGGGTTTCTTCCTTGTCATTTTGAATTTTTATGACAATATTTTGTATGATTAAATAAAATATGAAACCTAAGAGGTTTCTTGACGTTTTAACTTTTTATGACATGCTCAGCGTGCATAAACAAATATTTGTTTACATCATTTGTTACGACTGGGTATTGAAAACCAACCTACAGTTATGGACCGTCAATAACAAAAGAGAAACTGGTCGTAATAAATAACAAATCCCGGTAATTAATTTTATATAATTTTTCGCTTTATTGGGATGTATTCTTAAAAGTATGCGTTTATCTTCTTTGGAGCGTGAAAAGAGGGTAAAAAAATATTTTAAAAATATTTTTGAATGCTACATTTCAAATGCAAAGTATCAAAATTGTGTAAAAAAGGTCTCTTATGTTTATTTTTGTACAAAATTTAACATTTCACAGATACAGGTAGAGAAAACGTGCAAAATGACAAACGTTTTGATTTGTTGATAATCTTTTGGTAATTTCTAATCATTTGTAAATGCAGGAAAACAAAATTGTAGCTCTTAAAATTTTTAATAAAATCGCGTTAAGGCATAAGATAATATGCGCGTTCTTTTGTAAATGGTTAGGTTTTTGAGTTGCTTTTGTTTTTTATTGGCCTCCGTCGACTGTTATTTCATTTTCCTCTTCATCATCATCTTTGTAACTTCTATGAAATGTCAACTTCTATTATTATATCTTACTTTTCCACAGAAAAATAAATTTACTCTAATCTTTTCTTTATATTCACTGACCTTTTGCAAAAAGACAATAGGATTAAAACTTTTGTAAGGATTAATGTTATTTCGAACAGAATATTAATACATTGCAGAATGCATTACCGAATTTTCTTTAATATCATTTTAAATTTTTTTCTTAAAAAAATTTGTTTTGGTTTTTTTTCGGGAAAATCACAAATATCTTCTTACTCTCTATTATCTTGTAAAAACATACCAGAAAAACCACATTAAAGAGTATACCCTAATAGAGTAAAAAATAAATAAAATGCATTAGGGGAATTTGTTAGTATTAAATCTTTATTTGACTGACCTGTAAGTGTAGAACTTTTACAAAGACGATGGTCAACAATATTTTCGCGGGTGTCATTTGTGTTTTAGTTCGTCAACTTGTCGCAGATAATAAATGGGAAGCCTAATACTAAAATTTTACGCGATTGACAACAGATAAAGACTTATATACGCGCATCATGCGTATTTACCATAATAGCCTATGCTTTGAATAGATGAAAGAAATTATGTATGAAAGATCTGTAAATTGGAAATAAATGTTCAATAGGACAAATAAGTTATTTAAACGATATATTTATATGTATGTATGTGTATATAAATGATATACTTATATATTCTAGTACTTACTTAACAACATTGACAGGGGCCCATTCAGTGCTTTGTCTGCGCCTATAATTGGATGTAAAATCGCATAGCGCGGAATTGGTCAGGGGCTTGGATGATTCGCCAAATCTTGTAAAGCCATATGGAACATGACCAGCAAATCCTGTTTTCAATAAATAATAGCATTTTATCTTAAAGGCAATAGTAGTTAACACCTTAAAGTGTAATGGGCATCTTGTAATACAAGTAATTTACTGTATTTTGAATCGTGTACAATTTTTAAAGTGTTTGGGTCATTAGATACAAAATATATTGTGTACCGAACACAACATTTTCAGTGCTATGTTGTTTTATGAGGCAAGGTAAATTTCCGTGGTCGTTGAAAGCTCGAAAATAACATTTTTTGCAAAAAATATAGTATATTTTGTCGGACACTCAATTTTTCCCGCGTTTTCCCAAAATTATACTTTTTTCTTTTTTCGAAATAAGCAGCTGAGTGTCGACTGATACCATTTGAAAACTTGAATTTTCATGTTTTAAACTAAGCATGTAGTTATAAAATTGAAATTTGCTGTTGCATATATGCTGTTGGGACATCTTTTTCTTTATTTATTAGATAAATTTCCTTTTTAATATTTTTTGAACGATTTGTTCAAAAGTTAGGAAATTTTAGTACTTTTTGGCATTTTATGTTATAAAAACATGTTTAAATAAATTGTTAAATTTTTTTTCTAACCTTTTATTAGATGAATAAAGAAACTATGCATTTTTCAGATTTTTTTGGAGTGCAAATTTTTATACGGGAAAATGTACTGTCAAGCTAGGACTAAAAGAGCCATGCGATGCTCATGTGATTTCCATATTAACGGGACATGAAACGTCATCTATTGGCCCTGTTAACAAATAAGTCGCCAACATACGCACAATAGCGAACACTTAAGAAGTGCCATCTGTTGGCTTTCCGTAGGACATCTTTTCCTTTATCTATTAGATTAATTTCCTTTTTAACATTTTTTTAACGATTCGTTTAAAAGTTTGGAATTTTTATGTACAACCTTTGGACATTTTATACTCCATCCATGTTATAAAAACAAGTTTAAATCAATTGTTTAAAATTTTTCTAACATTTTAGTAGATGAATAAAGAAACTATGCATTTTTTAGATTTTTTTGGAGTGCAAATTTTTTCGGGAAAATGTACTGTCACGCTAGGACAAAATTGCCGTGTGACGCTCAAAGTTATTTTCATACTAACGCCACTCTAACGCCATCTATTGGCATTGCTAACAAATAACTCTCACGGATACATACACTAATTAGTCTCATTATATACATCTCATCATAACACAATTAGTAGATGATAAACGCATTGGAAAAAAATTATCCATGTCTACGGTAAAAAAAATAAAAAAAAAAATTGTGCGTGTACTTATGTAAGCGCGTTAGAAGTTATACTTCTTTGGCATAATATAAGAATAACTTACAACTTACTTTACAAACAATACAACTTACAATTAATCATTTGCTTAACGTAAATAATTAATGGAAATAAAATAATAAAAGAACTGGAGCGTGATTATAAATTATGATTGGTAAAATCTAAATTCAATGAAATATTGAAATTTAAATAAGTTATAATTTTTAATAAAAAAAAATACATACCGAAACATAATCTCATTTAGAGAAATATACTTAAAATATATTTTAACCTATTTCTTTCCGCTGCTTTATTTAGAACACTGTATTTGATTTTTTTTTTCACAAGTTTATATTTTTGTTTTCTATTGTTTCTAATCAAATTTGTATTTATACACTATTTTTCTATCAAAATAAATTGTTGTTGGCAGTGAAAAATATTTTTTTATATTTTTTTAAAGTTGATCAATTTTGTCGAGTTAGGAAAAAAATTATTTCAAAAAACATGAAGACAATTTTAAAACCTTTGCTAAATATATAATATATAAAAATAAAAACAAAATATATTTTGGAAACAAGTTCTGCAACTTTAAAATGAGCCGTACTATAAATATGACACTGGGAATACGTGTTTACTATTTGACACCAAAACATGTTGAATCCTTGCACGAGCAGATTCCAACTTTTCAATTGTTTGTTTCTGGCGGGTCTTGTACTTACATTAGTTGATAAACTGACGTCAAACACAGTACGACTCGTGTCGCGATTGTGATCAATGTATTGATACGCATAAAAACTTGTGTATCAATTATAAGATCGATCAAAGCAGGTAAAACTATTTTGACTTGCTTTGATCGATATCATGGATCCAGTGAAAAAAAGGCTTTAAAGGTGTCCAAAATTGCAGACTACCTTCAAGATATCGAAGATCCTGGGGATGAGGATTTGAATGATATCGAAGTTGCTATATTGGCTCCAGATGAAGTGGATGAAATTACTGGTATGGTAGAGGATCTTTACGATGATATGGGAGTTTTGCCGGTGTCAGATGTGGTTGGTCAAGTGGAAATTTCATGTACGATTGATAACGTCGAGAAAGATCGTCCTACTTAATCCGCATATCGAACAAGCAAGCCAATTACTTGGAGTAAGTGTAGCCCAGTTTATTCTGAAACAACGTGAGTCTAATACTGCTAAACAATGTTTGGAAAATATGATTACGGAGTTGAAAGGAAAATCAGCGGTAGGGATGTTTCAAAATTTGTTATTTGACTAGATCCTACAATACATTGCCCACAAAACAATTACCTACGTCAAAAATTATACAAATAATTTGAATTTTAATCTAATCGTAGAGGAGTTAAAAGTTTTTATTGGAATTTTGTTTTTCTCTTCTATCAATACTTACCTCGAAGCAAACTTTATTGGTGCAGAGATGATGACGTACACATTCCATTTATTGAAAAAGCAATGTCAAGAAATCGTTTTTATAAAATAAAGTTATATTTGCATTTCAATGACAATTCGAGAATTGAAAACACTGATAAAACTTTCAAAATTCACCCATCTATGGATAAAGTTAATGAATCATTTCGAAAGTTTGGGATATTTGAATCCAATTTAGCTGCTGACGAAATAATCGTCAAATACTTCGGTCATCATGGTATCAAACAATTTATAAAAGATAAACCATTGAGATTTGGATACAAGCTTTAAGCTCTATGTGGAGTCGGCGGTTATTGTTATAACTTTTCGCTATATACAGGCAAGGACGCTCAGACCTTTGAAGGCGATGGCTTGGGTTCAAAACCAGTGAGATTTGAATACAAGCTTTGGCTCTATGTGGAGTCGGCGGTTATTGTTATAACTTTTTGCTATATACAAGCAAGGAAGCTCATACTTCTGATGGTGATGGTTTCCGTTCGAGAGTGGTAAAAAAGTTGCTTGAGGTGTATGCGGATCCCAGCGCACAAATAGTTTACTTCGATAATTTAAGATAATTTCAGTAGTATGCAATTGTTGATTGATTTAAAATCTTAGGGGTTCACAGCTACGGGCACAGCAAGAGACAATAGGAATAAGAAATATCCTATTATGACAAACCAAGAAATGACAAAGAAAGAGTAAGGCTATTCCGATCACCGTTTTGATATGCCTGTTTAGTGAGCAACTTCATCGTGTCGATTTTTGTTGCATCGTGCGGCGCATCATAAAATTTCACTCTGATAATTTTTCCATAACGCGCCTAAAGAAGTGTAACTTCAAAAAGTTTTCAAAGTGGGGATCAAAATTATATGAGTATAGGAGAAAATTATCTAATCTTTGGCAGGCATTTGATTTACAATCGACGATTTTTTATTAACGAAATGTAAACAAGAAACGGCGAATGCTAAGAGACCCTGTACATACACTTTGGCCTATTTACAGTGGTTCAAAAATTGTTTAGGTTGAGAATATTGTGATAATTCATTTAAAAAACATTAGTTCCGCGAAAATCAATAGTTTAGAAATTTCGATTTTTTGTACATTTTTGAAAAATCTTTATTGACAAAAATAACTTTTGTTCAAAAATTATTCTACAAAATCACATGAAATTTGCTATGGAAGTAGAGTAGTTATGTAACAAGCATTCAATGAGGGATTTTTGTGTTTATTCTTAGCTTCTGGTATTGTTGGAAACTTTGTTTTTTTTTCAGTTTTCAAAAGAAAAACGTACATTAAAAACACTGTAGTTAAATCTGTACAATAAAATATTTTCTTGTGATCTTAAAAACTACCTTAGGATATGGCGATAGTCCAGACAAAAAATCCCAGTGATGCAACTATTGTGACATCTTCAGAAATTAACATCGTATCACTAAGTTCCTAGATGTGAAATTTCTGCCATAATCGAAATTTTGGCAACACACTTAGTATTTCTTTTAAAAAAGCATTAATTCAATTCATATTTACCTAAATTATTCGCAAATCAATATTTATTAAACTTAACATACACGAAATGTGTTCATATAAAATGTGTACCATTTGATTTAGTGGAATACCTTTTGAACAAAAGTGATTTATGTGAATGGAGTAAAGATTTTTGAAAAAAGTACAAAAAAATTAATAACTTCTAAATTATTGATTTCCACGGAACTAATTTTTTAAAAAAATGTTTTATTACAATGTTCTCTACCTGAAAAAATGTTTGGACTACAAACCTGTATAATAATCTGGATTTAGTTATTTGCACCTTGTATTTTCAAATGATGAAGGACTTGATCAAATATCTACGTATTTATTTATTCACTATACTCTAAAACTATCATCTTATGTTCTGAGTTCTAACAGTCATAATTACACACACAAACACACACATATATATTACACAAAAGAAATTATTGTATGATATGTGGGTGAATTATAGTTCTGACGAGATTACAAGATGATAATTTCAATTTCAAATATAGTGAATGTGCGTGATATGGACTCACAACATGTACGTGATATTTTTGCTAGTTTTTAAAATATGCAGGGGAAAATAAAATGTTTCAATATAAACGTATTACTTCTATCAGGTATGTAAAATAATGTATGTTTTTGAAGATTTCAATGTTTTGGATGGTAGTTCACATTTTCATACTATTTAATACTTTCAGAACGGCCAATCCCTTTGTCGACATAAATTATTTACTTCGTGTAAAAGATACTGGCAACTTATAGTCTGTTTCGAAAGTTTGTATGCATAAACAATTGTTGAAAGGAAAAGAAAACGGTCATTTAAGAAAAATAAAATATAGTAAACGATTAAATTTTTGTCCCCATTAATTTCGATGTGGTCATTCAAAATCACGTGTCCATTGAACGCGCTAAATCAGTTTTGAAGCAAAACAAAATTATGTACTGAAAGCTATTTCAGACAAAATCTAACAGTTCTTTTAAAATGAACGTATATAAACAATATATATAGGAGGCATGCATGTATCTATTCCCGTCCTGTCGGAGTTGACAATAAACTAACAATAAGAAAAATCGAAATTTAAAATTAGAACAATTTTATACATTATTGTCAAACTGTATTTAAGTTGTCATGATTTATAGTAATTTGTAGAAAAAATACACTTTACCGGAGATTCATTGTCCATCGGTTTCTTTTATTTTTTGTAAAGTTCAAGGTTTATTTTATAATATTAACCGTACAGCCACGTTATTCTTACTCGCGAAACCTAAGCCTGTATACCTATATGCATTTTGTAGCGTCACAGTAAAATCGTATTATTTATTTTTTGGGTTTATAGAAAAAAATTGTTGTTGGCCTCTTAAAGTCAATCTCGTATGTAAACTCAGGCTTATAGTAAATTGAAACATGTGAAAAACATCCCTTAAAAGATATTTGAAATTTGGCAAATATTTGTCAGTAGCAAAATTGATATTTAAATGGACGCGATTTAATTTATTATATTTAAATCACATCCATTCATAAAAAGCCTACGCGATTTAATTTGGTAAAGGAATTAATTTAGTAACTTCAAAATGTTATTTATCATAAGTTTTATTTTAATAAAAAAAAAGGAAAACGAAAAAATTATATTTTTGTAATACGTATCCATACCAACAGTTTATGTAACTATACAGCAAATTATGCTATAGGTATTAGCTGGGTGCGTGACATTAGCGCCGCCTAGCGTCCCCACTTTTGAAGGCGCGTCAATTTTATTTGTTCTTTTCAGATTAACGACTCTGATAAATGTTTACGTGGATAATATAAAAATAATAAACGACATCAAGTGTGATAATATTATATTAATTTTTTGCTTTATATTGTATTAAATGAGTACAATAATCAATGTATTACCCGCAGAATAGACACATAGTATTATAACCTTGCAACCACAAACAATGCCAAAAGGAATGCCTTTTCCAGCAGCTATTCATTTATTTTTTTTATCTAATTTCTAATTGATATTGGAAATCTGTAAAATTAGAATTTGTAATTTCTTGAAGTATTTTTACAATTTACTAAATAATAATTATTATGTCACATTTTCAAAATTTGCTTTTAATACATAAAAATAAGGTATGAGTTTAGTACCTACAGCAAAAATGCTAATTTTAGTGATTTTTTTAAGTTAAAGAGAATATGTAAAAATTACGTATTTAAAAAAAAGGACTCGGTCGTGATTATTTTATTAAAAAAAATTGTTTTCAAAAAAAAATTACTCACAACGTACATCTTTATTTTTTTTATTGTTTTCACTACTTTGACTTTAAATTTACAGTTATATACTACACACTCAACAAACATCTAAACATAAATTTTAATAATAACAATTAAATACGAGGAAAATAAGAATTTACCAGGTATTAAAAAGGTAAATAATTACGACGTTTGAATGTTACTTTATGATATATAAATTTTTAAATCATAATATCATGGATCGTCTTTACTTACATTTGAAATTTCATGATTTTTGATTTGAGAAACAGTGAAATTTCCATTGTTGCTAAAATTAATTTGTTTCCATTATTAATTTATAATTAAAAAAAATCCTAAATTAAAGGTTTAATAATACATTTTTAAGGTTGATAGAATGAAATGTTTTTGTTAATAAGTGAGACAGACGTCATCTTTTTAAATTTTGTAACTTTTTATGAATCTCTTTTTTTAACTTTTTCTCTTAATGTCACCATACATATTATGTGTATAATCTAATTATAAATTTAAAGTGAAAAAAAATTGCGATGCAGAAAATGCACGTATTATTGTAATTGTTTTTATCTAATCAAATTTTCATAATAATGTATTTGCGAGCGAGACCTATTGTCTTTTAATATTTCGTTATTAATATATCATTTCATTAAAATATCAGTGAAATTCGCATTTTGGATAAATTGCTCTGGTTCCAAAAGTATTAAGATATACGTAAGTAAATTATATTATCTATGACAATATTTAACAGAGTCTTTAAACATTTCTATTTTTGCCACAGCGAGCGCTGTGGTCGATTTCATTACCCCCACTTTGCAGTTGACACCCGGCCAATACCTAAACTGCTTTATATTTTTTGTGCTTATATTAATAAAAAGCTTAAAGACCCTCAATAGTCAAAAACTCTCAAAGTCGTTCAAGCAAGTTAACGGAAATAATCTAATAGCGTGGATACGAGCAAATATCACAATAAAAAAAGTGTCTTAAGATTTAGGTCCTTCATAAACAGAATGCTTCGTAAAATTTTAGTCGTTAAGATATTTCATGTCAAGACTTCAGAATTCCGCTTGGTTACTTTTTATTCACATTGAGTTGTTTCTCTATATCCTCGCGTTAGGTAATTTCTCTTCGTACCTAGTTAAATAATGTTGACATCGTTTACTTCACGTTCAGTCCAAAGTCTGTCCAAAAAGAAGAGATGTAGAGAGGCTATCGATATATTTTTCTTTACATTGTCTGTTCCAAATAGAATATTCGTTATGGCGCTTTATTATTTTGCAAACACCCCGTTTTCGAAAGAAATGGCTAGCTTCATCATTAATTAATTAAATTCTTTCATTTGGCTTAAATATATAGTTTTCTATAGAATTATAAATGACATCTTTTTCTTATTGCACCAATGATCCTGCAATTAATGTAACTAACAGTTTATCCAAGATGGCTACTTACGAACGGAGTTTGCGATGTTGTGGCCCCAAATCTGGTCCCGAACGAACGACGCGTGTATTTTATTATACGACATAATTGTCTTAATTAAATATTAATTACAATTTTAATAACATTACCAATTTTGACGTAACTACATTAAACACATTTTTTAATGTTTGACGTCTTTACTATTTGGCTTTTTTCAACGTTTCTTTTGTCACCAGTGTTGCTTTTGTTTGACAGGTTTACACAGCTTTTTTTTTGACAGCTTTTGTTTTATTTTCGGTAACGTCATTCTTCACAGCAGCTGTGCAAATAACCATGATGGCGTGTGAAATGTGTCACTACTCCTCTGACAAATTGTCTTTCATTCCTGTAGTGCATAGATATTACCCCAATTACAGTTTCTTCACTATTTCTGGAATACATATACCAAATATTATACGTGTCCCGTTACATTTATACATTACTGGTCGCATAAATCATGTAGTTATTATTCTTTTATTATTATCAATCAATACCAATAAATTCAATATTTTTGTGATCAAGTAAATAGATATGTATAATTAAATAGTATTTCAAATTAATACAAAGCCGCATCCAATATTTGCTAAAGTATTGGAACAGAGAGCCATTGAAATCAAGTACACCTGTAGAAAAGGAAAAACGACACGACCTGGCTGCGTACTTACCTTTCTTCAAGTATTTATCGGGGTCGTCTTTCTCCATAAAGTATGGGCTTGTGGAGTGCCAACGCGGCGAGAGTTTGGGTTCATCCATGGGCAGCTCGCGCAGGATACCGGCGCACTCGGGCCGCACTGTGATCAGCGGCAGCTTGAACTCTGCCGTCGCCGCCTGTCCCCAGTTTACCAGTGAGTCATATTATGGTATTCTTTTATAGGCATTCACCAAATTGTCAACAAATGAGATATATTATGCTAGTCTGGTCAAGAGTAATAGAGAAAAGCGTATTATTTTACTGTTGTACAATAATTGACAAATTTGGTTTGCAACAGGCGAGAGACTTGTTAACGGTATGCTATTTTGCTCTAAATATGAATTAGAGACATATTGCTTTTGATGAGAGTGGGCGTTATATTAAGTTGCTCTTTTATGATTATAATTGATCCAAATATATACTCTTAAGTTGTATCAAATTGCTTGTGGATTTGTTCACAGCTAAGTACTCCATGTATTTTAGATTTTATCTGGCTTCATTTATGTAAAGATGGCGTATATAGTTATAAATATTTAATCCTGCAATGTTCTTTCTTCTCTTTCGTTCGTTAATACATTCTCATTTCAATTGACCGTCAAAATTAGTTCCATATTCTGTCTCTACTTTGCGCAGTCATATAATCATCACACGCTTTTACTCTCATCTCCTTTTTATCCGCAGAATGGCATGACTCACGTAGCGGTCGGTGAGATCCCAGGGCTCGCCTTCGCCCGCCTGCAGGTCTACGATGCGCTCGAGCTGATTTCTAGCGGCGCGCTGCTGCAGCTGTGAACGCTGGAACTCGGAAAGCGCCTCCGTCGCCGCCACCGTGTACCGCTGGCCGAACTGACCATTCAGCTTTGGCAGGAAACCTATTCAATAAGGCTATTTCATTCTCGCTTCAATGCTATTCTCATTGGGTTTGTTTTTCTGTTATTTGTAAAGTCGCTTCTGCATATAGTCTTGTACACGTCGAGGACTGTGGTTTTGATAATATACATAGCCTAATAAATACATTGGGGATGTTTCCTCTACACGAAAGAATGAAGGTAAAATATGGTTGGTCACAAAATTACGTCAGTTCCAATCGGTTTAAACGGTAAGTTTTTTCCAAACATTCTCTCCGACGCCAACCGGAATGGAACAAATTTAATATTTGTCCCATTGCTTAAGCCTTTTGGCAATATAAAATTAGATCACGGCCTGAAGGAGCCGTGGTCGAAATAAATTGATAAATAGAATTTCTTTTTTGTTTTACCTTAGAGTGCCAACATATGACGAGACATGGAGACTGTTACTAACAAGGAAAATATCTAGTGCTGAAAGAGTGTAATTCTTATGTCTAAAATTGAAAAGGTGGTTGCCATCATTAACAATTTCATTTTGGATACCTTTGCTTCATGAACGTATTTTGCTATCAAATTCGTGATGGATTATTCCATACGATTCTTTAATGTCCTATAACGTATCTAGTCGCTCTAATGTCCTATAACCTATCTAGTCGCTCTAATGTCCTATAACGTATTGCATAGTCGCTGGCATACGAATTTAAGTTTATAGTACTCGTACATTCTCGGAATTAAAGACGTATGATATTTTCCTTTCTATCGATATCTTAGATCGATTGGGACCGTAACTATGTGGTATATTACTAGGATTTTATTTAATAGTAACGATCCTATATCACAAATTTCGTATCGATCGATTTTCGAATCGAAGACTTTTCGAATGCAATATTTTATTTATTATTTGTATATATTATTAAAATATAATAACTTACATATATAGTATATAATATGACCGTAGTGGTAAACAATGAAAAGGATAACATTATTACCATCCATAATTTAGCTGCTTTTTCTACTGTTTATAGATTACTACTTCTGAAAAAGTTTTGGCATTTGCTTTTTGTAACCAATAAAAATGAGCTACATGTTGAAACATGAGTTAATAATATTGGACCTGTGTCAGGTGAAGACTTTGGATATAGACACGTTTAAGTCTACCCACCTTCAATCTTCAAACCTAATTACCTATCGTCTACATGTCTAAATTGCCGCAAGTAGCTTAATAAATAAAAAAACTCGCTGCCCGCCGCCAGTTAAAAATATCAAATTGGAGCTTAATAAATAAAAAAAGGACGCCGTCTGCCGTCAGATAAATATATCAAATTTGAGCTTAATAAATAAAAAAGGACGCCGTCTGCCGTCAGATAAATATATCAAATTTGAGCTTAATAAATAAAAAAGCTCGCCGTCTGCCGTCAGTTAAACATTTCAATTGGAGCTTAATAAATAAAAGAGCTCGCCGTGTGCCGCCAGTTAGACATATCAAATTGGAGCTTAATAAATAAAAAGCTCGCAGTTAAACACATCAAATTGGAGGTTAATAAATAAAAAGCTCGCAGTTAAACACATCAAATTGGAGGTTAATAAATAAAAAGCTCGCAGTTAAACACATCAAATTGGAGGTTAATAAATAAAAAAGCTCGCCGTCCGCTGCTAGCTAAACATATCAAATCCTTTATTACAAACAATTATTTTTTCCACGGATGTTGTCAATTCTACTAAATTTCCACCTTCGATGGACGCTAGCAATTATTCGCGACTGCTTGTTTTGCGATGTAAACGTTTCAGCAATTGTACGTTTATAAATTATAAAGTTATTAAATTAAATTATACCTAATTTGGACAAGTTTTGTGAATTTAGATTTAATTTGGACGAATTGAGAAATAAAATATTGTAGTAGATTCAAATATAAACAGTTATCATTGACATTATCCTTTTGGCTTATAGCCTTGACTTAATACTTATTGACTCGTTATCTGACATATGCCGGATATCGAAGTAAACTGATGACATCGAAAAAACAATGTAAGCACACCATGAGCGAATAACAACTGCATGAATGAAATAGGTAATGGCCCGCTCTTTTCTCGGAAGGCAGATCTTTCTCTCGCCGCATCCGGTTCCGACAATAAAGCTTTCTTATATATGTGCTGCGTCTGAAAAAATATTTTGTTCTTGTATTTTTTATTTAAAGTCGGACATTAAATAATGTATCTTGTTCTATGTTTCATGGGTTGGACAGTTGAAAACAGACATAACAATAAATAATGTTGCGATGTTAGTATATATATTGATTTTAATACTGTAATACTAAGCACCTGGGTTATCGAGCCTAGGTTTAATACGATTTTTTTGAGGAAGGTATTATGATACCTACATAGATTTTTAGATCCAAAATCTCCACATCTATATCAAAATCGTTAGAGTCGTTTCCGAAAACAGATGATACAAATACTGTTGGTTTAAGACCAGACCATATTAAGAATATAGGACATACTAGCTGTGCCTGCGAGTTCGTTCACGAGGAATTCAGAATAAGACAATTTATTCGGTCAGTCTTACCAATATTTCATTTTATAACAGTGCCATCTACCGTGAAAGGTTTTTACTTAATCTAGGAAGGATTTTAGACGAAAAAACTTAATGATTTTTGTTTAGAATGACCGTCTTACATAAAAATATTGACTATGACTTAAAGATGGATGGATAAGGATGGACACAAATTAAATTTGTATAAAAATTAGTATATAGAATTAATTTTCTATGAGGGTGCAACTTATAAATACCGCTAATAGGTGGCGCCAGCAGTACATTTATTTTGATAATATTTTAAGTCAAAAAACAGGTTAAAACACGTTTAATATTTAAAAATAACATCAGTGTAGTAATGAATATAGTAGACCATACAAAAAGAAAACTTCGATCGGCCGGTGGGAATTGAATTCACGTTTTCGGCGTACTTTGCGAAAGTGTTAACCATTACACCGCGGTTGATCTAACTGAAATGCCGAAACTATTGTAGCTATTATTATTACCATCACTATTTTGTTTTTTTCTTTTTTAATTATTTATATAATATCTATGAGTAATTTAAAACGCTAATAGATGGCACTGGCAATACCGTATCGTACATATAATTGACTAAAACGCTAATAGATGGCGTTGACGGTACCAATACGGCAGTATTCAGCTAGTCAAGTTTTTTTTAAAACCTGTTAATTAATATTAAAAGTTGTTTCTACATATTGCTCGAGGGTATAAATATTACCATATCAAAGATCAAAATCCATCCAGTAGATTTTGAGTGATTGAAGAACAAATTAACAGAGAAACAGACGGATAGAAAAACATTCTAAAAATAAGTTTTATAATATTTTTTCTGATAAGAAATTTTTCTTAAAATATTCCCAATAATAATCAATTTATTGAAAATAATTAATATGCTGCCACACTTGTTCTCCGGTAGATTTGGTATATTTTACCTTAATATAAAATGTGGTATTAATTAAAAACTTTCATTTGACATACGTTTTAGTTCTGTTGATCATACGCCAATTTTTAGTAAAAAAATGAAAAAATATCCTTTTAAAACGAAAAAACAAATTTCCTCTTTTCAAAAAACAATTTGAGAGTACTACAATAATAGTTTGTTTTAAACATTATATATTCAAACATAATATAGCAAAAATTGGTACAACTTTTACATTTCATAAAATCATTTTAATATTCACACAACACTTCACAGAAATAAATAACTTTACTTCTAGATTTTATATTTCCAAATAAATCCAGGACCCTCTTTCGCCTCCAATAAAACATAAGATGGAAATTTTAAATTATGTTTATTCTATAGTGCTACAATTAAAAAAAACAGATTAAATTTTGAGTTCTAGTTTATTTGTATTTTAAGCAGTGGATTGTGTTTAATATAATAAAATTGTAATATCTGTTCGTTATTTTGTCTTTTTGAGTGTTCTGTACCTCGAAAAAAAAATACGGAACATTTATAAGATTACGAACATGACCGTTATTTTTTTTGTCTGTCACAAAGTCACAGTCGTTTTTCTCGGACACCGTTGGATATGGAAACTTAGAACGTTTAGTGATAGAGAATATTAATCCGTATGTATCTCAATATACGTTAACACTCAAAAATACTTATACGGAAAATTGAGACGAGCAAATTAATTACTCAATTCTTTTTTATTTCATGTGTAGTGTGCAATGGTTAGAGAAAGCTATTTATAGAGATTTCAAAATTATTTTTACATTTATTATTCAAAAATGAAAAAGAATTATACGTAAGTCGCACGTCTCCAAAAATAGGTTGAAAATATGCGAAAAATTTACTCTCCGGTACCTATTTTCAAAACTGCACGAAATTAGTCAGATTTCTGGAAGCCTATTTCAACAGAAAAACTACATCTAACGATGATTCAAGATCTCATAATTTTTGAGAAAATCACAATACATTTACCCCTGTAACATATACGCTAGACAATAGAAGTACCGAAAAATTATGTATTGTTTAAATATTAATGCCTTAAATATTTAAATGTTTATATGCTTTTTAAATCTTTATATCTATATGTGTTCGAAACCTTCGTAATAAGAGTCTATTCGTATTTAAGATATTTTTTTTCGTAACTTTACAATAGACATTATAGAGTGTAACGAAGAATATATCTATTATCCACACAGTTCGATTCTGTAAATAAAATTGAGTAGATAAGTTTAAGGAATTATATGAAAATTCACAACCATTTCTGAAAATAAAATCACTGTCAAAGTTGTGATTCCAACGTCAAAAAATATATTTTTTACAGAAATATGCTTCAAATGCATTCAGTTTGCACATAATTATCTTCATCAATAACAGACACTTATTTTTGTGTTTTTATATATATGTCGCAAAATTTATTTAATTTTTTAAAATTTACTTTATTTTTTTTTGGATTGACCAAAAATTTAGTTTATGTCGATCATGAAACAAAAGTTTATATCATAAATTCTAGATAATAGAGTGAACCGATCACGCTCGTCACCGACGGGAATTCCCTACCTCTTTTACTCTACATATTGATGTCTCATGAAAGCAGAGATTTTTGTATTAATTCTGTACCTATTCAGTATTTCCGCAAAGTAAAAGTAGTCTAATATCATAATTTTATCTATAAAAATTAAAAGACTTCTACGCCAGCCTTTTTTTTTACCTAAGCTTGTCGTTGAAATTATACTCTTGTTGAAATCATAATGTAAAAAGTATAATGTTGTTAAAATTCCTTTCTTTCTTCTTCCATTCTGGTTTTCCTCCATTTACAAAGATTTTCCTAAAGCAAGCTGGGAAAACTAATTTAATTAATTGGTGAATTTACCTTCATACCCTGGAATCATGGGGTGTTTGTAAACGGGATCACCATTTCTAAATCTCGCGTTAACAATGTCGATGTCGGTCTTCGGCGGACGATATATCTGTAAAAAAATATTACATAAGTTTTCATTC
This sequence comes from Druceiella hillmani, assembly GCA_039881145.1. Taxonomy (NCBI): domain Eukaryota; kingdom Metazoa; phylum Arthropoda; class Insecta; order Lepidoptera; family Hepialidae; genus Druceiella; species Druceiella hillmani. The sequence continues at coordinate 11,709,148 of JAYKKI010000033.1, forward strand.
CATGTAACTAAAAATTATATTTTTTCTAAGGTTAATAACTGTCAACTTATGTATGTTTTAGTGGGTCACTTTTTTATAAATTACATGCGCATTGCATAATCGCCCATCTAGACGAATTAGTTTTTTACCGTCGAGCGCGTTGAAAGGGGTCCCTCCCTCGCCTAAAGCTGTTTTATAGCAGTCCTATCTATATTATGCATTTAGCTCCTTATATACATGTAACAATAAAGGGGAAAATTCCGTCATGCATGAGCGCTTGCCGCGCGGAGGTTAGAGCAGACGCTGAGTCAGAGGTTAACGCAGAGGACGCGATCTAGTTTAATTTTGAGCGTCGTGGTTTCAACGATTATACAGGTGATTATTTGCGGCGATTTGCTAATGATGAGACAGTCGTCATTTGCAAGATGGACCTCGAAGAAGTGTGCGATTTAGTCTTGGGGATTTTAGGTCACCGAATTTTCAATTTATTAGGTTGGCAATTAATAAATACGCGACTTTTCTCGTCCGATTTCTGGAATGTTTTAGAAGTTTCTAGAATATTTCTTATGTACCTTACATAAAGAGTGCGGCATTCAACCTTCTGGCATTCCTCTTCTTTAAAGAAGAAATTAAAAATGGAAGTATTTTGAAGTGAACACAGAGAACTCTTTTTTTCATGAATGTCGTTTAGTACGAAAAACCAGCGAAGCATCACGCGATATATACACAACGATGGGTGAAGATATGCCCTTTTACGACACAGCCAAGTACTGGTTCCACACATTCAAAGAAGGGAATTTTGACCTGTCCGATAAACCTCATCCAAAGCGACCCCCTACAATTGATTTAGAAAAACTTAAAAGCTTTATTGAAAAAGATTCGAGATTAAGTTCACGTTATTTGACAAAGCTGTTTTCATGCTCTTATATTGCTATGGAAAAACAACTTCATGCTTAGAAAAACTGGAAGTGTTCCGTTTGGCTACCACACGAGCTAACATCCTTTCAACTTCAGAGGAGAACTAATGTGTGCTTAGAGCTACTTAGTTTCCATCGTACAAACGAGAGGCTATGTTAATTCTTATGTTAATTTTTAGTGTTATCACCAGTGGCTAGGAGCTGCATAACATACCAAAGATACTTTTGAGTGCATAGTGGGGTATAAATGGAGTTATTTATTGAGTTATCCATTGGGAACTCTTTCAAGTTAACAGTACAATTACAGCTAAGATTTATTGTGAACAACTGAGCAAAGTCACCGCTAAACTTACTTCAAATCAAAGCAAAGTTTATTTTTAACATGGCAATGCTCGATCCCACGGAGCAAAAGTAAGACGTGCAAAACTACTTTCACTTGGATGAAGTATGTTACTTCACCCATCGCACTCCCCAGATCTTTCTCCATCTAATTACTGTCTGTTTCGGTCTCTGTCTAATAATTTACGTGATAGAAAATTTAAAGAAGAAAGTCATATCAAAATCGAACTTTATCGGTTTTTCACTTAAAGATCCAAAGATTTTTACAAGGATGGAACTTTAGCTCTGCCTACACGTTAGCAACAACTGCTAGATACCGATGGTGCTTATATGATTAACGGTTGATTTTATTGACTACATATAAAAAAATTTAAATTTTGTGTGCAGAGACCCGTGCAAAGGCGGATTGTTGCCAACCTAATAATTTGCCGCTCCTTGACGAACTAGGTCGCCTTTCCCTCTCTTTAGTTCACCTGCGGTAGTGTAGCGTCTTTCGTTGGTAACGGAATCAAAGCATGTTTGGTTTTCATATATCGAATTTGGTTTTCACCGGAATTACACTATGTCAATTAAGGCCGGACAGATTTTCATTTTGTTTTTTTTTCCTATCTGTGTTTTAATTAAAATTTACACTTCGCTGATATCGTAATATGTAAAATAAAAAGAAATGTAGGATCTTTAACAGAGTAAAGAGAATGTTTAAAAAAAAATTTCGCACCACTCTGAATCGCAAACGCAGTAATGGCACCTACATACTTTAGATACAATAATAAAAATAGAAAAAAATGTAATTTTTTTTAATTATCATACAAAAGTAAGAAGACTTTTGAAACATATTTAAATCAAACATTTTTGTGCGCCTTTTCGTTTCGAATATACACTGATCTGAAGAACTAAGATCGGCATCAACCACGAACTAGTTCCACAGTTCCTTTGCCGTGGCGTTCTTCCGAACTAGGTCGTTAGCAAACCCGACAAGACTAGATATTAAATTACAATTTCGCCCTTAAACAAAGACGATACTGAATTCATCTACTGCTCGTCAAATGTCCGGAAGGTGGAGACGTTTTATCAAATATTTTATTAATAAATATACTAGAGGGGTATTAAATATTATTATGATTTACTGAATAAATTTAAAGAATGTATAAGATACAGAGGTTCGTATAGGGATCATCTATATTTGTAGAGGAAAGACCAGCAGTAACATTGAGGTAAGTAAAACAAATAATACAACTGATTTAATAATGAACATTTATTAATACCTATTGTGTACTTGTACAACTTTATATAATTAATAATCACAGTTTAATGATTATCTTTTATATCGTAACGTACAAAATCGGTGTTTTAGTATAATTCTTTATTAGGAATGCTATTTTTGACTATAACTTTACTGTGAAAGTTGTAATAAACACATATGAGACTTTTATACTTACATTATCTTCGGTAAGTGTTAATTTTATTAATCATAGCCTATGATTTGTTTCATGATCAAGACATACTAAATACTTAAGTATTATCAAGCAAGTTTGGAAAAGAAAAAGAAATGCGACCTTATAATTGGAAATCTATTTGATCTTCAGGCTTGTATTCATTTCTCTCTGTCTATTAAGGTCACACCTTAGCCTATGATTGTTTCATGATTAAGACACACCAACCAAGTTCGAAAAAAAAGAAGAGCGACCTTATAATTGGAAATCTATTTGATTTGCAGGCTTGTATTGATTTGTCTCTGTCTATTAAGGTCACACCTTAGCCTATGATTTGTTTCATGATCAAGACACACTGCAGTGTTATCAACTAAGTTCAGAAATGAAAAAGAAATGCGACCTTATAATTGGAAATCTATTTGATCTGCAGTCTTGTATTGATTTGTCTCTGTCTATTAAGGTCACACCTTAGCCTATGATTTGTTTCATGATCAAGACACACTGCAGTGTTATCAACCAAGTTCAGAAAAGAAAAAGAAGTGCGACCTTATAATTGGAAATCTATTTGATCTGCAGTCTTGTATTGATTTGTCTCTGTCTATTAAAGTCACACCTTAGCCTATGATTTGTTTCATGATCAAGATACACTGCAGTGTTATCAACTAAGTTCAGAAATGAAAAAGAAATGCGACCTTATAATTGGAAATCTATTTGATCTGCAGTCTTGTATTGATTTGTCTCTGTCTATTAAAGTCACACCTTAGCCTATGATTTGTTTCATGATCAAGATACACTGCAGTGTTATCAACCAAGTTCAGAAAAGAAAAAGAAGTGCGACCTTATAATTGGAAATCTATTTGATCTGCAGTCTTGTATTGATTTGTCTCTGTCTATTAAAGTCACACCTTAGCCTATGATTTGTTTCATGATCAAGATACACTGCAGTGTTATCAACCAAGTTCAGAAAAGAAAAAGAAGTGCGACCTTATAATTGGAAATCTATTTGATCTGCAGTCTTGTATTGATTTGTCTCTGTCTATTAAAGTCACACCTTAGCCTATGATTTGTTTCATGATCAAGACACACTGCAGTGTTATCAACCAAGTTCAGAAAAGAAAAAGAAGTGCGACCTTATAATTGGAAATCTATTTGATCTGCAGTCTTGTATCAATTTGTCTCTGTCTATTAAGGTCACATCTTAGCCTATGATTTGTTTCATGATCAAGATACACTGCAGTGTTATCAACCAAGTTCGGAAAATAAAAAGAAGTGCGACCTTATAATTGGAAATCTATTTGATCTGCAGTCTTGTATCAATTTGTCTCTGTCTATTAAGGTCACATCTTAGCCTATGATTTGTTTCATGATCAAGATACACTGCAGTGTTATCAACCAAGTTCGGAAAAGAAAAAGAAGTGCGACCTTATAATTGGAAATCTATTTGATCTGCAGTCTTGTATCAATTTGTCTCTGTCTATTAAGGTCACATCTTAGCCTATGATTTGTTTCATGATCAAGATACACTGCAGTGTTATCAACCAAGTTCGGAAAATAAAAAGAAGTGCGACCTTATAATTGGAAATCTATTTGATCTGCAGTCTTGTATTGATTTGTCTCTGTCTATTAAGGTCACATCTTAGCCTATGATTTGTTTCATGATCAAGATACACTGCAGTGTTATCAACCAAGTTCGGAAAAGAAAAAGAAGTGCGACCTTATAATTGGAAATCTATTTGATCTGCAGTCTTGTATCAATTTGTCTCTGTCTATTAAGGTCACATCTTAGCCTATGATTTGTTTCATGATCAAGATACACTGCAGTGTTATCAACCAAGTTCGGAAAAGAAAAAGAAGTGCGACCTTATAATTGGAAATCTATTTGATCTGCAGTCTTGTATCAATTTGTCTCTGTCTATTAAGGTCACATCTTAGCCTATGATTTGTTTCATGATCAAGATACACTGCAGTGTTATCAACCAAGTTCGGAAAAGAAAAAGAAGTGCGACCTTATAATTGGAAATCTATTTGATCTGCAGTCTTGTATCAATTTGTCTCTGTCTATTAAGGTCACATCTTAGCCTATGATTTGTTTCATGATCAAGATACACTGCAGTGTTATCAACCAAGTTCGGAAAAGAAAAAGAAGTGCGACCTTATAATTGGAAATCTATTTGATCTGCAGTCTTGTATCAATTTGTCTCTGTCTATTAAGGTCACATCTTAGCCTATGATTTGTTTCATGATCAAGATACACTGCAGTGTTATCAACCAAGTTCGGAAAATAAAAAGAAGTGCGACCTTATAATTGGAAATCTATTTGATCTGCAGTCTTGTATCAATTTGTCTCTGTCTATTAAGGTCACATCTTAGCCTATAATTTGTTTCATGATCAAGATACACTGCAGTGTTATCAACCAAGTTCGGAAAATAAAAAGAAGTGCGACCTTATAATTGGAAATCTATTTGATCTGCAGTCTTGTATCAATTTGTCTCTGTCTATTAAGGTCACATCTTAGCCTATGATTTGTTTCATGATCAAGATACACTGCAGTGTTATCAACCAAGTTCGGAAAAGAAAAAGAAGTGCGACCTTATAATTGGAAATCTATTTGATCTGCAGTCTTGTATCAATTTGTCTCTGTCTATTAAGGTCACATCTTAGCCTATGATTTGTTTCATGATCAAGATACACTGCAGTGTTATCAACCAAGTTCGGAAAAGAAAAAGAAGTGCGACCTTATAATTGGAAATCTATTTGATCTGCAGTCTTGTATCAATTTGTCTCTGTCTATTAAGGTCACATCTTAGCCTATGATTTGTTTCATGATCAAGATACACTGCAGTGTTATCAACCAAGTTCGGAAAATAAAAAGAAGTGCGACCTTATAATTGGAAATCTATTTGATCTGCAGTCTTGTATCAATTTGTCTCTGTCTATTAAGGTCACATCTTAGCCTATAATTTGTTTCATGATCAAGATACACTGCAGTGTTATCAACCAAGTTCGGAAAATAAAAAGAAGTGCGACCTTATAATTGGAAATCTATTTGATCTGCAGTCTTGTATCAATTTGTCTCTGTCTATTAAGGTCACATCTTAGCCTATGATTTGTTTCATGATCAAGATACACTGCAGTGTTATCAACCAAGTTCGGAAAAGAAAAAGAAGTGCGACCTTATAATTGGAAATCTATTTGATCTGCAGTCTTGTATCAATTTGTCTCTGTCTATTAAGGTCACATCTTAGCCTATGATTTGTTTCATGATCAAGATACACTGCAGTGTTATCAACCAAGTTCGGAAAAGAAAAAGAAGTGCGACCTTATAATTGGAAATCTATTTGATCTGCAGTCTTGTATCAATTTGTCTCTGTCTATTAAGGTCACATCTTAGCCTATGATTTGTTTCATGATCAAGATACACTGCAGTGTTATCAACCAAGTTCGGAAAATAAAAAGAAGTGCGACCTTATAATTGGAAATCTATTTGATCTGCAGTCTTGTATCAATTTGTCTCTGTCTATTAAGGTCACATCTTAGCCTATGATTTGTTTCATGATCAAGATACACTGCAGTGTTATCAACCAAGTTCGGAAAATAAAAAGAAGTGCGACCTTATAATTGGAAATCTATTTGATCTGCAGGCTTGTATTGATTTGTCTCTGTCTATTAAAGTCAAATCTAATCGTCTAGAATTTTACAAAGTAGTTTAAATAGTTGTTGAGATATTGACGTCTGGAAATCATTGCTTTTAACATTGACTCTATGTTTCATTCATTAAAAACCTAAAATACTTCTAGTTCACTTAGAAACTTTAAATTTAGCATGAATGTAGATACTTGAGTAAACGTAAAAAAAAAAATTAAAAACTGCCCAATAGCGCGTACGGGTTGAAAATTAAGTTTAACCATACTTTATCGATAAACCGAAAATGTACCCATTAAAAATTGGGTATATTGTGAATGGGAGCTGTGAAAGTGGATACAACTATGAAAATATTGTTGACATACTAAAAATCATCATATATGAGTTTAGAATCATCGTATATGAGACTGGAATTATATGAGCGGACAATGCCTTTTACGTGGTTGCGCTTCGCGGAAAGAAGGATCGTTGTTATACGGTCATTATTTAGCGTGCGTAAGTAGAAGTAGTAACAGAAAAGACCTAAAAAGGAAACCATTATAGCTAAATGGTTTGAGGTGATGGTATTATGTATATTTGGATCACGAATCAGTATCATGACTCGTCGTTGATTTTTATTTAAATCATGTAATTGGCATTGGGGCGGGTGACATACTATTGAAGACACAAGCAATACCCCATTATTGACTTAATTTTTGCTTTGTACATATGTGGGTGTTGAAGCTATCAGAAGTACTATTTGGATGGTGAGACAATACCCAATCAGTAAAACAGATTTAAAATTTTGCTAAACTATTATTATTTTCTTTTTTCTAAAAGTAGAAACAATTATTTACAGATGATTGGAATTTTTGTTACGAAGAAGGCATTTTTGTTACGATTTGCATCTATACTAATGGATTACATAATTTATAGGGAATCACGAGTATTATATTTTGTAAGTTGCCATCAGAATCTGAATTGGATGTATTGAACCTCATAAAAATTGATTTTTAGATCATTATTTTGTATATCTTATAGTCCGGGCGGAAGTAGGGTTAAATTTCTCAGGTTGTTGCTGCCAGAAATATTTTCAAGTTAGTTTAGGAGCTGGAAAAAACCTTCCTCACATTTTCGTCTGGTAGTTGTAGTAATAAGATGTAGAGCATTAATGTAATGGATTGAAAAATGATATGAAAATTAAAAATATGTCTTTCTTATATCATTTTAGTTGATGGTTCTTCCGTAGCAATATTACATTTCTGTAAAATGTATTACCTGAAAGTCATCTGCTGTTCTGTCGGAGAGCACGAGACGCTCTGAGTGGTGCACGGATGGGTCTAGCAGGATCTTGTGTGTAGTGGAGCCGTACGTATCACCGATGCGGAATTTGTACTCCGGGCAGTGGCCGGTGTACCTGAGAAGCAAAGGAAATACGGAGATTCATTGTGGAGACACCCTTCAAATAAGTACACAAGTGCAAATATTTGCATCAAGTGTCACTTTTATTGTCCACGCATATTTATTGGAAATATCATGGTAAAGACTGATTAGTCATAATATAATACCTTGGCAACGTATAATAAAAAAATATTTAACTTGCTAGATCTAGAGATAAAATCGGTTAACGGGGTAGTTTCAAGTTTGCTGCATCCAAACTTTGGGATGACCTCCCTCCGCCCCTGATGACCGCTGGATCCATGACTATTTTCGATCCATGACTATTTTTATTCAACCCATTCGCAGCTGAAAATTTTATTCTCAGGTCTAAAAATTCCATCAAATCAAGCTACGGTTGTAAAAGTTTATTAATATAGAAATTTTACATAGGAAAAAAAGCATTTCAACACCCTATGAAATTTTTGCATTTGTGGCGACTTTTGGATACACGCGATAGATACTTTAAAGATTGAGTACCATCAATAAGCTACAGAGAATATCAATGATTAATAAAATATTTACAGCATGCTCTTTCTGTCATTTGAAAGGAAAAGAATAAAGTCCTACTGACTTTATCTCAATGAAGATTTGTGCAAATTTAATAAAAAAACAAATCATGAGTTGTCTCACTGTCTTAATTTTGAAAATTGCATGTCTTTCTTTTAAAAGCTAATAATTTTTTTTTTCAAAATCTAATAAATTACATTTAATGCTGATCGCCAATTTTTTGTCGCTGTAATTCCTGAAAAATCGATTTTATTGCATTAAGTTGTAAATCCAAATAGTCTTAAAGTTTCCTAAATCGTATCATAAAATTAGTTTTAGCTACGGCTCTATTTTAGACCCATCGTCAACGTCACCTGTTAAAGTTGCAAATACGGATAAATAATTGGGTGAAAACATCAAAAGTTCTGTAGAAAGGATACTCGTCTAATTGAAGGAATGACAAGTCCCTGATATACAAAATGAAAGCATGTCATCCAATGTTTCAATGTTAAGGGAGCAGTCAGTAGCCAATTTATTAATGATTATATTCTTTAAGACATTTATTACAGATACTTATAAGTCGATGCAATGTAGCACAAAACTTGTTGATAATTATGACGGCAGAATATCCATTAATCACAGCTTCCTTCCGTTTAGAACGGGACAATAGATAACGATCAGTCCAATGCGACACTCGTAGGTCCTTTATTCAAAGAAAGTCTTTTACGCTCACATCTTGGCCACGCGTTGAAGAAATCGTCTTCATTTACTACCGGGAATGATAGGTGAGTATAGCAAAAACAACGGTAGGTGTTGCGTCTCGAAGTAGAACCTCTACGAGGTCAGGAGACGCAGTATCACCAGACGTGTGCTATGAGACATTGCGCCCACGCTAAGTTGATAAAGATATATAAAAATATAAATGTAATGTACTTAACTTTAAACGAAATTTGCAAGTCACAATGCAAATTTTTATGTCGGAAGAATCTAGTTCAGCGGTACTCAGACTTTTTTTAAATCGAGCCATATATCCAAATTTTAAATTGTTACTGGGTCACTGAGTCCCCGCTAACTAGGAAACTTTTTGCTGTAGTATCGTATGCTCGATGGCAAGCTGTTTTGGACGGGAAACTCTTTCAGCGTCATATAAATATTACAACAGTACTATATTTCCATACAAAACATTTGCTATCGAACATTTGATACAGTAGTAAAAAGTTCCATAGTGGCACTTTTGCAAAACGATTCAAATACGCGAGCCATTTTCGATGAAAAGAGAAATGAAAAAGATATCTTGTTTCTTGGAAATTGTTGCCTGGCACATATAAAAGCATAAAAAACTGTGCATTATTGATTTTAACTATATTTCATTCAACATATGTATTCAAAGCTTCATGCTGGAAAATGAAATAAATCAAAAACATTTACAGAAATCGATTGACTGACAAACACCTCGATGATATCATTAGAATAGCATGTGGCAAACAGAATCCTGATTTAAAGCAAAATAATTAAGAATACTGCCCAATTTCATGCATCTCATTATTTTTTTTTTGAGAATACTGCTGAATTTCGTGGATCTCATTAATTTACTTTTAAATTTCTGTACTTACAATAAAAGTTATAAAAATGATTTTAGTTTATTTCATTTGATTTCTACTTTCAATAAGAACTTGTGGTATTTTTGGTGGGTGTGGTGGGCTACATCATAAGTGTCAACCGGCTGCAAGCGGCCCGCGGACCGCAGTTTGAGTACCGCTGCTTTTATGAAAATTCAAAGCGTTTTTATTGCATCTTTGGTATAATATTCAAGAGCTGTGTCCAACAAATGAATGCTACTGAGTTTTACTCATGATTACTGGTGAGCTTTATTATATATAGAATACCTAACTTACTTTATAAAGTTGTAACGTTAGTTTTTTTGGAAAAAACATTGTTCTTAGTTGATGATATATTTTTCTTAATCATACTTTAAACAATTTTATTTGATATGATAAGATACTATCAAACTATCATATTACTATAGATATGGTAGTATACTATATTAATATGATAGTTTGAAGTAATAGTATTGTCTTCAAATTCATGGATTTCCTACCGTAAAATGGCTTATTGCTCACAGGCGGCCTGATCAATGCGCTTAGCAAACGATGAGCTATGCTCGGCGTGTCTCTGAAGGATAAATTTCGAAAGTTTGACGGAGAACCAAAGTAGTCTGTATATAAATTAACACTAGCGAACTGAAGCAGCAATAGGAAGGTCATATTTGCTGAATAAACAGTAATTAATGGAGTATACGGATTCTCAAATGGTGACCATGAATCTCGGAGTGCAGTGTGGAACGCCATCTAACCACATGGATTGACCTAAAAAGTCGGCGGAGGGTGGTTGAAAGCCGAAGACGCAGGGTCGCATGTGGAGACACGTCTTGGGAAAGACCTATGTTCAGTAGAGTATAGTTACAGGTTGAAAATGATGACAATTCATGGACTGTAGACAAGACAATTTTAAAATAAAATCATTGCAAAATATATGCAGAAAAAATTAGGTGATAGAATTAATAATACCTATGTATATTTGACATGAATGCCAAAGAAGATCGTGAAGACAAAAAAAGCAACATTGAGAATTTTTGTTTATGTTAAACATGTAAAAAATTTGATTTTACACGGAAACAAATCCATAGGAAAATAATAGGCGAACGACCCAGAAATACACAAGTGAATCTAATTAAGAAACACTTGGAATATGCCAATGTAATGAGCCATAAAATAGTAAAAGGTAGTGAGGTGGTTCTCTATCATTATTCTCCATCATAAATTTTTATCCTATTTTGATTGATAGGTCAGCTATGAATATTAAACTGAGTTTTCGGAACTGGAGATGCATTTTAAAGCAAGATAAATTTCCTGCGATATCAATCCTACACCTAATCTACCTATTCATAGTGAATTTCATAATTAACAATTTAACATACTTGTACGCTGATTAATTTTCAGTGCGAATTTTCCATTAATGCAGTGAATTTGGTTACTATTTGGCAAAATGTCATAGTAATTGCAGTAAATGTTTATACGTAATGAAAATAAAAATTGGACAAGTGATTGAAGAAACAAGCAATAAAGAACCGATTTTGACCAACCGTCGATTTTCAATTAACTATCACATGAAACAATAGTTCACTTCTGAGATGCAAGTTATGACCGAAAATCCGAAATCTTTATGATCGATAATGAAGGAGGAAATTCAGTTCTTTGGTTATCAACAATCCGTGCAGCTGTTGCAATAAGACACGCGTTGTGAGGTATGGGAATTTAATCAATATTCTCAGTTAAACAACTTTCTCAAAAATATGGTTAAACGTTGCAATGGTGAAAAGTTAAAGAATTACATGTTACGAGCTTGTTACACGAAGCAGAAATCGAGGACTATTATCTCATGGAGTTCGACAAGTCACATAAATTCCAATCGACGGAGATCCTGTGATTTTTAACACTCACGGCTCTTCTATAGAAGACATTTTGTTTTCCCTAAGGGGTGATGTGGAAAGATATTCAATATAAATATATTATTCAAAACAAAATACTTAAAAAGAGTTATCTAGTCACAATAGTTTCCATCCTTCAATCTTTTGAACTTTGCTGTTAGCAACTTTTTTTTTATTTTAAAGTTACGTTGTAAAGTAATTATATGAGTTTTGTAGATAATTGCATTATACACAAAATTGTTCTACACGAAATTTGTGTTTATCCTCAGGTTACGCAGATAAACCGGTCTGATGAAACTGCGAATTTAAAAACTCAGTTTTTTCACTTCAGAACCGACTGTACTACATAATCATTTATAAACTGTTACTCACAAATATTGTCGATGTTTTAGTTGTAAATAACAGGTCTTGAATCTATGAGAATTTTGATGACATTTCCATTCGATGACAAATATGTTTAATACAGTAGAAAGTATTGGCAGTTTGGTCACTGAAGGGCGCATAAGCGACGTGATGCAATAGAAAAGTTGCTGTGTCAAAGATTGACAGTTGATTTTGGACTTTTGAGACATTTTTTCTGTGATTAGTTGTTGCTCCCGGATTCAGTTGTTCAATAAAACAGTTTTAATTATTTAAAAAAATAGTCGTTATTTAAAAAGATAATAAAGTGCAGCGATGGTATCATAGTTTGCTCTAATGGACAAAAGTTCTATCGACATCAAAGAATAAATAAAGTTCCAAGAAATAGAAATAAAAATAGCTTCAAGCTGTCACTTGGTATATAAGCAGCATGTTATTTTTCGGGGATCACCTGGCTATCGATTAATGAAAGCTGAATAGACGTTCCTGTGGACGAATACAGTAAAGAAAAATTTGGTAGGTCGAAAAATGCGTCGACTATATCACAAATATTGTAAATTTAATCACAATGAAAATAATTTGCGTTGGATACAGATGCCAGCAATGAAGTAATAGGAATAGGCTTATCCCAAGAAATCAATGGAAAAGGTCATTTAATAGCTTATTTCAGCAAAAGCTTTTTAAAAACTGAAAGAAACTACTGCACGAATTAAAAAGAACTACTGACCATAGTGAAGTATCATAGAAAATATCTAATGTGGACAGATCTCTGAGTTATCTGTTTGTTCCCGAACTTTAAGAGCCTAGAGCGCTAGGTTGGTTTATGAACTTCAAGAATCTAGAAGATCACGTAGCTAAATAAAGAGCAGTGTCAGCAGAAATTCGAATTCTACATCCAGAACCATAAACGAATGGCTATGAGCCATTCGTAAAGCAAAGCTAATTTTTCATCAGTACACTGAACGGTGAATTATCGGTGTTAGCCCATAACCGAAAAGAAATACTGTAATCTTTCGCTATTTGCGGATTTGTAATTCGCGCTTTTTCAGCATTTGCTAAGTTGTTATTCGCGGTAATTTTAAAGAACCTAAATCAATTCAACAGCGAGAAATTGCCACATAGTTCTTAGATTTCCGCAGAGAAGAAGTCAAAGCAAAACATAGTTGGTAGATATCACAATACAGTTCCTCTGTGAAACAGTTATCGGTCTGTCTCTGATACATTTGACTTACGAGATGGAGTGTTGTATAGGAAATGAGAGAGCGATGACGAAAGGTTATTTCGGTTGTAACTTGATATTGTTCTAAAACCTTAGAAAGACTGAACGAACTTCTTGGCGTAGGATATTACGGTCTAAACAAGACACTGACACAGCAATTTTTTAGGGATAAGGCAAAATCGAATAGTGGTGCAAATTATGCGTCAATTGTTTATCAAGTAAAGATTAAAATGACACACTCTTGCGAAATTGGTATATTTCAGCGTTGAAAGTCTCGTTTCAACTAGCATCGTTGTAGTATTTAGATTTTATAACAGCGCTAAAAATGTAGATTTTATAACAGTGCTAAAAATTAAGGTTCCTAAGATACCTAACCGAGAAGCAACGACCACGATAGATACGATGATGGTTTCATGGATTCAAGGAAAGAAATATTTTTAAAATAGTGTGTTCTAATTGTGAACTATTTTAGTCTAGAATTTAATTATCATTAATATTCGTGTATATTATTTAAACTTTAACTTTAAGAGAAAAAAGTGTTGATAATTTAAGTTTTTTTGAAAATAAAATCAATTATTTATCATGATACCATTACCTAATTTGCAAAGTGTGTTAATTAATATTAGGAGGTAAGTTAGGAAAGGTGAACTTTCTAGTTTTATAACATTTCACATTATATCAGCAAAAGTTTACAAAAAAAATTATGTTTTTAACCGACTTCAAAAAAAGGAATGAATCTTTTTTTAATGTATGTTCAGCGATAGTTCTTTACCGAGTGGACCGATTTCGATTATTCTTTTTATATTTGATGGTACTTTAGAGGTGGTTCCATATATGATGATGATGAACTCCAAAAATGAACGATGAAACTCCTTAACGGATGGTAGTAAATCAACGGATGGCAGTAAATATGATTCACGATATTTGCTAGTATTTATTTTGTAAAATAATTACACCACTAACCCGGTTAGGGTCTAAAGATAAGTTTTGGAAATTTACAATGGAATTTCTTAACAGATATTAGTATACCAATCTTGACTTTGTTACTTTGCAAAATAGCTACACCATCAACCATGTCGAGTCTGATGATGCATTCTACAGATGATTAATGGAACTTCTTATCGGATGGTAGTAAGTCAAACGTAATTCAAAATATCTACTACTGGTAGTTTTTACTTTGCAAAATAACTGCACCATCGATCAGGTTAGGATCTGACAACGAGTTCTGAAGATGAATAATACAACTCCTTAACAGATGGTAGTAATCAATCGTGATTCAACAAATTTGCTACTGGTTAGTAGTTACTTTAGTTAATATTTGCAAAATCTGATATTGGATTTCAGATATGGAGAACAGAACTCCAAAAATGGTAGTTGTTACTTTGCAAAATCTGATACTGGACTTCGGATATGGAGAACGGAACTCCTCAACGGCTAACAACTGAACACTAGCGGCCATTGTTGTCGCTTCTTTTCTGTGTGTTGTTGATAATCAACTTTAGACAAAGAGTAAGTTATCTACATACTAGCTTTTGCCCGTGACTTTTAATAATTATATAATATTCTATATAATTATTAAAAGTCACGGGATTAATATTATTAATCATTAAAAATTCTAAAATAAAATATCTTAAAAAACCGACTTCAGAATAAGAAGTTTAAGTTAGTAGTCGGTACTGGCACCGACTTAAAAATAAGTAACTTAGTTATTTATTGCGAATAAGTACCTATTCTGAGTTAATTATTTTTTATTTTTCAGTACCTTTTTTTTAAAGTCGGTTTTTTAAAAGATATTTTATTAGTATATGGTCCTTATTTAAGTGATTAATGTAATAATATAAAAAAATACAGCAAAATAATTTCTGTGTTTTGTCACATATTCTGTGTTTGTCTATTAGAGAAAATGAAATAATGGAATTCATTTCTGTGTTTTGTCTATAAGAGAAAATGAAATAATGGAAGTAAAGTGATCTAATAAAAACATTATCAGTGCTTACCCGGGAATGTAGTGGGGTTGCGGTATGCTTACTAAATCTAATGCCATTTTGTGCTTATAAAATATACGTTGCTTATATTAAAACTTATTCTTGAAGTGATAAATGATTACATTAAATTTTGTTAGAACTTATGTTATACATCAATTTCTGTTACAGGGAATTTTGGTTCGAATTGCACATAGTGCTGTTTGCGATGTATGCTGATTTGACAATTCTAATTCATTTTAAAAGTTTAAATTCTTTATATTTATAGCGTTAGCGTTGACGTTGGATACATCGTTATTTTTATTCGAGGCGCTTTCATTTAGTTTCACTATGGTATTCGAGAGAAAAGAGGTATTGAATTCATAATTATTCGAGGTTGTGAAAACTAGTTAAACTTTTTCGTAGCCGAATGGTAACAACGAAACATTTTAATTTCGTCACATCTGTCAGTCCGTAGGCATCATATTTTTTTAGTTTAAGATCGATTTTAATGAAATTTTATAAGAAGTTTTTGTGGGCAGGTAGAAAGAAAGGAAATGTATTTTTTAGTTTTTTTTTAAATATTTTCAGATACAACGAACTTGACAATTATTTTTTTTCTTATGGACCCAACTAATGAGATGTCGTTGAAGAGGTGTTACCAAAGGCGATAGAAAATACCTAGTATATTTTTTTATGCTATTTCCTTCGTGAGATATGAGTCTATGGGTTCCTAAAAAGTTACGGTGTGTACCTATACACATCAATCTTTGTAGTCACGTTTGTCAAAAAATTGAAAACACGCGGGTAGCAAACGGCACTGCGAAAATATTTATATGTTAACCAGTTATTTGTAATGACAATCAAGTTATTTGTCTTACGCCTGTGGAATATTTACTAGGCAATACGTTTACGTAACGAAAAATAATAAGAATATTTAAATACTGTTTCGGAGACATACTATCTATTTCTAAAAAGTTAACCCTTTACGAGTATCTAGCTGTGTTCAGTACCCTCTTATTGCTCGTACTTTTAATTGTTTTTATTTCTGTCGTCGTTTTTATTAACAATCTATTTCAAATATTGGTTGACTCAGTTTTGTAAAATTACTAAAAGACTTGGTAAAAAAATGCTTACTACATTATTTAATTGTATGATGGAGAGAAGGGGAGGGAGGTAACACTCTAGTTACTTCCCTCCTTGGGTACCTAACTCCTTGGTGACCTATCCTCTTGGCTACGGCCTTAAATGTGATGATTTTTATCCAATATGGGTGATACCCTGAACCCTGTCTCTGTGGGAGATGGCGTGAAAGTACATTACTATGTGCGGGATCAAGTAAAATACCTGGGTTTGCTTCTTGATGCACGGAGGAGCTTTTTACCATCGGGTACATGGGTGAGAGGGCTCGGGTAGCCTTCCACGCCATAGCCCGGCTTGCGGGTACCGGGTGGGGACTGAATGACTCTACCCTCAAGCTGATTTATACGGCAATATACTTTGATATAATGACCCATGCGCCATCGGTTTGGGCTCCGTGGTACGTTGGAGTCCAGCAAGTTAGGCGGGTTGTGCTGAGATCGCAGCATTCGCCACTGTTGCTGCTGACGAAAGCTTATAGAACCTGCTCAACGGATGCGTTACCGGTTTTGGCGACCTCGTGATCGTGGAACACGCGGCAAATTTCATCTTGACACGAGGTAAGAGTTTTGATGCTGGTCCATTAAATTTTGAGTTTTTGAATTTTGGGAACGACTAGGTTATTTTTCCGCGACGTGTCCGAGCGGTTGCGTAAGAATTTACTCGTCACCGATAAGAATTGGCTCGCCGCAATTTTTAACGGAACATGGCGCATTCCGTGCCAAATTTTTTTAGAGTCGCCCTTCGAGATAACCCGGATGCTCCTGAGGTTTCGAAACGCAGAACATGAATAATGTATTATCCAACTACAGTGAGCACGACGCTGCACGTAGAGTTTTGATAGAGAGCATTAGAGTAGAAACACGCGGAGCCTTAGAACGTGGTATCTTTACTCACCGAGATTTGGTTGAGAAAGGAACCTTTGGGTCTTAGAGTTTTCGAAAAAATGAAGTTAAATGATTCATCGAGTAGGGACAGTACTTGATCATTTTGGGTGGAAGTACTGTGATTGTAAATACGGGAAACTATTAGGGGACCTTCGAAGGTCCATTTTTTTATATGAGGAGGAATGTTAAGGGGACCATTAAGGGCCCTGAGGCCTTTAGGGGCCCTGAGACAACCTCGGTGGAAATGGCGGGAATAGTGGTTTCACCAATATTGAGTAAAAATCATCGCATTTAAGGCCATAGCTAAGATGTTAGGTTTTTTAGGGACTGTACATATACTTTAATGATAAAGAAATTGTTATAATAAAAAAACAATATTATGGAAGAAATGAATTGGGTAGGTATTCTGTAATGCGATAACATTTCGTGTATCTTGGCACAAAGAAAATATGAAACGATGTTTGACAAAACGAGTGTGCTTTAGACCACACGACTGAAGTAAAACTTCAAATTCACAAAATATGAACTTTATAATGAATTTACAATTTTATTCACTTTAAACGTAGAATATTTAATGTATTGAACAAAACAATAACTTATAAAATTGTCCAAAAACGAAATGAAATTACAAAATAATAAAAAAATCACCGTTCGCGTAACGCTAGCAAACTCGCATGCAAATATATATATATATATATATATATATATATATTTCATGTATTGGCTATGAGAGGAAGAGAGAAAGAAAATGTGCGCGCGCACTGCTCTCTCTTGTCCCTACAGTAATATACGAAACGTAACTCTCTCTCTTTCTGTCTTCACTAACTTATATCTCCCTTTCAACTTCCGTTCACCTCGCCCGATCACACTTTTCGTAACGCTTTGGTCACGCATTCACCAGCTTACTCCCCATGTCAAGCGTGCGTAAAGAAGTTTTACTTCAGAAATTCAATCAGAAATTAAATAATGAAAATAAATTAAATTAGAACGTACATTAAAATTTGAAATATTGATATGACTTACGATATATATCTACATGGTAAAATAAGATAGGAAGTTAAGGGTAGAAATTATGAGAGAACTTGTTACAATGATGTATATATGGGTTGTTGTTTTCTCCTATAGTTTAAGCAACTTGACGAATTTTCTTGTGTGAGGTGTTGGCTTCGTCACAGCTTCACGAATGTCACCGAACTTATAACTTTACTTCCAATTAGATATGCAGATTCGTGCGTGTTATCGCTCCCAATGACATAGACAATGAAGAAATTATATAATAATATAATGAATTACAGCTTTTTTCATGAAAAATATATTAATATAATCAATGGCAGATTTTTGCTGAGCCATACCAGATAGCAAATGAAAAGGCTGTGCTGAAATAAACTGTTTTTTTTTCTTTTCTCCAATTTAGTTTCAGGAATTTGAGAAGCGTTTTATCTGATACTCATAATCGGTATTGTTAAACAAAATACCAATTACGTATTATACGCGAAACCTTTGCATTTTTGACACCTTGTTTGGAAAAAAAACTTAGAGTTAAAAATGGAAAACGAATTTATTCAATTTAAAAAATTGCTTCCTGATTTGGTGGACTCACGTTTCTCTTGATCGATGTGTTTCGTTTATATAATCAAAGTCATAGAAAAGAAGAAAGAACAAATAGCAAGTGCCATGAGTACATAAAATGCAAGCAAATAATAAAAGACAAATAGAAGTTTAATGTTGTCGCTATTACTCTGTTCTGAACAAAGAACTTAATTTTGTTGATTCGATGGTTGTCATTGTTTGTAAGATTACAGCAAAAAACAAAATTTTCGACTACCTGAATCAGAGCTAGATAGTTCTTATGCAATTCATTTTCTCTAAAAATATTAAATACTAGCTATGCCGTAACTCCGTCCACGTGCAACTTTGGAAGACATTATCAATTTAGCTGTAGTTTGAAGATTAAAATACACGTGAACTACAATTATTATAAACTGAACTTTTTTCAAGTAAGTGCGCCTTGTATTAAAATTTTAAAATTACAATATCTTCTCTTTAAGTTGGTCGATTCTAATGAAGCAAAGTCTATATGTTATCTTTAGTTATTCTGGGGTGATGTGCAAATAAATAAACAGAGAATAATTCCAAAAGCAATAGTTTTTTGTTCCATTACTTTTATTGGATTTACATATTTAATTTTTGCGTAAATACGTCTATGTACAGAGATGCCAATTCTACATTTTTGAAGTTATACTTCTTTAGGTGCGTAATGAAAAAATGATGAGAGTGAAATTTTAAGATTCGTCACACAAAAGTTACAGTATGAAGTTGAAAAGCTATTGGGACCATCGTCGCCTCTGTTCACTGTTTTCATATTCATAGTATTTATCCACATGTTTCTAGTGTCTACATTCACACACGTGTTTTAGTTCCATATAAGTGCGATTTATATATGTGCTGATAAATTATATTCAGTAGTGATTTAAATTCAATATTTTGATTAATATATATTTACTATTCGTAAATATTAGTGAAAAATTGTGTTTATAGACAAGTGCTCCAATATAATTGAGGTTATCTATCCGTATGTATTATTTAATGATGCCAAAGAAGTATAACTTCTCACGCGCGTACGTAAGTACACACACCATTTTTTTATATGTAGATTACTCTTTAAATGAATTCATACTTATCCATCGAAATTTTTCAGCAATGAGTCGAATAGTCTAATTTTTTTTCTGAAATAATTTTATAAATATATTGTACATGTAATGCACATAGTCCATTCACTGGTTTATCTCGTTACAATAACAACAATACCACATCGTTATATTTTTTAAGAGTAAATGTAACCTAACTGGCTTATTTCAAACGATTCGATGCGCATCAATCAGAATGTCTATAATGAACATAGACTTAACATACTATGAATAATGACTAAGAAGAAATGGCGCTTTTCAGCTTATTTATCGATATCCAGCTAATCGTACGTGTACATGCATGTGTGTAAATTTTGAAACAAACTCTGGATTTGTTTCATTTTTTCAAACAAAAGTTGTGTACGAAATAATCCGACTATAAACCAAGAGTGTTGCAGTAATTTATATATATATATATATATATATATATATATATATATATATATATATATACACATATATATAATAATAATAAATATAGATAAATAGAATTAAGAAAAACATATTAATTTCCACTAGTTTTTCTCGCGAAGAGCTCTTTTGTGACTGGCATTCATATACAATATCAAAATGTCATTTGCGGTAATGTTTGTTGCTCGTATCAAGCTCAATTGTTCCTTTTTATTAGTAGCTCTTTGGTAATCATGCTATAAACGTGAAAATTCCTCTATTATATTATATTTTCTTTCTCGTCCTTTAATTTGCCTTATCTTGTTATAAACCGCAAGTTTAATTATCCACGAAGAGTCATGGATAATTAAATTTGCCTAATACGATTACGATCATTATTGTTTTTTATGGAATCGCAACTGTCATCAAACTGTTTTCCCAGATCCATATGGATCCGTGAGTCGATGACCATGATGGAAACATAGAAAATGTGATTCTATCACCAAATTATGTTTTAGTGGGCACAAATTAATAATAAGTATTTCCTTGCATCGGCACTTTGCTAATTTTTGATGTTACTGGCTACAACAAATGAAATTTTTATTAAACATTTTGGAGTTTTTATTAAACATTTATGAACCCACTACTGCTGATAACTCGAAACAGCTTGCTTCTTTAAAAATATTCTTTACTCAACCGTATGCAACAATTCGTTTCTCAGAAATTCGGAGAAGAAAGTTAAAACAAATAATACGACAATAAAATAACTAGGTATTGGCAAACATGACACCTAATCTTTAGCCTGTACGACGTTAAATAAACGCAAATAACAGTTTTTATAAACGATCGTTACATAAATAACGATCTTTTGATCATTTCCATTATGTGAAAAAAACTCGAGCTATAGTCACACCACACATTTTTAAAAGTGGTTGACATTAATTATAATTTTTGTAGTCAGTTGCGCCTTGGATGCGCCAAGCAAATTCCTATCTACTCAACTATATTCACTCAATATTATAGTTTTTTCACTCTCTAAGCTGCTTGTTTTTTCTCAATAACTCAAATATTTTTTTGTAGATATTCAAAATCAATTTTTATTTACATCTTTCCGCGGCGTATGCATAACACAGATTTTGGGCGGAAATAAAAGAATTAATAAAATAATAAATTGTCATTTATCAGGCACTGATATTATTTAGGAAATGCATTTCCGGTTCTTGAGAATAAACTGTTTGAAAGCTATGACAAATGTCATTTCTCGCCATCTGTTTACATTCAATAAAAGTGATCAATTTACATTCAATAAAAGTACGTTTTATGTTATTTTTTATTCACATTACCATGTTCTCCAGCTGTTATGTGGTCAAGACAGCTAAAAAGTTGCTTGGAGCAACACTGTGTGTACTCACACACAGTGTTGCTAGAAAATGTTGTTCTCGTGTTTGTGGACTCAAATAAAATAAATTTAAATTGCCAAAAAGATATCCAGACAGTGGGAAAAGTATGTGATTAGTAATAATTTCATATTCGTTACGTTAAATTATACCTAATTATTTTAGGATATATTTATTCATAACAATTAAATATTTTGAATTTTTCTACTTTGGGTTTTACTTTTTCCATAGCTATATAAATATATATATATATATATATATATATATATATATATATATATATATATATATATTAGGGTGTCCCTTAATTTTCAAAAATTTTTATTTTGTAACGCATACCTTCTAATTTTTTTCATTTGGTCTACGAAAATAAATATTTATCTTATTTGAAGCACCGCAACCCGTGCCGAGTTGAGCGCGAAACATGTTCATACAAGTAACGCGGATGACCGGCGCGTACTCGCTCTTGTAGTCATTTGTTTCCGAGTTTTCACCGGCGTATCGCTTAATTAACGTGAATAATAATTTATTTTCAAGATGTCAGTGGAACTTAGAAGTAATAAAAGTATTTTCTTGGTTGGTGAGATAAATCACCAAATAACGGGTGCAAAGTTGCCGTCTAATCGTCAAGTTCTCTCAGTTCTGTTTTTAATATTCGCGAGGTAAAATTGACTGTTAATGAAAGTGCAAATCTTGTGATTCGTGAGTGCATCATATTTTGGGAAAAAGCTAGAATACCTACCAGAGCTGTACCTAATTGTGTGAAAAAACTTGTGGATCTTTACCATGTTTGGAGAGAGCTACAAAAAAACTGTAAAAAAACACAGGAAGTTTATAAGCACCGCGAGGAGAAGTTCCAAAAAGATTTAGATAATTTATTTGATATCGCGCATGCCGATGTTCTACAAAGAATCAAAATAGAGGAAGACAAAATATTTTTACAACAACAAAGAGAGCCAGGGCGTTCGGGTTGCTTAGCGGGTGTTGACAAAAACTTAGTTGAGAAAGAAGAAAGAGTAAGGCAGAGAAAACTAGGAGAAGAGGAAAAAATACTAAAGCATTTGACTGATATTAATTTATTGACTTCATACACCTCTATCCCACCTCAAGACCTTCACGAACAGTCTACCAGTTCTGACGAAAGTTTGGAAGAAAATTTGCCTTCCACCTCCCAATCGCAATCCGTGACTTCGCTATCTGCTACAAAAAGAGGAAGGACGTGTTTTATTACCCTTAAACTAGTTGCAGCTTTAGATAGATGTCAACTAGGTGTAAGGGATTCTGTTTACATACTTCAGGCTGTTGTAGAAGCACTTGGTCTCAGTTGTGAAGACTTTCCTATCAATAAGTCTTCTATTCAACGAATTCGGACCCAAATGAAAAAAGAGAGAGCAGAATCGATAAAAACTGATTTTCAGAACAACGTGCCTGAAATTGTAACTATTCATTGGGATGGAAAGCTATTGCCCGGTTTAAATGTGACAGGTTCAAAAGAAGAACGCCTGCCAATTCTCATTTCATTCGGAGAAAAAGACCAACTTCTAGCAGTACCGAAACTCGATAGTTCTACTGGCAAAGATCAAGCTGATTTAAATGCCCTTTCTGATTGGGATCTCAATGACAAGGTACAGATTATGTGCTGCGACACAACGGCTTCTAATACAGGCCGCTTAAATGGGGCTTGTGTGCTCTTGGAGCAAAAATTAGAAAGGGAATTGTTACTTTTTGCTTGCCGCCATCATATGTATGAAATAGTACTGAAATGAGTGTTTGAATCAAAGATCCATCAAGTTACTAGCAGTCCCGATATCCCGTTATTTATAAAAATTAGAGACAATTGGAAGAACGTTAATGCAACTGCAACCGAAACATGTACTGATTTCGTAAAGAAATATTTTTGTGAAATGATGAATAACGAACTTATTAATTATTATAAAAAAGATTGTTGATTGAACTGTGTATAGTGTTTTTGGGGGGAGATAATGAAAAGAAATTTAAAATCAGACCACCTGGCGCCATGCATCAGGCAAGATGGATGGCAAGAGCTATTTACTCTTAGCACCCATTTTAAACTGTGATTGCTTGCTGCAATCACAATTTAAAATGAGTGCTAAGGGTAAACGAGCACTGCAAGATGTTTGCTTATTTATTGCAATGGCTTATGTAAAGCCCTAGCTTGAGTGCAATTTGGCGGTAAAAGCCCCGAATCAAGATTTATGTTTCTTAAAAACTATGAAACAGTCCACCAAGTGATTTCTAAAGCAGCTCTGACCAAGTTCAGCCAACACTTGTGGTATTTATCAGAAGAAATAGTTTTATTTTCATTATGTTATGATGAAGTTGATACACAAACTAAAGCTGATATCGTATCGAATTTACAAAGGGAAAGTTTGTATGATTTTGGGAAGAGATATATTCCATCGAAGGAAGAAATATCAGCTTCTTTGTACGGTTAGTTGAATAAATGTTTTTTTTTTCATTTTATCATTAGAAAATGTGATAATTTTGTTAATATATTTCTTTTATTGTTTCAGGAAAACGTTTGAGTGATTTCGTGACCATCAAGAGCACAAATTTATTATCGCGGTTAAAAATTGATAACGCTTTTCTCCAAGAAGACGTCTCTTCATGAGAACAAATCCCTTCCCTTCAGGAAGCTAAAAAAAAAGTTATGCACTTGAAGGCAGTCAATGACACAGCAGAGAGAGGCGTGAAGCTCATGCAAGATTTACATGGATTAATAACTGCTGCAGAAGAACATATACAGTTCTTGTTACGTTGTGTACAAATACACAGAAAGTTGTACCCAGATTGCAAGAAAGATACTTTAAAAAACAAGTATCCTGAATCCTGAATTATATATCTTTTTCAATTCTATAAATAAATACATAACCTAAATTAATCTTCCACTGTTTTCTATTATAAAATATGTATTTTGATCATAATATAGCTTACTTGCAACTAAGTCTTCTAAAACCGTTGTTTAGAAAAACCGTGCCTTGTCGGCACGGGTTGCCATTGTCATATGACGATGAAATTTTGCACGAAGGTAGCCTTTAGTACTATAAAAAGAATCAGAGGGTATGCGTTACAATATTTAAAAGAAAAAAAAATCGGTGATATAAGTGACACCCTAATATATATATATATATATATATATATATATATATATATATATATATATAGTACGAATTATACATTCAATTAAAATATGCATACGCTTATGACGTCAGATTGTGAATAAAGTTGATTATTACTTTTATTAGGCGTAATTGAGAACGCTTGAGAATCGTAATATTGCAAATTACAACTTTTCCTTAATGTTATTCTGAGCGAAACTATTTTATAAATTTTTTTTTAAATTATTTATTAAACCTTTTTAATGCTCTTACTAATTGTTACCACAATATATTATTAACCATAATTATATTTTTTAATAGAGGAAGCAGAGGAAATGAGAAGAAAAATGCTCTACCTTTTATATTTTGATCTGTATTATTGAAAAGGTTTTCGCCTTATCTATAATTCGTCTAAAGTTTTCTTTTGTCCATGAGTCTGACTGTTTTTCTCATATAATTGTATACTTTCTAAAGCAATATAAGTATCTCCCGTATCAGATTCAAAAGGATGATTGAAATATAAACGGCAATACGAAAGTCTTTTCCCAACGTTCATCAATCAAAAAGGTATTTTTTAAATCGAGAAAGGAAAGGGAAAGTAGTGTTTACCTTTTCACGCTGTTTATCTTACCTTTTCACTAATCAGCAAAATGTGGGAAGAGTTGAGTCGGCAGGCATGAGTAAATAAATACATTTTATGGAAAAAAAAAATAATTAAAATTAATTTTAATTAAAATCAATAACTAATTTAATTCCGAAAATAAATATTTACATGATTGGTTTTCCTCCGTTGTTTTTCAACACTTTCCTAAGCCGATTTGTACGATGTAATTACCGCACAAGCTGGTAGTTATAATCCCTAAAAAGTGCCTATACGTCGAACGACTAAATGCAATTGCGGTCACTGGACCGCAATTCTCAGTTGCTCACGGACCAAGTGCGTATGGCATCTCTGTACAAATAATACAGCAATAGTTTTAATACACAAACTTTTGTCTTCCACAGAGTTAATATTTGAAATTATATAATGTTAATTAATGAGTTTTTAGCCGCTGGAGTGCCAGCAGCTGAAAATAAAGGCAATTTATGAATTTTGTTTAATAAACAAATACTCTACTTAACTATCTAAATATAGTGCTTTATTCTACGATAAATTTTTCCGCAACTTCAACACACATGGTATTAAAATTAAAAAAGTTTCCTTTTCAGAGAAATAAGGATAATTTTAATAAGACCACTTATTTAGTTACAAGGTAAGAATTATTTTAAATGTAATTCGCCAAATTTAACTTTTAATATTTGTTGTTATGCTATGGCAGTCCGAACTAAAATGACGTCCAGTAATTTACTCGTGAATTTGACATGCTTTTGTGCCGATATGAAAAAAAATGGCAACCATCATTTACACCCGAAATAAAATAGTAAATTTTTGAAGTAAAACTTCTTTACGCACGCTTGACTTGGGGAGTAAGCTGGTGAATGCGTGACGAGAGCGTTACGAAAAGTGTGATCGGGTGAGGCGAACGGAAGTTGAGAGGGACATATAAGTTAGTAAAACAGAAAGAGAGAGAGTTACGTTTCGTATGTTACTGCAGGGGCAAGAGAGAGAGGTGCGAGCACACATTTTCTTTCTCTCTTTCTCTCATAGCCATATGTTTCGTATATCTAAGACACAGTGCACATGACAGGGGTCTGTATCACACTGTAGGAGCAAGAGAGAGAGCAGTGCGCGCGCACATTTTCTTTCTCTCTTCCTCTCATAGCCAGTGCATGAAATATATATATATATACGTTTAAAGTGAATCAAATTGTAAATTCATTTTAAAGTTCATATTTTGTGAATTTGAAGTTTTACTTTAGTCGTGTGGTCTAAAGCACACTCGTATTTTTAATAGTAACTGTAGAAATATATTGCGAAATTATAAAATATTGTTTAATTAAATTATATGAAAACTGTTCGAAAAAATGTCTTTCAAGTTTATCACCTCATTATTGATCCAAAACTACACTAGCTATAAGTTAGCTAATGGTTACTTTTAAGGTTATGAATATGGTATTTTATTTTTGAAATGAACTATTATTACCAAAATTTGAAATTCGGTTTTTCGCATCCTGTAGATTGTGGTTATTGCTTATAGGAAGCAGGGGGAATTGCGCTTACCCCAAAAACTTCATAAACACGATGCATGGAAATACGTTTTGGTTCACATACTCTGTGAACACGCATGAGCAGGCAACGACAAGTAATATCAGTCCGGTCGCAGCACGAGGGAATGAGATGCGTGTGTTTGTTTGCGGCCGCGCTAATCTAAGTTATGGCCAGATATTTTTGTCGGTAAATGCAGAATTTCAGTTCTTATTCATTATTGATATTAAAAACATCAATAAGATATTGTGCAAATATCTATTAAAAAATATGCCTATGTCAGTTGCACTACACTAGTAGTAAATGAACCAATAACTGATAATCAAAATGAATGTGTACCTACATATTGGTAGGTAGGTATGTAACAGAACCCGGTATCACGATACGGAATTCTACAAAACACGTCAGTCTAATTGTATTGCTCCCGCGAACATACTAGTACTAGTATTTGCTAGTAGTACTAGTACTAGTATTTGCAAGGTATAATTATTAACCTTATAGTCTCCGCTATAGAGCCTGTATTAGCTTGTGCATATACTCACATGTAGACAACGATTGTATCAGCTGTTAATAAGGTAGGTAATATATATTTTAAAAATACTCTTTTGTTGCACATTGTTTGAGATTAGGAACAACATGCTCGCCTCTAAAGCTTGTAAATTTTAACATATTTACCTAAGTACAGAGTTTAATATAGAAGTTCTACATTTAATGGACTGTACTCCATGATTATAATCATATATAGTGTGGTGTAGTAACGTATTTGTTTATTGTATTGATATATTTCAATTTTTTGTGTTGAAAATTTTTTATTAAAATTTTCTTAACATATTTATCAAAAGGTATTTATGGTTGTTGCAGAACAGGATGTCAACCGAAAAAAAAACGTAAAGTTGACGCAGAATGTCAAATATTTAAAAACAGTTGGACTGAAACCTTTTTTATCACAGAACACAGTGGAAATATACTATACCCCATATGTCATGAAAACATATCAGTTTGCAAGAAGTACAATATTAAACGGCATTATTCTACAAAACACGCGTCTAAATACGATGAGTACAAAGGTCAAATTCGAATCGAGCGTATAAATTCATTGAAAAAAATATGGTCGATCAACAGGCCATGTTTAAAATACCAAAAAGAATTCCGAGATAGTTACAAAAATTAACTTTATAGTAGCAGAAGGATTGCTATTTGTCAAGGAAAAACTTGAAAATATTCACATCGATATTGTGTCGGGAGCATAAAGCATTAGTTAAAAATACAAGCTTATCACAGCTATCTATAGCAAGGAGAATTGATGATGTGTCCCAAAATATCGAATCGTCTTTAAAAACACAATTAAAGAAATGCGTTTTCTATAGTTTCGCTCTCGATGAAAGTACTGATATGTCAGATACAGCGCAGTCGGTAGTTTTTGTAAGCGGAGTAACAGATAACTATACAATGACCGAGGAATTGCTTGATTTGCGTTCAATGAAAGATACAGCCACACGACAAGAAATCTACGAAGAAATAAAGAGTTGCATGGAAAAATATGGGCTTCGAATCGAAAATGTTTGTGGCTTAATTATAGATTATAGATGGTGCACCAGCAATGACAGGAAGGGCAAATGGTTTTGTGGCATTAATGCGCAATAGCATAACCCACACAATCATACAGCATCATTGTATTATCCATCAGGAACAGCTATGTGCAATACCGTCTTTGCCATAAGGGCACACGGGGCCAGTGCCCAGGGCCCCCACCCTTAGAGGGCCCCGAAGGACCGACAATTTCTCTCACATTTAATCTCAAAATATTTTGGTCGGGCGCTCAAAATATTTTCTCGTTGCAGGAACATCGATCATTTCCAGATTTATTCGAATCCACACATTAATATGAATAATTTGAGTGATTCGAACACCATTATAACTTACCAGACATTTATTTGAGTTTATAATCTAGAGTCTATAATGTCTATTTTCAAGTTATTTGTTTTCTATTCAATTATTCGGCAATTTGAAAGTTTACAAAATGTAATAATATTTCTGAACGCATTCTACCTAATTTACTAAGCACACCATCTAGCGATCATTCATGCATACCACTCCGATGCCAAAGTCAAACGGCCATAAATAAGTGTCGACTTTGTCTATAGTTGGGGGAATCCCCGGATAATGTATAAACTTTCAGTCGTACAGAAGTAACGTGATTTAATTTCGTTTAATATAATTTGGGTAAGATTAATTTTAGTTTTTATTTGTTCGTTTAAATATTATTTCATTATGTCGAAAAGAACATATTTAAGTGGTTCACAAAAGAGAAAAAAGTTATAGCTCAAAAAGAAATCACGGAAAAACTTCCTAAGCTTACTTCGTTTTTTACGGTGGAAGAAACAAATAAGTTGGGGAATTCTTCATCATCATCACCTCAAGACAAAAATACCTCTGAATATCACCAGGAAAAAGAGGTTATTACGTGTGACGAAAATGCACACATCAAACGCTGAACCCTCGACTTCAAGCAACTGTGAGTAAATAATTGCAAACTTGGAGAATGTATCTGTATCTCATGACCCTGGTAAGTACCGTGACGACATTTTAACGGAAGAAGTCCGTAATATTTGGATTCGAAAAGGGCCAGAGTTTTTCCAAAATAAACATTGCGAGTTCTCCGAAACTTCTACAAGTTTTCCAGATTCAAGTGGTAAAACAAAAACTAGATACTTGACAAAAAATATTTTACCCGTACATTGACGAATGGTGAGTCTTTGGACAGAAAATGGCTCCTTTATTCCCCAGAAAAGAAATCTGTGTACTGTTATTGCTGCCGTCTATTTAATACCACTATTGGTACTGGATATAATTTGAGTTCTCCAAATAGATATAAGGATTGGAAGCATATAAGTAATTTATTGATGGAGCATGAGAAAAGTTTGCAACACAGGCAATCTATGATGAATTATGTTACAAGAATGAAAACTACTGGACGAATTGGTAGTGAGTTGTTGTCCCAATATAATATAAAATATTCTACAAATATTTGTAATGAATTCATTAATTTAATGGACAGCGAGTTTTAAAAACAATTGTCAAAGAATTTAAATCAGCAAAATACTACTCTATTAGCGTAGATTCTACGCCGGATCTGTCCCACGTTGATCAGCTCACTTTCATCGTTAGATACGTAAAACGGACAGCCTATTGAGAGATTTTTGCATTTTTTGCCTATGGATGGACATAATGCGCAATATATAGCAGATACCATTTTAAACTTTTTTGAAAGCTTTGAGATCCCCATAAAAGATTGCCGCGGGCAGAGCTACGACAATGCTTCAAATATGTCTGGAAAGTACTCTGGTGTCGAGTCTAGAATAAAAGAAATATGCGAATATGCAATTTACGTTCCATGTGCGGCACATTCGCTAAATTTAGTGGCTGTTCAAGCTGTTGAGTGTATTACGGAAGCAGTAGCATTCTTTCAATTTGTACAATTTTTTCTCAGCTTCGACTAAACGATAGAAAATTTTGACAGAGCATTTAGGTGTAAATAGAGTCCTGAAGTCTATTTCGGAAACCAGATGGGCCGCACATGCCAATACTAATAATGCTTTGCGAAATGGTTATTTAAATATTTCCGAAGCATTGTCCTTCATCGCAAGTGACATCAATCAACCAGGAGACATTAGAAACGAAGCTCAAAACCTAGCAAAAAATGGAAAAATTTGACACTGCTCTTCTAACGGAAATATGGAATGATATTTTGGGAATTATGAATAAAACAACGTTGTAACAAAACTTTACGAATCTCTGATCAGTTATGTCAATAACGCACGCAATAATTTTGATCAGTATGAAATGGCTGCTAAAGAAAAAAATCCAGAAATTTGAAAGAAAAAGAATTCGCAGCTCACGCCAAAAGGGCCCTAAATTATTGTGTGCCCAAGGGCCCCAGCATAGTCTAACACGGCCCTGGCTATGTGCAAAAGTACTTGAGCTGAAACACGTGATGGATAAAGTAGCGCAGACAGTTAATTTTATATGTGTAAGAGGACTGAATCACAGACAGTTTTAGGCTTTTCTGTCTGATGTAGGTGCAGTTCATGAAGACATCGTATACTTCAGTCACGTTCGTTGGTTTAACCCACTGTCTGGATATCTTTTAGCTACACTGAAGAGGTTCTATTCTTTGCTCAAAGATGTAAAAACTTTTCTTGAAAACAAAGCCCAAGATATTAGTTTTCTAACTGATCAGCAGTGGTTGGCTAATCTGGCTTTCTTAGTTGACATAACTAATTATCTCTTTGACGTTAACTGCAAGGAAAAGATCAACTTTGCACGCAGTTATACGAGCATGTTCAAGCTTTTATAAAAATGCTTCATATTATTGGAAAAACAACTGGAACAAAAGCAGTTGGTACATTTGTTAGTCCATGTGCAAAGCTGGCGAAATTTATCAAGGTAGCACTTTGCCCCACACTTGAAATATCTGTTTATCACACAGGTTAAAACATTTTCTTAAATTAATACGTTCACTATAGTGATTTACATTTCTGTTCTAGTCTTCAGCTTTTTAATGATAATTAACACTTCTTACTATTTGTTTTGATGAGAATTACTGAGATCGTAATTTCAAATCCAGAGTCAAACTTGTAGGCAAAAAAGGAAAAGTCATTAATAAATTATTTTTCTTGAAGCAATGTTGAAGTCATTTAATTTTAGTTTTCAAACTCAATTTATTAGAACAAAAGATTAGTGTTTCTCTTGAGAAGCAGTAAAAGTATGGGCGTTAAAACAATTCTCTGGATTCTAATCACAAATACATAATCTTAAGTAATCATAATTGTTATGAAAAATCTGATAGTAAGAAAAAAATTACTCATATTATATGAGTTATTTTTTTCTTTGCCGAAAAAAAGAACAGTTACCTTTTTTGCATAAGACGGTTTAAATTTTTCGACAATAAATCTAAAATGAAGTACCTCTGGATTCTAATCACAAATACATAATTTTAAGTAATAATAATTGTGTTATGAAAAATCTGATTGTATATTAGCATACCTAAAATAATAGTAATTACTTTGAAAATACAGTTAATTGTAGAAATAACCGTTAGCATCAAAATTGAAAACGCAAATTTAGTGTCTGTTTATATATACATGTATATATATTCATGTAAGGCCTCATGTTAAATACTTTTTGCCTTAAACTGCAAATTCATAGACTAAAAGTAATTAAATGAGGCTGTGTCCACCATTTTTCTTTTATCAGTGGTACTGGTCTAAACAACTTTCTTCACCATTTTTATATTTTTATTTTGATGACACCTACCACTTCTGTAAATACTAATCCAATGGATGAACTATCTTATTTCAGTTGATCGGCAATCAAAATAGTTGTCTATGCACAGCTAGCAAACAATCTGCAGCGGAATATTTGAATTTATAACATTTGGTGAAAGAGCACACATCTGCTACAGATTGTCCACTAAATTGGATAGGCCTAATATTAGTGACCAAAACGTTGCATACATTTTTTAGCTATTCACAGCCATTCCAGCATTAATACCACTAAACACAGTGAACAATAACAATCAAAAACTTATCAACATTACGTAAATGATGATCTGCAGTTTCAGAATGGTTATACATAATATCAACATTATAAAATTACCAACTAGTTTTTAACAATAGGCTTAGTAAAATACGTAGAAAATTTGTCATATTTTGTACATTTTTTCGACTAACGCGGCAAACACTGATTTATAAAATACTAGCTGTGCCTAAAACTGCGTTCATGTGTAATTAGGAAAAAAAAAATTTGTTTTTTTTTTCTCTTATTTTGCACCTGATTATATGCTATTACCATAATTACCATAGTAAATTTCATCAAAATCCACCTAGTATATTTTGTACTTTTGCTCAAATTAACATACAGACAAAAATTCTGAAAAATTAATCTGGCTTCCATTTATCATTCTATACACTAAATCAATCACCCTTTTTTAAATATTTTCTATGTACCGAATTCACTCTGTTACCATTTTATTATATGTATAGATCATGATCTGCCATTTTAAAACGATTACACATCATAACAACAATATGACATCACCAAAAAGTTTTTAATAATAGCCTTAAGAAAATATATAGGAAACTTACCATACTCTGTATGTATTCTTGACTAATATAGCAAGTACTGAATTATACATTTGTGTTATAAATAAAATTTACTATTGGAAGTAAAAATAAATTTATTAATAGAAATGCAAAATTTTCATAAAAATATTTCCTAAATTACACACAACAAGTATTTGTTTGTAGCTTTCTAACACCGCTCCTTATCTATACTTTTTTTCCATTCTGTCAATATGTCTGCAAACAGCTGTAAATTTTCATCTTTCTGCAAATAATTAATAAAAATGGCTGTAAGGAATGACTGAACATAATGGAATAATATAATTTAATTGAGTATTTATTCCCATTTCAAGTTTTACATGGCTTTTTCCTCCTCTACCTCGGCCTAATTCCGGGATTGATTTTGAAATTCCGCTGTCATAGATATAGAAGAATAATTGACTGATGAACGTAATCGCAGGAATAAAAACTGTTATTAATTTTTGCATTCATTAACTTTATTGAAGTAAAAAAAGCAATTTCTTCATATGTTTCATAGCTTTTAGCGTTCCTATCAAGCGAATTCGAATGTTGTGGCAATTTCGTTCGTCCATCGTTTAGTTCATTTGTCTGTCAGAGGCTTCTAACTTCTAAATGAAATAAGATAGAAAAATTCATGTATAATATATAGATTCTTGCTCCCATGATGCCGAAAAAAGTCCTTCTCTTTTACCAATTTTTATGCTTTGGAAAGTTTTCTCAATAAAGTTTTTAATGTATAAATGAATGATGTTTGTATAAACAACCCCTTTTACACCTCTACATATAGTCGTCATTTGACCCCGCAGTGTTACTCCTAAAATTGAAAATTAAGATTTTATACTCTACATCTATATATATATCGGTATAGCCATGTCAAAATTTAGATCTTAGTATTGCATGGTTTGAGTAAATACACTATGATACAATGTACAGAGGCTGACAATTTATTATACACACCAAATATCCAATTGTGCTTCCCTCTTTTCTGTCTGTTACAAGAGTCACTTTTTAGTTCTATGTTTAATTTTAAGATTATAATAATTTATTTACAATAATCTATAATCTGAGAAAAAAATAATTAATATAATATAATAAAAATTATACAATGACAGTAACTACCTGTAGCAATTTGTTTAGTCCTAATTTATTTATGCTATCTGTTAAAACTGTGTAAGGCAAATGTTTCCTCTGAAAATGATTACAGGTTGGGTTCATACAAAAGTAATAATTAGGACTTCTCCCACACGACGATTTGTATTGAAAGTTTTAATTTTTGGTTGACCTCTGTGACAGAATGGCATATTTCTTTATAATTGCTGCATAACAAATCACTTTTTAAGAGGACTGAAAATGTCTTAAAAAGAACAGTAAAGAAACCGCTGTCCGAAAAACACGTAAAAAACTTTAATGGTGATTAAAACAATGTAACCTTTTCATGCAGTGTCTTTTTGAACATGTTATTTCATTAATAACACCTGACTATCCACATCAATAGATCAACCAGTGGAACATTATACACCCGGTAAAAGTTTGAGCTGTTTTTCAAAGTAGAGATTTGGCACTTCGAACGTTTTCACATGTAATATGAGTGGTGGCGAAAGAACCAAAATATATCAAAGAGCTTTATTACTACATTTATCCACAAAAAGGTCGTTAGTTAATAAGGAAAAATAAAAATTTACTATTACAAGGAGACAACGAAACAAAACATCATAGTCATCTCTGTACTGCGTGGAAACGAGGAAGTAACGTTGACCTACAAGTCACCAGATTCAAATCACATAGAAAATGTGTCGGGTGCTTATAAAGTTCATGCTCTGGGGGAAAAAATGTGGAATGTGAAGCAGTTATTTAGAAAAATTCTACTTATATGGAGGTTATTGTACTTCGATTAAGCTATATACTATAAAATTAAAAGAAAATATGTCAAAAGATACCATGTGATTCAACATAATAAAGAATCATAGGTTATATCGTGTACTGTGTATTTTTTTCAATATCTTATCGCAAATAGTTTTCACAAGATGGACAACAAAGTGTAACTGTTATCTTAGTTCACATTTATGGTAAATAGAGGCATTAAGTATTTTAGTATTTAAAAATAACTACTTATTAAATTTTGTACTACAAGTAACTATAACTATAACTAAGTACTAACTATTTTTTATGAGTTTGCAACTTTATAAAATAGACACCTACTTATAAAAGGGATAAAACTTTTTTTATTTATATCGAATAGTGTATCTAAGAATATTGTATAAACTCTTTCCAATAAAAATTCTTCTATGTAAGCAACAAAATAGCAGTTAATTATCCTTTTCACTGCTAACCACTTTTATAGTCGGCAGAGTGACACATGCAATTGGCTGCAAGTGAGCCCTGTAGTTGGCCGGGTGGCACATGCAATTGGCTATGAAATACCCCTATAGTTGGCACGGTGACATATGCAACTGGCTACTAACAACCCCTATTAACCTTCTAACAGCACATCCAGCGGGCTACGATTGACCCCTGGCTACGGACGACCCATATAATCGGCCAAGTGGCATATGCAATTGACTTCGAAAAACTCCTACTGTCAGCCAAATGGCACAGGCAGTAAGTAAAATCACTAATAGATACATCATCAGAGGGAGCACTTTGAACACATTTAAAGGACTTCTATGCAGGTCAGTAGTATATGCGATGGAACTCCACTCAACCCATGTCACGATGTATGTTATTGTCTGTCTCTGTCTATCGCATTCGCTGTGCCGTTCTCCATATTTGTCATATTTTAAAATAAGGAAGCAATCAATGGTCCAAAGATGACAGCCTAATTGAAAATATTTGAGCGTTAAAACAATTATCCATTATTGAAAGAAGCTTTTAAAGAATGACGTTACGTTATACAGATATACCATTAGCGCTCTAAAAATAGTCTTAAACAGTCTTAAAAATAGACTTGAATGATGTAATCTGACTCAATTTCAATATGCCTATCACTTCTATAACGTGATTTCATCGACCCTCTGTCTCTGTCATTACAGTTCGCATGTGGCGCTAATTGGGGCCATATTTTTTAATTTTATATGAGTATAAACATTTCCATGAAGTGTACCACCATTGCTATTGAAGATAATTAGAAAAGTGGCCTAATTGTTTTAAAAGATTGTAAAATATGTGATCCAACAAAAAAGTTAATCTCAGTTATAATAGCTTTTAATCATATAAGAGGTGAATTGAACTTGGGAATCACAGATTTGGTTTCTTTGTAAATACGTTGTAGAATCAGCTCCCCTCAATAACAGGTTAAAAGGATTGCGGAAGACAGCTTTCGTTTTGCAAAAAAATTTAGTGAGAAGTTGAGGCAGTAATTTATAGTTTGCAAGCACTATGCGAAATCTCAGCATGCTATTCATCAGCTCATGGAGCCATTCAATAATTTTTTTTTGTAATAATTATTTAAACTGTTTCTGTAATAAATTATTATTATAATTCAAATTCTTTGTTATTACAATAAATATAAATATTATTTTATTGATTTGTATAAGATAAAGATAAATTCTTTATATTTTTAATTTATTCTATGATGTTCCACTTCAATGATCAATTTAGGAATAACTGTAAAATACAATGTTTATAAATATTTATATTTTTTATAACAAAAAAATTTACGAAGCAATTGACCATAGTTATGACAAACATTATATAATTATGATAGAAATATACATAATTATAATACATTTGATGTACATTGAAATGTACATTAACTCTTATTTATATTATTCTTTTTCACACATACATTTGTCTGACATCCTTTATAAAACAACTGAAGCAAAATTAAAAATAATATAATACTCACACTAAGAAAAATGGTAGTCAAATTTAAAAAAAAAAACATTATAAATAACTAAAGAGTTTGGGATCTACAGAATCGAAGAAATGACATAAATAAAAAGTCTGTACTCTGCAGTAGGTAGCCATAGGCTGACGTGTCACTGTTGTTACATACTTACGTTCACACTCGTATCCCTGGTGGGATGACTTTTTCAATATCAAAAAGTATCAATTATATTTTGATACAAATGTTTAATCCATTATTCAACTACAACACACAGTAGTTGAGGTATGACAGCACAACAAATGTTTATTTAATAAAAAGACAAACTTACTTTTGCATTTATAAGTTAGTATTAATTTCATCTAATTTAAATCAATAAAATTATACTAACATTTACCCTAATAATAATTCATAAAAAAAATAATAAAAGTGTATTACAATAAAAGTTTTAATATTACAAAAAGACAAAAAAATTTCAGGTGGGATGGAATACGACCAGTTGCCTAGTAAGCATTGACCTCTATTATACTAATACACTGGACTGGCTTTACACAAAGTCAACTTCATTTTCGTCATTTTGGCACGATAGTAGTGGTGAGCATCCACATGAGTAATTTTAGAAATGAGACAGTGTTACAAAATACATAGATAAAACTTCCTTAGATTAAAATAGTATAATCGTTGTCAAGTCTTTATTGATTTATTTATATAGGCGCTACATTTAACTTAATAACACGCCGATAATCAGTGTCGATAACTGAAAGTTTTCTTTAGGCAGAAATAAAATATAAAAACACAAATAAAATTGAAGAAGTGTTAATTAAAACTGCCTTAGATTAAAATTGTATAATTCCCATCAAGTTTTTATTCATTTATTTGAATAGGCACTACATTCAACGTAATAACACGCAGATAATCAGTGTTGATAACTGAAAGGTTTCTATGGGCAGAAGTTAAATATAAAAAAACACAAATAAAATTGAATAAGTATTAATTGATTATAATCATTAGCGTGACAAAATAATTTGCCGTGCCAAACAATTATAACTACTACACCTGTAATATACAGCAAATTATTTTTTGATTGATTTGCTCAGATAGATATTTATATGTTTTGTGATCATTTGTTTTAGTAATATTTGAAATTAATATTCAAATTATCTGATACTAAGGGTTATTTAAATTAATCTTGTATACAAAGGAAAAATATTTTATAAATATGATCCTCAGGTAACATCACAATTAAGACCGTGGTTAAGTTTAATTCCATCGAAGGTCTACCTTTATTATTTTTACAAACTTGGCGTAATAATGATTACCAATAAATAAATATTTACTACACATGTAGAAGGTACAATTAAATCACTTCTCTGTTTTTGAACGAGTGTTATACTATTTCCACGGTTCAAAATGACATCAAGTGGCAGATCACTAGAATGAAAAGTACAGCAACATATCGGCACATTGTTTAGATATCTTGGTCATATCTGGTATTGCCCAAAATAAGTCTAAAAATCGACAAAATTCATCTTAGAGCAATGATGTTTCTATTCCTTTTATTGTTTTTAACGTTTTTTTTAATACAAATAAAAATTTTAAGCAAGCAAATTTTTTTTATTTCATTTATACCTAAACAGATAAAATAGTAGAAAATATAATAAATGATGACATAAAACATTATGATACTATCATATCAATATAAGCATATTTTAATGATAATATCATATGTTTTATATATATTGTTACAAATTAAAGGTTAAATTTAGTACCTGCGATGTTCATGGCGACGCTTCAAATAGACAAAAAATAGCTGTCATTTTCTATAACAGTCCAGTGCACTAATATAATCGAGATAAGTGCTAGTAAGCCAAATCCTAACATGCCGTACCACAGTGGTTTGGCTCCAGCCCTTCAAACTAACAAGTACCAAAATTACATTTTAATGTCCAACGCCACTTTCTTGTAAACAAAATATCTTTCCGTCAAATCCTTTTAACCTGTTACTGAAGGGATCTGATTCAATATAATATTTAAAAAGATCAGAATACACTATCCCAAATGCAATACTATCCTCAGCAGTTAGTTTTTAGTTTTACTTTTAAGTAGGATTCCTTTTTTGTCTGAAAGTAACAATTGTTGCTTGCATGTGTATACACCTTTAAAGACTAATAGAGAGATATTATCAAATTGCTACTTTAGTTAAAGAATATAAAAAAACTATTAAGATATAATATTAACAACACACATACACTCATAACACATTTTCTTTCAAATTATCCCCTTTTCTTTTCAAAATGTGGTGTTGGAGAAATGGTTTTTGTTGCAGGAAGTATTAATAATGAAAACAATTTTAAAAACGGTTGCATTTAACATTTACAGGACAAAGTTAACTAATTTATTTGTTGCCACTAGTAAATACACTTTCAGCACTTTAATTAATAAGCTAATAACATTTACAGTACAAAGTTAATTAATTTATTTGTTTTTGTAATAAGCTAATAACATTTACAGGACAAAGTTAATTAATATTTTTGTTGCCACTAGTAAATACACTTTCAGCACTTTAATTAATAAGCTAATAACATTTACAGTACAAAGTTAATTAATTTATTTCTTTTTGTAATAAGCTAATAACATTTACAGGACAAAGTTAATTAATATTTTTGTTGCCACTAGTAAATACACTTTCAGCACTTTAATTAATAAGCTATGTATAAAAGTATAAATAAATATTACCTTGATATAACAATAACGAACATAATTTCCGGCTAGATGCTTATGTTTTTCCGTGTAGAATGCAGATGGAGGCACGCCTTGAATGCCAACTTTTTTAATAAAGTACTTGGTGAACTTGTAGTCTTTGTATTTATCTTTCTCGCTGGACAAATCTATCTTATTTGCTGCAATTGGATATAATATCCGTGAACATGAATAAACGTTTATACATGCACACATCTAAAATACAACATTTACAAGGAGACTATTTGGTGTGGTAATAAAGGATTTTAAAAGAATCCGTATAGTAAGTGGTTAAAAGAATTCAATTCAACTCTTATATTTTTCGAGATATTTAAGCGAGAAGGTCAAGATGTGACTTACAATTATATGTGGTTTAAAGTTAACACGCAAGCAGCATATACCAAAATGATACACCGGTAAGAGACGTTGTAATACTGAAGACTTGAGTTCAAACTGAGGATCATTATTTTTTGTCTTTTGATTTTAATTATTCTAATAAAATATTTAGTTATTTTATTGGTTATTTGATGAAAAACAACAAACTGTTTGTATCAATATAAAAGAATTATTTATTAGAGTGTATATATACTAATGAATATTTATTTAAATACATTTTCATTTTGTTTATAAAATATAATATATAGCAGAAAATATTTTTCTAAAATTTCAGTTCTCTTTATGGACAATTGTAATGAGTAAGCATTGACATTTCATAATAATTATTCAAGATAATTTACTAATAAAAAATGGTGCCCTACGCAAACCCGAGCCTCCAACGCAATAGCTAGACGCTTTAAAGTCTGGGCCAAATAACCATGCATTTGTTGTGTATTAACTATAACTATAATGTACCTGTGAAACTTTACGTGATTATGTGGTTATCTGGAATGGTAAGAGCGTTGGATCAAATCCCTTTAATCGCTTACTATGTGTATACTCTTATACAATATATTAAGAAATCATAAAATCTATTATTACCATACCAGATAGTCTCGGTGTCGGATAAAATTATGTTGTTTCTAATCTATGGCCTTTTATAAATATATGCATTATACTCATACTAAATACGTCATAAAAGTAGCTCCAGTATCAAATGTATACAAACAGAGCTAACTATATATTATAGTTGTACATTGTTGTTAGAAAGAGATAATCATACGTTCTAATTTTCATGTCATTAACCGCCAACCGCTGACTAATGAGAACGCGTTGTCCAGCCTGGTTCGCAAGTAGAGGGTTTTTTCTCTATCGCTATTATATAAAATTCAACTACCGTCTCGCTCATGCAAGCACAAGGTTGGGAATAGTTATTTTCTATTATATATTTTATTATTAATATTTACAAAGAATTTATACAGTATTTAAGAATAAAATGAGACATATTTCCTGTTTTTCACAGTTACTGCATAATTTGTGTATCTGGACAACACACAGGAAGGTATTTTTAAATATTTTTTGAATACATTTTATAACTCGAAGTGATGTGGAGTTTCGAAGCAAGACAGTATACAACTAAACCAAATCCAGGCGGTTACCTTTCTTTCAAGTTCCCATTTTACAGCGCATTAACGCATCTAATCTATGTATAAAATATCAAAGTTTCCGACCGAATTAATTGCTTGTTTTTAATTTGGCTACCTATTTGAGATAAAAGGAAATTTTTGGCTTAACCATAAAAACCTTTACAATTAAGTACATTGGGACCAAATTTAATTCAAAAAATTGTTTTTCTTTACCATTAACCTAAATGGAACTCAAAATATTCATAATGGTAATACATGTAGTCTCCTTACCCAACTTAGACCAATCAACTAGAACGAAATATCCACTGTCAGGTATGGTAGGATTGAATCCGTTCTCCTGCAGAACCTTGACAATGAAATCCCGTTTGGGACAGAGTTCTTTAACCAAGGAAAAGAAATAACAATTATTTGTACCGAAATGTTCCAGTTGGTACTCGTATATCCTGGCAAGAGACTCCTGTTGGGTAGATAAATATATTAAAAAAATTATTTTTATTCATATCAAAATAATTTGGACCTCGCAACTATTATATGCTATTCGGTAGAAAACATTCTTTCCAAAATAAAGGTGATATTTTATATTTTGTTACTTTTTCCAACGTATTGAAACTTGCAAGCCTCATAAAATTGCTTGTAACAATTAGGCTATAAGATGCTCTGTAACAAGGAGTTTCAACAAGATTCTGCGATGGCAAGGGCACAGTTGTCATTATTCTTAACATAATAACATATGTTGTGTTTCAAATTGATCCATCAAATATTTATCTTTATACGGCTTTTTAAAAAGGTAAAATATAATAGAATATTGTGCCGTTATAGAACAATTCATTTTGAAAGTTTATCGCCAAAAGAAAAAATTCAAAATTAGTAAAAATGTTTAACGCATCATTTTTTATCTCTTTAATTTTCAAAAAGGGTGCTGAATTTAAATGTGGTCATACTTCTCCCAAAGCTGAACCATATGAAGGACGGCCAAATATTGCTATTATACTATATTATAATTGAGAATATGCACAATACGGTATAGAAGATCAGCAATTAAAGATATGTGAAGTAACTGATGCGGTACGCATATCAGAATATTTAAAAAAACAATTGCAAAAATGAATTTCTTGACAATGTTTGGACAGCTGATGGCTCCATGCCAAAGAATGCAATGTTAATTTCAACTGCTAGAAAGGTAATGGCCAGTGTTTTGTGAAATGCAAAAGGGATCCTCGTTATTAATTACCTTGACAAGAGTAAAACAATAATTTACGAATACTACACAAGTTTTTTGGATAGCCTGTATTAACAAATTTGAGGAAATTTTTTCATCCTGGCCTCGATTACAATGGCAAAATTGAAGGATTTGGAGCAGAAATTGTTGGAAAATTCAGCCTGTTCACCAGATGTAGTACACTCTGACTTTCATCCATCTGTAGCTGAAAAACATTTTGAGCCAAATGAAGAAATTATAGCATAGTTACTGTGGATGAGTATTTTACAGATCTTCCTTTAGAAACAATTTATTGGAGAAACTTAGGACAAAATACACTGAATTAAAATGAGAACTAAGAAATAGTCTTTTACTGCCAGATTGTGCAAAAAAAAGAAAGTTTAAAGACAAATTCTCAAAAAGAGACCGTTGAAAAATTTGTATCTGATTTTAAAACTTCATACGTAAATGTAGTGCAACTGAAAATTATTAAATAATCAGATTAGTTCAATTTCATCACGAATAAAATTTTCTTTCATACCACAAATATTTCATTTTGATTTCTTGCAGACTATATGAAAGCAATTTTCAAATAAACATATTGGATCCAAACCACTTGACAGTAAAAGAATATATCTCAATTAAGTATAATGTAGTTTAAGATTTCATTACCTGTATTGGGGTACAACATGTGTAAAAAACATTTTGATATGCTATAAAGATGTTAGCCATGAGAGAGGCTGGTGCATATGCCCATCCAACCTTCCAACCTGTTAGCGAAAGTGATTTTCCTGCTGAAATTACAGTAATGGTACGCTCCCACATCCCTGGTAATGTGGCTGTAACACGAACAATGATTAAAAAAATAGCTTTTATATTTTTTAAAGAAAACTACATCCAATATAACCACATCCAATGTTGCATTCAAGTGTCAAACTTAAACTGCTTTAAATTTGTCGAAAGAATGAAACTTGGAAAGTATTGCGGACGTACATAATACATGAGCAAATGCTTAAATTTTAGAGAATTTTTCTGAATCACGACTATTGGTATTTAAATTATGTTCAGATGATTTATTATATATGTGATCACTAGTTATTTACTTGCCTTACTATTGTGAATACTAAATTTATTAGCATCACTTATTTACTCTTCACTTATATACTTAGCATCACTTATACATTAATATCCATTTAGACTACATTGAATGACATTCCTCCATATCAGTCATACATTCTTGTCCTAGTCATCATGGACTTTGACAGTTTAAGAATGTAATTGCTTTTGCGATGCTTTTCCATTTGGCTATCTTTTTATGCTCCCGTAACACTTCACAATGGAATACTTTCAATGCTCTTATAAGAAGTAAATGTCATATCGAGCAACGGCTGACATGACGTTTACTTCTTATAAGAGCAATGAAAGTATTCCATTGTGAATTTACTCTCTACTTATTACTGTGTTATAAGCCACTCACAGGGGTTCTCTTTGCATATGATATGAATAAATAATAGTCCGGTCAAATTAGACATTCGGTGCTACATAAATTCGCAACAAGCTGAATTTTGGTACAATTGTTCAAAATACAATTATAAACAAAACCTGAAAGTTCCCCATCATTCCCGTGTATGGAAAAAATTTTATTCAAGGTCAAATGTCAAAAAAATGAGTTTTTCCCCATTTTCAGCAAAACGGTAAGTTTTATCATAAATATATTCCCACTAAAATTATAGATTATAAAATTATCTATAAAAAATGTATTTATACTTTTTTTCCTACGAGCCACCGTTTCCGAGATATAGCGGTGCAAAAAGTTGTAATCGTCATAAAATGCACACGTTTCCACGCCACCTATGAGGTAGTGTACTTAGCGCGTTTTTTTTAACGTGGTTTCCCCAGTAGGCCTACTCCACAAGTCAGTAATGATCCAGTTTAATTGAAACTATTGTAAATAATGGATATTAGCAAAAAAAAGCGATGTTGATAAAAAAAAAAGTACACATTCATTCATCTGAAACAACATTCAGGAATTAATGACTA
This sequence comes from Druceiella hillmani, assembly GCA_039881145.1. NCBI lineage: Eukaryota > Metazoa > Arthropoda > Insecta > Lepidoptera > Hepialidae > Druceiella > Druceiella hillmani. The sequence goes on from JAYKKI010000033.1 coordinate 11,753,623, forward strand.
TGATAAAGCAAATGATGCAACAGCTAACTACTATGACCAACCTACTTATAACACTTACGACGAAATTGACAAATTCGATTCACTAAAAATTGTAATCTAGAATGCCAATGGGCTGTCACAACACACCCTTGAGGTGAAAGCTTTTTTAGAATTACACAAAGTAGACATACTTCTGATATCAGAAACACACTTAACTGTAAAGAGTCATTTTAATTTACGATCATACACATTTTACCATACGATGCACCCTGCTGGCAATGGACGTGAAGGTAGCGGCATACTAATAAAAAACAATATAAAACATCACGAGACTGCTAATTATTGCACAAATGAAATACAAGCCACAAACATAGTGATTGAGGACTGAGCTGGACCACTCACAATCTCAGCGGTATACAGCCCTCCGAAAAATAAGATAAAACAGGATGATTATGAGAAATTCTTCACCACCTTAGGACTCCGATTTGTGGCTGGAGGCGACTACAACGCCAAACACTCGTACTGGTTCTTTGGAAAACTCGTTTTCCTAAAGACAAGGCTCGTCTTAATTCACTGGCCTCTGAGCTGAGAAAACTATTATGGGATGACCGAAATCAAAATATCCAGGAATACCTTAGAGAGTTAGATCCCACTGCTGCGACCGACTACTCATTGTGGAAGGCAACTAAAAAACTTAAGCGTCTCATGATATCCCGACCACCAATACGCAAAACAGATAACAGCTGGGCTACCAAAGATTCTGACAAAGCGCAGACATTCGCTGATCATCTCCAAAATGTTTTCCTGCCAAATCCCGATCAAGGTTCTACTCAGACAGAATCTGTATCGAAGTTCCTAAATGAAACACATCAAATGAATCAATTATGCTTTCCCATTAAAAGTTTCTCTAAACGTGAAGTTCAACAAGCAATTAAAAAACTTGATGTTAACAAGGCTCCTGGGTATGACTTGATAACTGCTGGAATTTTGAGGGAATTGCCTGACAACGGTGTAACTTTCTTAATTTACATTTATAACTCTATCCTGAGAACTTCATCAGTACCAAGCCAATGGAAAGTTGCTTCAATTATTATGGTACCTAAACCTGGAAAAAACTCAGAAGATGTAAAATCCTTCAGGCCCATTAGCTTGTTACCAATTCCCTCAAAAATAATGGAGATGCTGTTTCTAGGCAGATTGATGCCGATAATAAAGGAAAGAAACCTGATCCCAGATTATCAGTTTGGCTTCAGACGGCAACATGGTACAATAGAGCAAGTACATAGGCTGGTTAACAGCATTAATAGCGCTTTTGAACAAAAACAATATTGTACTGCAGCATTTTTGGACATATCCCAGGCCTTTGACCGTGTGTGGCATGACGGACTCCTATACAAAATTAAAAAAGCCCTTCCAATAGAATACTATCAGTTTGTCAAGTTATACCTGGAAAACCGTTACTACTTCGTGAAGCAAGGTGAAGAAGTAACCCCATTATATAAAATCCATGCAGGTATACCACAGGGCAGTGTATTTGGTCCCACTCTGTATATTCTATATACTGCTGACTTACCTACCTCTGATGTGACTATAACAGGCACTTTCGCTGATGATACGGCAGTTCTGCCATCAGATATTCTACCAGCAAGGGCTACTCAAAAGCTTCAAGAGTCTTGATAACATTGCGAGATGGCTTAGAGATTGGCGTATCAAAGCCAATGAATCAAAATCTGTCCAGGTGACTGTCACTAATCGACGAAGCATTTGCCCACCAGTTACATTAAATGGAGTTCAAGTACCACAAAAGGAAGAAGCGAAGTACTTAGGAATGCACCTTGACAAAAGACTTACGTGGAGGAAACATATTTTCACCAAACGCCTGGCATTGGTTCAACTGGTTCGCAAAATGTACTGGATGTTAAACAAAAACTCGCAACTATCATTGGAGAACAAATTATTGTTGTATAAAGTTGTAATTAAGCCCATATGGTGTTATGGATTGCAGCTATGGGGTACATCAGCAAACTCAAATATTGAAATCCTCCAAAGATTTCAATCTAAAATGCTACGCATGATAGCAAATGCTCCATGGTATATAACAAATGACAGATTGCACCACGACCTTAACATAAAGACAGTTAAGCAAGTGATACAAGATCAAACGAGAACGTACAATACGAGATTAGCTCACCACCCTAACGTACTTGCAAAGAACTTGATGAATGCACCAATAATACCACGGAGGCTGAAACGGAAAAACCCACAAGACCTAATAGTATAGTCTAATTGAGAGAAGTGGACTTGTCAATGGACAAGTATCGCACAAGTTAATATATTCATATAAGTTCCGAAATATTGCTGAAATCGATCCAGATAGAATGCAATGTAAAAAAAAAAAAAATTCTTTCATCTGAGTCGTAATTTTCGAATTCTTCTTCTTGATTTTCTCCTTGTTCTTCTTCTTCTTCACATTCTTCTTTTTTATTCATTTTCTTTTTTTCGTACCAGGCTTGATTCAAAATATCATGATGATTATCTAATATAGCATATGAATGTTGATGCTCCCAATTTCTCAGTGATGATAAGTTTATCGCCATACTTCAGTTTTAGTCGTAGCTTAATAGTTCTGTTATCTAAAGTCGTAGTTTTGCAAAAATTTTTTAATTCATTTGAAGAGAACTGATAGTCATCGCTGTTTTCAATGTAAGTGAATATTTCCTCCAATGCCAGATCCGTAGCTTCATCTCTGGAACGACCGGCTTTAGCTCCAGTGGTAAGTCTCAAGAAAGAAACATAGCAATCATGATGATACTTAGCTTCACAAGCAACTAAATCATGTTCAAATTCGACTCGAGCAAGAACAGCTTTTGCTGTAGCATCGTCAAGAGTTCGAGCTACTTCCAGAATTGAATCTATAAATTGAAGTGTACTTACGTGGCTAATTCGACGGCGGAATTTTAAAGATTTTTTTTTCATACTCTTTATTCAACTCCTGGCCACAAAATAAGCATTGTTCTTTAAAACAAAAAGCAGATTCACTGAAACGTGATTTAGTACGAGGAGGACTTGCTGTGGATGTATCAGCTTCTTGTCCTTCACGTTGTCTCTTTTTAGATGCAGCAATAGAAGACTTTCGAGTATAAGATTTACGACACTGTTCATGTATTGTCACAGATTTCTGATTTTTTACATAATCCGAAAATTCATCTGCTCTTTCGATACTTGCATTAATCAATGTCTTTATACCACGTTCAACAGTAACAACTTCACTTTCAGTTAAAAGTTTAGAACAAATAAAACAATATTCTGACATTTTTGTTATAAAAGTCAAAACAGCACGATATAGGTTAGGATAAACACGTGTTTTCACTATAGCGTAGTGCTTCAGATTGAACTTACAGTATTTTATTTATTACAGCAGGTATAAGACCCTAGCCACTCACACGATTGAACAGAAGCAGATGTTGTCTCAAGGCTACACTTACGAATAAATGAAGGGACTGGGTTTCATTTTACCTGATATTTTTATAGTTATAGCTAATGTATATATTTTATATTTTAAGTGCAAGTTACAATGACCGACAGAAAAATATTTTACGCTATACTATATAATATTACAACTCTAGAGATGAATATACGTGGCGTACTCATGCATGTTATGACGATTACAACTGTTACCACTTTTTGCACTGCTATATCTCGGAAACGGTGGCTCGTAGGAAAAAAAGTATAAATACATTTTTTATAGATAATTTTATGATCTATAATTTTAGTCTGAAGTATTTTTATGATAAAACTTACCGTTTTGCTGAAAATCGCGAAAAACTCATTTCTTTGACATTTGACCTTGAATAAATTTTTTTCTATACACGGGAATGTTGGGGAACTTTCAGGTTTATTTTATAATTGTATTTTGAATAATTGTACCAAAATTCAGCTTGTTGCGAATTTATGTAATTTCACCCTAATTTTTTGGTCTAATTTGACCGGACTATAATCATAAAAGTCAAAAAATTTGTGTGCTATAGGATTTGCCACAGTCGCAACAAAAAACACTGTGTTCTTGTCATTTTACCTAACATTATTAATATTTTTTTGTTCTATTTCGACATAACATAAAAATGAAGCTTTTAAAAAGAACCGATGTTGCCTAAATTATAATTTCAGGCACTTTAGCTCTGGTACACCTGGCTCGCTAAGTTCTCGTTTCTCTAATTTTACTCACAAAATGTTTTATGTTTCTTTTTAATATTATTGTTGGGTTCCAAATGTTTAGGTTTTAAGACTATTCTTTATTAGTAAAAAATTATGAAAACTACAACATGGAGAGTAATAATTGAAAAAGAATATTGAGTGCAATTTTTTCAAATGGTAACACAGAACGGTTAAAATACTTGTAACTATCAAAACATGTAACACAATATTTGATGAAGTAATACCCATATAAATGTGATGTCGACTCACAGATGCGAATGTGCTTTTTTGGCTTAAAGACCATCCACTCGTAGACCTCATCCGAGAGGCAGATTACATTGTACTTCTTGCATAGTTCTGCAATCAGTTCCAATTCCTCAAGGGTGAAGATCTTGCCAGTTGGATTGTGTGGAGTGTTCAAAATTATCATCTTGGTTCTGTCATTGAATAGCCCACGTAGTTCCTTTTCATTCAGAACCCAGTCAGAGGAAGTAACTTCACATTCTGTTTTAGTCTGTATAATGCATTATTAAATTACCATTGGTATTGTTGCCACATTGTCTTGCATAAAACATTTTACTACTAAACCTATGTATTCTAATACTACACATATCAATTTGATAGAATCAGCGGTGGTACAAAATTCCTGAAAATTGGTAACATATGTTAATTATGCAGTACATATTATTTATTAATAAACCTTTAATGAGACTTAAAATGCACTGAGCGCGTACTTATTAATACAGAAACAACGTAAGCTCACAACAGTGCAACAAGCAAGAAATATTAATACAGTGGTAGATAGTAATGACTGATACCATTAATAACATAAACAAACAATACACAACAAAAAAAGAAAGATATTTATAATGGAGCTACGCCCCACCTATAAAAGAGAAGACAAAGCGAATTTCACGGCGGGCAGCGAAAGAGATAGTTTTTATCACTTCACTATATGAAATAGAAAAAATTTGAAATTTGAGTAATTCATGGGCCAGTTTTTCTCTTAAATTGCATATACAAATAGAGATGGAAACAGACGATTATCCGCCCCCCCCCTCCCCCCGCTAACTTCACTTCTCTTCTGAGCTGTCAACACAGTAACCATATAAATTACTATGGATGATGCCTCCAGCAAGCCCGTCATGCACCAGTGAGGTGGTCATACCTCTATGGTATTTATACATAGATGTTGGAGGTACAAATATAATTAGTGCAAAATTAACATAAAAGAATACAAGTAACACGTCAGTAACAAGGAGGTTAATTATTGATAAGTTATTTGATCAATGGTATTTAAAATCCTTAGATTATTTTATTTAATGCAATCTCAAACGAGTTTTGAGTGAATCTTAAACAGAACAACTGGGGAATACTGCGGGTGCACTTTGCATGTTCACATATAGTTAATTTCGTAATTTGTGGCATATACAATAAATGTTTCATTATGGAATGTAGTTCTAGGTTAAGAGACTAGAAGGGTCTACTTACTTCTTCTTCAAGGTCCTGGGCTTAAAGCTGTTGAAATTGGCAAATATAAATAATTTTAAATATGTATTATGTATATATATATATATATATACATATATATATATATATATATATTATATATATATATACATATATATACATATATATACATATATATACATATATATATATATATACACACACAAAAGTGGTAAAAGATGTATTATTAAAGATCTTAATATCATTATAGCATGTACTGAACAAGAGGCTTTACTAAATTCTTAATATTATACGTATATGTAAATAGTAATTAAGTAAAACACTGTTAATTGTTTTCACTAAACAGCATAAATGCTAAAATTCATTTTGAAAAGTTGGTCTTGCTACAATGTCGCAACACAGGCACCATGTGTGATTCTTCAATGAATGAATTAGATACACTAAATAAGATTTAAAATACTGACTAAATAGGGAAAAAACAATTAAACATAAAAAGCTAAAAAACAATTAAACATTATCTGTTTATGAAGAGTTTGCTCCTTCATTATCCATTATTTGAGTATCCAAAAGCTATTAAGCAAATTTTGTAAAAGGCAGAGAAAGCATCAGACCCAACCTTTAACTACTCAAAGCCACTGCTGAAGTAAATATCAACAACCTGGCGAGACACCATTATTTTTCTTCTCACATGTCAGGTATCAATGATTGTAGGTCGGAGAATTAATTAAAAAAACAATTCATAGTAAGTCATCAAATTTAGAAAGATGTTCAATTTAAAAATGATTAGTAAGACAACTGACACATACTTCTGAGAATTTTAATGCAGGCTTATACTAATCGTGAATATTTTATAGATAACATTTCTGAATCCAATTCAATTTAATTTAAAATTGATGTTAATAATAGTTAATATACATTAGATTATAATTTGTATGTGTAAAGTTATTGATCACAGGTTGCATTTTTTTGATAGATTTGTAAAATAGTTGGTTATCTGCTTTCGAAACAAGGAAACAGGGAAAAATAATTACTTAAACACTCCCATTCCGATTTCATGTTTCAGTTTTAAATTACTTGAAACCACTGTAGCTTTATTGGCCTTGCTTGTGCTATTTACAAAATGATAATGAGTACCTTTGAAAGAAAAAACTGAAAAGAGGAAGTCCGATTGAGAAAAAAAATAGCCCCTAAAATTAATAAATTGAAGTGCTAAAGGGCTGGCAATATTTGCCGAAGAGCCAATAACTGATGGGGTAGACGTGTTCTCGAGTGGAGATCACAAACCTTGGAGCAAAGTTTGGGACGACCCTATCCTAATGGACTGACAACCTAAAAAATATGGATGAAGTGGTTGGATGTGAAAGACGGAGCATCATGTGTGATGACGTGCCTTGGAAAATTCTTATGTCCAACAGTGGATTGTTACAGGCTCATGATGAGTAATAATATGAACTTTTCAGTAATAATTGGCACCAATAGAAAAGTACCCTTGAAATCGCTGGTTTTAAAAGTAACCTTGATATTCAGTTTATTTGTTCTTTATTACACATTTTATTCAAAGCAAGAGTACAATAAACATTTTTGTTTTTATTCAAAGTACAATAAACATTTTTGAAGCCATTTCTATTTATTAATAATAAACATTCTTATTATATAAAGCCAGCCTCATCACCTATATATAAATATAATTTTCTTGGATGAAGTAATAAACTACTTTATAACAATGTTTGGATACTTTTATATTCCATAATTTAAAAACAAACAGACATAAGTTCAGGTGGGACCTGGTCTTAAGAACTTAATCAAAGCTATTTTTATCTGTAAATGATTTTATGGTTTTATTTGTTTTTAAATTTGTTCTTGGGAAATGTATTTCAAGTGTATCTTTTTATTTTATTATCATAAATTTATTTTGCACATAGTTTTTTGATATTTTGTTTTCCTTTTCAGGTTTTTAGATTTAAATGTATTTATATTATGTTCTCTTAACATAACTGAGTACTTTATATGCAAATGTTAAAGTTAACTATTGTCATAACTATCCCTTTGGATTTTGCTATTCCAGAAATATGTCAATTTTGAAGAATGTCATTGGCTATATACATTGATCTAAATATCAAGATATGACCAAAAGAACAAAAACCAAATTGAAAATGACAACACCAATTCATGTGCGCCATCTATTGCAATTAAACGAAACTGCTTCGTCGGTCACATGACTGACTGTAAGAGACCGTAGACTGTAATGTTGACGTGGCGTTATCTTATTTCATTAGTTTTTAACCAATTAAAAAAGAAATGGTTTTCAATTTTTACGCATGTATATTTATGTGACATTGCTTAAATAGCTTGGAATTTAAATAAAGTAACGAAAAAAGGTATTTTTATACATCAAAAGTCAATTACAACAGGTAGATACAATGGCAATATACCATGTAGATTTGTCAGGAACGGTTCAAAATTGAAGTGGATAAATTATCTCATCTTCATTCTATGCCAATCAGTTTTAATTTATACCCTGTATTGGAAAGTTGGGTACTTATAGTTGTCGGCGTTGGTAAGACGAATATACAAAAACCGATTTATACTTCATCAGCGATGAAAAGGTTAAGATTTAAACAAATAAAATTTGTCTTAAAGAAATTATAATGTTATAATACTCTCTATGTATGGCACATTTTTGATATTCATTTACTCTGTTCTCATATTTTATATTATTTTAGTTTAAAATATTTAATCATTACTTTAATGTAAAATTGGAAATAAACGCGAAAAGCAAATTTTCAACACATTTGTCACAATAAAATTCAAAGGTTATACCAAATATTATTAAAATATTTTCAATTATGTTATACTTTCCTATTTTATTTACCATTATAAAAAATTCCCTTTCTAATTGCTCTTCCGCACTTTAAAAATTAATGACACATTTGACACAATAAATTTAAATTGCTTTTAGAGAGAGACATGGTCTATGTGGAGTTGTTTGCAAATATTTCAAACTAGCTGTGCCTACGATTTTGTTCGTGTGAAATTCGAAATGAGGAAAGTTATTAGAATTTTTTCTCTCTCTCATATGTTGCTCTTGGATATAAACTATTACCGTAGCGAAATTCTTTTTGCACTATTTAACAAACTGGAAAATGATTTTAATAACCTACAATATAGTAAATATTTTTCTTAATAATTAAAAACAACGTATATGTAAGCTCGTGTGTCTTTCGTGTATAGGCTTTGTAAAAAGTGTATGCTTTGGCTATATTTGATCACAGTGACTCATACGTATGAACATTTTATACTTACCTTTCCAGTTTTAAGTTTATCGGTTAAGAAGTTTTTGAATTATTGATGTGACAGACAGATGGACAAATACAAATTTTTTTTTGCTTCTAAGGTTTCCTCTTTTTCCGGCACCGTACTCATCAGTCGATTTTCAAAAATCAAAGCAAAGAAAAATTAATATTTAAAAAAAAATTATGTGTGAAAACACGTCCTTATAAGGCCACGATGTTGAATTTCGTATAATTACTGAACATACAACTCTTTTTTCAATAAATAATAAAAATATGTATGAAAAACGATTATAAACCGAAGGTAACATATATTAATCTTTTTTTTAAATTCAATTCAACATATTTTTACCACACAATCTGGCATTTTTTTATTGTTATCAGGATAAACGTACTTATGAGAATCGAAATGTCAACTGAAACGAAATTCTGCTAATTTTGCCATATAGCACCGTTTCTAGCGGAGCATGTTTCGGTTGTTATGGGCCTGTCTTTACGAAGTAATATGTCTATGGCTATATATGACAAATCCAGTGATTATGTGTTTTGTGAAAACTTTTAAACTTTTTATGACACATTTGAGCAGTTAATTATAAACTAGTATCAAATGTAAGTACCAATGACATTAAGACAACATAGTCCTTTTTAGTAGAATAAACGATTTATACCTAAATGTATTTAAACCCTTACAAATTTTTATTCACCATACAAAGCCACAACATATAAAATTTCATATACAAAAATACCTATTTCCCCAGCATTTGAATATATAAAATACCTTAGCAGAATTTTGGAAATCTGTGCATTTTTCAAACGTTTTGGCAAATTTATAGATAGAGATACCTATTTACAGTTACGGTTAGATTTATAGAAACAGTTATTTATATTTACATTTATAGTTAAGGTAGTTGTCGTGTGACAGTAAGATACAAAATTTATTATAAAATATTTTATAGAAAACAATTTGTTCCTTTCGAAATGTTAATATTACTTCTATTTTTCTTATATATATCTTATCTTAGTTTTTAGACAAATCGCTCGATGCGTTTTTTAAATAAAATTAATTGTGGTGAGGTTTCTACTTTTCTTGTAATGTTAATTGTACAATATTTGAGAGTGATTTTTAGCAAAACAAAACGGTAAATAATTATTAAATTTTAAAATAAATATTTAAAAATTAAAGAATATATAAAAAAATTCAGCTAATTTTGTTGCTAATGTATTTTATACAGCAACTACCTTAAAGATATTTATTTTCAATACTTATATGTGAAGATAATTATTGTTAATTAATATATTCTTTACAGCTTCAAATGAGATTAAACTTTAAATTACATATAACTTCAAAAATAAAGTTCTACGTGAACTCTGAAACAAAACTGAACATCTGTTAGAGCTAGTAAACATCTACTGCTCAACAATTTATGTTCCCTTCCCTGACATATAACTTCAACATATCACTTCTACTTGCTTCTCAAGGATTTATGCTGTCCCTTCAAATGCTTTAGTAAAAGTTTAGGTAACTTTCTGGAACGAAAGGTAAAATTAACAATATAATATATAAACACTACACTATTTACACGGAATGAGACTAAAAAAGAAAAATCATTAGCGACAATTTTTTAAGGGTAAAGTTTCCCATTTCTAACCTCAGAAATACAATAAAAAAATAAGTTTTGCGGATCCATTCAGTTTAATTGGACCCCAAGGTACCTGATTAAATATAAAGTTTATATTTTAGACTTTCATTTTGCTAGTAGATAGGCTTTCATACAAAATTCATTTGCATGTAACAATTTTTAAAACAATACGTGAAACGATTTATACTTTTTAATCAACCACATAGTGTTTCATCTGTTTAGCCTTTTCCTTCTTATACCTGTTACAAGGAATTTTTTTTACGAGTATTTAATCAAATTACAGAATTTGCATTTTAAAATTATCATTCATCAAGTAGAATATTTTACAAGTTCAGTACAAGTTATGTCAGTCACGATTCTGTCAACTTCATCATAATTAGTGGGTGGGCTTGCAATTATAATACATTTTGAATAATACATATTAGTGAGGTGAGCTAATCAGTAGCACGTTCCTCTTACTTTACTAATTTAGGTACCATCGGTTTCTTACTGCGTTTTTCATGTCCAGTGATTAATGGGTCCATAATACCAAAGGGAGAAAATGTTTTTGGAAGATTCTAAAACAAAATCTGCCCGAATAGCAGAGTCAATCAATCGTTTCATGCGAAACATAATTCACATTCATATCAAAAATCACTACAAAATAAGTTCCGCACTTTCTGATGATATCTCAGTTCGGGATCTGTCACTGTGACACAGAAAGAAAACAAAGTCGATGCAATCATATGTTAAAAGGACAACCGTCCTATACCACGCAGACTGATACTCCACCTACGGGGAATGTCTGGTGTTGAAATATTATTGAAGGACTAAATGTTATGATTGTGTTGAAATATTATCGATTGATTATATAAAGCAGCTAGTCAACATCACCAAAAGAGTATAAGAGAGAGTTTCTGCTCCGTACCAGCTAAAATATCCATAACTCATTTTAAAAAGATTAATTAATGAACATTTTGAAAGTAATTGACAACAATATTCAAATCAAAGTGAATAGGGATTACGTTAAAGCAAAAAATATTGTTATTTTTACATTTTTTTCATACCCGTACTGTGAATTTATTGAACATCTATTGGTTAATTAAAAAAATATGTACTAGTACAATCAAATAACACAAAATAAAAGCTGAACCGAAAGGAGGAAAGCTGAACTGAAAGGAGGAAAGCTGAAAATTTGAGGTTCAAAAGATGGGCTGAAAAGTCTCATAAGATATTATGTAAGGTAGTGAAAATATCAAAGATCACAAAAATAGTTTTTTTTACAAATATATCGCTCTTAAACCTTACTTGAAATACAATTATTTTATATAAATAAGCAATTTTTTAACTATATTAATAATTATAATAATATTTTATGATATAATTAGCTCTGTAAAGTGTGCGATGGATCTGGCTCCACTATATCTATGTACATAGCGTTATCCTATAAACGGTTGCACGTTTCCCATTCTCCGTGCTATATCTCGAAAATGGTTAGTATACAAAAAAATGCATATAACCAAACTTGTAGAGAATAATATACTCTACAATTTTCATGATAATTCTAATGAAGTTTGAGGCATAGGAAGCAAGACTTTTGCAAAAAAACTATTTTCGTGACCTTTAAGCTTTAATATCTTGACTAGTGGATTCAATATATTTTGAGACTTTTTAGCTCATCTGTAGAAATTGTATTCTTATTTTAATAGACTGAACCCTTTACAACATAATCACAAAAAACAAGCACCCAAGTATAATTCAACTCGGACAAGTTTAGAGAAATAGCAAAATCTTTAATAAAACGAGATTTGTATGCGCAGTAAATTTTTAAACAGGTCCAATAGAGAGCCACCCTTAGGAAGGAAAGAACTTACGGGTAGCAGGGTTATAAATCTGGGTTTGCCGCCAGCATAATGTATCATCGGTTCATAGCAATCGAAGAAGGGTTCTATCACTATCACTTCATCGCCCTCTTGTACATTGCCTTGAATAAACATTTTCAAAAAAATTTTAAGTTATGTCATTTAATGTAGTTAGTCCAAGTTTGAGGACCTAGTTTTTAGAGGTCTGTCCAAACATGAAATTGCTCTAATCAATCATAACTTAATAAAAACCATTTTTTCTTCAGTGACTAAAAGGTTGAATAAAGAAACAAGTGAAAATCCAGATTACATTGATTGCTATCTTCACGTTAGAACAATTAAAATTATTGTAGTCCTATTAACTATTAATTATCCTTTCAAAATAAGTACTGAGTATAGAAATTATTGTACATATTTCCATATCTTTGTTCTTTTGTTTCAACAGTTTTTAAAAATAATGAAGTTTACAGTAGCATACATATTTATATTTTCTTCTCTTAATTCTGTCACCCGCAAGACCATTTTTTTATTTTATGTGTTTTTTCTAACTTATTCATATATAATCAAATGTTCACCAAGAAAAGAATACAAAAATTTCTATAAATACTTTGTAACTGCTTATAACATTGCAGCCCACTAAATTTTACGCAATTTGCCATCAATGTTTAAACATTTTCCATACTGACCTTTTTGCTTATTAACATTGATCTAAAGGAACTAAGATGCCTTTAGTACTTTTCAAATTTTTCATTTCTACCCATGAACATTCATTCTTTTTTATATTTGTATACTTGTATAAGGAGTATATACGTACACAATTTTTATTATGACCCGTATGGTTTATGTACAATTATTGTTAATGTAAACAAATCCTAAAAATAAAAGTAAACAATATTTTTACCCATAATTGCTACAAAAAGAGCCTCAAAAGCGCCAGTTGTCACAACAATCTCTGTCAGTGGGTTGATTTTTCTTTTAATGAGCATCGAATATAATTTCGACAAAACATTAACCAGCCTAGGATGACCCTGTAACATAATTTTATTTTTGAAACTGATTATATTTTATTTTCACCAAAAGTTTTCTTACATTTACAAAAACATTTACACAGTAACATTTGTGTAGTGCGTTAACAAAAATGTAAAAATCTAAATTAGTTATGATTGGAATACGAGCAGTATTCTTGAAATAACCTACTTAACTCTTACGCCTACTCGCACTGTCGTAACAGTACCAGTAAATGTAAATGTGGACATTGTAAATTGTTCATCTGATTAAATTTTGCATCATGAAGCAATTGTGTATGTTCCCAATTCTTACAAATTACTAGCCGAGTGACACGTGTTTCTTTTTGTCTTAATTATATTGCAATCTATCACCACACTGGGGCAATGAACGCTAAATTTGACGATCGTTGTTCGGACAGGTTTAGGAGGATGACCTATGTCGCATGCCAATTTTATATTTAGGCGCCTTTATTGTACGACATCTTGGGGAATTCCACGTTTTAATCAGTGTTTGGTTTGGGTATTATCCATCTGTTTTTGTGCAAGTATTATTTGGGTGATTTATAATTCTGTCTTATATGACTTTGTGAGTCTATCAATTTCCTCTCTAACTGTAGGCATTTGTAGGTCCTCATGCAATTGTTAGTTGGTTACAAACCATGGGGCATTTGTAATTATCCGCAGCATTTTATTCTGGTATCTTTGGATTATCTTAATATTGGAATGGGGAGCTGTACCCCACAGCTGAATGCCATAGTTCCAAACTGGTTTAGCTGGTGTAGCTTTATAGAGTAGCAGCTTATTTCCCAATGATAGTTGGCACTTACTCCTGATGAGAAGATAGAGCTTTCTGAACTGAAGACCAAGTCGTTTCCGTTTGGTGAATATGTGCTTTTGCCAAGTTAGTCTTTTGTCCAGGTATAGACCAAGTTAGGATACATGGTTCACTCGGGGAACTCGAACATTGTTTAATTTAACTGGTGGACAAGTGTCCCGCCTAAGCGTGAATATGACGTTGACTGACTTGTTTTCATTCACCTTAATCCGCCACTTCTTTAGTCAAATAGCTACACTGTCTAGCCTATCTCGTAACATTTTTGCTGCAATTTTTGGCTCTCTGTGTGAAACCAAAATGGTTGTATTATCAGTGAATGTTTCGATAGTGATAGTTGGGCATGTGGGCAAGTCTGAGGTGTACAGTGGGTAGAGAATTGATCCGAGTACACTGCTCTGTGGGTTAGCCTGTTGATACTGGACACAGGTTTGTCACTTCATTTCCACATTGAACCATGAAGTGTCTATCTGTTAGGAAGGCCTTGACAGTCGTATATAAATATAGGGGCATGCTTGATTTAATCTTGTATAATAATCCTTTATGCCACATATGGTCAAAAGTCTGAGATATATCAAAAAATGCGGCTGCACAGTATTTTTTAGCTTTGAAGTATTTTACTATTTCGTCTGTGAATCTGTGAACTTGATCTATAGTCGCATGTTTGTGAATCCAAACTGGTTATCAGGTATAAGGTGTTTATCTCCTAATATTGGCATCATGCGAGTCAATAGCAATACCTCACACACTTTAGAAGTTATAGGTAATAAGCTGATGGGACAGTATGACTTAAGGTCATTACGTTGTTTGTTAGGTTTTTGGATCATTATTATCTTTGTTACCTGCCAATGAGATGGAAAGAATGTTAGTATAAGCAAGGCGTTATAAATGGATGCGAGTAATTTTGTTCTGAAGGGTGGCAGTTCAGCCAGGATGCGGCTGGTAACGAGATCGTAGATGGGAGATTTTTTATAGTGGATTTTTTTAATTGCACCGATTATTACATTCTTCATGAATTTGGATAGGTCTATTTCCCCCTCGGAGGGAGTGGATTCTTCTACCAGAAACCCGCAAACTTCTTTTTGCTGTTCAGGTGGGAATTCGTTTGGGTGAGACTTGAACACTGACAGTAAGTGCGTAGAAAAGGTTAGCGCTTTTCCAGTATCTATACAGGTCCATTTCTCACCGGGCATACATAGGGATGGTGAAGCAGTTATAGGCAGTTTAAGCTTTTTTATAGCCTTCCATAGTGAGTAGTCAGAAGAAGCAGTAGCATCGAGACCGCTCAAGTACAACTGAAAGTTGGCATCACAATCTTTTTTGAGTGCATTTTTGAGTTTTCTAATAGTGTGAATATGTATCCTTGGCATTATAGTCGCCGCCAACTATGAATCTATTGCCTAGCGATTTGAAGTATTATTCAAAATTTGCCTGCTTGATTTTATGCTTGGTGGGCAGTAAGCTGCTGAGATGGTTAATTCATTGGTCCAATCCGATAAAACAATTGAAGGTATTCTTGGCAGAAGGTGGTCGACTGATAATGTTTCGGTTACTCTTGACTAGAATTGCTGATTACCTCAATATTTTGTGTTTTCAGAAATAGTTTTAAAACCTCAGAGTGGTATGACAGGCCATTATCATTCCATACACAAATTTTTAGTGGTTTGAGTGTGAGGTCATCTTGGACACGAGTTCAGTTAGTAACTTTGTTAGGACAAGCATTTGTTTCGTAAAAGCTTGCATTATTTCATGTGATGTGGTAGAGTTTTTGGTGTCAGATTTTGCTGTAATACCTCAGTATAAATCTGACGGCTATTTCATAAACAAATGTAAATAAATACAATGCAAGATTGACGCAGCATCACAGGTAACATAAAAAAATTTAATTAATGTAAATGTTGGTGAAACTAATACAAACATTGTTAAATTTTAGCATGAAATATAAAGAAAATATATTCACATTTTCAGAAGATGAATGTTAATTTTTTTTTTGTTTATAAGACTTAAATTAAATCTACCTCCACACTAATTTTATACTTACATAACCCCTAGTGTACTGATTAAAAGAAACGTCTGACTCGCACGCAACTTCTGCTAGTGTATTTGTGAAGAGGGAGGGGGGATTGTAATCTGGAGAGCCTTGGCCAATGTTCATTTTTATTTTGTAATTCATAGCATACTCAGCAAATTCTATCCTGTAAACAATAAAATAATTTTTTGGCAAAATAGTTGGACTGCTGTTCAAAGGAAGCTGCAAAAACTAAACTGTTGTAGCATTTATTTAAAATTAAAATCAATGACCAATTTATACACAAACTTTTTATTTATATGTTGAATTTTAGATTATAAATAAATAAAAATTCTTTAATTTGGGAAACAATATTTTGCTGCCATAATTATGAAAGACGATAAACATAATTTGAAAAAACATGATTTTAAAGCAATATGCTATTTATTCATAAGCTTTTGTTTCTTGAAATAATAAAATAAATGTTGAATTTTAGATTGAAAATAAATAAAAGCCCTTTGATCTCAGAAAGAAAAGACGATAGATAAGCATAATATCAAAAAAGTTTGCTTAATTTCATCTGCAACTTCATCCGCATGAATTTTTTTTTATTATGCAATAATTTATACTTCAAGAAATATTATGGTAACCCTAAATTAAATCTTTTCATAGGAGGCATATAAGTAGGAAAACAAATTTTTAATCTTCAAAATTTATTTATAAGGTATCAATTTAAAGGAACATAAATGGTCGTCCCTACATATTAAGAAATAGGAAAAGCTATGTTATGATATAGAAATGGCTCGTTAAATTGAATTTATTTAATTGACACCACAAGAATTAATTTTTACACATAGTTTCAGAATATATCTTACAAATAATGATATTGAATGGAACTTTTTTTTCATATAACAGAGGTGAACACTGCAAGCAGCGTATGTTGTATTGTTTTTGGTGTTTTACACTTTAAATTGCATAATTTCCATTCGTTTTCCTTATATTTACTTTTTGTATGATATGTGAAAAATGGCTTCCCCTTACTTAAGTTGCCTTTTTCACACTGGAGAGTATGCTGTATGCAGTTCTTTATCTCTCAATCAATAGTCAAACTACGATTTGTCTGTACTCCACCCAAGAAAGTAAAGGGCCGTCAGTTAGTTTATTTTCGTGAAGCTGAGTATAAATAATATTATGCTTTACTAAGTGATACTTCCAAAGTATCCATATACAGAATTCATTCCTGACTTACGCTCCAATACAAGCATAACTCGTACTAGTGCATGAAATCAGCCCTGCCTATACTTTTATTATATTTAGTGACGATATTAAAACATTGCTTATTAGACAACCTGAAACAAGAAGTGGCTTCTTATCCACCTGTGTAGCGTATGGTACACTTTAAAGCTTAACGTCTACATAAGTTTACCTCATGGCAATATCGATAATGTTTTTGAAATTGTGCAAAGTCTCTTGCAGACTTTGGTATTCAAATTTATCAATTTATATTGTAAATCGGGTAGATTAAAGAAGTTATCAAAATGCATTTCGGTTGAATTTTTCAATAGTTTTCATAAGATGTTGGTAATCATTTTTTACGCAATTTATATTCAATTCCTGAAGACTCATTACCTAATTCAAGCATATAATTGCTACTGGTATCAGCCCTTAATTACGTTTGACAGCCTACCCAACAAGCTTTTTTGATATATTGTTTTATAATATTGTGCGGTTTTTGGTCATATGTTTATCAATGAAATGAATTTCAAAATGATTCTACAATTTAAACAATCTTTTCACTTCCTAAAATGATTCAGCGTGTCATATAAGCAAACAACAGCTGACACAATTATTGACACAATGTCTAAGTTGACACTTTTCTTGTTATGAAAAATCTGGCAGAGGTTCATTTGTAGATTGCCGTGACGCACAGTTGTGAAAAATCTTCTTAGTCGAAATTTCAACTCTATATCAGTTTCTTCAAAATAATTAATTCTAATTTTTTCCTTGTATCCAAGTGACAGATGTGTGTTTTGAGATATTCAAAAAAAATCTGGCCACCTTTTTCGATATTTTAAAACCAATCTTTTCAACTATATCTCTTTTAAAGACTTTGTTTTTTGACTTTATAAACTGTCGCTAACAAAGACCAAGATTTTTTTCTGGTCAATCCACCTTGTGCTGCAAAAATCGTCTCAAAACCACTTAATTATTTGGAAATTTAATTTTTATGTGTAAATTATTTTGCTGTCATTTTTAGCAATTAATTTTAGGGTGAGTTCTCCACTGTGACAGGTTTAAAAAAGATTTCCGAAAGAGGTATGTTATTTAGGATATATTAAAGTAATTTAAAAAAAAAATAACTTTTATCAAAACAACCTAAAAATAGACTAAGTTAAAATACATATATGTATGAAACACAATTTTGAGAATGGTATATATGAAGAAGTTCACACATTTTTAAAATCTGTATAATTATAATTTTCATTTGTTGTAGCCTTTCTTTTTTTAATTTTTGCATAAAATGGTGGACTTTAAAGAATTTTAATTTTTTTGTTCAAAAAAAATTAATGGAGAACATTAATTTTTTTCACAAAAAAAGGCAAAAAAATATTTTTTAATCTGAGAATTACAGTAAAAATTATACACGTCATGTGAAAAAAGGACTTTCAGAAAAAACGCCTTTGAAAATTCATGTTCTATTAAGAAATAAACATTTTTTTATTTACCAAATTTCATAGATTCCAGATCCATTAGACAGCCCTTTTCCGCAGTTGTTGTCTACATTTCCACCTTTTCTGAAATTTTTACTGCCCCTTTCGTCAAATCGTAGGTTAGCGCATTCTTCACACAGTCGTTCTCATTGGTTTGGTAGTTTTTTGGTCATTTGGTCAAAAACTCATTCCGAGCATCTCATATATTTTTAAAAATGGCCTGTATTCCTTTATTGAATGTCATAGTATATACAGATATACAATTGAGTTTCATCAACAGCACCAAAGTTGGAACTTGATTTTGGTGCTAGCTTTTAGTTTTCATTAAGGCATTGGTTTTCATTTTGTATAAAACTGCCGACATACCTCACTAATAATTAATGTTTCAATAGATCCTCCTAAATACAAATTGTGAAGGTTTATCTACGTCTTCTGAACACACAAAATATCTAGGAATTTCTTTGGAAGATGAGTTATGCAATAAACCCATCCATATATTGTCGTAAATGTTGATGGGAATATCAGAATACTGACGAATCACAAGGCCACAATAAAATAGTCAAATCACACATGACCTTGTTAGTAAACCGTTGCTTTCTGCCAAGACTTTTACATGTCTTTCTCTTTTTTGATATAGCAATTAGTATAAAGGGATTTTAATAAAAGAAATGGAACCGGTATTATCCATAATGCTGCAGATACACTAATGGCCGCACTGTTTGAAGTCAGCCGCGCTAGTTGCTCCCACTTATACGGCTATAACTTCATCATTTTTGTGAGGTTTGGCATAAAAATTAAAAAAACGTGGTTCTGAAACTATGTATTATCAGAAAATGGCAAAAATATCCTTTTTTTTTTCAGGAAAACAAAAAAGGAATAATTTTTTGAGGCATCACATGGTGCTTGTGTCTGTTTTTCTCATACTTACCTTCAAAAACAAGATAAAGTATATTACGTACGAGCAGAACTCTCGCTATGAAGGTTCCATATTCACTTAGGCAATATTATTTAGAAATATGAATATTATTTTTCCCTATGTAAATATATTGCCCAGTATATCTATTCATTGGCTTAAAAATATTGCAAATATCTCTCAAGTTAAGAAATTGACAATTATAGTCTTGCAGTAAATTTTAGGTAAACTTGTATTAAAATTGTATAATTATATTTCATAAATTCCATTTTACTAGTTTCAGAGACGGGAGTATATGTTTTTTGAGGATATTTTCAACAATTATTTTCAGGATATATTCAGTCTCTAGAATTATCTAACATCATTCTAACTAGCTTTTCTAATTGACATCCCCCACGATACATAAAATTTAAAAAATCATTTGCTTTTTTCCCTTGTAAAATTTCCATGTAAACATTTTCCAGTCTTAGCTACTGATAGGCTGCAACACTGTTTTCTGAGAAAAACAGCTGTGGCAGTTGGACGGATACACAAGTAATCTCATAAAGGTTCCATTTTTTTCATTTTGAAGTACAAAAACTATTTAGTCCACGGATGCACACCATGCATGCATCCTGCAAGACTGAGGAACTTGTTAACCACACTAGGGAGGCATCTGCTCTGCTTTCGGATACCATCTACAATAACTAGTGGTGTGTCTTTTTGAAGGAACTCTTCTCTGTTGTTATTCTAAATCACAAACAGTATCTATACTAAAACCAACTCTTAGGGAACTGTTTTATTCTTATAAAGTTCACTCTCTAATTTCAATCTTTTTTGCCAATTCTTTATTGGACCATCTTTTTTCAGGGAATTTTAACACAAATCACTTTTGGGTGACAGTTGATGAATGGTTTTGATAAATTTCATTATACCTGAACTCAAGCTTACTTCGAAAGAACCACTTCAGTGATTCTCTTCCCCTTTGATGCACTGGTTTCCCATTTCCTTGCTATACCTCTGTTACTAATAAAGCTTAATATGACACTTGTAAAATATACCATTTCTACTTTACAATGCGGCATCTATAACATTACCTTGGCAAGTGAAGAACTTCAACAGAAAAATATGCAAAGAAGAAAAGGGGCAGCAAGGTGCATATCATTTAGGTTTGAGAAAACAATTTCATATTTGTTTCGATCACTATGTCCTACATCAGAATCCAAAAGATAATTGTAATACGACCTATAACCCAAATACGAAAAAATAACTGAATAGCACGAAATACATACATAGCCTGTAAAATTTATAACGTTATATACCCCGGGACACTCTCTTGATCTTAATAAATATAACTATACCTCATTTGTTGAAATCACTTTAGTAGTTTAGTCTGTACGAGGGAACAAACTTACTCACATACATACATATGTTACATAGTCTGTGCAATTCATAAACTTTCCTCTGCTGTAGTCAGATAAAAGGAATCACATTAGCAAATAAGACAAAGATATTCTTTATTCACGAGGTACTTAATACCATGATTTAATATTCTAAGATAGTTCAATAATAAATAATGTGGAATAAAACATTCAAAATTACCATACATTTTCTTTTGACTTTATTTTAATCGCTTCAAGAAAAATATATAAAATTATGATGGAACTATTGAATGAGAGAAGATATTATGAGCATTCCTAATTGATGAATTATTGTGTCATAGATAAGTGCAGAATAGAATAGACAATTAAGAAAGTACACCCTTAAAAACACCAGATGACACTAAGAACATTCAATTTAGTTATAATACGGTTGAATGTCATTGCAGCGGTGAAATGCAGCACCTGGCTATGGTTTTATGAGTCCTAATAAAAGTATACCTTGTGAATTTTTATATTAAATACTGGTAAGTTTTATAGTAACCTTGCATTTGTAGGTTTGTGTAGGTGTCACTCAAAATGACGTATGTCATACCCAGCTGTAAATCAGTCCCAAGAAGAAACACCAGTAGATTTTGTACATAATATAGATTTTTAACATAAGTAGAATTACTTCATTTGTGATTACTCATATTAAAATCAAAATAATATTGTGTTAACTATTTCTGACATAGATTATGTTAACAATTTTCTGCAAATTATAACAATATAACTTAAAATCTCGTGAATGCGAACGTTAACACCTTTATAATTGCAATTTATAATCCAATTTTATTCAATCCATGTATGGATCCTATATATAGGATCCACACAGGGATTGAATAAAATTGGATTATAAATTGATACCTTTTGATATTTTTTGCACATATTTTTTAATTTCAGCTATATGTGTCATACATAAACCAATTATCATGGACTAGTGCTGCAAAACTCCAGTTTTCAATGCAACTTACAACCCAAAAAAATAATATAAATAGATAATAGTTCAAAATATTATAACAAATGTACTTATGTAATCTCAAATGTACTTACGTTTTTGTTAATTTTAGTGTTATTTAATAGTTTTACTAAACACTTGTGAAAATAAAAATATTTGTTATATTTAATGTATATTTAACTGTTTTTTACATTATTTAATAAACATGAAGTCAATGTACTATCAGCCGTCTGTGGATGATGATACTCTCTACACAGCGCCAGTTACAGGCCGTTTACCTTGACATTAGTAATGCTAGGTGCGCCACCTTTATCATGCTTAAGCCACATGGGCTCCGTACAAAATTCCAGCCACTTCTTTGTATGAAGTAGAAATAATATGTCCAATTTATTCTATACTTGTCTGTGGATCATGTATTTTGAGCAATGAAACAAGAAGAAACATAAAACATATATATGATAAACGGAAAAATTTTGTAAAGTAAGTATCCAGAACAGTTTGAAGTGAAGATATGTGCATAAAAGTAAATATCTTGGGAAGTTTTAAGTTATTTTTACTAATCAGTTATATACCATTTTGCTTAAGGCGGCGGAAATTATTCCTTACCTAATGAGACAATTGCAATACATCTTTAAAAAAACTATAAACATTTTGCGATACACAGCAAAACATTTAAAATTTAATTGAAATTTGAAGCGAATTTGATGAAAATTTTTTTTGGAAAAATGTTATTTTGGGAAAAACGCCTTTTAAGTTTTGCATCTGATTGATTGCACTGGCTATAACATAGACTTATTATATGCACCACGTCAGTTTCAAATTCTGCTTAATCTAAATCTAATTATTTGTGTGTGTAAATGTATGATAGTTAAATTTAATGGTACCCAATAATATCGACAAGAATGTCCATAAATTTATTATAGCTCTAACAGATCTTATTTTTAATAGATTATAATAGAATCTGTTAAAACTATATATATGGTGGTAATGATACTAACCAAATAAACTAAACCAAAATTATTTTCTATTGGAGTAACAAATACTTAAAATTTTAAAAAGTAAAATCCGATAGAAGACAAATTAAAGCTTACTAATCAAATAAACTAAACCAAAATTATTTTCTATTGGAGTAACAAATAATTAAAATTTTCAAAAGTTAAATCTGATAGACGACAAATTAAAGCTTATTTTAAATACAATTAAATGAAACTACGTGATGTAGTATTATTTCTACTTTCTTTAATTTCTTTACCACGACCTAGGTTTTGTTGTATTACAACATCTTAAGAAATTAAATAAAGTAGAAATAATACTACATCACGTAGTTTCATTTAATTGTGAATAATGAATTTCTACAAAATTAACGCCAAATATATTCTTATTTTAAATATTTCATTTACGTTAAGAAGGGTTTGTTAAATCAAATAATTTGAAAACTGAAAGTTAAAATAATTTATAACAATAAATTTATAAAACTAAAGTTAATTTATTATTGTAAAAGAGATTTGAAATAATTTAAGTTATTTCATTTAAAGTAAATTTAATTGGTTCTATCTCGTGTAAGTTTAATAAATAAATATGGTATATATAAATAGTCTCAAATGTAAAAGAGTTAATAATTAATTAGAAATTATATTTTAATACTTTTTGAAACCATTTAGTTTTTCAAGAAATAAATTAAATTTTTATGGTTATTTAATACATTATAAATTATTTCATAATTTAAAATAAATAAAAAATATTTTAGAGGATAAACTTTCAAAAAAATTGTTAATAAATAATTGAACGTAAATTAAATCTAATGTTATTAATTTAAATTAAGTTATTTGTTTAATGTTGTATTTTAAAAGTTATCTCATTAAATATTTGTAGTAATGGTTAAGATATGTTGATTTTATTCCGATTTTTGAAACGTACCATTGAAAAAAGGGGTACTGAATCTAACTAATAATATTACATGACATCTTTAATTATATTTTGAAAGACAATTCAAAATATTCACTAATATACCATGTACATAAATATTCATTGATATCCATATTAACGGCATAGGCGAAAAATGTATCGTAAATTTCGATGAATTGACTAAACACATAAACCTGCAGAATATGAATAATCGCAAATATTTAAAAATAAAATAACCGCTCCTCTATAATGAATGTAGGTACGAAGGCGGACAGACATGATAAAATTATAAGGTTCCTACTTTGCTACGTAACTCTAAAAAGAGTAATACCTAAATTTCTATCGGCATAAAATTGTATTCAACAACACTAAAACCAATTAATTTCATCGACAAAATTATTGATAAGAGGAACACTAGCGTAAACGTCAAATATATATTTTAGTATATGATCTGTGGATATATTTACACAAAAACTCAGTAAACCATATTTTAATGTATATCTTTATTTTACGTGTACTTTAGGCGTATTGTTATGTACATTCTCATATATGAAATAATAATTTCTTTGTGGGTTTTTCAAAAAATAAGTGCAAAAAGTACAGTATAAAATTGCATTTATCTGAATTGTTTCAATGAGTAGTGCTATAATCAAGAACAGAACACAGTTACCATTGTTCCAAACAAAGTTTTTTGAGAATATAACAACGGATAAATTCACAATTGCTAAAAAACAGCGAACGCAATTTTCTACGTAATTCTATGCGCCTCCTGCGTTGAAAAAACGTTTTTTTTTATTTCGTTACCTCCTACATAATAACATCGCTGTTATACAGTTACAGGTTATATGTCAAGATCCCTTTAAGGGATTTTAGGAGAGGTCATTAGCAATCAAATGATCCTTGATTACATTAAGCCAAAGTGGACCGTTATAGAGATATTTGTTTTTTATACATTTTTGACAAAATCTGGGTAGACATTTTTAAACATTAATAAAAAAAAAACAATGGAATTTTATGGTATTTACTTTTATTCTCTAGTTTGTACGCATTGTGATACGTAATAAACAGCGATTACATTTAAATAATCTCTACAAATTTTTAATAAAAGCTACGTAAGTCAATAAATTTTATAATTTTTATCAAGTCATCATCATATTTGGCACGACAGCCCAGGGTGGACCAAGGCCTTCTGTTGGAGATTCTTCCAGGAAGTTCTACTCTTCGCCTGGGTTTTCCAGTTTTTTATCCTGAGAATGTTAAAATATTCTTCCACATAATCGATCCGTTGTAGTTTTGGTCTACCTCTTCTACGAGTTGTTAGAGGTTTTGCGAAATGATGAAAACTTTCTTTACTGAGTTTTCATTTACATTCTAGATACGTGGGTAGCCCAGTTCATTCTTATGATTTTGATGGTTTTTATGACATCTGGGTTACCAAACAACCTATAGATTTTTGAGTTAAAACGTCTTCGCCAAATACCATTTTCCTTGACACCCCCAAAAATTCTCCTCAGGACCCTTTTTTCAAAGGCTGCTATTTTATTCTCTCCAGTTCTAGTCAATGGCCAGGTTTCTGAACCATATGCTAGAACTGGCCTAATAAGAGTTTTATTTACTAATAATTTTGTTTTTTTTTGTAAGAAAAGAAGATTTAAGGATGGAGCTTAGTCCAAAAAATTTGCTTTATTGGCCGATAGTATGTGATTCTGAATTTCAGAGATACTGTCATTCTTATTGTTAACACAAGATCCAAGGTGAGTAAAGTAGTCAACCATTTCAAATGTAAGTGAGCCAATCTCCAAACTATTATGTGCATTATTTGGTGGAGATTTTTGTATAGCCATATACTTAGTCTTGGAGTCGTTTATTGTCAGACCCATTTGATTTGCAGCTATCTTCAAAGACAGAAAGACCTCTTTCAAGGCTGGTAAGTTTCTAGCAATTATATCAATATCATCAGCATACGCTAGGATCTGAAGTGATTTATAAAAGATTGTACCCCTAGTGTTAATATCTGAATCCCGAATAGCTTTTTCTAGTGCAATATTAAAAAGCAGACACGAGAGTGAGTCGCCTTGAACCATTAACACCATTATTGACACTGAGATCTTCAGAGAGGACACCATTGAATTTTATTTTACATTTTCTCGTCTCCATAGAACACATTACAAGTCTAATTAACTTGCTCTGAATTTTGAATTCATACATTGCATCTTTTAAATGTTTTCTACTAACACTGTCAAATGCTGATTTAAAGTCTACAAACAAGTGATGAGTATCAATATCACACTCAATTGATTTTTCAATATTTTGACGTAAACAACAAATTTGATCAACAGTAAATTTAAATTTTCCACTCCTAAATCCGCATTGATAGCTGCCAATTTCAGAATCAACGAATGATTTTAATCTCATAAACAGAATGTTGGATAGAATTTTATAGCTTGTACATAGTAAGCTAATGCCTCTATAATTGGAGCAAACCATTGGGTCTCCTTTCTTATGAACAGGGCACAAAATACTAATGTTCCATTCTGAAGGAAGCTTTTCAGGTTTCCAAATATTCACAATTAACTTTTGCAGGTGATATGTGATCACTATATATGTGATCGTCTATGTAGCCGAGGACATCCATTTTTAGCAGTTCTGCAGTTATAAGATCATGTCCTGGTGATTTATTATTCTTTAGCTTATTAATTGCTAGTTGAATCTCTCTCTGGGATGAGAATTATTTCATCATTATTTACATTTACTGAGTTGTGTCTATGATTCTACCGTAAATTTTCTGAGTTCAGAAGATTGTTAAAATGTTCAACCCATCTTGAAAGAATTTCTTGTTTGTTAGCCAAAATTTCCCCTTGTTCATTTCGACAAAGAGTAGAACTTGGTTTAAAGTCTGAGCGACTACGATTAACCCTTTGACAGAATGCTCTACATTCATTTAGGGTTTTAAGATTTTTTTATCAAATACTCGAACAAAACTTATTTATTTCAGCAAAAAATCACTATATACATAATTTTTTTTTTTTTTTTTTTATATCCTGCTACTTAGCGATCTGTTTGTTTCAAACAATAATCTAATGTGTTGTCAGATTTTCATCAGCTAAATTATTCTTAGCAAAGACATGCACCCAACGGTGCAATCCTCATATTTTGTCCGCGAATCTTGTCGCAAGTTCAGATACGCTATTCCTCTTAAGGCGGGAGAATCTTAGACTGCCCTCTCCTTGAAGTTCAGCAGCTAGTTCGTTCATATGTTGGTCCAGTCTGAGTTGATATTTCTTGCTGTTTATTTCAATTTCGTCCTTCACAGTTCTCAGATTTAAATCTAGGTTCACATATTTGTTGCTTATGTGGGATGGTATATTAAACATGGCTCTCATTGTTTTACTTTGGAACCTTTCAAGTATTTCGATGTTACTATGGCTGGCTGTGCCCCAAAGCTGAATGCCGTAAGTCCATATGGGCTTCAGTATCGTTTTATAGATAGCCATTTTACTGGAATCTGTCAATTGTGATTTACGGCCGATTAGCCAGTACATGCTGCGGAGTTTGCTGTCTAGTTGCTTCCTTTTAGTCCATATATGTTTACGCCAAGTGAGTCGACGGTCGAGGTGCATACCCAAGTATTTGGCGTCATCTGATTGTGGGATCGCTGTATCAAAAAGTTTTACAGGTGGGCAGGTTTTTCTTCTAAGTGTGAAAGTTACTTGGGCTGACTTATCTGTGTTGACTTTAATACGCCACTGCTGGCACCATGCTTGGATGAGAGAGATATGGGATTGGAGGCTTTCAGATGCGAAATCGGGATTATCATGTGACGAAAGAAGTGCGGTATCATCTGCGTATGTCGCTGTGGTAGTGTTGGCATAAGTAGGTAGATCTGCTGTAAATATCAAATAGAGTACTGGTCCCAGTATACTACCCTATATACATAATCGGCGAAACATTTTAAAAACATCTACGTATTATTAGCTATCCAATATGATGTAAAAATCGTCATTACTTTCACATTTTCAAGAAATAATCTTATTACAAAGGAACTAGGTCGCAGATTTCTTAGACTTCTTTGGAGTTTTGTTAAACAATTACTTACATTTAAACAAAAGAAATGCCAGTGGCTAAGCTGTAAATGAACATAGGCTTGTAAATAGCAAGTATGTGTCATAAAACTCACCAGAAAGGTTCCGATAGTGCAGCGCTATTTCATTTGGAGTAATGTTTGTTTTCTGCTATTGTTTGTTTGACAATAAGGAATTAGGAAACCAGTATATGCGCTTATTTATGACATTATCCATCATGAGATAAGACGAGAAGCTTTCCTCCTCGAATTGAGATTACAATCAGTTGGTCTGCTTGTACTAATTTTACCTTGCGGATGCATCCTAAACGCATAGAGTTTTATCTCGGAATTATTACACTTGGCTTTGCTTATTGGGCTGTTTCTGTATTATTTTGTGACTCGGCTTGTGTACTGAACTGTGAGTGATTGCTCTCCCGACGACTTGACCCTATTTAAGTACTGCCATGGCGGCAGAAGGAAATCCTTTTCGACATCCGTACACGAACGAGGAATATGCTGATATCAAGTATGCTGATATCAAGTATTGTCAACGCAATAGCTACTAGTCATGAGTGTCATCGTTGATTTTCTGACTGCCGGACATCTGACAATACTGTATTCATTGACATGTATTCACAAATCAGAGAGACTGAATGTGCGCAAAGGCGATAGTATGATATTGGCACACCGCGTATGTATACTTAGGATGAAAAAGAAAAAACTTTACGTCTTTTCCAAGAAGACCCCACAACATTTACAAATGTTGTGGCGAAACAACTGGGTATGTCGCAATGGAAGGTGTGGTTCACTGTTCAAATTGCAAGATTGTATCGATATTATTAGACGCCCGTGCACGTAATCGAAGAAGGAGATCCTGTCAGACGGTTAGACTTCTGCAGATTCATGCTGAATGCTGACGTAAAGGATCTGATATTTTTCAGAAAAATATTGTGGACAGACGAGTCGAAGTTTGACCAAGAAGCTTTACTAATTACCACAACGTTCACTTTTAGACCCTAAAAGTATAAGGAACCTCAAACAAAAAGAGACCGACAAGGTCATAGCGACGTTTTTCGTTGAATGCGAATAATTAACGACAATTTGTTTGGCCCATATTTTCTTCCCCATAATTGAAATGCAGTAGCTTAGGAACAATTTTTAAGGGAAGATAAGTTTGGGCTCCTTGAAGACATGCCTTTTGTAGCAAAAGTCAGTTGAAAGAAAAGTCAGCCAAAGAATGAGGACCTTTATTCTAAATAGGTCACATTTTGAAAACCAACTGTAAATACCTTGTTTAATTATTATATTTCTATAAATAATTTGAAATAACGAACTTTTTTTTAATTTAGAAAAGGAGATGATTTTCCCCTTTTGCAAAAATAGTAGAGTTTGTTCAACAGTTTTGTAACTACATACATATTTGTATCTTATTTGATAGCTAATAATACATAGATGTTTTAAAACGTTCCGCCGACTATGTAAATAATTTACAAAAGTGACTTTTTGCAAAAATTTATTATTTTTTTTAAAGTTGAGAAAACTTGTTGAGTTACGAAACTCTTATTAGAAAAATTTTACAGATTACTTAAATGTAATTACTGTTTATTACGTATCAACATGTGTATACAGAAAATAATAGTAAATGCCATGAAATTCCATTGCTTTTTTTTATTTATTTTTAAAGATGTCTATCCTGATTTTCTGAAATATTTGTAAAAATACAAGAATCTCGATTACGGTCCATTTTGATATAATGTACTCAAGGGTCATTTGGTTGCCCTCCTAGATCTCCTTAAAGGGATAATGACATATAACCAGTAACCCTGTATATCATCGCGCTCTCTCACCTCCTTCTTCATCTATCTAATATAATACATCTGTGGGCTAGACATAAGAATCAACTTTATTCAACATTTGATGTGATACAGGTAATGCTTATTTTAACTAAATATATAAATTGTACATATTACACATAGGTATAATGTAATATATTCTGAGCAAGGTTGGAATTAAAACAAAAAAGAAACAAAATAATTAAGTATTGTAAATTAGAATAGCCCAAAATTATAACGGTATGGTATATCTGCAGTTTAGCACCAATGAAATTTTAGCTGTTTTCTTGATATAAAATATGCATTAAAAACGAATTGTATTTAAGAAATAATTACCGATAGCGGCTATTTTATTACAAAAAATTTATTAAAAACTGAAAAATTGTATACCTAAATTATTTTATTTGCGCCCAAATAGGTTTTAACATTTTTAAATTTCATTAATACACTTTTTCTACATCACTATTTTATAAATTTTTAGGTAAATAGTCCGTAAAGAGATGTTACAAATATAATTACTTCGTATTTATATTTGTAACATCTCTTTACGGATCCTTCTTGCTTCTTAAATTTTTGGTACTTTTAGGTTTTTTTTTTAAATATTAATTTCTGTTTAATGTTATTAAAATTATTACCGAACTCGAAATAATTATAACAAATAGCTCAAATATTTTTTTTCAAATAAATTAAAAATAACCAACATCAAATAAGTTTTTTTAATAAAATAATCACCACCGAAAAGTATTTTAGTTAAATACATTACTTTTAATGTGTAGTCTTTCATGTAATACACAATAATAATTAATTCATGTTATAAAAACAAAGTACAATGTTACATTTGATCGTTGTTATTGTTGTCGTGTCGTTTTGGTGACATTTAGCATAGATATGGGTCTTCAAGCCTTGATGACTAGAGCTGCAAGCATAGATAGCCGTGGATAGCCGCAAGTTTAGCATATTATCTATGGCCGCAAGTTTCGGGGGTCGATGGCTATAGAGGAATATTTCACCAAGTTTGAAAAGGGAAATTTGATCGTTACTATTCTCAAAAAAGAAATTACCATAAATTGAAGACAGAAATAATTAGTATCACAATTTCGTGTATTGAAAAAAAATGTTAGTTGTATAATATTCATATTTTAACCTTATTTAATTGCATAAAGTCACGTTTATACTTTCGAGGTAGGTATGTTAGTTGTATAATATTCATATTTTAACCTTATTTAATTGCATAAAGTCACGTTTATACTTTCGAGGTAGGTATGTTAGTTTTATAATATTCATATTTTAACCTTATTTAATTGCATAAAGTCACGTTTATACTTTCGAGGTAGGTATGTTAGTTGTATAATATTCATATTTTAACCTTATTTAATTGCATAAAGTCACGTTTATACTTTCGAGGTAGGTATGTTAGTTTTATAATATTCATATTTTAACCTTATTTAATTGCATAAAGTCACGTTTATACTTTCGAGGTAGGTATGTTAGTTGTATAATATTCATATTTTAACCTTATTTAATTGCATAAAGTCACGTTTATACTTTCGAGGTAGGTATGTTAGTTGTATAATATTCATATTTTAACCTTATTTAATTGCATAAAGTCACGTTTATACTTTCGAGGTAGGTATGTTAGTTTTATAATATTCATATTTTAACCTTATTTAATTGCATAAAGTCACGTTTATACTTTCGAGGTAGGTATGTTAGTTGTATAATATTCATATTTTAACCTTATTTAATTGCATAAAGTCACGTTTATACTTTCGAGGTAGGTATGTTAGTTGTATAATATTCATATTTTAACCTTATTTAATTGCATAAAGTCACGTTTATACTTTCGAGGTAGGTATGTTAGTTTTATAATATTCATATTTTAACCTTATTTAATTGCATAAAGTCACGTTTATACTTTCGAGGTAGGTATGTTAGTTGTATAATATTCATATTTTAACCTTATTTAATTGCATAAAGTCACGTTTATACTTTCGAGGTAGGTATGTTAGTTTTATAATATTCATATTTTAACCTTATTTAATTGCATAAAGTCACGTTTATACTTTCGAGGTAGGTATGTTAGTTGTATAATATTCATATTTTAACCTTATTTAATTGCATAAAGTCACGTTTATACTTTCGAGGTAGGTATGTTTTACTTATTTAGTTAGTTGTATAACATCTAATGATAAAATTATCGTGAATTAGTGAAAAAAGACTAGGAACATACAAATTTGAAGGCATTTTTCGTAGTTTTTTCAAATATATTTTTTTATAATAAATAATAGGATGCGGCAATGTTTTTACAACTCATCGTTTTTAATATATATGCTTTCATGTCATCAAAAAACTTAATACGTCAAAATCTCATTGGCGCTAAACTGCATTTGTTCCTTTTTTCTTCAATACTTCGTTTATAATGTACATATATGTATTCTTTCATTTAAAGTAAAAAAAACATCAAAATTATGTTGGCGCTTAACTACACATGTTCCAATGCGGTTATGAAACGAAAATGAAATTATTACTAACCACACATTTTCCCCACTGTCTGGATATCTCCTTGGCAATTTAAATTTATTTGATTTGGACCCACAAACACGAGAACAACGATTTCTAGCAACACTGTGTGCACTCGCTCCAAGCAACTTTTCAGCTGTCTTGAACACATAACAATTGGAGAACATTTTTATTGCACGTGAATATAAAATCACACACAAAAAGTATTTTCATTGAAGCAAATCGGTCATAGTTTCCATATCACAAAATAGGCGTGACAAAACCTATTTCGATAACATAATTAAATTTAGATAAGAATTTAAATTAGACTGTAATGAAAATGGAAACTTCATCATAAATTTAGTTTACAGAATTTTCAAAACAGATAGCGAGAACTGTCATTTGTCTTCTGTCATCACTTTCAAACGGTTTACTCACAAGAACCATAAGTGCATTTCCTGAATAGTATCAGTGCCTGATAATGGCATTGAATTATGAGAGTAATTTTTTTTATTTCAGTCCGAAACCAGTGGTATGCATGAGCCATGTAAATAAAGGTGTAAATAAAAATTAATTCTATGAAAAATTACTAAATTACAATAAGTAATTTATAAAAAATGTGCCAATAAAATGCTTTACTCCACAGAAATAAAAGTTCCATTAGCGCCTTTTTTCCTTAAGCTAAATGCTGAGTACTATTCAGCAGATAAGAATCAGCTTGAACGATACAATAAAAGTTATAATTACCGTCAGTAAGTTTTCTAAATCTGTGGTGGCTCTGGTGACCATAGTTTTAGTTTCTTTACATGATGGAAGCGAACAGTAAGGATCTTTTGTTAAAATAATTACTTGACTTTATTTAACATCACACAGACTAAAGATTTAGAGGTCGTTATTTGCTGACGCTAAGTCATTTTATATTTCTTTTTTTTTAACTTTCTTCTGTCAACTTCCAAGAAGAGACTTGTTATGTGATTGAATGAGAAATATGTTTCAAAGAAGAATGGGGCTATTTTGGATTTCGTTACAAGCAGTATTGGTTTTAAATGTTTATTAAGAGCTCGAAAATATTATGATTAACATTTCAAGTAACTTTTGTAGACTGTTCCGTTAAAAATGGACAAAGTATCGATGCGAGGAAACACTTGCCATTAATTAAAAAACTTAAACAAAGCTTAGTAGTATAATCACAATGTTGGTGTTTCCATCCTGGTCAGCAACTCACGGAACTGTACAATGGAGAAAAGCATTTGATGACAGTTGTGAATCTATGAAAAGAAAAAAACTTCATGACCATATTTTGTTAGAGAAGTCGCGATCAATTAAAACTTGCGATTTATAATAAGCTTAAAATAACAAAAAGAGAGAAAAGCTTCAAAATAATTTTATAACAGCATTTGCAAATTTTTTGCCAGATTGCCAGTAAGCTACTCTAAAATAAAGAAACGGAAGTTCGTTGGAACGAACAAGAATTACAGCAAAGAAAAATATTAACACCAAAGTAACAAAGAACCAATCGCTGTTCGCGAGAAAAGGCTATAGAAATGAATATAATTTCCTTCATTTTATTTATAAAAAGGCAAGAATGAAATTGTCGAACTTAAAGATTTTAATATATCCTCAAATATACCGATGCCAGTTCATATTTTCAGCCTCTTTTTTCGAAGATAATTTAGTCGTGTCTTCAAGTTGATCCGTATTGTCTTCACATTACTTGTGCGTGAACAGTTTAAACTTGTATTAGTCCATACAGAACTTTTATATAGAAAAATAAAACAAGTTCAGAATTTGTTTCAAAAGCTCATATCTGAAATAGTACTTATTATAATGAAAAAAATATTAAAGATTTGACTTAGTTGCATTTGAATTCTGAAGTTGAATAACAAAAAACTTTATAATTTAAGATAGGAAAATATTTTTCTGTCATTTTGCTCTATAAAAATCGCAAGTACATCATTCAACATCTTTCTATAAGTGAGCGATAGTGGGGTAGCTTAAGGTTAGTTGGATTTTAATAAATGTACACATATGTGTTACTTCTTTCTGTGCATTATATACATTCGATTATGTGCATATCTGACCGTCTAAAATAATACCTGTGATTATATCTACGCTCTAATAAGTTCATTCATTCAATCATAGATTGCCATTGTAGAATGGAGCGATTTGTTGCCGCTACGAAACAATAATTTGACATTGTTTTTATGACGACGAGGGGAACTTGTGAATGAATGAGGTTATTCGCCATATTTATTGTCTTAAATATTGTTTTACCCGTTCACTTTACATAGGATTATATTACTCATACTGTTTTTCAGAATAAGTCATTAACATAAAAATGAGACTCATTTGACACGATGATGAAAAAAACGGTTTTGTTACATGTAACTACTCTTTATAACGAAGTCCGGTCCGGTCAAACGGGTAGTCCAAAGTTTTTTCTTCGTTAAGATTATGGAAACAATGACAACCGTTGATGAATATAAGATATTAAATATTACCCATCTTTACTTTATGTTTCTACTATGCTTGTCATCTCTTCTTTCTTCTTTTTTGTATCCGTTGATCAAGGGACAACGATTATGAAAAAGGAAAGCGTTGGATCTACTTTGAGAGCAATTTAATTAATTTCCCTTTTCAACTTCTAAAATATAGACTTAATAAGTATATCTTTACCACGCAAGACGTAAAAATGCATTCACAGACATAATTTAGTTGGCCATGTAATAGTTAAAAGGTCTCTAAATTTTTTGTACTTGGAGAAAAAGAAAAAATAATTTATTTCAGCATTGTTCACATATTTCACATTTGCCACTTGGTGTTTCCGAAGAATTCCAGTTATTTATGTACTAAAAAACCGCAATTCATGCTGTTAATATTTCCTTGTTTCACTAAACATTTGATTGCAATTTCTACATAGCGTTATCACTGTGACCGATAGCATATTTGAATCCGAATATTAGATTCCAAGTAGGGATGATCGATATTCATCGATGGTGACTAAACATCGATGTTCAGCTGGAAAACATCGATGTTTTGACTTCGATAACATCGACACATCGATGTTTTGAGAATAAAATATCGGAACGTCAATATACTCTTTAGGGCCATCTGGCGTGCATTATGATGTACTACCTAGATGACCTCTTATATCATGTTTAACTATTTTACACTAGATGTCACCGATGACATAACCGGAGTAAGCTGTACGAATAGTTAGTCTTTGCTTGCATTTCACAGATTGAGTGACCTTGTGAAGCAGAACGGAAGCGAATCTAAGTTGCTAAATGTTATTCATGTTAATAATGAAACTTCGGAAACGAAATAACAGGTATGGTAAATCATTATTTTGTCTTATTATTTCTTTGTCCAGTAAACTTGTACTTTTGAAGTAATTTAACCTATAATGTAATTAATTTGCTCACTGTTACCATGTTTTTTAGGTTACTTTGTGAAAGAAAGTGAATAAATTTCCCGAGATTTCACGATATTTGCTGCTTGCTGCTTTTATTTTGCATTGAAAGTGTGAGGAGGATTCTTTTTTTCGGTTTCGAGCGGCTTCGCATGTGTAAGTGAATGACTTATGCTAAACTCTTTTCAATTTCAAAATGGACGACAGGGCGAGTGACGGAGGGATTGCGTAGGGTTGGGAAAGAGCGATATTAATCGAAACTGGCGAAATATAGATACTAAAGAAAAAGAAAATTATTTTTAATGGTAGTCGCATAGAAAAAAGTTTAAAGATTAAATAGATAGGCGGTAAATACAATTTTGTGCAATATTACTTATGTACCTACCTAAACAATTGATTATAGAGTGTACGTATACTTTATGTTAATGTTAATTTAAAGAGATCTAAAATTTTGCACTTTCTTTATCAGTAATGTTTCCTTGCAGTGCCTCCAAAACATTTTAGGTGATAAGTATAACAAAGAAGCATACAATAGCGTAACAATATTTTTTAAAAATTTTCAAAATGCTTCCAAAGAGCCAATACGGGAAATATTTTGACAAAATAAATGATTCTAACGCGAAATGTCGGTCCTGTGGAAAAAATTTAAAAACCTTGGGCAACACTTCCAATTTGAAATGTCATTTAGATAAGAAACATCCAAATTTAATGCCCAAGCGCGAACTTAAGAGTACTACACCAACACCATCTTCAACTGCAACAACCTTTAAAGAACCCAGTGTTATGCCTTCAACTAGTACCGCTAATGTTATATTGGAAATGTCTGAATCAAGGAGCGATTCCGAAAAAAGTTACACGGTTAATGTCAGAAATTCATTCTCTCAACCAACTCTAAGCTCTGACTTTAGTAAAATATCTCAATATGCTGAAATGGGCTCAAAGGGAATTCAGCTGACGAATAGCATTTTATATATGATTTGTAAAGACTCTCAACCTCTTCAAATTTTAGAAAACGAAGATTTTCTGAATTTAATGAAAGTCGCTTGTCCTTTGTACAAGGTGCCGTCAATTCACTTTGAAAAGAATGTTAGAAACTAAGTATGACGCTATTAGAGAGCACTTTAGAGGAAACCTTCAAAAAGTAAATGGTTTGATTTTAACGACAGACATTTGGACAGACACGATGCAAACTAAAAGTTTTTTGGGTGTGACTGCCATATTTTGTAATGAAGAGGAAGAATTAGAATTCGTATCGTTAGGAGTTAATGATTTAACGCGATCTCATACTGCGGAATACATAGCGGATACAGTATCGAAGACTTGTAAGGAGTGGAATATTGAAATCAGTAAAATTGTGGCAGTTGTCACTGATGCTGGCGCCAGTATTGTTAAAGCAATAGAAATTGTGTTTGGTAGAAGTCATCATATACACTGCTACGCTCATATGTTGAATTTGGTGGCACAAAAATCAATCGAAAAAACACCTAATTTGCCTGACCTAATAGCTGCAGTCAAAATAATTGTAACGTGGTTTAAGCAATGTGTTACCGCTAGTGATGAATTGAGGCGAGAATCTGATTTGAAACTGATCCAAGATGTTTCCACACGTTGGAACTCAACGTTTTATATGATTGAGAGATTTTTAAAACTGCGCCCTGCAATCAATAACATTATTAATTGCCACACCAGTGCACCAGAAATGTTGAATGCAAAACAAATTATTGACTTAACTGAAGTATGTGACATTTTACGACCAATAGAAATTACTACTCGTGAAGTCTGCAGTGAAAAGTATGTAACCTGTAGTAAAGTAATCCCACTTACCAGATTACTTACTATAAAAGTGACTGGCTGCCAACCAAAACAGACAATCGGAGAAAATTTAAAAAATGATGTAATTGGAGAAATAAAGAACGGATTGCTACAAACGGAAAATGTTAATATCCTTGCAGTCGCCACTCTCATGGAGGATCCATGAGAGTCCATACTCCATGAGAGACATCCGTTTCAAAAATATACATTTCCAAGATGCTTTTGCCTGCTCTAGAGCCATTAATAATATCAAGGAATTAATTAAAAATATTGAGATGAATGAACGAACTGAAAATGATCTATTGGCGGAGATTTCTATAACACAAACGGAAGAAGACAAGAGTGTGTTGAACACTATAGATATATGGAATGATCATTTTAAACTTGGTAACGAAAAGAATAATATATTGGCTGGGCAACGTGACACGAATATGCCTACGGAATTACAATTTTATTTAAAAAGCCCGGTAGCTGATTTAAAACAAGACCCATTACTTTTATGGAAAGGGCTAGAATCTACCTACCCCAACTTAAAGAAAATTGCTGTAAAATATTTGTGTTTCACAGCAACTTCCACAGCTTCAGAGAGGCTTTTTTCTAAAGCTGGCCAACTCCTGTACCAGCAACGTAACAGACTGAAGGGAAAATTGCTAACAAAGTTAATTTTTTTACAAAGTGTACCCAAAAAATATTGGGAATGTTAATTTTTTCATTGTATTTTTTTTAATAACAATCAACACATGTTTGTAAAAAATACATTTAGTTTTATTTCCTACCGAAAACATGGATGTTTTTGGACATATGTTTTTCAATCGATGTTTATCGTACATCGATGCTTTTGATTCGATGTTAACATCGATGTTTTTCTAATATCGATCATCCCTAATTCCAAGTAACGTAATAATGATAGTTATTACTCATATAAATACCTGTTCACATACTCACCGAGACTCGACGAGAAGGATTGCGTCGAACTCGGCCATTTTCGTCTCGCAGACAACACAGCTTCTTCTTTCTGCAGAAGCTGTACTTACAGGCATAGTTAGCACAATTCTTATTGCTATATAAACATTAGGATAAATGTAGTAAATAATATTGTAATTCAAGATGAACATGATAAATGTTGTAATTCATTTTTAATCATGTTTTCACTTAGATGACTGGCGTCTTTAATAAAGTCTGATATATTAGACGCTAAAACCTGTAGTTCTTCGTAAAACTCATAACAATATATATCTTTCCTTGCTCCATGTTGAAATACTGTACCTAAATCATTACAGTGCTTCAAAAATTCGCTATTTGTTAAATATTTTAAATTTCCTATTTCTTATAAGAATCCAAAATTATTGTAGTATTGAGTGAGTGCAGTAAATCTCATGTCACTGTGTTGTATTACGGCATCAACCATTGCAGTAAAGAAATCAGTTCTGAATCTACTTTCAGCAGAATCCATAGGTTTATCTTCAGCTTAATAACTGAACATCCTCCTTTTTCTGCGAACCCTCTTCTCTTTAAATATCCTTGGAATTTCATAGCTGCTCTTTTCTGTGAACTCGTAGTCTTTTATAGTACAATCATTGAAGCCCGTTTCCCGTAATTTCTGGATCCGACCACGAACATTATTAAAATTGTCAATAACGACCTTCAAATTTATATTGACTTTTTGTCAGCTTTTATTCACGCAGATTAATATTTCGTACCGCACGTGTATCGAAATAATAAATTGTAGAGTTAGCATTTCGGGTACGATTGCTTGGCAATGGCAGAGAGTATCTGCATCTTCAGATTGATTTTCCAGACTATTTATACAATCGGTAATGTCACCAGACTGAAAGCATATTGCTTTCACTGAAGCGATTCGGCTTTTCCATCTCGTATCAGACAAGGATTTTAAGGTAATCTTCAATTTATCCTTTATTAATTTAAAAAATAAAAATAACTCGACGTTTGCAAAATATACATTCAAATTTGTATTGAAATCAACATTTTTAATAAGTATGTATTTCTGAACCAAATGTGTTGTTGTATCGTCGACAGGTGGGCTGTTAGCAGATACTGCATCTTTGCTAACAACCTACCTAAAGATGTTGTGATACAACAAAACCTAGGTCGTGGTAAAGAACTTAAAGAAAGTATAAATAATACTACATCACGTAATTTGATTTAATTGTGAAGTATGTATTTCAAATATTAATTGATAATTATTTTAAAATCACAAGCCAACACCTGAGATATCTTTAAAACCTTTTGTCAGTATATTTATAACCCATCCACTAGAAAAAACATTGCAATCGAATGTTTAATTTTTAAGATGATCATATTTTCGCAAATCAATTGATTGTATTAATCTATCTATCTCAATCTTTCATTTAATGCAGTTCTTCATAATATTTAGATATTACTTTATATCGTGCACTAAATTACATACCAGAAAAATTATATCCAAATCACTTCTTAAAATAGTTCTCATAAGAAAAGACACAGGACTAACAAATACTGAACACTGAAAAATAGTTCTCATAAGAAAAGACAGAGGACTAACAAATACTGAACACTGAAAAATAGTTCTCATAAGAAAAGACAGAGGACTAACAAATACTAAACACTGAAAAATAGATCTCATAAGAAAAGACAGAGGACTAACAAATACTAAACACTGAAAAATAGTTCTCATAAGAAAAGACAGAGGACTAACAAATACTAAACACTGAAAAATAGTTCTCATAAGAAAAGACAGAGGACTAACAAATACTAAACACTGAAAAATAGTTCTCATAAGAAAAGACAGATGACTAACAAATACTAAACACTGAAAAATAGTTCTCATAAGAAAAGACAGAGGACTAACAATAAAATTTACAATATTTTATAGCAAAGTTTCTTACGTTACCTATACCGTATGCTTTAAATCAAAGTATTTTTTATTAAATTTGATTTTTACAATTTGAACATCGAACTCTACACAGTGTCCGGGAATAAGTGTCGGACGAAGATCGATGTTATTCCTTGACTGAAGAAAGTGGAT
Source organism: Druceiella hillmani (assembly GCA_039881145.1). Classification (NCBI taxonomy): domain Eukaryota; kingdom Metazoa; phylum Arthropoda; class Insecta; order Lepidoptera; family Hepialidae; genus Druceiella; species Druceiella hillmani. The sequence continues at coordinate 11,794,411 of JAYKKI010000033.1, forward strand.
TGACGTTAAAATAAAATTTAAAAGATGACTTTTTCCAGAAAATTTAAAATAATATTCATAATTATTTGTCATCTTTTTCATACACACGATATTTGCGCACATTGTTCAGCGTCGCTTGGGGAAATAACCCGCCAATAGCTGCGAAGACATTGCCACTACGGGTAAACACCGTACTCCGGCAAGTATTGCGTGTGTTAAAGAGTTATGTGCAATATTTTTTTTGCACTCAATTAGAAAAAGGGCGTGTTTTACATTTTAGTTCGACGACAATTTATTCCTTTATAGCCAACGAATAGAGTCTTTCTTTGTCTGTCGTCTATTCCTGGATACCAGAACAATCATAACAAAGATTGCGATCAACGTTGTATTAGTAATTGTTTTAATAAGTCAGTATGTTCAATCATCACAATAGAAACATAGTCAATTTTACTTAGAATTTCTTTCAGTGTAGGGTAGGTATTTTTAGAGTGACGTAGCGAAATTGCAAAAAATAGAATTGATGTAACAGCAGCAAATAAACCAGCATTTTTCTGATGCATATAGAGTCAAATTGCTTGATCACAACTGGGTAAGTACCCAGCAGCATAATTAATACCCTCTTTTTATACTGATAATAAAATTTTCCCTAGTATGCTAGAACACCCGCAAGCCGTTGGATATTCTGGACTAACATATATAGACATTAGAAGTGGTAAGTGTAGTTCGTCCGCTGCTAATACCCATGCTCAATATTTCAAAACGCTTCTCGGTCTTGAAGGGTTTCAAACACTAGGTAAAATTGACGATAGATGTGTTAAACCTGTGGTGATTATGACGGATGATGGAGGGCTAGACGAAAATTCACGATACCCAAAGGTAATAGCGTTTGCTATGCACCAGTTTAAATGACATGATCTCGATGCATTATTTATAACTACGAATGCTTCTATCAATTATATTTGGGCCTTGTATCTTCTATCAATTGTATTTGGACAACCGTTGCGTTAAAATTGATAGGAATTTAGAAAGGTCCAATTTTAAGTTTGCTGAAAATGTATTAGCTCAATGGCGTCCGGTGAACCTGAGTTCCTGATTTACCAGACATTAATTAGTATTCAGAACATGTGCGTGAAGACAATACTTACTTTAAATTGTAAAATGTAATAATAGGGATAGCTGTCTTCCAAGAAGATATTTGTTTAGATTACTAAAGAACAGATTTCTTTTATCGCCACTAAAAGCAAAGCAGACTGTTGATGACTTGATTTTCGATGATGGAGGGAAATTCTTAGTCTTCTACTCAATTTAGCTTTACACTTAAATTCTTCACCTAAAGAGATTCTACGTATGCCCTGCGATTATTTTTGTGCAACGGTAAAATCGAAATGATGGGTAGGTTAAAAATGACCAAAATGTTGCTTACGTGCTTTTGTTTGTTAATTTTATATATCCGTTAATTTTGTAGACACTGGACACATCGAAAAAAGTTTTAAAAAAATTGTTTCTTTTTTTTCATTATATGGTTTAATTCGCATGTCTTAATCGATAAAAAATCTGGTCACTCATTAAAATGTAATCATGTATATTAACTACTTATTAAAAAAACAAACAAAATATATTGCAAAATAAAATTAACAGGTATTATTAATATTGTACATTTATATAGTTAGTTATAAACCGTGTCACAATAAAACCTTTCTTAAATAAGCAGCCACTCAACAATAACGACATTCCTAACATGTTTAATAGTTTTAATTTCAAGAAATTGAGGCAACAATAATGTGGCTTCTAACTTCACTAATTATAAGTAGTTCGCTTTCGAATGGCCATTTCCGACATCTTTGGAAAAACGTGAGTATCAGCGCTTTGAAATTTGGGAACTTAAACCTTTTAGATCTAATAATAGATTTGCTTTATAAAAGTCTGATTCTAAAAATGGATTATTCCAAGTAATTTTCTTTTAAATCTTTCATGTAAAGTAGCTCTGGCAAACCGCATAGATTTCAATGTTTTTCATATCCCTTTATCTCTAGCCAAAACACTGATAGCAAAGTGAACACTAGAGGTGCGCAAAATGTATCAGTGAAAAGAAAAGAGAGATATATATCATTTGATTGGAAATATATGTATCAGTCATTTATAGTATACTTTATCACAATTTTCACATTCGATTGCGAGTAGCCACGTCGTCGAAATGGCCGTCGTTCTCGGAAATCGTTCTCGTTGAGATTCGGTGTGTATGTGAACAGGAAATTATTTGAGTAATAACAGCTATTGGTTCTTTGTTACTTTGGTGTTAATATTTTTCTTTACTGTAATTCTTGTTGATTTCAACGAACTTCCGTTTCTTTATTTTAGAGTAGCTTACTGGCAATCTGGCAAAAAAATTTGCAAATGCTGTTATAAAATTATTTTGAAGCTTTTCTCTCTTTTTGTTATTTTAAGCTTACTATAAATCGTAAGTTTTAATTGATGGCGAATTCTCTAACAAAATATGGTCATGCAATTTCTTTCTTTTCATAGATGCACAACTGTCATCAAATCTTTTTCTCCATTGTACGGCTCCTTGAATTGCTGACCAGGATGAAAACACCTAAATTATGATTATCTTAGAATAATGAGTACTCCAGAAGGCGAGAACACGCTCGATAGTGTGTCCAAAACACTACGCATAAAATGCGTAGTATCAAAACGCGGCTGTCGGTGCAGTTTAAGACACAGCTCTGAAAGGTTACGTGACAATATAGCTTAAAATGCTGGCTTGTGCTATTCTAACCTGCAAAAATATCACTGAACTGCCAAAGAAACAAATGGGGATTACTTTTCGTACATAAACACTATTACTTAATTTCATTTTAAATTAACTATGCAATTTTATAATATCGAAGTAGATTATTATTAACAGAAGCGCGCCACTTTTTTTGGTGTTGTAACCTCTTAAAAATTGTTTACCCAAATTAAAACATTTTAACTGCTCGATACTGAAAAATGTAAAATTTTATTTGTAAAAAAATTGGGATTTGGAAAATGTCGGAAATCATTTGGAGAATTTGGTATAACGTTTGGATTTCCGTTATCATATTAAATTTTAGAATAATTTACGTATTGCGTATATAATCACTATATGCAGGATTATGGCAAGAAACACGTTACATTCGGACATTTCCTCAGTCTTCTTTAATTTCTTGAAAAATGCGAACCGATATTGTTTAAAATATGAAGAAATTTTATCACGACATTGAATGCTAATTAATAAAAATAATTGTTTCGTCCTTTTTTGAATTTCTTTAGTACGAGATCGAATATTTTCAAACTTTTACTATGGGGTTTTTCACATTTCTTTTTACTTTAAGACACTAAGATAATTTTTCTTTTTGTATTAAGTGTTAAGTGATGAATAAAATGGTAAAATGTGACAAAATTTTTAAATAATTTTAATTTAAATACTTTGGCCATTGGTTGTGGTCAGAATAAATATTTTAGAAATTTGACATGGCGGCCATTATACTATTAAGCTTTGTTCATGGTTTTTTAATTAATTACAAGTACTTCCTCGCATCGACACTGTCCATTTTGGATGGAACGGTCTACAAAAGTTATTTGAAGTTTTTATCATGATATTTTCGGGTTCTTAATAAACATTTTTACAGCCAATTCTGCTTGTAACGAAATCCAAAATAGCCCCATTCTTCTTTGAAACATATTTCTCATTCAATCACATAATTCTCTTTCTCTTCTTGGAAGTTCAAAGAAAGTTAAAATTTAAAAAAAAAGAAATATAAAATGACTTAGCGTCAGTAAATAACAACATCTAAATTTTTAGTCTGTGTGATGTTAAATAAACTCAAGTAATTATTTTAACCAAAGATCCTTACTGTTCGCTTCCATCATGTAAAGAAACTAAAACTATGGTCACCAGAGCCACCACAGAGTTAGAAAACTTACTGACGGTAATTATAACTTTTATTGTATCGTTCAAGCTGATTCTTATCTGCTGAATAGTACTCAGCATTTAGCTTAATGAAAAAAACGCGCTAATGGAACTTTTATTTCTGTGGAGTAAGGCATTTTATTGCCACATTTTTTATAAATTACTTATTGTAATTTAGTAATTTTTCATAGGTATTCAGCATTCATTTTTATTTACATCTTTATTTACATGGCTCATGCATACCACTGGTTTTGGACTGAAATAAAAAAGTTACTCTCATAATTAAATGCCATTATCAGGTACTGATACTATTCAAGAAATGCACTTTTGGTTCTTGTGAGTAAACCGTTTAAAAATGATGACAGAAGACAAATGACAGTTCTCCCTATCTGTTTTGAAAATTCTGTGAACTAAAGTTGTGATGAAATTTCCATTTTCATTACAGTCTAATTTAAATTCTTATCTAAATTTAATTGTGTTATCGAAATAGGTTTCGTCACGCGTATTTTGTGATCTGGAAACTATGACCGATTTGCTTCAATGAAAATACTTTTTGTGTGTGATTTTATATTCACGTGCAATAAAAATGTTCTCCACTTGTTATGTGTTCAAGACAACTGAAAAGTTGCTTGGAGCGAGTGCACACAGTGTTGTTAGAAAACGTTGTTCTCGTGTTTGTGGGTCCAAATCAAATAAATTTAAATTGCCAAGGAGATATCCAGAGACTGGGAAAAATGTGTGGTTAGTAATAATTTCATATTCGTTACATAACACCATTGGAACATGTGTAGTTAACCGCCAACATAATTTTGATGTTTTTTTTTACTCGAAACGAAAAAAATACATATATATATACATTATGAACGAAGTATTGAAGAAGAAATGAACAAATGCAGTTTAGCACCAATGAGATTTTGACGTATTAAGTTTTCTGATGACATGAAAGCATATATATTAAAAACCATTCGTTGAAAAAACATTGGCGCTCTCTATTATGTATTATAAAAAAATCGTTTGAAAAAAAAACTAAGAAAAATGCCTTTGAATTTGTATGTTCCTAATCTTTTTTCACTAATTCACAATGATTTTATCATTAGACATTACACAACTAACATACCTACCTCGAAAGTATAAACGTGACTTTATGCAATTAAATAAGGTTAAAATATGAATTTAGAATGCAATAAAAAGACGGCAAATTACGACGCCTGATTAATGTCACAATAAAAAATAATCCCTTTTCCAACTTGGTTCACCACCAGATGAAATACTCCACACTCCACAGCCATCGAGCTCCGAAACTTGCGGCCATAGATAATATACTAAACTGCCGGCTCTTGTCATCAAGACCACAGAACAGATACCATAATTAATATACTAATATGACAGATATGTTAATCAATACTTTTGGAGACATTTAGCACATACCCATAGACACGACAACATAACAACGATCAAATGTAACATTGTGGTTTGTTTTTACAACATGAATTAATTATTTTTTGTGTATTACATAAAAGACTATACATTAAAAGTAATGTATTTAACTAAAATAATTTTCAGAGGTGATTATTTTATTAGAAAAATTTATTTGAAGTTGGTTATTTTTAATTTGTTAAAAAATTTGTGAAAAATAAATATTCTAGCTATTTGTTATAATTATTTCAAGTTCATTACTATATTTAGTAACATTAAACAGAAATTAATATTTAAAAAAACAAACTTAAAAGGACCAAAATTTAAAAAGCAAGAAGGATCCGCTACAAATACAAATACGAAGTAATATATTTGCCTAAAAATTTATAAAATAGTGATGCAGAAAAAGTGAATTAATGAAATTTAAAAATGTTAAAACCTATTTGCACCTAAACAAAATATTAAAACAATTTTTAAATTTTTTTATAATAAAAAATCGCTATCGGTAATTATTTCTTAAATACAATTCGTTTTTAATGCATATTTTTTCATGTAATATCAAGAAAACACCTAAAATTTCATTGGTGCTGAACTGCAGATATACCATACCGTTATAATTTTGGGTTATACTAATTTACAATACTTAATTATTTTGTTTTTTTTTGTTTTAATTCCAACCTTGCTCAGAATATATTACATTATACCTATGTGTGCTTGTTTAGTTAAAATGAGCACTACCTTTATAACATCAAATGTTGAATAAAGTTGATTCTGATTTCTAACCTACAGACGTATTATATTAGATAGATGAAGAAAGAGGTGAGAGAGCGCAATGATATACAGGGCTACTGGTTATATGTCATTATCCCTTTAAGGAGATCTAGTAGAAGTCATTAGCAACCAAATGACCTCTAAGTACATTATACCAAAATAGACCGTAATCGATATGCTTGTATTTTTACAAAATTTTCAGAAAATCAGGGTTGACATATTTAAAAATTATTAAACAAACAATGGAATTTCATGGTATTTACTTTTATATACACATTATGATACGTAATAATTGTTTTAATGAGAGCTCCATAACTCAACAAGTTTTATATTTTTTATACAATTCTAAAAAAAATATTAATTTCTGCAAAAAGTCACTGATGTACATAGACGGCGGAACATTTTAAAATATCTATGTAGGGTAAGGTGGTATAGGAGTACGCACTTAAGCTTTATAAGGTTAAAAGAAAACAAATAAATTGATTATTCTAATCAGTTCTTATTTTAATTGAATAATAATCTAATAACATAATTATATTATGAGTAACAATATCTTAATTAAATATAATTTTGGGATATTAGGTAAAAATAAAAAATTGGTATTTGCGAACTCTTACACACACAGGTGTATAAGTATACGCACGGGGGTCGATAAAAGTAGTGCGTATGTTAATCAACACATAAATCACAAATAAAGTCACCAAACCCTGTATAAGCGGTGCATATTTCATGCCACCAAGTTTTACACTTCGCACACTGAATCCAGTCTTCTTCTTCGTCTTCTTCTTTGTATACTTTTTGATATCCTCCACAAGTATAAATTATATTTGGTTTACTTTTTGTTACTTTCGTCTTCTTTTTGGTATTTTTCGTCTTTTTTAGTGTCTTATCAGCAGTCTTTTTTGGTTTAGGATTTGGAAGCAGTGTATTCAATCTTACTCTTTTTGGTTTATTCTTCTCTTGTATCACTTTCTCCGACTCCTGTTTATATGGAGAGCTACTAATTATATCAGATCTTTTCTTCTTCCTTGTAGATCTTTGGACAGTTTCGACGTGAGGTAATGGAGCTACTTCAAAAACCGATGTATGCGATCTTGATGTTGACGCAATATCAACAGATGGACCAGCAATCTCCATCGATTTTTCTGGTGTTTTCGGCGTTGTTGGAGAAGTATGCATAGCTGGTATAGGAGGCAACGTTGTCGATGCATTTTCGATGTTTTCAGCTACATTTGTATCATTGATTGTAACACCATTAGGATTTGGAGCTGGCAATGGCGTGGGTGGTACAGTAGAAACCATGTCAGGTTGTGGTCGATCAGTCACTTAATTGCATAAAAAATCTTCTTCCTTAAATACATTCGGATTGTAGGGATATATGCCCGTAACTTTAAAGCCTTCCACAGCATTAGCCAAAGTAGCAGCCTTAAAATAGGCAGGTGTAAGTATGGAGGCTAGTTGATAAGGTGTAATAGCGCGACCTGGGTGATTTTTGTGCCATATTTCACATTCGCTGGCTTAGAATTTTTTTAAGCTATTGAAAAAACAGCGATCCAAGGGCTGAGTTCGGTGGCTGCTATGAGGAGGTAATGTTAATGCATGTATGTGATTGTCACGGAAAAAGTTCACAGCCTTTAAAGAGCAATGTGACGTATGATTATCCAAAATGAGTAGAACAGGGTTTTCGGCAGATGGTTTTACATGATCTTTAAAATGGGAGAGCCAGTCCGGAAAGATGTCACTGTTAATGAAGCTGTAATCAGATACCATGCCAATGGCAAAAGGTGGAGCGCCATCCAAAAGTTCAGCTTTCATTCTTTTTCGAGCGTATATGAAGGCCGGTGGAACATAGTATTCACTAGCGCTCATCGCACACACTACAGTCACGTTGGTTTCTCTTTCAGCGCTTGAAATTTTATTCACACAACGTTTTCCTTTGGTAGATATTACTTTCGGTGGTTTATTAGGAACTGTAGATATCCTTGTTTCGTCCATATTAAATATAGCATGGAGCGGGAAATTGTAGACATCCATGAGGTCAGACAGATTTTTAAAGAAATGGTCGCATTGAGGCTTGTTAAAGCCTATGGCTCGAGCAATACTCGTTGATGTAGGTTGCCTCAAAGACAAATCTGGATATCTTTTACGTAAACCTCGTAGCCACTCTTTACCAGCCATTTTTTTCTCTCCATTAAAACGATGCGGTATGTTGTTTTTTTCTGCAAATTGAAATGCTAGTTCCCTAAGTCCCTTTGGAGTTAGCCCCTAAAACATTCCATCAATTTTTTTATATAGTCACATAGTTCTTGCTCCATCTCCGGTGAAAAAGTAGTGTCATATCTCCCAAGAGACGTAGCTGGTGTAGCTCTTTTAAGTCTCTTACGAAGAGTGGCTTCATTAAGTTCTAGCGAACGGGCTACGCTCCTTATTGATTCGCCGTCATTAACACGCTGTCTTGCATTTTCAAGATCGGTAATGGATCAGAGACTTCGATCTGAAGTCCGTTTTCGTCGAGACATACTGAAATAGAAAAAAATAAAAAAATTGTGTAGCTTGTACTACATAATTTTTTTATTTTTTACACGTGTATAAGATAGGCGTATAGGAGTACGCGCGTACTCATACACACCTTCGCACTGCGTCATCTTACACAACAGCATCTTCTAATGCAAACAAATCTACTACTGCCATGTAGCGGTCATTCGCGGAATTATGCTCGTGTACAACATAACCTTGATAAACCGGCATTCGAGAACAGTAATCGTTTTATATGAAATACGTGACGCTTTTGAGTTGTAATACTTTAAAAATGATGAAAATAAATAACAAACTTTAAAAAAAACTTCAAACTTACCTTACTTCTCTGTTTTACTTCACTTTTGATTTTTTTTCGTGACGCACTCCTACACGTTTAGCCGGTCTAAACTCAACTGAAGTTAGCTTCAAGTATCAAACCGTTTAGTCACTAGCTTCACTGCGTACTCGTCCGCGTACTCTTAGAACACCTTACCCTGTTATTATTTATCTAATAAGATACAAATATGTACCTGAAGTTACAAAACTGTTGAACAAACTTTACTATTTTTGCAAAAGGGGAAAATCATCTCCTTTTCTAAATTTATAAAAAGTTCTTTATTTTATATTATTTATAGAAATAAAATACTTAAAGTAGGTATTTACAGTTGGTTTTCAAAATGTGAGTTTCTATTTAGGATAAAGGTTCGCATTCTTTTCCTTAATTGACTCTTTATTACAAAATCTTGATATATTGATTCTCATTTCATTTGCTGCGTTTATTATTCGGTCTCTAAAATCATTGGATAAAAGCACAGGCGATACATCGTAAACCAAACTCTTTATGTGCCTACATACATAGTAGTCCATAGGCGTCAGGTCTAGGCATCTTGCCGGCCAAGGGATGGGTTCTCCACTGCCTATCCACCGATGGGGAAATTCATTATCCAACTACTGACTCACAGTAATTATAAAATGTGCAGGACATTCGTCATGTTGATAAAACATTCTCATCCAGAGGCCGTCTTGTTTCCAGAGACAAATCTTCAAGTAGCCCAAACATATCTTCCCTTAAAAACTCTAAATAAGATTCTGCGTTTAAATTATGGGGAAGAAAATATGGGCCAAATAAATTGTCGTTAATTATTCCCATCCAGACTTTCATCGAAAAACGTCGCTATGACCTTATCGGTCTCTTTTTGTTTGGGTTTCCTTATGCTTTTGGGGCCTAAAAATGAACGTTGTGGTAATTCGTAATGCCGTCTTGGTCAAACTTCCACTCGTCTAGCATGAATCTGTAGAAGTCTAACCGTCTGACAGGATCTCCTTGTATTACGTGCATGGGCGTCTAATAAAATGGATACAATCTTGCAGTGTGAATAGTGAACCACACCTCCCATTGCGACATACCCAGTTGGTTCTCCACAACATTTGTAGATGTTGTGGGGTCTTCTTGCAAAAGACGAAGAGTATCTTCTTCTTCATCCTAAGTATACATGCGCGGTCTGCCAATATCATACTGTCGCCTTTGCACACATTCAGTATCTCTGATTCGTCGATACATGTCAATGAATACAGTATTGTCAGATATCCGGCAGTCAGAAAATCGACGATGCTACTCACGACGAGCAGCTGCTGCGTTGCCGTCACAATATCCATAACAATACTCGATATCAGCGTATTCCTCGTTCGTGTACAGATGTCGAAAAGATTTCCTTCTACAGCCATGAAAGTCCTTAAATAGCGCCAAGTCGTCGGGAGAGCAATCACTCACAGTCCAGTTTACAAGGCGAGTCACAAAAGAATACAGAAACAGTCCAATAAGCAAAACTAATAATCTAATAATTCAGAAATAAAACTCGATGTGCATTTAGGATGCATCCGCAAGGTAAGTGGTACAAGCAACCAACTGCTTGTAGTCTCAATTTGAGGAGAATAATGTCATAAATAAGCACTGGTTTCCGAAACCATTCTCCTTATTGTAAAACAAACAATAACAGAAAACAAACATTACTCCAAATGAAATAGCACTGCACTATCGGAACCTTTCTGGTGAGTTTTATGACACGTACTTGCTATTTGCAAACCTATGTTCATTTACAGCTTAGCCACTGGTATTTCTTTTGTTTAAATGTAATAGTTTAACAAAACTTCGAAAAATTCTAAGAAATCGACCTAGTTTCTTTGTAATAATATTATTTCTTGTAATTGTGATAGGATTATGTCTTGTAATTGTGATAGTAATGACGATTTTTATACCATATTGGATAGCTAGTAACACGTAGATGTTTTTAAAATGTTCCGCCGATTATGTATATAGTGATTTTTGGAGAAATAAATATTTTTTGTTCGAGTATTTGATAAAAATTGTAAAAAGTTTGACTTACGAAGCTCTTATTAAAAATTTGTAGATTATTCAAATTTAATTATTTTTTATTACGTATCAGCATGTGTACAAACCAGGGAAAAAAGTAAATGCTATAAAATTCCATTGTTTATTTCTATTAATTTGTAAAAATGTCTCCCAGATTTTGTCAAAAATGTATAAAAAACAAATATCTCAGTAACGGTCCACTTTGGCATAATTCAATCAAAAATCATTTGGTTGCTAATGACCTCTCCTTAAATCCCTTAAAGGGATCGTGACATAACCTGTAACTGTATAATAGCGATGTTATTGTGTAGGAGATAGCGAAATAAAAAAAAGTTTTTTCAACGCAAGAGGCATATAGAATTATTCGCTGTTTTTGGCAATTGTGAATTTATCCGTTGTTATATTGTCAAAAAACTGTGTTTGGAACAGTGGTAACTGTTCTTGATTATAGCACTACTCATTGAAACAATCCAGATAAATGCACTTTTATTTTGTACTTTTTGCACTTATTTTCAAAAACCCACAAAGAAATTATTATTTTCCACACGAGTATGTACAAAATAATATGCCTAATTACACTAAAATTAAGGGATACATTAAAATATCATGATTTACCGAGTTTTGCGGAAAGATATCTATTTGACGTTTGCGCTAGTGTTACCTCTTATCGATAATTTTGTCGATGAAATTAATTGGTTTTAGTGTTGTCGAATTCAATTTCATACCGATAGCAATTTAGATATTACTCTTTTTAGATTTACCTACCTATCTAGTAGTACCTACATACATCACAGAAATAATTAATAACGTAATAAATAACTGTAAAAATTTAATTTATTTCTTGAAAAACTAAATAGTTTTAAAAATTATTAAAATATAATTTCTAATTGATTATTTAACTCTTTTACATTTGACAAGATTTATCTATAATATATTTATTTATTAAACTTTGATACGCGAAATACAATCAATTAAATTTACTTTAAATGAAATAATTTCAAAACTCTTTAACAATATTAATTAACTTTAGTTTTATAAATTTATTGTTATGAATTATAAAAAATATAAAATAAATCAAATAATTTGAAAACTGAAACTTAAAGTTTTAGTTTTCAAATTATTTGATTTAAGAAACACTTTTTAATGTAAATTAAATATTTAAAGTAAGCTTTAATTTGCCTTCTATTGGATTTAACTTTTCCAAGTTTTAAGTATTTGTTACTCCAATTGAAAATAATTTTGGTTTAGTTACATTGACTAATTAAAAATTTTAGTAAATATCATTATCATCACCTAACCAAAAATACTGATCTGTTAAAACCATACTAAAGTTATAGAAATTCTTTGTCCATATTATTGGGCATCACTAAACTTTACTATTGTACATTTACGCACAGAGAAATAATTAGATTTAGATTAAGCCTAATCTGAAACTGACGTGGATAATAAGTGTATGTTGTAGCCAATGCAGTTCTGCATCAATAATCAGATGCGAAACTTAAAAGGCGTTTTTCATAAAATAACATTTTTCCGAAAAAAATTTTCATCCAATTTGCTTCAAATTTCAATTAAGTTTTAAATGTTTTGCTGTGTATCGTGAAATGTTTATAGTTTTTTTAAAGATGTATTGCAATTGTCAAATTAGGTAAAGAATAATTTCCATGGTCTTAATCAAATGGCACATCAACTGGTTAATAAAAATAACTGAAAATTTCCCAACATAGTACTTACTTTTATGCACATATCTTCACTTCAAACTGTTACGAATACTTAATTTACAAAATTTTCCCGTTTATCGTATATATTTCTTCTTGTTTCGTTGTCTTGAAAATACATGATCCACAAACAAGTACACTATTCTGTACTTATTCGTGGATTGGACTTCTATTTATACTCCATACAAAGAAGTGGCTGGAATTTTGTATGGAGCCCATGTGGCTTAAGCATCAGGAGGTGCACCTAGCATTACTAAAGCCAAGGTAAACGGCATGTCCTTTTATCTGACTACGACAAAGGAAAGGTTATGAATTTCACAGGCTATGTATATATATGTATATATACATAGCCTGTGAAATTATAGTTTTTGCCTTGCGGGGACTTTTCACCACCAAAATGGGTAAATCGGGCAGGGTGTGGTTGGTACGGTTCAGTGTTATTCAGTCGTTGACCTTTCTTTGTTGTCTGTGTCCTTGTTCCGTGCTCTCTCTTTGTTGTCTGGTGACCTCGTCCGTTGTCCTCGCTTCGTGCCATTCAGAAGGATTATTTACGCGTCGCACATTGTGACGTACACTGATAGTAATAGTAATAGTAACCTAACCTAACCTAACCTAGCCTAGCCTAACCTAACCTAACCTAACCTAGCCTAACCTAACCTAACCTAACCTAACATAACCTAACCTAACCTGACCTAACATAACCTGACCTGACCCGACCTGACCCGACCTGACCCGACCTGACCCGACCTGACCCGACCTGACCCGACCTGACCCGACCTGACCCGACCTGACCCGACCTGACCCGACCTGACCCGACCTGACCCGACCTGACCCGACCTGACCCGACCTGACCCGACCTGACCCGACCTGACCCGACCTGACATAACCTAACCTAACATAACCTAACCTAACATAACCTAACCTAACATAACATAACCTAACCTAACATAACCTAACCTAACATAACCTAACCTAACATAACCTAACCTAACATAACCTAACCTAACATAACCTAACCTAACATAACCTAACCTAACATAACCTAACCTAACATAACCTAACCTAACATAACCTAACCTAACATAACCTAACCTAACATAACCTAACCTAACATAACCTAACCTAACATAACCTAACCTAACATAACCTAACCTAACATAACCTAACCTAACATAACCTAACCTAACATAACATAACATAACATAACATAACATAACATAACATAACATAACATAACATAACATAACATAACATAACATAACATAACATAACATAACATAACATAACATAACATAACATAACATAACATAACATAACATAACATAACATAACATAACATAACATAACATAACATAACATAACATAACATAACATAACATAACATAACATAACATAACATAACATAACATAACATAACATAACATAACATAACATAACATAACATAACATAACATAACATAACATAACATAACATAACATAACATAACATAACATAACATAACATAACATAACATAACATAAGACAACAAAATTATATGGCAAGACACTGAGAGACCTGACGGAGAACGCGACAAACGAAGGCGTAAACAGCGCGGCGACTCAAGCGCATGTATGCTGTAGTAGCTGCGTGTATGCTATGTAGCTGCGTTGTCATGGTGTGCACCATAGACAACGCAGCTACATACAAAATGTTGATAAAGAAACAAAGCACTCAATACAACGATGCAAACTTTCATCTGCCGTCACTACTGATGCAAGTGTCGTTACTGTACAACGCTACAAACTCAATAGGACCGATATATTCAAAACAATACAAACCGGTAAACGGAATAATATACATAGGTTATGTTATGTTGGGTCGGGTCGGGTCGGGTCGGGTCGGGTCGGGTCGGGTCGGGTCGGGTCGGGTCGGGTCGGGTCGGGTCGGGTCGGGTCGGGTCGGGTCGGGTCGGGTCGGGTCGGGTCGGGTCGGGTCGGGTCGGGTCGGGTCGGGTCGGGTCGGGTCGGGTCGGGTCGGGTCGGGTCGGGTCGGGTCGGGTCGGGTCGGGTCGGGTCGGGTCGGGTCGGGTCGGGTCGGGTCGGGTCGGGTCGGGTCGGGTCGGGTCGGGTCGGGTCGGGTCGGGTCGGGTCGGGTCGGGTCGGGTCGGGTCGGGTCGGGTCGGGTCGGGTCGGGTCGGGTCGGGTCGGGTCGGGTCGGGTCGGGTCGGGTCGGGTCGGGTCGGGTCGGGTCGGGTCGGGTCGGGTCGGGTCGGGTCGGGTCGGGTCGGGTCGGGTCGGGTCGGGTCGGGTCGGGTCGGGTCGGGTCGGGTCGGGTCGGGTCGGGTCGGGTCGGGTCGGGTCGGGTCGGGTCGGGTCGGGTCGGGTCGGGTCGGGTCGGGTCGGGTCGGGTCGGGTCGGGTCGGGTCGGGTCGGGTCGGGTCGGGTCGGGTCGGGTCGGGTCGGGTCGGGTCGGGTCGGGTCGGGTCGGGTCGGGTCGGGTCGGGTCGGGTCGGGTCGGGTCGGGTCGGGTCGGGTCAGATTTAAAAAATGTTTAAACTTCTTCCAATCTACCATTCTCAAAATTGTGTTTCATACATATATTGTATTATAACTTCGTCTATTTTAAAGATTTTTTGATAAAAGTTATTTTTTTTTAAATTACTTTAATATGTCCTAAATCACCTACCTCTTTCGGAAATCTTTTTTAAACCTGTCCCAGTGAAGAACCCACCCTAAAATTAACTGCTAAAAATAATAGTATGTCAAAATATGTGTAAGTATGTGTAGATACACATAAAAATTAATTCCACTAAAAATTAAGTGGTTTTGGGACAATTTATACAGCCCAAAAAAAACACATTAATGCCCTGTTTTATGGATTGACCAAAAAACATTTTGGTCTTTGTTAGCTACAGTTTATAAAGTCAATAAACAAAGTTTTTAAACGATATATAGTTGAAAAGATTGGTTTTAACATATGGAAAAAGGTGGCCAAATATTTTTTGCAAATCTCAAAACACACATCTGTCACTTGGATACAAGGAAAAAATTAGAATTAATTATTTTGAAGAAACTGATATAGAGTTGAAATTTCGTCCAAGAAGGTTTTTCACAACTGTGCGTCACGGCAATCTACAATCAGATTTTTCATAACAAGAAAAGTGTCAACTTAGAAATTGTGTCAGCTGTTGTTTGCTTATATGAAACGCTGAATTATTTTAGGAAGTGAAAAGATTGTTTGAATTGCAGAATTGTTTTGAAATTCAGTTTATTGATAAACATATGACTAAAAAAGACACAATATTATAAAACAATATATCAAAAAAAACTTGTTGGGTAGGCTTTCAAACGTAATTAAGGGTTGATACCAGCAGACTTTGCACATTTTCAAAAACATTGTTGATATTGCCATGAGATAAACCTACGTAGAACGACGTAGAAAGACGTTAAGCTTTAAAGTGTACCATACGCTACACAGGTGGATAAGAAGCCAGTACACTTCTTGTTTCAGGTTGTCTAATAAGCAATGTTTTAATATTGTCACTAAATATAATAAAAGTATAGGCAGGGCTGATTTCATGCACTAGTACGAGGGATGCTTGTATTGGAGCGTAAGTCAGGAATGAATTCTGTCTATGGATATTTTGGAAGTATCACTCAGTAAAGCATAATATTATTTATACTCAGCTTCACGAAAATAAACTAACTGACGGCCTTTTACTTTCTTGGGGGGAGTACAGACAAATCGCAGTTTGAATATTGATTGAGAAATTGTTCCTTGAGGTAAAGAACTGCACACAGCATACTCTCCAGTGTGAAAAAGGCAACTTAAGTAAGGGAAAGCCATTTTTCACATATCATACAAAAAGTAAATATAAGGAAAACGTATGGAAATTATGCAATTTAAAGTGTAAAACACCAAAAACAATACAACATACGCTGCTTGCAGTGTTCACCTCTGTTATATGAAAAAAAAGTTCCATTCAATATCATTATTTGTAAGATATATTCTGAAAATATGTGTGAAAATTAATTCTTGTGGTGTCAATTAAATAAATTCAATTTAACGAGCCATTTCTATATCATAACATAGCTTTTCTTATTTCTTAATATGTAGGGACGACCATTTATATTCCATTAAATTGATACTGATTTGATTGATAGATTTAATTTAGGGTTACCATAATATTTTTTGAAGTATAAATTATTGCATAATAAAAAAAATTTCATGTGGATGAAGTTGCAGGCGAAATTAAGCAAACTTTTTTGAAATTATGCTTATCTATCGTCTATTTTAACTATTGAGGCAAAATATTGTTTCCGAGATCAAAGGGCTTCTATTTATTTTCAATCTAAAATTCAACATTTGTTTTATTATTTCAAGAAACAAAAGCTTATGAATAAATTGCTAATTACTTTTTCAAATTATGTTTTTTTCAAATTATGTTTTTTCAAATTTTATTTTTTTAACTATTGAGGCAAAATATTGTTTCTGTGATCAAAGAGCTTTTGTTTATTTATAATCTAAAATTCAACATATAAATAAAAAGTTTGTGAATATATTGGTCGTTGCTTTTTAATTTTAAATAAATGCTACAATAGTTTAGTTTTTGCAGCTTCCTTTCAACAACAGCGTCCAACTATTTTGCCAAAAAATTATTTTATTGTTTACAGGATAGAATTTTCTGAGTTGGCTATGAAATACAAACCAAAAGTAAACGTTGGCCAAGGCTTTCCAGATTTTAATCCCCCCGCCAACATCACAAATACACTAACAGAAGTTGCATGTGATTCAAACATTTCGTTTAAACAGTACACTAGGGGATATGTAAGTATGAAATTAGTTTGGAGGTAGATTTAACTGAACTTTATAAGACTATAAACAAAAAAAAATTAACATTCATCGTCTGAAAATGTGAATATATTTTCTTTATATTTCATGCTAAAATTTAACAATGCTTGTATTAGCTTCGTCAACATTTACATTAATTAAATTCTTGTATGTTACCTGTGATGCTGCGTCGATGTTGCATTGTATTTATTTACATTTGTTTATGAATAGACCAAAAACTCTACCATCCAAAATAAACAAAACACCGAAGATGCATTGCTAACATTAAATGAAATAATGCAAACCTTTATGAAATAAATGCTAGTCCTAACAAAGTTACTAACTGAACTCATGTCCAAGATGACCTCACACTCAAACCACTAAACATTTGTGTATGGAATAATAATGGCCTGTCAAACCATTCTGAGGTTTTAAAACTATTTCTGAAAACACAAAAAATGAGAGGTAATGCTTATTTCTGAAATCCACTTCACCAGCAGGAGCCACTTTCAATTATCTGATTACTCACTATACCCACAATGCACCCAGATGGAAAAGCTCACAGTGGATCAGCAATTCCAGTCAAGACTAACAGAAACATTATCAGTCAACCCCCTTCTCCCAAGAATATCTTCAAGTGACTAGCATTGTTGTATTGGATTAGACCAATGAAATAACCATCTCAGCATCTTACTGCCCACCAAGACATAAAATCAAGCAGGCAAATTTTGAGTAATACTTCAAATAGCTGGGCAATCTATTCATAGTTGGCGGCGACTATAATGCCAAGGATACATATTGGGGATCAAGACTAATACTACCACGTGAGTGTGAACTCTTGAAATATGTCCAAGACAATAATTTGGATTTACTCTCAACAAGGCAGCCTACATACTGGCCCACAGACCAAAATAAAACACCAGACCTAATAGATTTCTGCTTAATCAAAGGAATTTCTAATAAATGTATCTCTTGCAGCAGTTGGCACGATATGTCATCAGACCACTTACCCATTATTGTATACTTGTCTACTACTCTTATAGAAAAAGAACCTAAGTGCGTCTTGCATAACTGCAGGACTAACTGGACTCTATATTGGCACCTTATTGGTACAGTATTTGTATATTCGGTGAGACTCAAATCAGAACCCAACATTATAGTTGCTTTTGGACACTTTACATGCTGCTGAGACTCTACACCACTGAAAACAAACACTTCCAATATTCAACATGTAGCTAAACGTTTGTTAGAACTAATATCTGAAAAAAAACTCCATATGCGGTGGTAGGCAACGAGATGCCACAATGGAAAAAACTTTCAGTTGTACTTGAGTGGTCTTGATGCTACTGACTACTCACTATGGAAGGCTATTAAAGAGCTAAAACAGCGTATAACTGCTTCACCATCCCTATATATGCCCGGTGGGAAATGAACCTGTACAAGATTAAATCAAGCATGCCCCCATATTTATATGTGACCGTCAAAGTCTTCCTTACAGATAGACACTTCATGGTTCAATGTTTCATGGAAATGAAGGGGCAAACCTGTGTCCAATATCAGCGGGCTGACCCGCAGGGCAGTGTACTTGGGGAAATTTTCTACCAACTGTATACCTCAGACTTACCCACATGCCCAACAATCACTACCGTAACATTCACGGATGATACAACCATTTTGGTTTCACACAGAGAGCCAAAAATTGCAGCAAAAATGTTATGAGACTGGCTAGACAGTGTAGCTATTTGACTAAAGAAGTGGCGAATTAAGGTGAATGAAAACAAGTCAGTCAACGTCATATTCACGCTTAGACGAGACACTTGGCCACCAGTTAAATTAAACAATGTTCGAGTACCCTGAGTGAACCATGTATGCTACCTTGGTCTATACCTGGACAAAAGACTAACTTGCCAAAAGCATATATTCACCAAACGGAAGTGACTTGGTCTTCAGTTCAGAAAGCTCTATTGTCTCATCAGGAGTAAGTGCCAACTATTATTGGGAAATAAGCTGCTACTCTATAAAGCTAAACCAGTTTGGAACTATGGCATTCAGCTGTTGGGTACAGCTCCCCATTTTAATATTAAGATAATCCAAAGATACCAGTATAAAATGCTGCAGATAATTACAAATGTCCCTTTGTTTGTAACCAATCAACAATTGCATAGGGATCTACAAATGCCTACAGTTAGAGAGGAAATCGATAGACATACAAAGTCATATAAGACAGAATTATAAACCACCCAAATAAACTTACACAAAAACTGATGGATAATACCCGAACCAAACGCTTATTAAAACGTAGAATTCCCCAAGATGTGCTACAATAAAGGCACCTAAATATAAAGTTGGCGTGCGATACAGGTCGTCCTTCTAAACCTGTCCGAGCAACAACCGTCAAATTTACCGTTCATTCCCCAGTGTGGTGATAGATTGCAGTATAATTAAGACAAAAAAGAAACGCGTGTCACTCGGCTAGTAATTTGCAAGAATTGTGCAAAGACACAATTGCTTCACAACAATTACAATGGTTGAACAATTTACAATGTCCACATTTACATTTACTGGTACTGTTCCGACAGTGCAAGTAGGCGTAAGAGTTAAGTAGGTTATTTCAAGAATACTGCTCGTATTCCAATCATAACTAATTTAGATTTTTACATTTTTGTTAATGCACTACACAAATGTTACCATGTAAATGTTTTTGTAAATGTAAGAAAACTTTTGGCAAAAATAAAATATAATCAGTTTCAAAAATAAAATTATATTGCAGGGGCACCCTAGGCTGGTCAATGTTGTGGCAAAATTATATTCAATGCTCATTAAAAGAAAAATCAACCCACTGACAGAGGTTATCGTGACAACTGGTGCTTATGAGGCTCTTTTTATAGCAATTATGGGTATTGTTTACTTTTATTTTTAGAATTTGTTTACAATAATTGTAAGTATGGATGCGATTAGATGAGTGAAAATGTCATAATGAACTACAGAAAAAGAACCTTGACTAGTACCTCTATGGCACTAGTTAAGGTTACTGATAACGTACGTTACGCCATGAATAATACTCAACTCACTATTTCTTGTACATCAGTAGGTCATTCAATTCTGTGGACTTTGACCTTTTATGCCTTTAGTTAGTTCATCTTTCTCAATTCTCTCTGAGCTGTTTTAGATCATATCTATATGGACATAAGCAAGCCGTTAAATTTGATGAAAAATGTGCAGAGTAGGTCAACTTGGTCGCTGGTGTTCCACAATGTGGAGTACTTTCTCCGCTTCTTTTTTCGATATTTATTGATAATATCATTATAAATCTTCACTGTAGGTATCACTTATATGCTGATGATCTCCAATTATATATACACGCTAACAATATATATACACGCTAACCAATAATATTTTCTAAGCCATTATTTCCTTAAACGCGAATCTAAGTGCGATCTGCCAATGGGCTCGTAACATGGGTCTCCTTGTTAATCCAATTAAGTCCCAGGCAATTATTATTGCTAGCAGAAAACTTCATTCCAGAATTAGTTTACCAGATCTACCACATCTGTTACTTAATGATGAAATTATTCCGTTCTCTTCTACTGTAAAAGACTTGGGCCTTATGATCGATAAATTTTTTAATTGGCAGTCCCACGTTAATGATATCAGATGTCAGATGTGATGTCAGTCACGTCTTCAACATTTCATTCCCCATGAAACTAAAGTTTACCTGCGTCAAAAACTACTTTTTCCGCTAAACGATTACGGAGATGTGTGCTAACAAACTTCAACGCCTTCAACATTTATGTATTCGCTATATTTTCAATTTTAGAAGATTTGATCACGTTTTTGACCTCAGGATACAGATGGAGATTCACGACCGATGGAATTTCCATATTCTTTCACTACTCTATAATATCTTAAATAACTCTCAGAGTCCATCTTATCTTTCAGCAAAATTCACAGCCCTTTCTAAACATTGCCTATGTCTACGTTCTGACAAACTTCTCACCCTCCTTATCCCCACACAACTTCTTTTTATGAGCATTCGTTCACTGTTCATGCTGCCAAATTGTGGAATAAACTGAATTCTGACATCAGACTTTCACCGTCACTAGTAGCTTTCAAAATTCATCTGGAAAAATTATACCTACCTTAACTTTAGTTTATAAATTCTATTTCCTTCATATCTCACTTCCTTTAATTATTTTCATTACCCATCATTCGCCTTAATCCGGGTCTAAAACCCCATCAGATATATCAAATGACCCCATCAGATATATTGTTTTTTTTTTGTTTTCCTTGGTCTCTTTTTTTTGGTTACTATTATTTTATCTTTTAAATTTTATTGTAATGTGTGGCTTTCTACCGATCTTTTTTTGTCTCTTTTTTGGTTTTGATTATTTTATATTTTACATATTGTTACAAGGTGTAGCTTTATGCCTATCCCATTTTGTTCTTAATACACTGTAACTC
The DNA here is from genome assembly GCA_039881145.1 of Druceiella hillmani. Lineage (NCBI taxonomy): Eukaryota > Metazoa > Arthropoda > Insecta > Lepidoptera > Hepialidae > Druceiella > Druceiella hillmani. The sequence goes on from JAYKKI010000033.1 coordinate 11,816,382, forward strand.
TGGTTAATTGTAAGACATTGCTCCTGTAGCAATAAGATCGCCAGATGCCTGTTCATCGAAGTTTTTAAATAAATAAATAAAAAGACATATAAAATTTTATTTTATATTTATGCTATTTCAAAACTATACGACTATACAAACCATACGGGTGATAATAAAAATTGTGTACGTATATACTCCTTATACAAGTATACAAATATAAAAAAGAATGAATGAGTAGAATTGAAAAATTTGAAAAGTACTAAAGGCATCTTAGTTCCTTTAGATAAATGATAATAGGTAACAAGGTCAGTATGGAAAATGTTCAAACATTGACGGCAAGTTGCATAAAATTTAGTGGGTTGCAATGTTATAGGCAGTTAGAAAGTATTTATTTTTGGAATTTTCTTGGTGAACACATGTAAATTATGAATAAGTTAGGAAAAACACATAAAATAAAAAAATGGATTTGCAGGTGACAAAATTAACAGAAGATATATTGTACGCTACTGTAAACTTCAATGTTTTTAAAAACTGTTGAACCAAAAGAACAAAAATATGGAAATATGTACAATAATTTCATTACTTGGTACTTATTTTGATAGGATGATTAATAATTAATAGGACTACAATAATTTTAATTGTTCTAACGTGAAGATAGCAATCAATGTAATCTGGATTTTCACTTGTTTCTTTATTCAACCTTTTAGTCACTGAAGAAAAAATGGTTTTTATTAAGTTATCATTGTTTGAATGTTTGAACAGACCTCTAAAAACTAGGTTCTCACACTTGGTTTTACTACATTAAATGACATAGCTGAACATTTTTTTGAAAATGTTTATTCAAGGCAATGTACAAGAGGGCGATGAAGTGATAGTGATAGAACCCTTCTTCGATTGCTATGAACCGATGATATATACTGCTGGTGGCACACCCAGGTTTATACCCCTGCAACTCGTAAGTTCATTCCTTCCTAAGGGTAGCTCTCTATTGGAGCTGCTTAAAAATTTACTACGCATACAAATCTTTTTTTGTTAAAGATTTTGCTATTTCTCTAAACTTGTCCGAGTTGAATTATACTTGGGTGCTTGTTTTTTGTGCTTATATTTTAAAGGGTACAGTCCATTAAAATAAAGATTAAATTTCGGAATGAAAAGAGGGAAGCTAAAAAATTGCATAGTCCTTTATTTTAATATTCTACAGATGATCTAAAAAGTCTCAAAATATATTGTATCCACTAGTCAAGATAATAAAGCTTGAAGGTCACGAAAATAGTTTTTTTGCAAAAGTCTTGTTTCCTATGCCTCATACTTCATTATAATTATCATGAAAATTTTAGAATATATTATTCCCTACAAGTTTGGTTATAGGCATTTTTTTGTATATTAACCATTTTTGAGATATAGCACGGAGAATGGGATACTTTATAGGAACGTTTATAGGATAACGCTATGTACACAGATATAGCGGAGCCAGATCCATAGCACACTTTACAGAGCTAATTATATCATAAAATATTATTATAATTATTAATAAAGTTAAAAAAATTATTTATTTAAAAAATTTGTGTTGTTTTATTAATAAAATAATAGTATTTCAAGTAAGGTTTAAGAGACGTATTTGCAAAAAAAACAATTCTTGTGATCTTTGATGTTTTGACTATCTTACATAATATCTTATGAGACTTTTGAGCCTCAAATTTTCAGCTTTCCTCCTTTCATTCAGAGGTTCAGCTTTTATTTGGTGTTATTTGATTGTACTAGTACATATTTTTTTAATTAACCAATAGATGTTCAATAAATTCGCAGTATGGGTATGAAAAAAAATGTAAAAATAACAATATTTTTTGCTTTAACGTAATACCTATTTACTTTCATTTGAATACTGTTGTCAATTACTTTCAAAATGTTCATTAATTAATCTTTTTAAAATGAGTTATGGATATTTTAGCTGGTACGGAGCAGAAACTCTCTCTTATACTCTTTGGTGATGTTGACTAGCTGCTTTATATAATCAATCGATAATATTTCAATACAATCATAACATTTAGTCCTTCAATAATATTTCAACACCAGAGACATTCCCCGTAGGTGGAGTATCAGTCTGCATCGTTTAGGACGGTTGTCCTTTTAACATATAATTGCATCAACTTTGTTTTCTTTCTGGGTCACAGTGACAGATCCCGAAGTGAGATATCATCAGAATGTGCGGAACTTATTTTGTAATGATTTTTGATATGAATGTGAATTAAGTTTCGTATGATACGATTGACTGACTCTGCTATTCGGGTAGTTTCTGTTCTAGAATCTTCCAAAAAAATTTTCTCACTTTGGTGTTGTGGACCCATTAATCACTGGACATGAAAAACGCAGTATGAAATCGATAGTACCTAAATTAGTAAAGTAAGAGGAACGTGCTACTGATTAGCTCACCTCACTAATATGTATTATTCAAAATGCATTATAATTGCAAGCCCACCCACTAAGTATGATGAAGTTGACAGAATCGTGACTGACATAACTTGTACTGAACTTGTAAAATATTCTACTTGATGAATGATAATTTTAAAATGCAAATTCTGTAATTTGATTAAATACTCGTAAAAAAATACCTTGTAACAGGTATAAGAAGGAAAAGGCTAAACAGATGAAACACTTGTGGTTGATTAAAAATTATAAATTGTTTTGCGTATTGTTTAAAAAATTGTTACATGCAAATGAATTTTCTAACTAGCAAAATGAAAGTCTAAAATATAAACTTTATGTTTAACCTTGGGGTCCAATTAAACTGAATGGATTGGCAAAAGTTATTTTTTGAAAAGGGAAACTTCACCCTTAAAAATTGTCACTAATGATTTTTCTTTTTTAGTCTCATTCCATATAAATAGTGTAGTGTTTATATATTATAGTGTTCATTTTACCTTTCGTTCCAGAAAGTTAACTTTTACTAAAGTATTTGAAGGGACAGCATAAATCCTTGAGAAGCAAGTAGAAGTGATATGTCAATGAAGGGAACATAAATTGTTGAGCAGTAGATGTTTACTAGCTCTAATAGCAGTTTAGTTTCGTTTCAGGGTTCACGTAGAACTTGTTTATTGAAGCTATAAGTAATTAAAAGTTTAACTCATTTAAAGCTGTAAAAAATATATTAAAACTGTCATAAAAAATTTGAAAATTTTTATACTATCTACAAAACACATTACATAATCACTGGATTTGTCATATATAGCCAATGATATTCTTCAAAGTTAGTTATGACAATGGTTAATTTTAACATTTGCACATAAAGCACTCAGTTATGTTAAGAGAACATAATATAATTAAATTTAAATCTAAAAACCTGAAAAGAAGAACAAAATATCAAAAAACTATGTGCAAAATAAATTTAGGACAATAAAATAAAAAGATACGCTAGAAATACATTTCCCAAGAACAAATTTAAAAACAAATAAAAACATGAAATCATTTACAGATAAAAATAGATTTGATTAAGTACTTAAAACCAGGTCTCACCTGAACTTATGTCTGTTTGTTTTTAAATTATTCCATAAAAGCATCCAAACAATGATATAAAGTAGTTTATTACTCCATCAAAGAAAATCATATTTACATATAGGAGATGAGACTGGCCTTACATAAGAAGAATATTTGTTATTAATAACTAGAAATAGCTCCAAAAATGTTTATTGTACTCTTGCTTTGAATAAAATGTGTAATAAAGAACAAATAAACTGAATATCAAGGTTACTTTTCAAATGAGCGATTGCAAAGGTACTTTTCTATTGGTGCCAATTATTACTGAAAAGTTCATATTATTACTCATCATGAGCCTGTAACAATCCACTGTTGGACATAAGAATTTTCCAAGGCACGTCATCACACATGATGCTCCGTCTTTCAAATCCAACCACTTCCCGCCAATATTTTTTAGGTTGTTAGTCCATCAGGATAGGGTCATCCCAAACTTTGTTTCAAGGTTTGTGATCTCCACTCGAGAACACGTCTACCCCATCAGTTACTGGCTCTTCGGCAAATATTGCCTATTGCCCATTACCACTTCAATTTACTAATTTTAGGGACTATTTTTTTTCTCAGTCGGACTTCCTCTTTTCAGTTTCTTCTTTCAGAGGTACTCCGAGCATAACTCTCCATAGCTTGGATATTATTATTATCATTTTTTAAATAGCACAAGCGAGGCCAATAAAGCTACAATGGTTTCAAGTAATTTAAAACTGAAACATGAAATCGGAATGGGAGTGTTAAAGTAATTATTTTTCCCTGTTTCCTTGTTTCGAAAGCAGATAACCAACTATTTTACAAATCTATCAAAATAATGCAACCTGTGATCAATAACTTTACACATACAAATTATAATCTAATGTATATTAACTATTATTAACATAAATTTTAAATTAGATTGAATTGGATTCAGAAATGTTATCTATAAAATATTCACGATTAGTATAAGCCTGCATTAAAATTCTCAGAAGTATGTGTCAGTTGTCTTACTAATCATTTTTAAATTGAACATCTTTCTAAATTTGATGACTTACTATGAATTGTTTTTTTAATTAATTCTCCGACCTCAATCATTGATACCTGACATGTGAGAAGAAAAATAATGGTGTCTCGCCAGGTTGTTGATATTTACTTCAGCAGTGGCTTTGAGTAGTTAAAGGTTGGGTCTGATGCTTTCTCTGCCTTTTACAAAATTTGCTTAATCGCTTTTGGATACTCAAATAATGGATAATGAAGGAGCAAACTCTTCATAAACAGATAATGTTTAATTGTTTTTTAGCTTTTTCCCTATTTAGTCAGTATTTTAAATCTTATTTAGTGTATCTAATTCATTCATTGAAGAATCACACATGGTGCCTGTGTTGCGACATTGTAGCAAGACCAACTTTTCAAAATGAATTTTAGCATTTATGCTGTTTAGTGAAAACAATTAACAGTGTTTTTCTTAATTACTATTGACATATACGTATAATATTAAGAATTTAGTAAAGCCTCTTGGTCAGTGCATGCTATAATGATATTAAGATCTTTAATAATACATCTTTTACCACTTTTGTGTGTGTATATATACATATACATATATATATATATATATAATACATATTTTAGATTATTTATATTTACCAATTTCAACAGCTTTAAGCCCAGGACCTTGAAGAAGAAGTAAGAAGACCCTTTTAGTCTCTTAACCTAGAACTACATTCCATAATGAAACATTTATCGTATATGCCACAAATTACGAAATTAACTATATGTGAACATGCAAAGTGCACCCGCAGTATTCCCCAGTTGTTCTGTTTAAGATTCACTCAAAACTCGTTTGAGATTGCATTAAATAAAATAATCTAAGGATTTTAAATACCATTGATCAAATACCTTATCAATAATTAACCTCCTTGTTACTGACGTGTTACTTGTATTCTTTATGTTAATTTTGCACTAATTATATTTGTACCTCTAACATCTATGTATAAATACCATAGAGGTATGACCACCTCACTGGTGCATGACGGGCTTGCTGGAGGAATCATCCATAGTAATATATATGGTTAATGTTTTGACAGCTCAGAAGAGAAGTGAAGTTAGCGGGGGGAGGGGGGGGCGGAACAGATAATCGTCTGTTTCCATCTCTATTTGTACTTGCATTTTAAGAGAACTGGCGCATGAATCACTCAAATTTCAAATTTTGCTATTTCATATAGTGAAGTGATAAAAACTATCTCTTTCGCTGCCCGCCGTGAAATTCGCTTTGTCTTCTCTTTTATAGGTGGGGCGTAGCTCCAGTATAAATATCTTTCCTTTTTTGTTGTGTATTGTTTGTTTATGTTATTAATGGTACCAGTCATTACTATATCTACTACTGCATTAATATTTCTTGCTTGTTGCACTGTTGTGAGCTTACATTGCTTCTATATTGATAAGTACGTGCTTAGTGCATTTTAAGTCTCATTAAAGGTTTATAAATAATATGTACTGCAGCATTAACATATGTTACCAATTTTCAGGAATTTTGTACCGCCGCTGATTCTATCAAATTGATATGTATAGTATTAGAATACGTAGGTTTAGTAGTAAAATGTTTTATGCAAGACAATGTGGCAACAATACCAATGGTAATTTAATAATGCATTATACAGACTAAAACAGAATGTGAAGTTACTTCCTCTGACTTGGTTCTGAATGAAAAGGAACTACGTGGGCTATTCAATAACAGAACCAAAATGATAATTTTGAACAGTCCACACAATCCAAGTGGCAAGGTCTTCACCCTTGAGGAATTGGAACTGATTGCAGAACTATGCAAGAAGTACAATGTAATCTGCCTCTCGGATGAGGTCTACGAGTGGATGGTCTTTAAGCCAAAAAAGCACATTCGCATCTGTGAGTCGACATCACATTTATATGGGTATTACTTCATCAAATATTGTGTTACATGTTTTGGCAATTACAAGTATTTTAACCCTTCTGTGTTACCATTTGAAAAAATTGCACTAAATATTCTTTTTCAATTATTACTCTCCATGTTGTAGTTTTCATAATTTTTTACTATGAAAGAATAGTCTTAAAATATAAACATTTGGAAGCCAACAATAGTATTAAAAAGAAACATAAAACATTTTGTGAGTAAAATTAGAGAAACGAGAACTCAGCGAGCCAGGTGTACCAGAGATAAAGTGCCTGAGGTTATAATTTAGGCAACATCGGTTCTTTTTAAAAGCTTCTTTTCATTGCTCTTATAAGAAGTAAACGTCATGTCAGCCGTTGCTCGATATGACATTTACTTCTTATAAGAGCATTGAAAGTATTCCATTGTGAAGTGTTACGGGAGCATAAAAAGATAGCCAAATGGAAAAGCATCGCAAAAGCAATTACATTCTTAAACTGTCAAATGATGACTAGGACAAGAATGTATGACTATATGTATGACTGATATGGAGGAATGTCATTTAATGTAGTCTAAATGGATGTTAATGTATAAGTGATGCCAAGTATATAAGTGAAGAGTAAATAAGTGATGCTAATAAATTTAGTATTCACAATAGTAAGGCAAGTAAATAACTAGTGATCACATATATAATAAATCATCTGAACATAATTTAAATACCAATAGTCGTGATTCAGAAAAATTCTCTAAAATTTAAGCATTTGCTCATGTATTATGTACGTCTGCAATACTTTCCAAGTTCCATTCTTTTGACAAATTTAAAGCAGTTTAAGTTTGACACTTGAACTCAACATTGGATGTGGTTATATTGGATGTAGTTTTCGTTAAAAAATATAAAAGCTATTTTTTTCATCATTGTTTGTGTTACAGCCACATTACCAGGGATGTGGGAGCGTACTATTACTATAGGTTCAGTAGGGAAATCACTTTCGGTAACAGGTTGGAAGACTGGATGGGCATATGCACCAGCCTCTCTCATGGCTAACCTCTTTATAGCACATCAAAATGTTATTTACACATGTTGTACCCCAATACAGGTAATGAAATCTTAAACTACATTTCACTTCACTGAGATATATTCTTTTACTGTCAATTGGTTTGGATCAAAGATGTTTATTTGAAAATTGCTTTCATATGCTGCAAGAAATCAATATGTAATATTTGTGGTATAAAAGAAAATTATATTTTTGATGAAATTGAACTAATCTGATTATTTCATCATTTTCAGTTGCACTACATTTACGTATGAAGTTTTAAAATCAGATACAAATTTTTCAACGGTGTCTTTTTGAGAATTTGTCTTTAAACTTTCTTTTTTTTTTGCACATTCTGGCAGTAAAAGACTATTTCTTAGTTATCATTTTAGTTCAGTGTATTTTGTCCTAAGTTTCTCCAATAAATTGTTTCCATGGGTAAAGGAAGATCTGTAAAATACTCATCCACAGTAACTATGCTATAATTTCTTCATTTGGCTCAAAATGTTTTTCAGCTACAGATGGATGAAAGTCAGAGTGTTTCTACATCTGGTGAACAGGCTGAATTTTTCAAGAATTTCTATTCCAAATCCCTCAGTTGTGCCATTGTAATCCAGGTCTCTGGATGAACAAATTTCCACGAATTTGTTAATACAGGCTATCCAAAAAACTTGTGTAGCATTTGTAAATTATTGTTTTACTCTTATCAAGGTAATTAATAAAAATCCCTTTTGCGTTCCACATAACACTGACCATTACCTTTCTAGCAGTTGAAATTAACATTGCATTCTTTGGCATGGAGCCATGAGCTGTCCAAACATTGTCGAGAAATTCATTTTTGCAATTGTTTTTTTTAAATATTCTGATATGCGTACCGCATCAGTTACTTCACATATCTTTGATTGCTGATCTTCTATACCGTATTGTGCATATTCTCAATTATAATATAGTATAATAGCAATATTTGGCCGTCCTTCATATGGTTCAGCTTTGGGAGAAGTATGACCACATTTAAATTCAGAACCTTTTTTGAAAATTAAAGAGATAAAAAATGATGCGTTAAACATTTTTACTAATTTTGAATTTTTTCTTTTTTCGATAAACTTTCAAAATGAATTGTTCTATAACGGCACAATATTCTATTATATTTTACCTTTTTAAAAAGCCGTATAAAGATAAATATTTGATGGATCAATTTGAAACACAACATACGTTATTATGTTAAGAATAATGACAACTTTTGCCCTTGCCATCGCAGAATCTTGTTGAAACTCCTTGTTACAGAGCATCTTATAGCCTAATTGTTACAAGCAATTTTACGAGGCTTGCAAGTTTCAATACGTTGGAAAAAGTAACAAAATGTAAAATATCACCTTTATTTTGGAAAAAATATTTATTACCGAATAGTATATAATAGTTACGAGGTCCAAATTATTTTGGGATGAATACAAAAATTTTTTTCAATATATTTATCTACCCAACAGGAGACTATTGCCAGGGTATTTGAGTACCAACTGGACCATTTCGGTACAAATAATTGTTATTTCTCTTCCTTGGCTAAAGAACTCTGTCCCAAACGGGATTTCATTGTCAAGGTTCTGCAGGAGAACGGTTTCAATCCGATCATACCTGACGGTGGATATTTCATTCTAGCTGATTGGTCTAAGTTGGGTAAGGAGTCTACATATATTACAAATGAATGAATATTTTGAATTCCATTTAGGTTAATGGTAAAGAAAAACAATTTTTTGAATGAAATTTGGTCCCAATACACTTAATTGTATAGATTTTTTTGGTCAAGCTAAAAATTTCTTTTTATCTCTAATAGATAGCCAAATTAAAAACAAGCAATTAATTCGGTCGGGAACAATGATATTTTATACATAGATTAGATGCGTTAATGCACTGTAAAATGGGAACTTGAAAGAAAGGTAATTGCCTGGAGTTGGTTTAGTTGTATACTGTCTTGCGTCAAAATTCCACATCACTTCGAGTTATCAAATGTATTCAAAAAATATTCAGAAGTGCCTTCCTGTGTGCTGTCCAGAAGCACAAATTATGCAGTAACTGTGAAAAACAGGAAATATGTCTCATTTTATTTGTGAATACTGTATAAATTCCTTATAAATATTAATAATAAAAAATAAATTTTCCCAACCTAGCGCTTGCATGAGCGAGACGCTAGTTGAATTTTATATAATAGTGATAGAGAAAAAAACCTCTACTTGCGAACCGGGGTGAACAACGCATTCTCATTAGTCAGCGGTCGATATGAACGTATGATTATCTCTTTCTAGCAACAATGTTTCCGTAGAGTGTAATGGATCTTCGAGCCTTATTCTCATATAAATATACAAAACTATAATATATAGTTAGCTCTAATTGTATACGTTTAATACTGGCACTACTTTTATGACGTATTTAGTATGAGTTTTACGCTTATATTTATAAAAGGTCATAGATTAGAAAGAACATAAATTTATCCGACACAAAGACTATTTCTGTATGGTAATAACAGATTTTATAATTTGTTGATATGGTGTATGACAGTATACACCTACACGCTCTTCCGTTCCAGATAACTACATAATCACGTAAAGTTTCACGGGTACATTATAGTTATAATTAATACACAACAAGTGCATGGTTATTTGGCGCAGACTTTAAGGCGTCTAGCGTTGGAGGCTCGGGTTTGCGTAGGGCACCATTTTTATCGGTAAATTAATTTTGAATAATTATTATCAAATGTCAATGCTTACTCATTACAATTGTCCATAAAGAGAACCGAAATTTTATGAACAATAATAAACAAAATTAAAATGTATTTAAATATATATTTATTAGTATACACCACTCTAGTAAATAATTCTTTTATATTGATACAAACAGTTTGTTGTTTTTCATCAAATAACCAATAAAATATCCATAAATATTTTATTATAATATTTAAGATAAAAACAAAAAAAATATTATTCCCGGTTTGAAACAGAGTCTTCAGCATTACAACAACGTGCCTTACCGGTGTGTCATTTTGGCATACGCTGCTTGTGTGTTAACTTTATACCACATATAATTGTAAGTCACATATTGACCTTCTCGCCTGAAAATCTCAAAAAACATAAGAGTTGGATTAAATTCTTTTAACCACTTACTATACGGATACTGTCCTACAACATATTAAAAATGACCAAAATCCTTTATTACCACAACAAATAGTCTCCTTGTAAATGCTGTAATTTAGACGTGTGCATAAATGTTTTTGGTTGTAGAATTATATGATTCATGTTCACGGATATTTTATCCAATTGCAGCAAATAAGATAGATTTGAGCAGCGAGAAAGATAAATACAAAGACTACAAGTTCGCCAAGTACTTTATTAAAAAAGTTGGCATTCAAGGCGTGCCTCCATCTGCATTCTACACGGAAGAACATAAGCATCTAGCTGGAAATTATGTTCGTTATTGTTTTGTCAAGGTAATATTTATTTATACTTTTATACATAGCTTATTAATTAAAGTGCTGAAAGTGTATTTACTAGTGGCAACAAAAATATTAATTAACTTTATCCTGTAAATGTTATTAGCTTATTACAAAAACAAATAAATTAATTAACTTTGTCCTGTAAATGTTATTAGCTTATTACAAAAACAAATTAATTAACTTTGTCCTGTAAATGTTATTAGCTTATTAATTAAAGTGCTGAAAGTGTATTTACTAGTGGCAACAAAAATATTAGTTAACTTTGTGCTGTAAACGTTAAATGCAACCGTTTTTAAAATTGTTTTCATTATTAATACTTCCCCCAACAAAAACCATTTCTCCAGCATCACATTTTGAAAATGAAAGGGGATAATTTGAAACAAAATGTGTTATGAGTGTATGTGTGTTGTTAATATTGTATCTTAATAATTTTTTTATATTCTTTAACTAAAGTAGCAATTTGATAATATATCTCTATTAGTCTTTAAGGGTGTATACACATGCAAGTAACAATTGTTACTTTCAGACAAAAAAGGAATCCTACTTAAAAGTAAAACTAAAAACTAACTGCTGAGGATAGTATTGCATTTGGGAATCGTGTATTCTGATCTTTTTAAATATTATATTGAATCGGGTCCCTTCACTAAGAGGTTAAAAGGATTTTACACAATGAAATTTTGTTTATAAGAAAATGGCATTGGACGTTTAGATGTAATTTAGGTACTTGTTAGTTTGAAGGGCTGGAGCCAAACCACTGTGGTACGGCATGTTAGGATTTGGCTTACTAGCACTTACCTCGATTATATTAGTGCACTGGATTGACTGTTATAGAAAATGACAGCTATTTTTTGTCTACTTGAAGTGTCGCCATGAACATCGCAGGTACTAAATTTAACCTTTAATTTGTAATAATATATATAAAACATTATATTATCATTTAAATATGCTTATATTGATATGATAATGTCATAATGTTTTATATAGTCATTTGTTATATTTTCTATTATATTAATTTATTTTATTTATTTATTAACTTTTTATGTATAGTACATATGGCGGACTTATTGCTACATGAGCAATCTCTTCCAGTCAACCATAACAATTTGTATTGAAATTTAGTTGGTAAACTGTAAGAGATTTTATAATGAAAATTCTTTAAAGCACATTAGACGAAAAAAAAATACAAAAGTAAAGTAAAAAAAAAACTATTGACATGATATGGGATGGGAAAGACAGGAAAGGACAAGGACTCAAAGGACAAGGTTTCAGGAGAGACAGGACTTTTTCACTCGATCTTTGAAAATATTTAGAGACGTGATTTTCCTGACGTCATTCCAAATTTTTGGAGTGAACTTTCAGATTGTAGCCCAAGGCCGTGAACAGACAAATCCTTAAATTTGCCTCTAGAATAATTTGGGCTATGAGGATTTTTTAATATATTAAAAAGAAGTGTAAGTATGTGAAGTTGGCGTCGATCACAGATCTTCAGCCATTTGAGAAGTGATCTGTAATCATATTTTCTGAGGCCGAAGATATATCGGATGCAGAAATTTTGAAGACATTCCAACTTGCACAAATATTCTTCATTAAGATTAGGATAGCACACGTCTCCATAATTAATTAATGGTAATAAAAGTGTTTGACAAAGGTAGATTTTCGTTTTAGTCGGTAGAAAATTTTGAAGTCATTTCAAAGAGTGTATCCTGTTGAAAACACGACGACTAACATCATATACTTGAGGCCGCCAACTAAGATTTTGATCGATCAGTAGGCCCAGGTTTTTAACAGTTGACGTGTATGGTATTATTGTACTATTTAGCACTAATTTCAGTAAACTAGGTAGGTTTACTTTAGAAGTCAGTCTTTGACTACCAATGATGATAGCTTGTGACTTACTTGGGTTAACCAAAAGACCCATTTTATGAGCCCACTAACCAATTGAAGCGAGATCTCGATTAAGGATGTAGATGGTTTTTGATAAGGAATGGAGGTTCGAGTGCGCATAGATTTGGTCATCAGCATAGAGATGATAATTGCTAGAAATATTTTTAACAACATCATCAATAAATACTGAGAAGAGGAGAGGAGATAGAACTCCACCTTGAGGTACACCAGCTGTAAGGTCAGTCCACTCAGAATACGTATCTGACAACTTAACACATTGTCTGCGTCCATGGAGATATGAACTAAACCACTCAAATGAATATTGGGATATATTAAGATATTTTAAGGTGGGCAAGAAGAATATCGAAGTCAACAGAGTTGAACGCACTGCTGAAATCAAGAAGCACAAGGACTGTGACTTGTGTATTATCCATAGCCAAGCGTATATCATCAGTAACCTTAACAAGGGCAGTTGAGGTACTATGGCCAGCTTTAGAGCCAGATTGAAGTAGATTTAGAGTCTTATGAGCATTGAAGAAAGTAACGAGTTGACCATGAACAATACATTCAAGGACTTTAGATAGAAGCGGTAAGTTAGATATGGGCCAACAATCCTTGGACTGCGTAGGTAATAAAATTTTAAGTACGGGCACAATATAGACTTTTTTCCATTCCAAAGGGAAGACAGCAGTTGTTAAAGAGGTATTAAAAATGTCAGCGATGACCAGGACTATGATATCTATTATTGGTTTAAGAGCACTAATATTTAAGCCATCAATTCCCATGGATTTCGATTTTATCGCGAGAAGATTAACTTTAACTTTGGACTCACAGGTATCCTTTAGCGTAAATTGATGTTCACTAGAAACGGATGACGACGAGATACCTTTCATAGTTGCATACTTAACTGCTGGTTCAAGTACCATGAGTGGCAAAGAAAAATGTGAATTTAATTGGTCGATATTAGATAGAAGCCAGCTCTCCAAAGTGGTAGAAGACTTTCCTATGCCTAGAGTACCCAAAAACTTCCAAATATTATTAGGAGTACAATCACGTAATGATGAAGAAATATCATTTTTTTTGGCATTTCGGCATATTTGCGAACATTTATTTCTAAGCACTCCAAAATTATCCCAGCGATTTGGGCTGGAATCAGTCCTATACTTAGCTTTAGCGTGATCACGTTTGGCCATCACTTTTCTAATAGAATTGTTTAGCCAAGGAGCAGCTCTCCCCTTAATTTTGACGAGCTTTAGGGGAGCATGTTTTATCGAGCAGTTTAGTGATACAACTATTGAAAACAGTGAGTTTTTCATGAAACACTAATAAATAAACTAGCAACCTCAAGAAAAGATGGTAGGTCAATACGATTAAAGTCACGGGGGAAGATGCTCTTTGAAGAGGCTTTAGGGCTATTTAATTTGTAGGAAATATGAAGGAGATCATGATGGGAAAGACCGGGTGCTGGACCGTAGAGGAATACACTTTTAGAGCAAGTTACTAGGATTATTTAGGTATAAATGAAAAAAACAAATTTGCTTGCTTAAAATTTTTATTAGTATTAAAAAACGTTAAAAACATTAAAAGGAATAGAAACATCATTGCTCTGAAATGAATTTTGTGGATTTTTAGACTTATTTTCGGCACCAGACATGAACGAGATATCTAAACAATGTTGCTGTACTTTTCATTTGAGCGAGATTTCATTTTGATTCGTGGAAATAGTAAAACACTCGTTCAAAAACAGAGAAGTGATTCAATTGTACCTTCTACATGTGTATTAAATATGTATTTATTGGTAATCATTACTCCGCCAAGTTTATAAAAATAATAAAAGTAAACCTTTGACGGAATTAAACTTTACCACGGTATTAACTGTGATGTTACCTGAGGATCATATTTATAAAATGAGAATATTTTTCCCTTGCTTACAAGATTAATTTAAATAATTTGAATATTATTAAAACAAATGATCACAAAACATATAAGTATCCATCTGAGCACATAAATCAAAAAATAATTTGCTATATATTACAGGTATAGTAGTTATAATTGTTTGGCATGGCAAATTGTTTTGACTCACTAATGATTATAATTAATTACAAGTTAAAAAGTTATTCAATTTTATTTGTGTTTTTTTATATTTAATTTCTGTCCATAGAAACCTTTCAGTTATCGACACTGATGATCAGCTTGTTATTAGGTTGAATGTAGTGCCTATTCAAATAAATCAATATAAACTTGATGGGAATTATACAATTATAATCTAAGGAAGTTTTAATTAACACTTCTTCAATTTTATTTGTGTTTTTATATTTTATTTCTGCCTAAAGAAAACTTTCAGTTATCGACACTGATTATCGGCGTGTTATTAGTTTAAATGTAGCGCCTATATAAATAAATCAATGAAGACTTGATAGGAATTATACTATTTTAATCTAAGGAAGTTTTATCTATGTATTTTGCAACACTCTCATTTCTAAAATTACTCACGTGGATGCTCACCACTGCTATCGTGCCAAAATGACGAAAATGAAGTTGTCTTTGTGTAAAGCCAGTCCAGTGTATTAATATAATAGAGGTCAATGCTTACTAGGCAGCTGGTCGTATTCCATCCCACCTGAAATTTTTTTGTCTTTTTGTAATATTAAAACTTTTATTGTTTTTTAATACGCTTTTATTATTTTTTTTTAATGAATTATTATTAGGGTAAATGTTAGTATAATTTTATTGATTTAAATTGGATGAAATTAATACTAACTTATAAATGTAAAAGTAAGTTTGTCTTTTTGTTAAATAAACATATTTGTCATACCTCAACTACTGTGTCTTGCAGTTGAATATAGGATTAAGCATCTGTATCAAAAAATAATTTATACTTTTTGATATTGAAAAAGTCATCCCACCAGGGATACGAGTGTGAACGTAAGTATGTAACAACAGTGACACGTCAGCCTGCGGCTACCTACTGCAGAGTATAGGCTTTTTATTTATGCCATTTCTTCGATTCTGTAGATCCCAAACTGTTTAGTTATTTCTAATGTTTTTTTTAAAAATTTACTACTACTAGACTACCATTTTTGTCCATGGCGGTACACTTCATGGACATGTTTATACTCGTATAAAATTAAAAAATATGGCCCCAATTAGCGCCACATGCGAACTGTAATGACAGAGACAGAGGGTCGATGAAATCACGTTATAGAAGTGATAGGCATATTGAAATTGAGTCAGATTACATCATTCAAGTCTATTTTTAAGACTGTTTAAGACTATTTTTAGAGCGCTAATGGTATATCTGTATAACGTAACGTCATTCTTTAAAAGCTTCTTTCAATAGTGGATAATTGTTTTAACGCTCAAATATTTTCAATTAGGCTGTCATCTTTGAACCATTGATTGCTTCCTTATTTTAAAATATGACAAATATGGAGAACGGCACAGCAAATGCGATAGACAGAGACAGACAATAACATACATCGTGACATGGGTTGAGTGGAGTTCCATCGCATATACTACTGACCTGCATAGAAGTCCTTTAAATGTGTTCGAAGTGCTCCCTCTGATGATGTATCTGTTAGTGATTTTACTTACTGCCTGTGCCATTTGGCTGACAGTAGGAGTTTTTCGAAGCCAATTGCATATGCCACTTGGCCGATTATATGGGTCGTCCGTAGCCAGGGGTCAATCGTAGCCCGCTGGATGTGCTGTTAGAAGGTTAATAGGGATTGTTAGTAGCCAGTTCCATATGTCACCGTGCCAACTATAGGGGTATTTCATAGCCAATTGCATGTGCCACCCGGCCAACTACAGGGCTCACTTGCAGCCAATTGCATGTGTCACTCTGCCGACTATAAAAGTGATTAGCAGTGAAAAGGATAATTAACTGCTATTTTGTGGCTTACATAGAAGAATTTTTATTGGAAAGAGTTTATACAATATTCTTAGATACACTATTCGATATAAATAAAAAAAGTTTTATCCCTTTTATAAATTAATGCCTCTATTTACCATAAAAGTGAACTAAGATAACAGTTACACAGTTGTGAAAACTATTTGCGATAAGATATTGAAAAAAATACACAGTACACAATATAAACTATGATTCTTTATTATGTTGAATCACATGGTATTTTTTCACATATTTTCTATTAATTTTATAGTATATGGCATGATCGAAGAACAATGACCTCCATATAAGTAGAACGTTTCGAAATAACTGCTTCACATTCCACATTTTTTCCCCCAGAGCATGAACTTTATAAGCACCCAACACATTTTCTATAGGATTTGAATCTGGTGACTAGTAGGTCAACGTTACTTCCTCGTTTCCACGCAGTACAGAGACGACTATGATGTTTTGTTTAGTTGTCTTCTTGTAGTTTCGGTGTCTCCTTGTAGTTTTGTTTTTCCTTATTAACTAACGACCTTTTTATGGATAAATGTGGTAATAAAGCTCTTTGACATATTTTGGTTCTTTCGCCACCACTCATATTACATGTGAAAATGTTCAAAGTGCCAAATCTCTTCTATGAAAAGCAGCTCAAATTTTTACCAGGTGTATCATGTTCCACTGGTTGATCTATTTATGTGGATAGATAAGAGATTATTAATGAAATAACGTGTTCAAAAAGACACGTTTTATGGAAAGGTTACATTGTTTCAATCACTATTAAAGTTTTTTACGTGTTTTTCGGACAGCGGTTTCTTTACTGTTCTTTTTAAGACATTTTCAGTCCTCGTATAAAGTTATTTGTTATGCAGCAATTATAAAGAAATATGCCGTTCTGTCACAGAGGTCAACCAAAAATTAAAACTTTCAATACAAATCGTCGTATGGGAAAAGTCCTAATTATTACTTTTGTATGAATCCAACCTGTAATCATTTTCTGAAGAAACATTTGCCTTACACAGCTTTAACAGATAGCATAAACAAATTAGGACTAAACAAATTGCTACAGGTAGTAACTGTCATTGTACAATTTTTATTTTTCAGATTATGGTTTATTGTACATAATATCTTCTATGATTCCAAAATGCGACCATTTTAAATCTTAAAATTAAACATAGAACTAAAAAGTGACTCTTGTAACAGACAGAAAAGAGGGAAGCACAATTGGATGTTTGGTGTGTGCAATAAATTGTCAGCCTCTGTACATTGTCTGTTCGCCTATCACAGTCTATTTACTCAAACCATGCAATACTAAGATCTAAATTTTGTCATAGCTATACCTAATCATTACTCGACATATATATAGAGTATACAAATCTTAATTCCCAATTTTAGGGGTAACACTGCGGGGCCAAATGACGACTATAGGGGACGACTATAGGAGTAAAATGGGTTGTTTATACAAACATCGTTCATTTATACATTAAAAACTTTATTGAGAAAACTTTCTGAAACATAAAAATTGGTAGTCACAGTGCACACTTAGAAAGAGAAGGACTTTTTTCGGCATCATGAGAACAAGAATCTTTATATTATACATGAATTTTTCCATCTTATTTAATTTAGAAGTTAGAAGTCTCTGACAGACAAATGAACTAAACGATGGACAAACGAAATTGCCGCAACATTAGAATTCCACTTGATGGGAACACTAAAAGCTATGAAACATATGAAGAAATTGCATTTTTTACTTCAACAAAGTTTTTTTTCCTGCGATTACGTTTATCAGCTGGAATCAGGACGAGGTAGAGGAGGAAAAAGCCACGTAAAACTTGAAACGGGAATAAATACTCAATTAAATTATATTATTCTATTATGTCATTCTTTACAGCCGCTTCTTATTAAATATTTGCAGAAAGATGAAAATTTACAGCGGTTTGCGGAAATAATGACAGAATGGAAAAAAAGTGTAGATAAGGAGCGGTGTTAGAAAGCTACAAACAAATACTTGTGTGTAATTTAGGAAACATTTTTATGAAAATTTTGCATTTCTATCAATAAATATATTTTTACTTCCAATAGTAAATTTTATTTATAACACAAATGTATAATTCAGTACTTGCTATATTAGTCAAGAGTACATACAAAGTATGGTAAGTTTCCTATATATTTCATTAAGGCTATTGTTAAAAACTTTAGTTGGTAATTTCACATTGTTGTTACGATGTGTAATCATTCTAAAATGGCAGATCATTATCTATACATATAATAAAATTGTAACAGAGTGAATTACATGGAAAATATTTTAAAAAGGGCGATTGATTTAGTGTATAGAATGTTAAATGGAAGCTAGAAAATTTTTTTTTATTTTTGTCTGTTAATTTGACCAAACTCAAAATATACTAGGCGGACTTTTTTTGAAATTTGCTATGGTAATAGCATATAATCAGGTGCAACATAAGAGGAACAAAAATTAAAAAATTTTTTTCCTAATTACACATTAACGAAGTTGTAGGCACAGCTAATATTTTATAACTCAGTGTTTGTCACATTAGTCGAGAAAATGTACAAAGTATGGCAAGTTTTCCATGTATTTTACTAAGCCTATTGTTAAAAACTCTAGTTGGTAATTTTAGAATGTTGGTGTTGTGTATAATCATTCTGAAACTGCAGATCATCATTTACATAATGTTGATAACTTTTTAATTGTTGTTAGTCACTGTGTTTAGTGGTATTGATGCCGGAATGGCTACGAATAGCTAAAAAATTTATGCAATGTTATAGTCATTAATATTAGGCCTGTGCAGTATAGTAGACAATCTGTAGCAGATGTGTGCTCTTTCGTCAAATGTTATAAATTCAGACATTCCGCTGCAGATTGTTTGCGAGCTGTGCATAGACCACTATTTTGATTGCCAATCAATTGAAGTAAAATAGTTCATCCATTGGATTAGTATTTACAGAAGTGGTAGGTGTCATCAAAATAAAAATATAAAAATGGTGAAGAAGGTTGTTTAGACCAGTACCACTGATAAAAGAAAAATGGTGGACACAGCCTCATTTAATTACTTTTAGTCTATGAATTTGTAGTTTAAGGCAAACATTTAAGGTGAGGTCGTGCTAAGCCTTACATGACTTTATATATACATGTATATATAAACACACTAAATTCGTGTTTTCAATTAAGATGCGAACTTTTGTTTCTACAATTGACTGTATTTTCAAAGTAATTACTATTAATTTATGTATGCAAATATACAAAAACAATTTTGTAACAATTATTATTACTTAAAATTATGTATTTGTGTTTAGAATCTAGAGGTACTTAATTTTAGATTTATGTCGAAAAATTTAAACCGAATTATGCAAAAAAGGTAACTGTTCTTTTCTTTGGCAGTACTAGAAAGAAAAAATACCTTATCTGATAAGGCATGGGTATCTTTTGAAAGAAAAAACATAAAATATCTAAAAATGTGCTTTCAACAAATTTTTGTAAACATTTAAACTAAGTTTTTGATTTAATTTTAAAGTTTTCATCCAATGCCGTTACTTGAAAGTTATTTGAGAAAAGGTCATGTAAATTTATATTCATATATAGTTTTTTTAATGAAAACAATTATGCTAAGTTTATGAAATGAAAAAATGGTTAAGGAAGTTTAGTGACATAAAGATAAGAATATCTCAGTAATAAACTTACATTTTATATTCAATTGTTTTATTGGATATCATTAGGTTTGTACTATAAATATTTTAGTTGCAATTAGTGATTCCAAGGATGACTCATGCAAATCGTAATGGTTCGCAACTAAACTGCTAAAATTTGTACCTGAATACCTGTGATGAATCTGTGTGATCCTTTCTAAATCCTCTTAAATAATTATTTCTATATGTAGCTGCTGCAAAAACAATTATTCTTGTTTAAACGTCCATACTTTTACTGCTTCTCAATAGAAACACTAATTTATCTTTTGTTCTAATAAATTGAGTCTGAAAACTAAAATGAAATGACTTCAACATTTAGACGGAGAAAAATAATTGACTAATGACTTTTCCTTTTTCGCCTAGAACTGTGACTTTGGTTTTGAATTTACGATCTCAGTAATTCTCATGTGAAACAATTAGTAAGAATTATTATCACTAGAAAGCTGAAGACTAGAACAGAAATGTAAGTCACCATAGTGAACGTATTAATTTAAGAAAATGTTTAAACCTGTGTGATAAACACATATTTCAAATGTGGGGCAAAGTGCTACCTTGATAAATTTCACCAGCTTTGCACATAGACTAACAAAGACTCGGAAAACTCTGTTTAGCAGTAAATTTTGCAGCCAGATCCGCTGATGATGCTAAATGATTGTGGTAGATTCCAGATTGTAAAAAATAGAAAAACAGGCTTCTGTTCCTTCCTTCCTTCTGGATAGCAGCGCAGAAATAAGCTAACTTCCAAGAAAATCTATATTAGTATGCTGCCGAAGCTAACATTTTTTAAAATGGATT
The DNA here is from genome assembly GCA_039881145.1 of Druceiella hillmani. NCBI lineage: Eukaryota > Metazoa > Arthropoda > Insecta > Lepidoptera > Hepialidae > Druceiella > Druceiella hillmani. Next base: position 11,837,552 of record JAYKKI010000033.1, read on the forward strand.
CCAATTTTATATTTAGATTTATTAAAATATTTTATTCTTGATACAGGCAAAAGTGGTGATTTTTTTAATTAAGATAATATATATATATATACATTTTCATAAAAGACTTAACTTTTTCCAAAACTCTTGAGCACCAGATGGTAACGAAAGGCAAAATTAAATTGTAAAACTCAAGTGTCTGTTCCAGATCAGGGTGTAGGTAAACCTATTTCCCAAGTTGAAACCAAGAATGTTTTTAATTTATTTTCTTTTTTCAAGTTATGACTACTAAAACTAAAAAAATCTGGTGCTTCAATATCACTCTTTTGAACAAAATGAACCCAAGTAACAAATTTTGGCTTTGTGTTCTCTTCGATATTTAGATGATGCACTGATAACTTCTTCTTATGAAGAATAGTTTCAATACTTGGCAGATAAAACCTTCAGAATATTAAAAAAGAAGCTAAGAAAAAGGAGAGAAAGAACATTCCGTAGACTAAGAATGAAGTAACTTAGTTGACCTATCCCACTCCATACCAATCTTCGTAACTTAGCACAGATGCATCTGATTGGTTTCTCGGGTTAGTTCTGCATTACTATTAAAATTGGAAACCCGTTGCCTGCCTTCCAAGAAGCTAAAAAATTTTGACCATTATAAATACGATTTTTTAGGAATTTGCTAATCATAAATATTGAATGTTTATTGGAAGCTGTAAAATCGCGATCTTCTAGTAAACACTGAATATTTTTGGTCGGCAAAGTCTTAAAAATCTTCCACTAATATAACCATACAAAATAACCATATCATAATCCAAATATCCAAAGACTACAATATCTGCCTTCAAACAGAAGAATGGATGGCAAGCTTCTACAGTACTTTTATAATTGTTAATTAACATTTGCCAAGTCAATAGCCAAGATAACATCGTCTCACCGTCAAGAATAAAAGATATCGACCTCCGTGGTATTGTTTACGACAAAATAGGAAATGATCAAGTGAATTAGGAAAAAAATGAAGTAACTGATGTTCTAAAATAAATCCCTGCATTTCAAGAAACATGCACTAAATAAATTCTGGAATGTACCCTACCCAAAAACTATATTTCATTCATACCAAAAAGTTCCCACAAAATAATGTTCCCCCAAATTCAGTTCTAGAATAAAGGTCTCGAAGTCCCTCCAGACGCCTGTAACGATCACTTCTTGCTACACAAATATGAAAGGAGCTTCGAAGCTCGCCAATAATGTTCTATATCTGTCATCCAGGGTTCCCACACAACGAGTTTAAAGACTGCCCCTACTAAATGAACCACTTATAATGACCATTCTTCCAGAACGAATTAAGCGAACGCTTAAATGAGACAATTTTCACCGAGAAACCAGTACACGTGATCTACCCTATAATGTCGCAAACTGTGCAACAAAACTCTACAGTCGGGTTTGTGCTGTATAGATTGGTTGAATAGCGTACATTCGAACAATACGTGTTGCTTCTCGAAACTGCTGTAATACGCCAGGCAATCTCTGAGTTCGAAATGATGTAAAAAGAGGTGGAAGGCGCCGTCCTTTTTAAAAAATTGGAACGCGTAATAATTAGAGTTAAGTTTTTTTCAACCGCTCAGAAACATTGGAGGAAAACACTACTAGGTAGCGCCCCTGGAGTCGGGGGGAAGTCCGCCTGAACTGTCAATTATATCTGATCGCTTAAACACACCTGTTTCTAGCAAAAAGGAGTTTATCTACTAAAAACTAAAACTGTAACAGTCCGAAATTAGCCATAAATTCTACAATTATGAAATCGACAAGTAACAGATCTGCCAAAATTGGCAACGTAAACTCCGCTGCGACCACACCATTACCATTCTAACACGGACATCAAGATAGAGAAGGCGATACAAGAATGTCCAGAAAGAGCATTGTGACAGAGATGGACGGCCGATGAACGAGCATACAGGGAAAGGCCGCGCGCTCCGCGCTGTAAGTCTATAAATAGATCTGCGCAGTGCCCGCTTTTCCTTTTCTGTGTCGATCGCCATATGACGTGAAGCTCCCGCGCGCGCCATATTGGATAATGGCATGCCATGCCTCCGCTGCTCGTGCGTCATGGTCGATGGATGAGTAGCCACCATTTACTGAGTGTTGACTTCGTCCTTATAGAAATTTTTTTGAGCTCTGGTAGAAGTTCTTTGAAGTTCTTGCGTTTTATTATTTCTGATAAGTTCACGCAGATACAGTACTAAGGTAGAGTCCATGCCTAAGGACATGGAACAAAATGACATCCAGATTAATTTCAGGGAACATAAGAAAAGAGGTCGCAGCTACTTTCTTAGCGGCCAATGAAAAAATTCAAACTATGTATTTTAATCGTGTGATCCACACGGTCCATACACACTATTTAAGAATATATCAGCAGCCAGACACGTAGGTCGCTCGTTAGATGGAAGTTATTCCTATGAAGAACATCACTGTTGAATGATTCGTCAAACATTCTATGTAAAGTTAATAATCCGAAATGAATCCTATTACAGTGTTATCGCCGATCAAGGAAATTTAGATCTATTAGTTTGTGAACGCACATTAGTAACATGCTAAGTGTTAAAAAGAGATAATAGATAATCGCGTAGTATATGTGTAAGAAGTCAAAAAATAATTAAAAAGCAGTATTGGGTGTATCCCGTCTTAGCAGAAAGAAAGGTTTGGCACCTTTCGTACTATAATTCAGAAGCAACTAATGAAAGATGATACAAAATTTGGGAATTACTTTCAAATGACAAAAGAGTCTTTTAACATAATGTTACATATTTTACACTTTAAATTTAAACAAGAAGATACAAATATGGGCACTATCATATCTCCAGATGAAAGATTGGCTTTTACCGCATGGCGAGTAGAAAAAAATCAGTTTGTCAAAAATGATCTTTTAATATAAATGTAGATAACGTAAATTATTAATAATTTACGTACTAATCATTTGTCAGAATCGCGTACAATTAAAGTTTCAAAACAACCGTCGCTAGCGCCGGCATCGTATCAATGGCTCCATAGTGTTTCATAAAAGTCCGATCGTACGTGTAGCCCTGATTTTTCTTCGTCCTGGCAAAAATAAAAAAAAATTAATTCATTACACGCAAACACACACTATTTCACTAAATTTCCGAAAGTAAATAGTATATTAAATATTATTTTTTACAGCTTTTAATTATTCATAAACAAATCTAGTTTAAGAAATCGTTTTCGACACAAGTCACGACTGTTTCGATCACGCGCGAGTAAAATTTTCTTTTTGAACAATCAGAAGCGCGAGTGGAGCGCAGCGTAATGCTAGATTTAGATTATCGCGTCGTGACACGCGGTAAGGATATCAGGTCTACATATGTAATATGAACGCGTTCACATATGCATGGTGTGTTGTGTTTGTCGCATTGTGTTGTGGTACGGACTGCTCGATTCCGATCACACCAGAGCGGTGGTGGTGGGGCGTTGTGTCGTGCTAGAAGGTGCTAGAGAGCACCCATAGCACATTATTACGTATCGTATGTGTCCCAAAGGCGGCACATCTCGGTGTTTTAACTAAAATCCACAAGCTTATTGAGCTAGTACGCCAAAGTACAGTTTTATACGATACATGAAGCAAAGAATACAAAAAATAACTGATAAGAAATGCTGCTTGAGAAGAGATAGCGGAGATATTAAATGAGGCAAGTTTTTGCTTTGTTATTTGTTTATTGTTTAAGAAGCCATTCGTCCCTACCGAGGAATGTCTATTTGCCGTGAAACTTGCTAACCCATTTGGATTAACAACATATTCTTTATATTGTTCTCTGATGTAAATAGTGCCTCGAGATGGATTTTTTTATAGAGATTTAACATTTGATAACACAGCAGTGTTGCTGCTATACCCGATTGAATTTATTAAACTTTCTTCAGTTTCATGAATGTTTTTATCCTTAAGAAATTATAAATATGCCAAACAGCTAATACGATCTTATCTGCCATGTATCACTAAATAAAGTGACAAAATAAAATATTCTTACTAACTCGGCACCACTTATGCGCACGTATTCTGCCTAGAGCCGAGTAAACTCGAAGTTAAAAAGTTCTTCTATACTCAGCTTACCGCTGAGTATATTTGAAGCACGTCACGCGGAATTTGAGACATTTGATAAAAAAATAAATATTACGGCATCACCCGAATCGCGGCCAGTGCTGAGTTAATCCGAAAGCCCCCCAGCAAGTAGTTACTTGTTTCAGCAATCGCAATCGAAAGTTCAACTGTCATTACGTCGACAAAGTAACAAAGCTAGTTCACAAGATTTTTATGACATAATGAAATCGTCGACTGATTTAAGATTGCGAGGACAACATTTAAGATGAGACGTCAATAAGATGGATTTATTCTCACTGAGCATGAGTAAAGCTGTGAAATGGCTTTTCAAACTCGACCAGACAAAAATTAAATTGAATTTACACACTGTAATTTCTCAAATAGAAGTACGTCTAAGTGAGCAAAGGGAGAAAACTCTAAGAACTCTAATCAATATAAAATTCTAAACAATATATTGCTCCACAAAATGTGATATCACTATCGAATCAGCTGTCACTCCTACCATTCAGTCACCTGTACCAGTTAACCATACCCATCTAATAACTCAGACGTCACGTCCATTCCATCCTCACAGATGTTCAACTCAGAGCAGCCTGCCATATTTGCTGAAGAGCTAAATTGGAGGAAAACAAACATTGTAAATATAGATATGTTCAAACACTCCAAATGCTAGGACTACAAGTACTGTTTGAAAATAAGACTATGACATGCCCCGACATAATGTGGCACACCCCGATACAAATAGGCACGGTAGCCGACGCGTCAGACATCGACACGGCGCAATACGGTCAATATAGCTTTACGCCAATGTATAGACTTGTGCATAAAATACTTAATAGAAACCACTAACAATAGAAATTGCCAAATGTTAAACATGGAAAAAACAAGAAAACGTGAAAAAAGTGAATAAAAACAATGACTATTTTCTAAGGAGTAAGCTTGCATTTTTTTTTCTCGCGTCCTTTTATGATCTATAGGTTTCCAAATGGAGGATGTCCAAAGAAATAAAGCATAATATGGACACTTTCCCTAAACTCCGTCGCGGTCGAGTTACAGATGTCCAAAACATCAAGGTTAGAGGTACAATTGTGATTTTATTTCAAATATTTTTAAAATCTGTGACTTAATTCCTTAATATATTGCAGTGTTACTGATTGTATGACAAATCAGTTTAATGATAAAAAGTTACAAATAAGTCACTTCTCTTATTATTTTATTATCTAGAGCAGAGGTTCCCAAACTTTTTTTCTCGTAGACCACTTTCAAAATTTTACTGGTTTCGGTGGACCCCCTGCTGCTACATTTATACCATATTCCCAAACTTTTTTTTCACGCCGACGTAGACCCCCGTCGAGCATCCCGTGGACCCCCTGAACCACTTTGGGAATCACTGGTCTTTAGCAATGGATGGTGTAGTAAGATTATTTTGATGGTGGTCTTGCCCCGAATATCAAATAATGGACATAATATGGGAATAACAGCCGAGTGTTCGTATTCCTGTCACACAGCTGCTGTAATATCCAACGACAGCTTTTCTGCCTTGGGATTCTCCATTTAATAACATATATGTAGAGTAGATTTGGGTTTCTTCTGAGACGCGACTGAATTCTTCCAGATAGAAGCTACGGGTTAGTAATAACAATATCTTGCCATCTTAGGTTTCCTAAATTAACTTCTCGGTATTCTATTCTTCTATTCTGACTTCTATTATAAATGAACCATCTTGCTAGTTATGTTCACCATAATAACTTCTTGCTTGTTTTAGTTGGTAGGCACCCATGTCATAAATAATTATTAATCGGTCCTTAGTAAGGATTGGAAAATCATTCAAACCAATATCGTCAGCTGTTATTGTCCGGAAAACAGCTCTGCAAGAGTTCATATTATTTGCGAGCATATAATTGCTCAGGCGATTTTCGGTAAATAATCGTTACATTTATTTCCTGTAGGATTTCATTTATTAAACTATGATCGGTAAGTGGGCACCCGATAGCTCCGGCAATTTTAATTTCATCCAAAAAATTACCCAAAGCTCTATTGTTTGCCGCGTTTCTAACTAATGTTAATTGATTTTTAAGGCGCTCGTTATCGCTTCTTGAGTAGTTAACTGTGTGTTGTCTATTCGGGTTTTTGTTATGCGAATTTTAACGTTATATTCGGAAGATTCAATTTCCTCTAAAGTATCTCGGAACCCTCTATCCAAAGTGAAAACTTCGTTGGTGATAAAGAACTTATATTAGATATATTATAAAAATCTTTTTAATGTAATGGCATCTTATGTCGTTGCGTCCTAAGTGCCAACAATATTTATTACGTGTTGATCTGTGCAAACCATTAAGTACGGTTTTTACAGTTGCCGCCATTTACGAAGGCCCTGTTTTCCCTTTCTCCACCAAACAATGTGTTACTTATAGATAAACTTATTGATATGACTTTCTCTCTTGATACGTGGTCGTAACCCATATACCTAGACACAAACTCTCTCATTAAACTATTTCTCACGCTCATCATTTTTCTTTCGAAAGTCGGTTTAGAAATATTAAATATGTTGTATAGTTGTTTATTAGGCTCTCTTGTGTGTCGTTTTACGACACACAAGACAGCCTAATAAAAAACAAAGTAGTTGCTGGTTTATTTCTGTTAATTTGAGAAATAAATTGTGCTTTGAAAAATCTAATATGATAATTGAATAAATAGTCATTTATGAAATTTAGTCTAACTAAATTAATAAAACTCTTTTTCTTCTGTAAGAGGCGTAACATGTCACTAACCTGTCGAAGAGAAAACAAGTCGTATACGTGTTACACAGTATTCCATAATAATTATTCCATACGGGATCAAAGCGATGTTCTGAACAGACACTTGAGTCAAATGCAAAAACTTTCCTTGAAGTAGAGTTTGACTTGGGCTTTGATCAACTCAGGTTAAATTTTGACTGTTACGTGGTTGAAATAAACATAGTCTTGTATTGAATGATACACGAGTGAAACAAGGTACTGGCTATCGTTGAATATTTCTAGGAAGTTGTGCGATCATCGGTGGTCAATGTCTTTCTATGTTCTTGTACTTCTCTAACTTGAAAATGCTGCTGGATTCGTTGAAAACAAGGTCGACATAATCGATCTCCATCACTAATCTGTTACAAACAAACCTCTTACCATACATCTAGAACTATTCTCCACAACTCCAAGTTAACCACAACTCCAAACTCCGGTCAATTTTTAAGATTATTAAACATTTTTTTCACTCTTCATCAGCTTGTACCTTGAAGTTATAATTAATGAAATAAAAAAATATTAGTCAAATACCCAATTCTCTAAATAACACCTAACATCAGTAAAATTGTGAATCTTGAAAAAAAACTTGCTCTTTCTAAATTTGGGCCTTTTCTTGCCTAAAATAATACACGAGTGCTTTTTATTAATTTAATTATTTTTTAAATAATCTTTTAACTCCCTAGCTAAACTCATTGTAGATGCTCTTAGAAACTAGCTAATCTTCATACGAAAAATTAAAAGGATAAAAATAAGACGTTTAAAAATTATGTAAATAAAATACTTCCCACTCGTATGTTTCTCACTTCCAATAAGTAGGGCAATTAGAATGGATGTTTCACTCAATATATTTCACAATTAAAGGGTTTGATCCACGGAGACGGATGTTAATGCGGTGCAGCCTGTATTGGCAAGGAATATATGATCTTCTCTCCATTTTCACTGTCACCAATTTAAACAACATTTATCCAAAGATAAGGTATCAGAGTTCAAAATTTACGTGCAAAATTAATATATATTTGTGGTTATCGAAATCCGTAAAATATTTGGAAACACATGCAAACTACATGAATAAAGAGCGGTGAATGACAGGAATGAGGACAGACAAGGATCCGACGACAAAAAGTAGACGTACACAAAACATTGCCGATAGCTGACTGACTGATTATTATCCGGCGGGTGGGGGGCGGTCTCTGCGCATCACAATTAAAACACAAAAATTCTGAGAAATGTACCACCAACGTTGACTTCTTTTAAGAAGATATATAAGTTCTTACGTCTTTATTTAGGTAGATGATAAATTATTATTTATTAATATATATTATGTGTTTTTAATGAATGAAATTTTGATTGTATATAATAACATAAATATAATAAAAATATAATGTCTTTTGTCTTCATATTTTTTGTAATGACTACGCAGATTGCACAGAATATGGTTTTTTTATCTCACACAAACAATACGGTAGTTGACTCATTTTAAATTTTGAAATGTTTCGTACAATATTGTGAAATATAAGTTAATTAAAAACCAGTCTTGAAAAAAATTCAAAAATTGATTGAAAAATAAGCCAATTGTAGGCTTCTAAATTTGATGATACGGATAGAGTTGGGTATATCTCTGTTTCTTTTCCTCTCTCGTAGAATATAATGTGCAATATTAAAAAACGACCTCACAACACAGTATTGCCGCCCTTTTCTAAAGGTTAAATTTAAACTTTTTTTTTCGCTCTTCATCAACTTGTACCTTGAAATTATGATTAATAAAATAAAAAAAAAATTAGTCAAGTACTCAATTGTATCTATATTATAATGTTTTTAAATAAATATAATTATCAAAGTGTCACTCAAATAATAATTACATCGTATTTATTGCATAATTTTGAGATCTGTAACTCGGCCCCGGCTGAGTTTATGAGTAAGTCCCCATACAAAGTTTTATTTCTTATTACACCTTCTATTCGGAAAGACTCATGTCTTTAATGGCCGCGAGAAAAAAGGTAAGCTTTTTTGCATTGCTTTTTGAAAGACGTTCGATATTTGACAGCTGTTTATAAGTAATACAATAATTTTTTAAATCGATTTTTTTAATAAATTAATCGCGTGCAGTCCTTTTATATAATACTTTTATGGGATTCTTTGATTAAAGAATGAAAAATTTTCATAAAATTATTTGTATCATGAAATAAAGGGTAAAACTTGAAATAAATTACTTATTAATGAAATATAAATTAAATAGTAAAACTTTGTCATTGGCCATCTTATCGTATATATGCTGTTAATATGGTAACTCAAATATATACAAGTTGTCGGAAGCGTAAATAATTGGCTCTTTTTATAATAATATTGAAATGGTCAGCCACTAGACGAGACGAATCAGAACCTAATATTTCTTTGGATTTTTTTCGTTTTCTTTATAGTTTTTTTCTAACATATATATATACAATGAGGGAGGGGTAATGAACAGTTACGTTTTTATACCATGGAATGGAATCACATCACAAAAATATGTAAAAATACGTATGTACTTGAATACATATAACTATATCAACTTAATAAAAATTGGCCATCTTATCCAATTACTTTGATAATATGGCCACATGTTTCAATCTAGTGTCATTTATTAATTTGTAAATAATTATAAGATTACATTATCGGTAGGTGATTATATTTAACAAAAAATGCAGGAAAAATACCGTAATTCTCAAAACTAAAAATGTTGCAGCCTCATTAATATGAATATTAAAAAAAATTAGAACCGATTTAAATTTTTGATTCAAGTCCGATAAGATGATCAACGGAAATATTTCAGCGTTCTTTAACTGCATATTTTTAGTTAATACCAATAGCTGCTAGTGCGTACGAACTTTTGCACACATTTTTTTAATGATAAAGTACAGGTTTTTTTAACTCACACGTTTGTTTAATTCACATTTCGATTCTTTCACACTGATAGCAAATAACCATAGACTTATATTACTTCGTAAGGACAGTCCCATAGAAACCGAAAAATGTCCCACTAGAAACAATATTAAATGGCGAAATTAATAGCGTTTCGTTTCAGTTGACATTTTGTTTCTCGTGAGTATACTTATCCTGAAAATAGTAAAAAAAAATGCCGGATTATGTAGTAAAAATATATTTAAATTACAATTCGAAAATTTTAAAAAAGGTTGACGTAAATTAACTTCGGTTTATTACCGTTTTTTATACATATTTTTTGTTGAAAAAAGTGTTGTTTTTCCAGTAACTACATAAATTTCATTGTTGGAACTTTGTAAAGATATGTTTTCACACATAATTTTTTTAAATATTCATTTTTCATCGCTTTGATTTTTAAAAAATCTTCGGATGAGTGCGGTGCCGGTAAAACAGGAAACCTTCGAAGTAAATTAATTAGTATTTGTCTGTCACTTCAATAACTCAAAAACTTCTAAATCGACAAACTTAAAACTGGAAATGTAAGTATAAAATGTTCCCAGGTTTGAGTCATTAATGATTAACGCATATCTTCAGGTGCAGGCAGCCTTAACAAAGTTTGCAATTGATAACTTGATTGGATCTTTGCTAATAGCCCACCAGAAGATGATGTAATACAACGAAACCTAGGTGTTATAGAACTTAAAGAAAGTAGAAATAATACTACATTACGTAGTTTCATTTAATTGTGAATAATGAATTTCTACAAAATTAATACCAAATATATTCAAAACTTTTTACTTCACTTTTAATAAGATAAAATAACTGTGTTTTATTTTTAAATTAGCATCGACCATATTTATTATTCTTATAAATGTTTAATTAATTGGAAACTAAATTGTCGCCATCCTTAGCTTTCACTACGCTTACAACAACAATCTTATTTGTCATTTGAGTTAGGATTTATAAAAGTTTTCATTTAAAAAGAAATATTTGAGTATATTTACCTAAATATTACCCACTTTTTATTTACAACGAGTAGATTCCCTAGCGGTGTATTACGAAACTAATGTAAGATATATTCAAATTTATTACACTGTTGTTTTGTATTAGATAAGCTTAGCTGCACTTCCATATTTTTTTTAAATACTGAAAATATTGTTTGCCTACACGATGAAATTTAATAGTATTTTTGGTTGCTTTGTAGATATCCAATAACAAAATTATGCTGTATTTTTCAAATATTGAAAACTGCAGCGAAACTCTTGATATTGGAAAGCTTAAAAAGTATATGTCAATTGTATCATATGTTAGTTCCGAAGCGGCCGCTAGAGAACGCTATTCATTGTCAATTGAAACGTTTACTTACTTGTTTTGTTCATAGTTTATTCCTAGAGTCAATCGGGTACAATATAATTCAATTGTAAGTGGTTAAATTATAAATATAAAAAAAACATTTTACAGCCAAATACCGATTTCAAACCTTCAAATATAAGACAATACGGAGAACTTTCTATGTCGACTATTTTGAACAATAAAATACGTAAATTATTATTTGTCTTCACCTATTTCTTTTCGAGAAGATGTAAACAAAAAACAATAAATGATAAGCGAATCGCAGATATCTTTACAATGAAACATTCATTTATACAGCGCACGTTCAAGTCGTATAGGATTTGAATATAATAGCTGTATGTATTTATACATTTTTCAAACAATTCAATAAGTTTATAATACTATAATCTCACGTTTTGAATTGAGGCAGACGGTTGTCACAGATAAACGAATAGTAAATATATAAAAAAATTACTACACGATACGTGGATACATTTTCTGCTCCTCAATGAGAGCATTGTTTAAGTTATACTTAGTAAGTATTTAGCGCGTAACGTTTATATTAGTTTTAAATACATGTACGAAATAACAAATATCTCAAACATCCTAGAATTATGCTTAGTTTAAAAATGCCATTTCTACCAATTATCTAAAATAATGTACATTTACAAAGAACTGAATATTTTAAAATTCAATATATCCGACATTTACATGTTATTCGAATTTGTTTTCAAATATACATAAACAATGTAATTTCCCGCCATATCGTGTTCTTAAAATAAAAATGACACTTTGGTAATTAAAATGAGTTTACGAGTATTAAAGTGACCGTGACTAAGTCCTATAACATCACAGATAATATACTAAAAACAAGATCACACCAAAATAATCGCAACTACCAAAATTTAAAGCACAAACCTGAACATCTTTATCTTTATCTTTGATTATATAGCGTTCGTTAACCTGGACATAAAATAAGGTAACCATTGCAACCTAAGCGACAGATAAATTTCTACTGCACGTGCATAGCTTGTAGTTTTCTGGCTGTGAACCTGCCAGTGACATTCAAGTATTCATCCAATTCAAATCCTTCTCGAGTTCGAAGTTTTGGTCGGGTTTTTGGAGAACATAAGTTTAAATTTTAAGGACTTATATCTTCCAACCGGTACAATTTTAAGAGTACGGACATATATCGTTATATACATGCTACCAAACACCATGTAACAAAATAATTCCGAAAGCAATCGAATACTTTCAATTTTGACAAGCCTTTGAATGTGTACGAAAAGTATATACACTCATACGAACCTAAATAGGAACATACATACAGTGGTTCGTACTTATAATTTTAAAAAGGAGGATGTGAACGGTTTACTGGTTTTATATATAGTCCAGTAGGGACTGGACGCTGGCACAATGATTTCGTCATGTTAATGAAATTTAAAAGCAAAACATTAATTTGAAATTAGAAGACATAGGCGAGAAATTAATTTAGAAACCTAGTAGGGACCTGATATGGTCAAAATCGATGGTCATTCAGCGCGCGAAAGTTTTACGATAAGGAAAAGAGAAAGTGAAATTATTCCTATGTGGTATAATGGTTGTTTATCTACATAGAATGCTAGGAACATTTTGTCCTTCCCGCACCAAGCGTACGCTTTATCAGTTTCTTTTACTCAAAACATGTTATTTTAAATAACGAAGAAGTCCGTTTAACGCTCAAAGTAACCAACCAGTATGAACTAAATTATTGTCAAATAGCATGAAGATTGTAATGATTTGTTATAATTCGCTTTATTTTCCTGTTTATGACATCAATGCCTACGTCAGTAAATTCTTACTTAATGACTGTTGTAGTGAGATAAATTATGATCACCGACAGTTTCGTCATGCTTAAAAGTGTAACTTATGTGCGTAGACAAATTACTTTAAGTCATTGTAATGTTAGTAATGTGTTTGATGAAGCGAAACCGTCTTTCAGTCGGTTCATTCAAAATAAGAAAATTAAATTCGACATTTCACGTTAAATTTGACAACGAAAAGAAAAAACGGAAACTTTTTTCCGGCAAGTGGAATCACGTACTTTATACCCATCTGTCAAATACGTAGCGTTTTCTGAGAATTTGTTTCGTTTTACGTAATAAAATTGATATGATGACTCAGTACTGATAGTAAGTTTAACTTAACTTAATTTAAATGTGAGTTACATTTAAATTATTAACAAAATATAACTTGTTAACATTTAACTAAACAGTCGCTAAACTGATTCCATATGATATAAAGTAAATATTAACAAAATACAATATTTTTATTTATTGGAAATATAGAGAAGGGGTTATAAAAGTAAACTAAATATAGAAAAACATTCACCACAAGATCAGATCATACAAGATCAGATCATAATAGTTGTAATGATATTTCTTGCACTCAGAACTTCTTTTAATTGTGCTATTGTGTACGTATGAGGGTAATCCCAGAAGTACCCGAACTAACAAAGAAAAGCCTAAAAATTTGATAAAACATCTTCTTTTCTCAACATAGTCTCCCAGTGATATTCAATAACAAATCGATAAACTTTTCCCAGCGATGTTCAATAACTTCGATACAAAGATAGCAAGAGAAACGTTGAGTTCCTCAAAATAGCCATCAACCGCAGACTCCAAACACTTCATTGTTGGCAAATATTTTACCACCGAGCCATTTTTTTAAGTTAAATTTTATTGATAAAATAATCTGAAGAGACTAAACCTGTTTTTTCTTTTTTGAAGATAATTAACCAAAATTATCCCAGGTGCATCCTAAAAAATTGACGCCATGATCTTGCCAGCAGATGGAATTTTCTCTGCATCCTTCGGAGCCAATTTTTCCCTTTCAGTCCATTGTTTCGACTGCTCTTTCGTCTCAGGTGAGATATGATGGACCCATTTTTCATCCATTGTTATGAGTCGACGCAGAAATGGGCTTTGTTGCTACGAAACATTGCCAAACACTCGAAACATCCTCATGGCGCAGTTTTTGTTTCATCGTGAGCACATTTCAAATTTAAACTTTGTGAGGTTGGTCCTTTCGACCACAGTCATTTTTTCTCGTGAGGTTGGGTACTTTTGGGACGACCCTGAAAAATTATGACTAAAATTGATTCCCGAATATATGATGAATTATATGTAATAAACAATATATTAAATGTACTTAATCTCGAATTGATAATATTGTACAAGTGATCCTAAACAAAAACAAAAGCACCAAGAACTAGAGTGCCATCTGAAATTCGCTTTGTTTTCACTTCCCCATTGCCCACTCCGAAAGTATTTTAACTTTTTATCAATTAGGTATAATATGACTGGACCGCAATTATAATATTGGAATGCTCCAAATTAAGTTAAGTTATGCATTATCAAAATAAAGCAATGTATACATTTAGCATTATAAAAAAATTATGCGTTTGCAATAATTATAACTTTATTTAGCGCGCAAATAATGGATGGAAATTAATAATAAATGGTAAAATCTAAATTCAATCAAATAATTAAATTTTAAATAATTTATAATGCAAATAAATTATTTACCGAAACTTAACCTCGCTTAGAAAAATACACTTAAAAAACCAAGCCATTATCTCTATCACGAATATTCACAATAAATAAATACTTTTTATTACATGAACTAATGTTAAATTTCAATTGCTAAAAATATTATTTAAAATACAGATATAACTTAGATTTTGTATGAATATAAGACATGCATTGTGTATTTAAAAATACCTCAATAACTATAATGAATATAGTATCAATAACTACACGTATGTTTAGTGAGCAACTTCACCCTATCGATTTTTGTTGCGTCATGCGCGTGCATCGTAAAATTTCACTCTCATATTTTTTTCATAACGTGCTTAAAGAAGTAGAACTTCAAAAAAATGTGAAGCCAGTGTAATCAAGAGACATAGAGTATACGTCGATGGCTTTCGAGTCACACGCGCCTCCTTTGGTGAATCCCAGAAACTTCAGCTACAATTATAAATATATTTTCAAGTTTTTAAATTTTAGCTACAATTATAAGTATATATTACAAGTATATTATAATTTTCTTTAATTATAAGTATATTACAATTATAAGTATATCATTTTTTTTTAATTTTAGCTACAATTATATGTTTATTATAAGTACCTATAACTTCAACTACAATTATAAGTACGTTTTCTTTATTGAAAGATTTATGGTTAGAAGACAACTATAGTGAATAGCTATAATTTTATTTCTAAAAGAGACCTATCATAGGATTCTTCTCATGCCTTCAATCTGATCGCTTATTTTAGACTCGTATTTACGTATTAATACGTGAAAAAAAATGTGTACCCCTTTTTAAGCATATTGCGCGCATGGAGGTGTGTCAGATTTGGCATAGTTAAAGTTTATTTATGAGGAGAAGGAGTGCAGAAAGCTAAAATTTGTATATAATATATGTTACAAATACATTAAATTATAAATTATAAATATATTAAAAGATTCATTGTTTACGTTCACACTGTCAATGTCAAACATAATAGTCTGTGGTCAAACAGTCGCACAGAGTAGAGATTGCCGCCAAAGTATTTAAAAATTACAAATTGACATAATGAGTTCCGAGCTGTCAATTTTGTGTGATTTCAAATGTTCCTTTTTCAATAATCTGTTAAGTGTATGTCAAGGCACAAAATCGTTTATTTCATATTTTTGTGTAATAGATGTCTGTGTTTTATATATTAGTCAAATATAGCTTGCTTAATATACACCTGTTGCAAAAGGAAAATTTTGTAACAGCTATCTGAATGGACTTACTCTCGTCTACCTATTAATGTTTTCAACAAAAGGAATAGATATTAGTATTGAATTTCGGCTACTGGATGACCAGAAATATTTTATTAAACGACAAACTAACTTAAATTAAATATTCATTATAAATTTAAAAACGTTAATAATTATGACTTAATAATGTCACAAAAAATTTAATTTATGTCACATTTACTATTTATTGTCTTTAATTGTATGGTTTTTCTAACTTAGAAATATCGTAATGTTGGAATACCACTCCACTCGTACCTTCCCATACATTTCATTATTACGTGGCCATAAATCGATATGATTATAGCTCCATCGAATTTTAGAAGAAAACTTTAATACTATATAGAATAATATTAAAATCGCTAATGGAATTCTATTTATATAATTCATAGCCGCGATTATTTTTCGTAATTGTTCTAATCAACTTGTCCGTTTTCAGTTTTTGCTTTAAGTATAGCGTAATAAAAAAATGTTTAACGACTTTATATTTCCCTCTTCATAGCAGCAATCCACAAACGTGTGACGATTACCACTAATTAGGCGTCGCTTTTAACGTTGATGTTCGCCATGTCTTACAATTCTAAGCAATTACCAGAACTACGTATGGGTTTGTACTAAATGTTCTCTCCGTTACGTCCATTTGAAAAGACGGCATAAAATGTGACTCACGTTTTTTCCTTGCATCATAAGAAACGATTTAATAAATGTTTTGCAGATTTAGAGTTAACAATTAGTTTAATATTTTACTTCACGTTTAATGTTATTGTTAACATATCCTACTGAGAACCAAAGTAAATATTGTGGACTGTACCTAATATAAACGGTTATTACCATTTTCCTTTTAGTTTGGTATTGTAAATTTCCATTCTTTTGCCATTAATATGAAATCGAATGGATTAACTTGTTTTAGGGAAATTGTTTGTACTCTGTTAAAATAGAATGTTTTGAGGAAGATTTTGGGATAAATCTATCGCACAGGATAATGGCGTGAAGTTAGCCTCTCCTGTGAAGTAATGGTTTCATTACTCTTTTTCATGCGTTTCAAATTAGGTTTTTCCATGCGCTTCAGGTCAGGTTTTTGAGAAAGACCGCGCATCGGACCTGGCAACTAATTTCTCTATACGATGATCTCAAAAAGAGTGTTGGCATTAACCACACGTGAGGGACGTAGAGTCATTTTTGTAAACTCAATTTTTCTGGATGCTAGTTCCTAATGCTATTGTGAATTTTTAAGTCTAGTTGAGTTTTTAGGTTCAGCGTTTTGTCACCTATCGGAAACATAACATTATTCATTTTTATTGTTAAATCGATAGACGAAAAATTTTGTGCCGCTTCAAAAATCATTTGTTGCGAATAAACACATTAGTGCTCGGGTAATAATCTGTTTACGTTGTATTTGTCGCAAAATTATAGGTTTTATGTTACCTTAATGGGACTTGGTATGGATTGCCTGATGATGGCAGTACATAGACGGCATACACCTATTATATTTAATTACAGTTTTACCTTAATTAATTTTTTTTTCAAATGTCACTTACCTTTTTCCACCCGCGATTTTAAAAGAAAGGTAAAATCTTGATAATTATTAAAATATGTAAATTTTTTGAACAGAAACGTTTATTTTTCCTTTTTGAAGTTATACTGCGTTAGGAGGACCTCTCGATAGGATGAAGTTGCTCACTAAACATATATTTACATGCGTGTAGTGACTGTTACTGTATTCATAATGGTTATTGAGGTATTTTTAAATACACATTTTTTTTTATATTGATTAAAATCTAAATTATATCTGTGCTTTTAAATAATTTTTTTAGTAATTAAAATTGAATAGTGGTCCATAAATAAAAAAAAATATTTATTTATTGTGAATATTCCTGATCGAAATAGGCATAATAAGTTTTTTAAAATATATTTTAAGTGTATTTCTCTACGCGAGGTTAACATTCGGTATTTATTTATTTGCGTCAAATATTATAAATTATTACTTTATCATTTATCAAATAATTAAAATTAATAAATTGTAATAATTTGTCAGCATATTCATTTTTTAATACTGTATGATGGTAACTAATTCTAGACAAAGACCAAATTTTTTATTACTCTGTATTAGAAAATAATTTTTAAAATTTAATTATCTGATTGAATTTAGATTTTAACAACCGTATTTATAATCACGCTCCAGTTTTTTATTATTTTATTTCAATTAATTATTTACGTGCTAAAGAAAATAATTCTTGTATTATGCCAAAGAAGTGTAACTTCTGACGCGCGTACATAACAGAACACACATTTTTTTTAACCATTTTCCACCTAGTACTAAGTGTAGGTCTCCTATTTAGCACACCAGACCTGCTGATGTTGCATTTTCTGTAGCAAATACTTTCCTTTCGCTTTCGCTTGTCATCAGACCATCTCGCTGGCTAGCTGCTAACGCCTCTGTATCCGGTCTGCGGTTTCCACTTCAGAATCCTCCTGCAGCCTCTGCCATTAATTCAACGTGAATAGCCCAACGCCATTTTTGTATAATGATGTGCACCACGTCAGATTGTTCGATATGTCACTGAATTTCGGTATTCTATTTTCTGTCACTAAGAGTAGGTATTTAAATTCGTATTCAAAATCGTATTCAAATTAAAATATGGAACTTTTATTTTAGTAACTCCTAATTAACATTCCTTAAAGGTGTCTTTTAGTCTTTTGGGAGTGTAAGTACCGTCTAAAAAGTTTCTTTTACATCTACACTAAATATTTGCAGATAAAACTTACTAATTTCTATAGAACCATCATATTTGTAGAAATGTTATCATTTTGTCATTGTGTTTACCTACAAAAGTTGTACATCAAAGTACAATCGTGAAAACAAAGTGATTAACATTATCTCTTACATTTACCCTTTTCCACCTATTTTGGGTTGGAATTTTGGAAAACCCTTTTTACCTATGTAGAATCAAAGGAATGTGTCGTCTAAATTCATATTTCCGGGGCCCGCGTTTCCGGTGGGGATTAATATGGCAGTTACGTTTAATTTATGCTTGCGTGCACTAACGCACGCACACAAAATAAACTAGTTTATTAGCAGCATATTTATATAAAAGAGTGCACTTAAGTGATTTTTCATCGAAGTCGTTAATTTGCCAGTAATTTTTTCAGAAACGTTGAGTTTGATGACACAGAATCATCTGTATGAATAAAAAGTAGAAGAATGTTTGGAACAATTTTTGTTTTACTAAATTTACCAGAATTCATATGAATTTATTTGAAATTTGATATGTTTTACAAATTGAGTATTGTAACAAAATATAGTCAACTATATTTTAAATCCATATAAAGAACTAGCAAGCAATATTGTTTATTTACGGTTTTCTAACACTATGACATCCTCATTTGTGATCAAGATTCTTTTTTTCTTGCGTTGATGGATCTCGAGTAAATCCCAATGTCCGTCGCCGGCGTTTTTTTGCAAAAATCTTAAAACATATTGTCTCCATATTCTCACGAAATTTCTAGGACACATGTAAATAAATATAAAATAATCGACATTTTCCCTACAACTTTCATATGACATAACAGAGGTGTCACCGATATTTGTTCCATAGTTTAACGTAGCACGAACGTGGTGCAACTGGACGGCGTAGTGTTAAGTAATAGTTTTAATATCCTGAATGTGTACTATTTTTTTTATATTTTAAAGCTACACCTTGCGTTTCATGTCTGTTTCGGAAAAAACTGCGTCACAACTGAAATGATGTTAAATAAATAATTAGATAAAAGCAACTTACAACTAGAACCTACTAACAGTTTTAAGGACAATGTGTAAATCATTTAAAAGATGGATACCAAATAGTTGCAATAGAAGTTTCCAAGTTTAATTTATGGTATCGACATTTTAATAATCCCATATCAATGCTCGTCCCTTTAAATAACTACGTCCCAAAACTCCCCCATAAACAATAGAGGCGACGCCACATTCGAGTTGAGCGGGGCGCCACATTAGCATGAGCCGTTGACCGCGAGCCGAAATCTAATTAAATAACGAAACGGAACTGGTCGTTCCCCGATAACGGAAGCCGGTGACTGGAACATTAGCGCACGCATAACGGCGCACGCGCCAAAACATAATTAAGCTAGAACAATTATTATTAATCGAATGCGCGCCATCTGTGTCGCTTTTTCTCTCAACCCAAGAATGTTTAAACAGTTAACACAATAGGCCAATAGGTTCACAGTAGACGGGAGTATCTAGTGCACCAATTCCTCAAGCATAAACATATCATATAGACCACTTTAGTATCAAATTCCGCGTGATCAAAATCATATCGTTTGCGTGTTTGTAAATTTACTATAATATTAGTTTATTCAATGTGTTGCGACACAATCAAAAACATAACAAGCAATCATTGTATTTAATGCACGAATTCCTCTAGCATAGATTCCTCTAGCACGAATTCCTCTAGCATCATATAGACTACTTTAGTATCAAATTTCGCATGATCCAAATCTTATTGTGTGTGTTGTAAATTTACTATAATATAAGTTTATTCAATGTGTTGCGACACAACCAAGAACATAACAAGCAATCATTGCTCTAAACGTACTTATTTTAATGGGATAACAATGAATAAATTCAAAATCGCTAAACAACAGCGAACGCTATTCACAGTGTGACGATAAGTGCCGACTGTGTTGCAAAAAAAGGATTGTAACGGTTTTTATTGTGCTATCTCTTTCTACCATATAACGGCGCTATTATGCATTATCTAGCTGGCTCTTACCTTTATTTATCTATTTAGTAAAATAAGTATATGTACTCAATAAAGATAAAGGTGCGAGTAAAATGATGTCAACAAAAATTATAAGCCACTACCTGCCCGTTCCGACTTTGCCCGGGCAATGAATATTTTTTTTATATTATAATTATTGAATATTTACACAATTAAATATATTGCACAGTTATACATTTTAATATTTAACAGAATATTAAAAACTTGTTTGAATTTACTGCACAAAAAAATTCTTGCATCCCTGTCAGTGAAAAGCCGTTTTAAAATAAAATTGAAGTTTCATTTCACATTTTTTCATTAGTCTTTTGTAAAATATTAAACTTCAAAGTGACGTATAACATAACATCTCTAATTTTTAACAGTGGATCTGAAAAACCTGAAAGTTCTAAATAATAGTATTTTATTAGAATTTTTAATTAAAACTTTTTCACTCAACTTGCATGAACATGGAGAGAACTCTAATTTCATGCATGTTTCGAAAAGATCGTTTTTTTTATTAAATAAGCAGCTTCCAACTAAATAAGCTGGCGTCATCTTCTTAAATCAATTTGTTTAGGTTAAGTTTTTCTTTCTTCGGAAAAGATTGGTATATATAAGCCTATTCGCCTAATTCATTACACGTAGGTACTGTTGGCTGCTGATAAAGCAATTAAGTTACAATGGAGGAGGCGTGGGTTTACACCACTAGTGCAATACTATATCCATACCTTGATGGCGAGAATCCGCTCCCAGCCGCTTTTAACCATCATATTTGGTATTCGGACATTTGAATTATTTAGTTGCGCTATCAAAGTTGTTCAGCCTGGTAACGTGATATTGGTATTTAAACAAATTCATACGTATATTTCGAATGTTGACATTCCAATCGCATGCATCACACATGAAACCTGCTTACGTTCGATTTTTATACCAAAATCTTTATTAACTTTCCATCTCGATTTAAAATAAACCAGTTGGCCAACGTGCCAGCTGCAGCCGTCTGATGTTGTCCGTGTTGTTACTATGCAAGGAGCGTATCACCGGAACCAATTCGTCCCTAGACCACTGCCATATTTTTGGACAATGCCTTTCACAATTTGTTATTTTTAGCGTATCGTAGGCCTACTCCAGTTACATTATGCCATTTTTAGCCTTGTACAGCATAGCCGTGCGAATACTCGAGTTTCGACCCTCAAGGTTCTGGATTGAAATCCCATGAAAACCCAGTAAAATCATTTCTTTGCAGTAGTAATACGTACTTAATATCAATTTAAAATTTAGAATTATAAAGAATTTCGATCAATTCAAACGATTAAACTACACTATTTTTACAACTGCACTACGATACACATTACTAAATTACACTATTTTCATAATTCACACTACTGAGCTACATTATTTTCACAATTCACACGACTAAACTATACTATTTTCACAAATCACCCGATAAACCATACAATTTTCATAATTCACACTACTAAACTACACTTTTCTTTTCTCAAGTCACACGATTAAAATACACTGTTTTCACAATTCACCCGACTAAACTACACTATTTTTACAATTCACACGACTAAACTGCACTATTTTTAAAATTTACGCGACTAAACTACATTACTTATATACTATTTTCATACTGTTGTGATTCCATGTAAAACATTTAGTCACTCAAATATGCTTTTTCACAAGACAAAAGTATGCGGTAGCCGCTGTTACCTGGTTAAGTTTGTATTTTAGTATTTGCATATCGTAGTCTATTGTCTGTAAGTAAACTTATTGCTCACTAGAAACCTCGTGTTACGTTAGTATATAAAAAAAACATGCTATCACGAGCGGAACTCGCGCTACGAAGGTTCCGTACACATTTAGGCATTTATAAATATTTAGTGGTCTAAACCATTCCTATTTACAATATTCTAATTTTTAAGAACGGAAATATATTGCCTACTATACCTTTCACAGGCGCATATTTGAAAGATATTATATGATATAACTACAAATTAACAATTTTAAGATCTTTTCTTCTACTTGTGCTGTGAGATCTTACTTCTTGCATAATTTCATGATTCTAGATGAACGGGAAGTACCCTTAGGTTTTCATTTAATTGCGAGCGCCAAAGTATGTGGCATAAATGGCCGTATTTTTTCGATTGGTTGACTTAGAAGGTTGGTTTTTTACAACTCAAAGGAACCGTAGACTTTTGTATTTAATATCAATTTCAACTTGATACCTACACGCATTACTGAGAAAAGAGTCTTGATAGACAAATAGACCGACGGACAACAAAGTGATCCTATAAAGATTTTTTCCTTTTGAAGTAAGTAACCCTAAAACACGTCAAGTACGAGTAGAACTTGCATTACGAAGATTCCCTACTATATCTTTGGGAACTTGTAAATATTTAAGTGTACGTAGAATTTCTTTAAAACTATTTACAAATATTAATTTTTCAGAACATATTGCTCACTTTAACTTTCACAGACATATTGCTCACTTTATCTGTAATGTTTAGTCACTTTTTATCAATCCTTTTTATCATTTTTTACTAATTTTTTGTTCAGTAGTTTCGGAATTAAGAAGGGCAGGAAACATACTTTATTTTCGCGTATTTTTTAGAATATCTTTTTAAATATGTAATTTAATATTGTGATGACACATAAATACGTTTGCTTTTTCAAATGATACTCGACAAAAAATTTTAAAAAAAATTCGAGAAAAATAGATGAAACAAAATGTATTTATAAAAAGTTAAAGAAAAAAATATATCTCTTCTTTAAATATTATATTAATATTCTTAAAAAAATAGCTACGCAAAATATATGGGTTAATAAGATGTATTACTGTACCAACATTTCAAGTTTGTACTGACGTTGTGACAGACCGACAGACAGCCACGTGAATGATCTTATAGGGATTCTATTTTTCCTCTTGAAGTACGAAATCCTAAAAGTAAACATTATACGTTCTGATCCATTTTCAATTTCCACGGATCCGAACCAAAATGATAAAAAGGAACCCTTATGTTCAAATTTCGGCGTACGTCTGTCTGTCTGTCTGTGAGTCACAGTTATTTCTTGTAGAAACTACACACGCGATAAACTTGAAAATTATAGCGTATGTAACTTTTGCATCAAAAAAATTGATCGTATAAATGTTCTAAAAACACAATTATAATAACAGTCGCAAAAAAGTAGCAAAATGAGAATGTAACGAGCAAGGGACATAATTAAATGAGCTTCATTATTATTTGCATATAATCGATGATATAAAAAGGCGTTAAGAATGAGAAGAGAATATGTAGTAAATGTTAAACAAAGTAATCAAATAACTTTTTTGTTCTACCTCTAAAGCATAACATCATAAATATATTGTTAGCAATTGTTAACAATTATAATATATCCTAAAGCATAACTTCATCAAAAATTGTTAACAATTGCAAGCAATACATCCTAAAATATAATAACATCAAAAATTGTTAACAACTAGCGTGACCCGTGCGAAGTCTTCGCATTATTTATTCCATTATGAAGCTCAGATGACAGATCAAACAAATATTTTACTAAAATTGACATATAGAGGCGCAAGTATCAAAAGCATTGAGCTAAAGCGCCACTTTATTTATACGTGAGTGGATTTGAAATTAAACAAACATTTTACCGACCGTCAATCATATTGACGTTGAGCCGTTAGATGGCAGCATTGCTGTTTTGTGTATATAATTTTAATAATTAATTAATTTGCAAAAACAATAGCAATAATATTTTTTTTAGTTGTGGATGCCGGTAGAGCAAGCAATTATCTATAAAATGATATATAATTTATGTGGATTAGTTGTGAGGTGTTTTCTAAAAAGGGAGAGTAACATCTTAACCTTAGCGTATTAATATATATATGATGATGATGATGATAATTGCAAACAATATATCCTAAAGCATTACATCATCACAATTACAGACAACATATTCTAAAGCATAATAAAATCATTTTATAATCAAAAACTTACTAAATGCTTGTTGGAACACGGTAGTTATCTATATTTTTTTTATCTAAAAGTTTTATTTCCTTTAACCAGTTTCACGTTGTATGAAATGCCATTCATATCATTGTCTTGAACTATTGTTTATTTTAATTTTAACAGTGTACGTAAAAAGTATGCCCGACCTCCTTATCTCATAAACTGGAGGATCAAACGTTTTAAAATTATTTACTCAAATTTATTAAAGTTATTTAAAAATTACCCCAAAATCAAACTACGCGCTTGATGTTATTTCCAAAAACTTGCTAGTACTTCGAAAGTTTCCGAGAACTATACAAAAATTTTGATTAAATGTTTAGCAATCATAAACGATAATTGATCAGGTTCAATTATTGTTAGTGAGCCGCAAAACTCAGTTGGATAAATAATTATCCGTGGTATGAAAATTTCTTATTAATTTTAAACGATCTTACTGGATAAAACCGATGTGTTTCTTTTTATTTCTTTTACGAGTCTCTTTTATAGGGGGCGTAATAAATTTTCCATTTTACTTGTTATACATGGAGATCATAAACAGATAACGAATAAAAACCTTATCACGTAAAAATCTATCTGTTAAACACTATTCCGATATCTACTTAAATTTTGAGTTTGATATATACTAAAAAAAAGTTGACATTTCAGCAAATATATCTACCTCGTTTACGCAGTTTGATTGTGTTTATATTTATTTTAAAGAAAATGGCTACATATGATTAAATTTGTTTAATCAAAACTATCGGGGAGAATTGCTATTTAATTTATTACATGGAGCTAAAGAAAGAGCAACACTTATTGAAGAAAATGTTTAAATCAAACAATAATAATAATAATAATAATAATAATGCTTTATTGTCTCTAAGGTTACATTAGTTCTTACATAGGATGGATCTCCCTTTTAAGTTCAATACTTGTGTTAGGAGGGTCCGCTCTTTATAACAAAACCACTTTACAAATTAAGACAAGAAGCAAAAAATACAAGGCATGCAAATAGATTTAAATCCATAATTCATAGTGAGTATGTGTGAGAGTGTATGTGTGTGTGTATTTGTGTGTATGTGTGTGTGATTGTGTTTACTTGAACAAAAATGCTTCGGTTTCCGCATATGTTAAAGATTTTAACCAATTTATAATTACTATTTTGCATTTATTTCGTGTCAAGGGATATATAGTTAAGATTTTATTTATTGAGTTATATAATTGTGACGACTTATACGTGTATTGCATTCGTGCAAATGAAGACTTGGCTGTGCTCACTGCAGCGATTAAGTGTTTTCTACGTCTTTTTAACAGTGTTGGATCAAACTTTAGGGACCTATGTATGCTTAGAACAGTGTTTAGTACATAGAGCTTCCTTACCGTTAAAACATCACTCAGAGAATACAGCTCATTTGTAGGAAAACGGTACGGTTTAAAATGGATTACTTTAAGTAGGGCCCTCTGTGCCCTTTCCAGTTCTAAAAATTTTATCTTAGATGCACCTCCCCAGATTGGTATGCAATAACTCAAAACCGATTGAGTTAAGGAAATATAAATTTGAGTTAGAAGTGTTTTTGTAGCTATATATCTAAGTGTCTTGAAAACCCATATTAGTTTTCTTATCCGTCCCATCAATATCTCTACGTGTGAATGCCATGACAATCTCTGATCCATTATGACTCCTAAATATTTAGTAGTTTCCACCTTCGAAATAATGGTGCATTGGCAGTTTGTAGTGTAGCTCTTATTACAAGTGTGTATCTTTATTTCGAAATTTTTATTAGGCTGAGTAGTTATATTTTTTGTGAAACACATGTAATTAGTTTTATTTTTGTTTAAGGTAAGTAAGTTAGAATTAAGCCATTTCGAAATCATTGTAAGACCTTTTTCTGCAGATATACGAGTATTTTCCCAAGTGTCGCCCGTAAAAACTAGTACAGTATCATCAAACTATATATAACTGTTCTTTCAAGCAATATTCTCATTTATTGTTAGAATATTTAAAAAAGTGCATACTCTTAATATCGAAATAGAAGTATATTTTAAGGAGAACTGTGATATTTTCCAAAATTTTGTTGCCAAATTTTTAATTAACTATTCTATTTTCATACTTTTAGGATAACGTTTAAATACGCAGCTCATGTTTTTTTATAAATGAAAAAAACTATAAGTGAAAAATTCAACAGGAACGAACACAACTAACAAATACAATTTTGAAACCATACTCTAATACACATCTGATTTAACAGATGTAATTTGTATTCATAATTATAGATACAACATCATATTATTATGCCTTTGTCTATACGACTTTGCCAATTTCAGAATAGTTATTCTATTGTTTTACTGAGTTTATTAATAGTACTTAATTAATACTTTCCTTGTAGGCTGGGTGCGTGACATCAGCGCCGCCTAGCGTCCGCAACTTTATAGGCGCTTCAATTTTATTTATACGCTTCAAATTAACGGTTCCGGTAAACGTTAATGTCAAAAATGTAAAAATAAACAGATATCAACTTTACCTATATTGCGACTATTTTTTTCTTTATATTGTGTTCCTAAGCATGTATCAATTGTTACCTTGTTATTTTTGTCGAAGAAAAGTAACTATTATTAGTCTTTTCGATAAAATCTTGTTAAATTAGATTACGTTTTTTGCTTGTTATTTATTGTAAACTAGAGAGAAATATCTAAATAAATGCTTGTATTAACGAATAATAACAAGATTTTAGCTGTCCGTTTCCAGATTGTACAATATCCAATTGTTTTCAGCTAAGTTAGGTATGTATTCAGTACAGTAAAAATGATAATTTTAGTGATATTTTTTAAGGAAAAGAATATACATAAAAAAGTGATTATTTTATTATTATTTTTAAAGTTATTCCCAATAAATATCTTTATTTTGTTGTCGCTGAAGTATTTTTCACTATATTTACTTTAAATTTATAATCATATACCAGACACTCAACAAAAACCTAAACAGAAAAAAATTTGCGATACGAAAATTTAAGGTATTATCAGGAGTAATTTTGTATCCAAACAATTTTTCATAATAAAATATCGCGATCGAGATCCATTTTTTAAAATACATCTTTATTAATGTACATTATAATATTGAATATATTTGATGTTAATTTTGTAGAAATGCATTATTCACGATTAAATGAAACTCCGTGATTTAGTATATTTTTACTTTCTTTAAGTTCTTTACCACGCCCTCGGTTTCGTTGTATAACAACATCTTCAGGTGGGCTATTAGCAAACATTGGGCTACATCTTCAAGTGGGCTACTAGCATCTTTGCTAATAGCCCACTTGAAGATGTTGTAATACAACGAAATCTAAGTCGTGGTAAAGAACTTAAATAAAGTAGAAATAATACTACATCCCGTAGTTTCATTTAATTGTGAATGTATGTTCTTTCATTAATACATCAGTGAAATTCGCATTTTTGTTAAACTTCACGGGTTCTAGAAGTGAAGATTACAATATACGTAAGTAAATTATATTGTCTATGACAATATTTGACAGGAGCCTTTACATAATGCCATTTCTGCTACAGTGAGCGCTGTGATCGATTTCGTTACCCCCACTCTGTAGTCCGTACCCGGCCAATACCAACCTTACGAATTATATAAATATACTCGAAATAAGAGTAGTATGACAAGCAATTTAAGTTATTGTTATTAGTAACGGCGTAAGGACAGAACGAGACCATGAGCGCGCTTACATAGGTGCACCGCTGCTGGGTACGAAAATTAAGTCAGTCTAATATTTGTCCAAGTGCAGAGAACCGTTGGGTCTTGCTCAATCGTTGCTGACAAAACTACTATTGCGTTTCAAACTCCAATAAGTACTTTTCACTTTTCGTATGATTGAGACATCGACCTAGATAACGAAGGGCGAAAGTATTTTATATAGGTACTTTGTTATTAGGATATTTGCTTAGTAACATGTGTATATATGATACATGTACACATGTTCACATGTGTACACATGTATACTAAGGCACATGTATATAAGACATTATTTAATGTTAGTGAATTATCAAAAAAAAAAAAGTCGGCTGAAAAATTTATTTACATTTTATCACACAATCAGAATTTTTTTTTGGTTTTCAGGAACTAAAAAAACGCTTCCTTGACAAAAGGGCTCGTTGAGACGAATAGATCGAGCCCAAACTTGAAGGGGTTATTGTTAGCTGTTGAAAATTTCCAATGACCACTTCCTTCCTACATCACCAAAGCTTCCCGGTTACAATATATAACCAAAGGACTCATTGAAATAAGTCAAACGAACCCAACGTCATAGAGAAATAAAGAAGTATATGTGGCTACATACTTCCTGTATCATATTCGAGTATTTTCTTGTAATATATAAATACATAGCTAATAGCCGTTAATTTTTCACGGTTTTGGGTTATTAAATATTGAATTAAATATTAAACTGACATCGCTTAATATTAATATTAATTCACTTAATATAAATATTAAGCGGACATAGTTACATCATTCCTATTGAATGATGTAGCGACGTCCAATTGTGCTTCTGTCCTCTTGATTTTTCAAAAACTTTGAATACATTAACTGAAGTGAAATTTATTTATTTCAAATTTTAAAGTAAACGTAAAAAGATATACACATACATTTGGCGGATGTATTGCAATCTACTACATGAGCAATCTCTTCAAATCAACCAAATGGTTAAATATGGAAATTGTCTAATGTATAAGACTGTAAGAAACGTTCATAACCTAATTGCAACAGTTACAAATTAAAATATTAATAAAAAGCAACATATAATATACATATATATATATATATATATATATATATATATTGGAAAATTTGTTTGCAACCTTAAACGTAAATAATGTACAAATTTTGAAGGCATTCCAATTTTTTAAGAGACGGTTAGTATGTTTACTAACAATCAGATTTTGTTTACGACGTAAAGGTAGCAAACATTGCGCTTCGGTCAGTTTGTTTAACAGAAAAAAATATGCTTTCGTTACCAATAAAAATCTGTTAATACGAATAGCACTATACACTCGAGCCGAACAAAATTACGTACATATAAATATTGGAGGGCGCAAACCATTTACATATATTAATAATATTTTTCACCAACTATATTACCTGGTATGATTTTCTTGAATTTCTTGAGAAACTATGGGATCTAAAATCATCGCTATAAGTTTCCAGTAAACTTCTAGTAATGCTTTATTTAATGACATTCGCTTCAGCTACTTCGGGATAGAGAGAGTGTATGTATAATATTCCAAAAAAGTTAGTTTTGAAATATTAATGTCGCTTTTTCAATTTATGAGCTATACTATATAACAATTGTAAAAAAAAGATTTTAATTTAACCCCTCTATAAGAGGAATGCCTACCAGTGGTGTTGGTTATCGGTTGTTCCTAAATTGTACATTCATCAAATAAATGTCAAAAACAAGATGAAAAACTAAAATCTGACTACGGAACAAATAACCGAAAAGCGCGAAATGCATATATACATAGCTTGTGAAATTCATAACTTTATGGATCCTAGGACACTCTGGATCGTGACGAATTTAATAAGATCTTATTTGTTGAAACCACTTTAGTTGTCTATTCTATACGAGGAAACTAACACGAATACGTACATACATATATACATACGTAAATATCCTGTGAAATTCATAACTTTGTATAATTTAGGGTACTCTCTAAATCAAAACGAATCTAAGGATACCTCATTTGTAGAAATCACTTTAGTAGTTTAGTGTGTTTAAGGGAACAAACGAACTTACTTACATACATACATATTTAACCTGTGAACATTGTATATCTTAGGACACTCTCTGGATCAAGATGAATCCGAATACACCTCATTTGTTGAAATAATTTTAGTAGATCAGTCTGTACGAGGGAACAAACTAACTCACGCACATATACGGCCTGTAAAATTCATAACCCTTCCTCTGCCGTAGTCGGGTAATAATATTTTTATTTACTATAACTCACCTCACACAAAATTATATAGATTAAACTTCTTAGACGAATTTAATAGTAGAAAAGTTACCAAATGAATAAACAGAGTTGGCGGCGGCGGTGCGGTAAATATGTAGCGCGGCACAGGATGGCTTTGGAGTCATGGAAATATACCTCATGGAAACAACGTAGAACTGTTAAGTTTTACATTTTGACAATTTGTGTTGCAAATATTGTTTTTGTAATTATTTTGTTGCTTTCGAAATGTGTTTAATTTTTTTTTAATATTATTATTAAAAAGTTTAGTCGTTGTTGTCCGATACGGCTTGCTCAGTAATATACTATAAAGACAAGGCACAATGAAAAATGTCATAAAAAAACCACCAAAAATATAATGTTAGTTTTGAGTATAGTATCGGATAAAAGGTATTATTGTTTATTTAACTTGAAAATAAAATACTACTATGTTACATATTGTTTTGTATATTTTTATTTCCCATTTTCATATTTCTCACATTTTATAATGAATATATTTGGCTTTAATTTTGTAGAAATTCATTATTCACAATTAAATGAAACTACGTGATGAAGTATTATTTCTATTTTTTTCTAGCAAAGATTCTTGCTAATAGCCCACCTGAAGATGTTGTAATACAACGAAACCTAGGTCGTGATAAAGACCTTAAAGAAAATAGAAATAATACTACATCACGTAGTTTCATTTAATTGTTCCTCACATTTGTTACAACAATCTTAACAACGGTTTACCGTCGTTTCAAAATATCGAACCGAGTTGTTCGATATTTTGAAAGTCAGATAGTTATAATTCAGTGGCGTATGAACACAACAAAACAAAGTAAATTTCACTGAGGTACAACTATTTCCGATCCGATACTGTTCCCCATCTTAGCGTGGGCACAAAATTTTGAGGTATAGACAGGTACATATATCTGTCAAATTTCAAGCTGCAACATATGGATAACGTTTTTTTCCTTTTGATAAAAAGTAATACAAATTTATAAAAATAATACAAAAATATGAATAAATTTCTAAAAAAAGTCTCTCTTTATTTTATAAATGCACAAAATTCATACGAATTACGACGTTTCCTTAAAAATTTTATTCAACGTGGAAATTAATTATATCTGGTCTATTTTATACAATAGTACGATTATTATTCCAGATTCAAATGCATCATACACATCAATTGTAGCATACACAATATTTTATATGATACCGATGATCTATGAGTTGAAAGATTAATGGGGAAGGTATTCAACTCGAAAGTTTATGAGACTATATACAGTATTAAACACGGAATTATAGCTCTAACGAAAACAGATAAACGGTCCACGTGCCCACCACCCTGGTTGTCTCAAAAACTTTCTAGGAATCCACAACGACTCGATTTTTGCTACACAAGTGTGTGAGGACCTTCGACGGCGCCCTGTAGTGTTCCATTGCTACGAAGTACTCTTTCACTCAACAAAAGAAACTAAACCTGCACGTTGAGGATTTTAGCATGCTGAATTTATTTAGAATACATTTTGGGCCACATTTTTTATTCCAAACCAAGCCAGATCCCAAACCAGACCTAATCTTAAACGAGATCAGATCTCAAACCAGACCTGATCCCAAACCAGAGCAGAACCCAAACCAGACTTGAGTAAAGAAATTAAGTTGTAAAAATCCTTTTACACATTTAACACAACTTTAACTTTAGGCAAACACAATTGCTACAGTTTTAATAAGGTATGTGAAGGTAAAAATTTTGTTCATGTATTACTTAAGTCAGATATCGAACATACGACTGGAAACATGGAAGAATAAGTTTTACAAATTTGAAATTCGTAGAAAGAAGGGGCGCAAACAATTAATTGTTCTCGTATAGCCAGCTTATAGCGCAGATGATGATCAGCAACTCTGCCATATGTTAACCTATTATACCTAGGAACTGATGAAGCTAGCATTGAAGATATATATTTTTAGACAAGAAAAAATTGCTTGCCTGAAAATTGCTAAACGCGTCACCGCTTTATGCGGTAGTGAATTGAAAAGTTCGCGGTCTGAATATGAAAATAAACACAGTGGCTCACTAAATTATTGGTGTTTTTCAACGTAGTCACCATCTAACTCAATGTATTTGTTATATTTGATTAAAAAAAAGGTTTCCTCGAGACCTTCAAAACATGCGTTTACTCCAGCTTCGAAATCTTCATTTGACGTAAACTCCTCTCTGCATAAATGTGTTCTTTTAGCCTGGGAAAGAGACAAAGGCCAGACGGTATCAGATTGAGGATAATTAAGGAGTATGGTAGTAATTCAAACCCATAATTAGGAATTTTAACAATGTTCAAAGGAAGTGTGAACTCGTGGGTTGTCTTATTGAAATAAATAAAAATATGAAAATTGGGGGCTGGACTGGGGTTTACTCCTTATGTACGATTGTGTTGGAATGTATAAAATAGGTAACACTGTATATGTATAAAATAGGTAACACTGTATATGAATATAAATATCGATATCATTACATGTAACAGGAAAATTCTTTAATAAAAATATGTTGACAATATAATTATTTTCAAGTAAAACACAAATGAACAAGATCAAATTTATACAACAAAAATATTTAGTAACATCAGACTAAAAAATTAAAATTAAAAGTCTTTTTAATTTTATAGGATAGAAGACACCAAGTATTCACACATAATGACATTTAATGATTACAATTGAAAAATTGTATTTCTGAAATTCAATCTGACTAGCAACATGATTCCCTTTACCTATAGCCAGAATAATAAAGAATCACATATATACGTATATCGGAATAAATTGTGCATTCAGTTAGCTTGGACTAGATTATATAAGCCAGTGACTGCTTTAATTCAAGAAGTTATCAGCAAATTTTTCCTTATATTTGGTAACTTAACAGATACTTGTAAAAACATACTGTATTCTGATAATTGAATTCGAGTACAAATGATGACAGAAGCTACATTAAGTAAAAATTCTGTTATTGGAATGCAATGTATGGTTCAATTTGCCTATAATTAAAACAAAAACGTGCATTAAATTAGTTTGGACTAGACAATACAAACCATTCTTTCAAGGTGTTTCAATATGAAAATCCTGTTTCATTGGTTGATAAACCAATTCATTGAACATTTATTTTGTATGTACATATATTCATAGACCCCTATTAACAAAGCTTGACAAATATTGAATATATTTACATTAATTTTGTGGAAATACATTATTCACAATTGAATGAAACTACGTGATGTAGTATTATTTCTACTTTCTTTAAGTTCTTTACCACGACCTAGGTTTCGTTGTATTACATCTTCAGGTGGGCTATTAGCAAAGAATCTTTGCGAAATAACTTAAAGAAAGTAGAAATAATACTACATCACGTAGTTTCATTTAATTTTGAAAGCTTGACAATATAAATGCGACTTTAATAATTAGTAAATAATTACACCATTTTTGTTTAAAATTAAAAATACAAACATTAACATTTTTTAGCTTTTAATTGTTTTAAACAACATACTACACTGCCTTTCTACATACAAAACAATAATGACTATATGATTTATTATTGAAAATTTAACTGCCTGTTATGGAATTTAAAAATATATAAAATAAAACACAATATGAGCAGAAAAAATGATAGAAATAAAAGTAATGAAAATAAAAATAGTACAAAAAGTATATAAAAAATGAAAACGAAATAAGAAAAAAACAATATTTAAAAACACAAAATAGAAAAAATATGTATAAGTAAAAAAATTAATAATCTAATTTCGTTTATTTTTGAATACCCTCTCTGTAACTTCAGCACGAGCCTTCGCTTCTCGAGCTTTACTTACCAAATTTCGTTGCAGATTTCATGGAGCTCGTCTTTTCTTTGTTGCCTCTGCTCCACTCCATTTCATGCCTCATCCATTTTCTTTTTAATTCTTCCCTTTGAAGCAACTGACGTTGGCTGAAACTGAACCGGATATACAAATGTTGGCTGCTGATGCGTCTCCTGCGTATTGGTACATTCGTGCCCACGTCCAATATGGTTTCCTATACCTTACCCCTAGGCTAAACCGCAGGAACATCTTCTGTTGCCTCGGAAGATGTTCGCAAATTTCTGCGATTTCAGCAAAAACTTCACTTCTACTTGTCGATTGTTGCTCAGACGGATCTGTACATAATTGACTCTAATTAATTCAATGTCAATTCATGAATATTACAACTTTACAAATTTTAAGTTTCGATATATTTTCCCATATTACTAGAAAGAAAATAAAATAAAAGTCCAATAGAAAGGTACTTAAATAAATTTTACAAACTTTAAAGGTGATTAAATTACAAACTACTTTCGTTTGTAATACTGCTTTTTCAGTTTTAAATATAAATTCGAATAAAGTTCACTTTAAATAAATCAATATAAACATTTCGGTGCCCCGTTACTATATTAATCAGTTTCTAAAAAACACTATAAATAAATTATACATATGCTTTGAGAAGTATTATTGTTATAACATATTACATATGCTTCGAGAAGTATTATTGTTATAACATATTACATATGCTTCGAGAAGTATTATTGTTATAACATATTACATATGCTTTGAGAAGTATTATTGTTATAACATATTACATATGCTTTGAGAAGTATTATTGTTATAACATATTACATATGCTTTGAGAAGTATTATTGTTATAACATATTACATATGCTTTGAGAAGTATTATTGTTATAACATATTACATATGCTTTGAGAAGTATTATTGTTATAACATATTACATATGCTTTGAGAAGTATTATTGTTATAACATATTACATATGCTTTGAGAAGTATTATTGTTATAACATATTACATATGCTTTGAGAAGTATTATTGTTATAACATATTACATATGCTTTGAGAAGTATTATTGTTATAACATATCACATATGCTTCGAGAAGTATTATTGTTATAACATATTACATATGCTTTGAGAAGTATTATTGTTATAACATATTACATATGCTTTGAGAAGTATTATTGTTATAACATATTATATATGCTTTGAGAAGTATTATTGTTATAACATATTATATATCCTTCGACAAGTATTATTGTTATAACATATTACATGTGCTTTGAGAAGTATTATTGTTATAACATATTACATATGCTTTGAGAAGTATTATTGTTATAACATATTATATATGCTTTGAGAAGTATTATTGTTATAACATATTACATATGCTTCGACAAGTATTATTGTTATAACATATTACATATGCTTTGAGAAGCATTATTGTTATAACATATTACATATCCTTTGAGAAGTATTATTGTTATAACATATTACATATGCTTTGAGAAGTAATGAATAATAATCATTATTATCCTTCTTATCCTAGGAAACTGAACCCATTTCATCGTTCGTCTATAAAATAACTTCTACTTTTTTAAGGGCTGGTCACCATAGTCTTCTCCTTTGTTTTGATTGTTCTTTTGACTCTGAAGTAGTAGTGGTTCATTAGTAGCTACAAACCTGTCCAATATGAAAATCCTGTTTAGGTGATAAAAATCGTAAATTATTTCAATGTTTTCGTCAACAGTCGAAATTGACGGCTGTCCAGTGCGGGTGTCATTTCCAATGTTCTGCCTATCCCTTTTAAATTCAGCTGATCACTCTTCAAAAGTTATGTATGACGGAGTAGGTTATTTTAGTGCAGCCACCATGTTTTCATGGATCTGTTTCAGGGTTAACCCTTTCTTAAATAAGTACTTAATATTAATCCGATGTTCGATTTTTTCCATATTCGAAAAATCCTCCCCTTTACACAAACTAAATCGGTTTAAACTTGGAACGGATAAATTATTGTATAGCACTTGGATAAAGGAAAAATAAATTATGAGAGATAGAGGCTACTCTGGATTCAATAGTAATATTATATATATATATATATATATATATATATATATATATATATATATATGGCTCGCAAACTTTTTAATCCATCCTAGGACAATGAAATCATGCTCAAACTTCAAAACTTTGGAAGCAACTGAATTCGCGATATCAAAAAATTCCTCGACACTTAAGGGTTGCAAAAAACAGCCCATTTTCATAATTGGGTAATTAAGTTTCATAATTAGATATTTAAGTTTTTTCTAGAAGATTATTCCTTCTTATTGGAGTGTAGAAATATTTAAAATCTTTTATGTAAATTTTGCCAGCATTTTTAGTGGTCTTCTATGAACTTGCAATATTTCCGAATAACTTCTTATGATTGCTCAGGAGAAATTAATTTGTATTGTCAAGTTTGATATACGTAATTGTATAGTTCACATATATACGTATATCGGAACGTAACTAATAATTTCTTATGATTGCACAGGAGAAATTAATTTGTATTGTCAAGTTCGATATACTTAATTGTATAGTTCACATATATATGTAAATCGGAACGTAACTTAAGTATTTGTGCACATGTGCAAACTACAATCCTTTTTGCGCGTCCACATTTTCCAGGGTCGCGAAGTGCACGTGTTCATTTCACGCTCTGCTCGTGCAAATCATGAAACAAGCCCGCGAACTGCGCGCGTGCAGTTCACGCTCTGTTCGTTGGATAAAATAAATTCGTGAATAATTCATTTCTGTTCATTGACTACATTAATATATTTAGAGTCCCACAAAATTGTAAATCTTATCAGTGTCGATTAAATGTAAACTCGTTTCTTTGTTCTATTTCATTATTACAAAAAATGCGTCGTTCATTCATAACTGATAGTAACAAACTAAGGGAGCAGTAAGAATAGCACACGTGCAACGCGGGCACAGTTCACGCACAGTGGAAATAGAGGGTACGCGTGAACTGCCTCCATGCACACGCGTAGTGCAAAAGTTACACGCGCGCAACAAATGTATAGAAATTAATGCAAAAAATGTGTGCGTTCGTTGCGAAATCCGCCAATACGTATAAGCCTTAACGAACCCAAAGTCTATTATCCATATTGCCGCTTACAAATATTTAAAATTGAATATTTAAAAGTATGTAATTTATCGGCTCTTATGATTAAAGAAAATATAAGTAATTATTTAAAAAAAATTAATACGCGTTTAGCTGGAGAAATGGCAAGTTTCTGCAATATAAAATGGTCTCCATGATAAATTGTCACACAACGTCCAACCTAAATTGGAGTACCTAATAGCGAACGTATGAATCACGACATTCCTGAGGATAATTACCGCAGGCACACACCGGCACAATGCGCCACAAAATTATGACGGCAGGATATTCATTATTCATTACTTACACGCCGCTTGTTGACTTTCGCCTATAATTAATGCGTTCCACGAGCACGATAACGACAAATGGTTCGGTTGATAATGGACTTAAAAATTATCATCTGTGTTTATTGATTGATGGTAATCGACTTGCGTGTTTTGATATGGCGTCATTCGTAAGCACTTGTGTTCGTCCGTTTAATATGTGCAAGGAGTTCGGAGCTGTCAACGGTTTTCACGTTTTCATACATTGTTTCACGCAAAGCTAGATATAATATTTTGCCACAGAGAAATATTTTAATTCTTGACTGGAAACACAATTAAAAATATAGTGAACATTCCTCATGTTCCTCCAAAAACAAAGTAAACAATTTATTTACCCGTTTATATATTTTAATGCAAGTGTAAATTAACAAGCATGTAAAAAATACCGGCAAAATATTATATAATTTTCATGTAAAGAATAGTCCAAATACTTTAAGTCATGTGTATATGGATTCAAGAAGAGCTTCAGAATTTGATAGAGCATAATATATCTAGTGGATTGTGGGTCCAAATTGCTTGATCCGCAATTTGAAATCAGAAAGAAGTTCGTATTTTAAAAGGTTACCGGTTCCCTAATAAACAATGAGCGTTTCGAAATAAACTTCTATTATTTCTAATTCTTTCCGCTTACAGCAACCAATCATAAAGGGCATGTGTACCATCATTATTGACTACACATCGCCATCTATTTGGTACACAGTAAATAGCATCAAAATAGATACTCTCAGGTTTTGAAATAATTTACAGCAACCAATCATAAGGGGCATGTGCACCGTCATTATCGACTAAACATCTCCAGCTATTAGGTACACAATAAATAGCATCAAAATAAATACTCTCAGGTTTTAAAATAATTTACAGCAACCAATCATAAGAGGCATGTGCACCGTCATTATCGACTAAACATCTCCATCTATTTGGTACACAATAAATAGCATCAAAATAAATACTCTCAGGTTTTGAAATAATTTACAGCAACCAATCATAAGGGGCATGTGCACCGTCATTATCGACTAAACATCTCCATCTATTTGGTACACAATAAATAGCATCAAAATAAATACTCTCAGGTTTTGAAATAATTTACAGCAACCAATCATAAGGGGCATGTGCACCGTCATTATCGACTAAACATCTCCATCTATTTGGTACACAATAAATAGCATCAAAATAAATACTCTCAGGTTTTGAAATAATTTACAGCAACCAATCATAAGAGGCATGTGCACCGTCATTATCGACTAAACATCTCCATCTATTTGGTACACAATAAATAGCATCAAAATAAATACTCTCAGGTTTTGAAATAATTTACAGCAACCAATCATAAGGGGGATGTACACCGTCATTATCGACTACACATCTCCATCTATTTGGTACACAATAAATAGCATCAAAATAAGTACTCTCAGGTTTTGAAATAATTTACAGCAACCAATCATAAGGGGCATGTGCACCGTCATTATCGACTAAACATCTCCAGCTATTTGGTACACAATAAATAGCATCAAAATAAATACTCTCAGGTTTTGAAATAATTTACAGCAACCAATCATAAGGGGGATGTACACCGTCATTATCGACTACACATCTCCATCTATTTGGTACACAATAAATAGCATCAAAATAGATACTCTCAGGTTTTGAAATAATTTACAGCAACCAATCATAAGGGGCATGTGTACCGTCAATATCGACTAAACATCTCCATCTATTTGGTACACAATAAATAGCATCAAAATAAATACTCTCAGGTTTTGAAATAATTTACAGCATCCAATCATAAGGGGGATGTACACCGTCATTATCGACTACACA
Organism: Druceiella hillmani; assembly: GCA_039881145.1. Lineage (NCBI taxonomy): Eukaryota > Metazoa > Arthropoda > Insecta > Lepidoptera > Hepialidae > Druceiella > Druceiella hillmani. The sequence continues at coordinate 11,877,356 of JAYKKI010000033.1, forward strand.
TCTCCATCTATTTGGTACACAATAAATAGCATCAAAATAGATACTCTCAGGTTTTGAAATAATTTACAGCAACCAATCATAAGGGGCATGTGTACCCTCATTATCGACTACACATCTCCATCTATTTGGTACACAATAAATAGCATCAAAATAAATACTCTCAGGTTTTGAAATAATTTACAGCAACCAATCATAAGGGGCATGTGTACCGTCATTATCGACTACACATCTCCATCTATTTGGTACACAATAAATAGCATCAAAATAAATACTCTCAGGTTTTGAAATAATTTACAGCAACCAATCATAAGGGGGATGTACACCGTCATTATCGACTACACATCTCCATCTATTTGGTACACAATAAATAGCATCAAAATAGATACTCTCAGGTTTTGAAATAATTTACAGCAACCAATCATAAGGGGCATGTGTACCGTCAATATCGACTAAACATCTCCATCTATTTGGTACACAATAAATAGCATCAAAATAAATACTCTCAGGTTTTGAAATAATTTACAGCAACCAATCATAAGGGGCATGTGTACCCTCATTATCGACTACACATCTCCATCTATTTGGTACACAATAAATAGCATCAAAATAAATACTCTCAGGTTTTGAAATAATTTACAGCAACCAATCATAAGGGGCATGTGTACCGTCATTATCGACTACACATCTCCATCTATTTGGTACACAATAAATAGCATCAAAATAAATACTCTCAGGTTTTGAAATAATTTACAGCAACCAATCATGAGGGTGATGTGCACCGTCATTATCGACTACACATCTCCATCTATTTGGTACACAATAAATAGCATCAAAATAGATACTCTCAGGTTTTGAAATAATTTACAGCAACCAATCATAAGGGGCATGTGTACCGTCATTATCGACTACACATCTCCATCTATTTGGTACACAATAAATAGCATCAAAATAAATACTCTCAGGTTTTGAAATAATTTACAGCAACCAATCATAAGGGGGATGTACACCGTCATTATCGACTACACATCTCCATCTATTTGGTACACAATAAATAGCATCAAAATAGATACTCTCAGGTTTTGAAATAATTTACAGCAACCAATCATAAGGGGCATGTGTACCGTCAATATCGACTAAACATCTCCATCTATTTGGTACACAATAAATAGCATCAAAATAAATACTCTCAGGTTTTGAAATAATTTACAGCAACCAATCATAAGGGGCATGTGTACCCTCATTATCGACTACACATCTCCATCTATTTGGTACACAATAAATAGCATCAAAATAAATACTCTCAGGTTTTGAAATAATTTACAGCAACCAATCATAAGGGGCATGTGTACCGTCATTATCGACTACACATCTCCATCTATTTGGTACACAATAAATAGCATCAAAATAAATACTCTCAGGTTTTGAAATAATTTACAGCAACCAATCATGAGGGTGATGTGCACCGTCATTATCGACTACACATCTCCATCTATTTGGTACACAATAAATAGCATCAAAATAGATACTCTCAGGTTTTGAAATAATTTACAGCAACCAATCATAAGGGGCATGTGCACCGTCATTATCGACTAAACATCTCCATCTATTTGGTACACAATAAATAGCAACAAAATAGATACTCTCAGGTTTTGAAAATAAATCAGTCAAGCAGGTTGTATTTTGGCGGTCAGGATTTAAAGAAAATACGCCGAGTTTGATTTCACCAGTCGACGCCATCGCTTCATATAAAAGTTGCTATTTGCTTAACAACAGTTTGGTTTTCTCTTCATTTCTTTAGACAGCAACATAATTATACACTTCATCCCATTCACTTTTATTTTATCAACAGTTGCATATCATTAGAACATCACATGTATAGAGTTTTGGAGTTCCTATGAATGATCCAGTATACGAAGGGTATCTTGATCAATGAAGCTATTTTCAAATAAAAAGATGCCTTGTATATACGGCATATGGTAACTTTTTTCCAATTTAAACCTACATTTGTAGTACTTTCCAAACTTTTATATTTTGCAATTAAGGGACCTGTTTGCAAATATTCGTGATATACGTACCGCAGCTGTTAAAACATTTTATAATTCGTTCTTGTTCACCTGCTATAACTTTCTTTTATGAAATTGATTAAAGTAATCTCGCTTAGATTGAATAATATATTCAGTAAAGTAAATTTCTATAGCAGTAAATTAAGTCATAATTGCTAAGTTATAATTGCTGATAAGTTGCTTAAGATCATTTCATCTTCAATAACTTATTTTGAAATATCATCGAAAACTGTTACTACCCTTGTTTAATTTAGACATATATTCTTTCATGTTGACTAATAAATAATGAGTATTTTTTTAAATATTTAGAATTTTTGAGTAAATTCGAGAACATTCTACTACATTCTATCATTGTTTAACTATTGGCGAATCGAGTCGAGAAAATATGGAAAACTTTAAAATCCACGTGCGTCCCTGCTACCATTAAGAATATAAATTTGGTCAAACTCCAGCAGTAGCCATCGAGAGTAGCTTCCCACATCGAGACTTCTGCGACTTTCTGACGTTACAGTAGAGCGATGGCTCTGGCGATTACGAAGTGGCGATTACACATTAGGGGATGAATTCAGTATACTTCATAGGAATAAATTCAGCACATAAAATCAGTAACACTTCACAGCAGTAAATCCATCACGCTCAATACCTTTGAAGTTTTAGTGACAAGCAACCATTGAAAAAATGAAAGTGAATATGATGGAAATGCGTAACTTTTTTGTTAGTCTGAAAAAATGCCGAGAAAAAGAAACTGCTCCTAGGAAACTGGCACCTACTGGTAAAGCAGTCATACCAACTGGCGAAATAAAATCTGTGCATTTTCTTTAAACCCTGACCGCAAAAATTCCTGACGATGAGTTCTAAAAAAATAGGATCACCCGTAAAGGCGACCTAAATTCTGAACAGGTGCATACTGGTAGGTTTTTCATGTACTAGATTTGTCTGCGCCTATATCTCTAGCAAAGCGAATTTATTTTCTATTGATAAAACTAAGTTCTTGATTTGTATTCTTTACTCTAAGCAATAAAGAAATTAATTAAACAAATACACTATTTTCATATGAATCCATTATAAACAAAATTATGTTAATTGAAATTTCTTTTTAAATCTACAGCTTACAAATGCATTTAATGTATTACTAAGATATCTGTATAAACAAGAAACAAATGAATGCACAAATATAGAAAGATAACATTTGAAGTGTATATATTGATAAAGATAAATCATTTTTAAGATGGAAGTCCCTGACTGTAATAATTATTACTTTTTTGTAATTAAAAGTATTTCTGTAGTAAAAACTCAGTACCCATGCGTTGAGCAAGTTGACTCTAAAGTCGTCACTACGACAGCAGAACAAGCAGAGTTGACGCAGCGTATCTTAATACCAAGTTAAGCAAATCCAACGCGTTATCTTTTGGGAATAGCAATGGGTATTTTACTTTATCTTTTGGGAATAGCAATGGGTATGTACGTGCACGCAATATGTGAATTAGTGGTATCTTCACACTCATTTACCGGGAGTAAAAGAAGAATACAACAATCCAACTTTTTTCAATAAATGCAGGATCTTGAATATACGTATCTTTTTACTTGTAGAGAGTTTTATCCAACCATGCCCAAAGAAATAGGAGGGATATGTATGAGGATAGTAGTCATATTGTTTAAGCAGGTAAATCGAATAAATATTTTTTTGTATTTTCTCCAACATTATCAAGTAGCTCGCCTGATGCGAAGATCAAATGACTGAGTTCATTTCCAATTAATTATAGAAAAAGTGTTAAAATTAGCCTTAATACAGTCGAAATCGCGAAATTCACAGCAGTGCCGCATGCAAAATTCGTGTGCGCAGAATGCAGTACTACAAATATCGAAAATGTGATAGTGATATGAAAAACCCGAAGAATCCATAAAAAAAACGAAGTTTCATACATTGGGAATATTGTCTGATCTAAGTAACGCATACTCATATATAATAGGAACACAGCATCAAGAATAAGTAATCACAGCACACTTGCTTATAATAAAATAAAGTTAGTTGCTCAGACTCCATTTTAAGATAAAATCGACGTCGCTCTAAACCAGCTCACAATCGTAATTATTAGTTAATCCCAGAATACTTTAAATCTTCTGTGAACAACTGAGATTTTACAGTGTTGTTTTTTTTATGTTAAGTGACCATTAAAGGTAGGTCATTTAATATAAAAAAAACATGGGAACCTAAATCCTGAAATGATGCCCTAGCTAAAAACGCACCTAAACCCGGTTCCAAAACATCCTTACTGTATAAACTGCTATCAAGCTCTAAAGTAATTGGTGAAAAACTTAACAAAATTGAAGAAGACTTCTGCCTCCAGTAACTTGATAATAATATCATTGTCAATATGATCGCAGCTTTTTAAAATCGAAATAGGCCACATCCACTTGCTGTCCAATCAGATGGATCACATACAATTGTCCGTTTCAGTAGAGACAGTCGACAAATTATAAAAAAAATTGTAGCAGTAGAAATTCTGCCATGGAGACCATGTTGACACTTTGTGATCTTAGTCTGAATTAGCATGAAAGTACATCTATTTCGAAAACCTTAGCAAAAATAAATAGCACAACTACAGACCTATGGTTGCTTATTTTTTATTTAAAAAAAGGGAGTAAAGCACGACATTTTCCATAAGCCAGGATAGATAAAAGAATCTGAACTAAGGATCATTTAGATATACTAAATGAGATGAAGATGTCAGAAAACGATCTCTGCTAAATACGGTAGAAATCATTATTTAATACGAATATTAATACTAGAAACTATTTGAAATACAGAAATACATTAAATTGATGTACAAATAGCCTCCGAAACAATTAAAATATTGTCACTAAATCCTGTATAAACGAACTGACTTATCGACTGGAATTGGATACCCGATAATCCCCAACGTAAACGGCTAGCGGTATATAGTGAACCGCTCGTCCGCCTCCGTAAACAGTCACGACGATCGATAACGGTGAGTCCAGTGGGTAGTCTGTTCCTTCATTCAACGCACGCTTCCGTCGTTCACGCTATGGCCACGCGTTGAACAAATCAACTTCCCCAATACTACCGGGAATTATCCTTGATTTCCAAATATGGCAACATTCAATTGTTTAATCAAGCATTTATAGACGGAGTAGGTAGTGAGATGGTCGTTTAAAAGTCATGAAATGATGCGAAAGAAATCTATTTGTTAATAAGCGTTTATTTATAATAAGCGTTTATTTACAATATAACAATATTTACAAAGCAACGAGCTCCATATTAAAAAAAATCTAAAATATATTTTCTTGCGTGGTTTTCATCACACATATACATACGTATAGTAATAGCTATAATTATTAATACTCCACGGCAGTAACTACGGTTGACCAGTTACTATAACATTACAATAACAACTGAAGTTGGAATACAACGTATTTGGCTAGACTCTCAGTCACCATTGTGATACAAAAATCAGTCGAAACGGAGATGGTGATCGCCTTTATGATACGTCTCGTATATATAAGTTCTACGCGAAGTTACGAAACGCAATACCAATATGAATGTTCTGTAACATACTACATCCATATCTGGAGGACATACAGGTGGAAAATGTATCGAAGACACCAACGAAAAGAAGTAGGAAAAATCACTATATGGTTTTGGGTGCATGACAGTGAAATAGGGTGAATACGTACACCAAAATGGAATATTGAACTAGTAAAGTGATGCTGTTTATCTGCTAGGAAGAAAAGATTCTAGGATTTTGCTGTTAAGTTGTACAAGCCGTATTGCTTTATAAGCTTTGACAAACATCTAAAACTGTTACCAGCAAGCATTACCGATTTCAATTAATACGTTTGAAGCGAGCTCCGATCGAAAATTTACCAAAATGATAGACTTGAGATAATAAATTTATTTTTCATTATGAATGCCTGGTCATTCAAGCCAGTCAAAATTCTTAACAGATATGGACTGAGAAATTCAATTCCACGATATTCACAAGTCTTTGCTCCTCCAGAACTCTATCAATATAGTTTTGTAATACTTCTTACTTCACCACTTGCGAGGAAACAAGAAATAGTTTGATCAATGACTGTTTCAGAGGAACTAGAATCTTCTTTCGTGGAATTTGTTTGTTTTTCGAAAGATATCAGACGATTTACAGCTTATAATGGAGCACATTTTGAATAAATATTACTTTATTTTTTCAATAAACAAAGGCATGGAATTATACGTAACCATCAAACACATTTGTTTATTTACCACCCTAAGCAAAATTCGAGCATCATCAAACTCAGATCTTGAATATATTTGGCATTAATTTTGTAGAAATTCATTATTCACAATTAAATGAAACTATGTGATGTAGTATTATTTCTACTTTCTTTACCACGACCTAGGTTTCGTTGTATTACATCTTCAGGTGGACTATTAGCAAAGATATCAGGTGGGCTATTAGCAAAGATAGCATCTTTGCTAATAGCCCACCTGATGTTGTAATGTTGTACAAGATGTTGTAATACAACGAAACCTAAGTCGTGATAAAGAACTTAAAGAAAGTAGAAATAACACTACATCACGTATTTTCATTTAATTTTGAAAAGCAGATCTGATAAATTAAAACATCTTTAATTGAATGTCTTGTATAACTTCTGTGTGTTTAATTGAGAGCGCTCTAAGACGAGTCCAAGTCTTGGTTATGACTAACATTTAGTTCAAAAATATTCAGTTCATTTTATGAACTTATAGCTTACGTCCTTTTGGTTAAACGTTATTTTTTGTGGATTAAGTTTACAGTTGCTTTCCCTTCCTATGTATTGCTGAGCATCACAGTTATAATAGCAGCCATTTTAATGATCATCACAATTATAATGGTTGCTATTGTAGACGACCAGTTAGCACCTTGAGCATGTGATTTATACGACTTAGGTAACAACAGTTTGAAATATTTTAATCATTATATATTTCAGTGAAAACCACATCAAGAGTTTGCGGTTCTCGCTAGATATAAAAATCTGTCAGAATCTGAAATATTATCGTGAGCAATTTTAAAGTAATTGGTCGTGAGAAAAAGATTCACTTTGGAGGTTTACGGTAACTATTTAAAGATCTGTCCTTGGGATTACTTAATGTTCAATAAAAAAATCATTTTCTGGTAAAACTTTAACCGTTTAAAAGTATATCAGAAGTCTCAGATTATTTCGACTCCCCGCACCCTATTACCACGCGTGATGCCAATTTTTGTGGCTTTGTTTTATTTCTCAATCTACCAGAATCCCAAATATTATCGTGAGTAAATTTAAAGTAATTGGTCGTAAGAAATAGCTTCACTTTGGAGGTTTACGGTAACTATTTTAAAGATTTATCCTTCGGATTACTTAATATTCAATACAAAATACATTTTCAGGTAAAACATTGGCCGTTTAAAAGTATGCCAGAAGCCTCAGACTATTTCAACTCCCCGCACTCCATTACCACAATTTCGTTTAAAAGTCAGATTATTTCAACTCCTCGCACTCTATTACCACATTTTCGTTTAAAAGTATATCAGAAGCCTCAGATTATTTCAGCTCCCCGCAACCTTTTACCACCCGTCATACCAATTTTCGTGGCTTTGTTTTGTTTGATTGTATTAAAATAATAGCTTTTCTCATATGCTGCTTACCAATAATTGTATCAATTATTACTTGCTAAAATTGTCTTTTATCTTAGTGGAATGTGAACATTCGATTTTGATTACTTTATCCTTATCACGTTCAGTCTGTCATATCTTTAGCTGTTAATGTGTTCAGGTATCATGTTTAACCTGGTATTATTGTAACACAATAATTTCAAAAATATCGCTGGAAATCAAACTCGAGAAAGACCTAAGAATATCATCACTAGTAGTGTTATGAAACCGAAAATAAGTTCGTTTTGTTTGTCACGCTTTAGCGCGTTAAATAACGGATCTGGGTAAAATTTCGTATACTTTTAACTTGTTTTTCCTTTCCAATATTTTCACAAAAACAGTTTTCATTCATGCAATATTTTCACTAGAAAATTATGTTTAAATCATGCCGCCTTTTTCCTTTTCCAAGGAAGCATAGTCGCGGGTCAAAACTAGTGGAAAATATTGATGCTTTTAGTACATATGACTGACAGAATGAGTATTGCTTGTATGAACGTTACAAATAACAAATTATGCAGATCATATAATTGTTTATAAATACTATATATTATATACCATATAATCGTATATAAAAGTCAATATTTATGTACAAATATCTTAGGTAGAACAAAAAAAGGATGCCTAATAAATATATATATATATATATATATATATATATATATATATATACATATATATATATATATAATTAAAAATGTAGATATTAAAAATGTGAATAAACGTAAAGAACAAAATATGATAGTAAAAATAAAAAAGAATTGATGTGTTTGTTATAGCATAGACATAAAGAGAAAGGAAGTGCGACAATAAATTTATAAATGGGAGAAGAGAGTTGGAAAGGAAGATGTGAAAAACATGGAAGAAAAGAAACTGTGGAACATCTGAAAGACGACAATAAAAAGAGCCATAAAATACAATGGTACGGAACGGAAAAGAAATTCAAGGTACAGATAAATGAAGAGAGACAATTCCTACAACATCGTACTGGAATATTGCGGGTGCCCGAGAGATGTTTCGTATTCCATTCGTGCGCATCCTCCATTTGTAGCTTAATTGACTTTTACCGATTAATAACACATTTAGCATTCTTTCTGCGAACAGTCTGTATGCAGCAGGCATCATTACATATTCATAATTACATTAGAAGCGCGGTAATGATGTAATTAGCTGTTCATTAACAATTTTAATTTACATTAATTAGAATATTCTATGAACCGTAAAAGAATATGTTAGTTATGGTTGAATAATGAATCCAGAATTTATTCCGTAATATAGGACTTTAAATTCTGAACTCAGATACTTTATCTAAATTATGAATTGTTTTTAGGGCAAGTATGCGTTGGTTTTGATGGTGAGATGGTCTCCATTCCTCACAGAGATAGCCAGATTTTATAAAAGAAGAGAAAGAGGAAACAAATGGTGGGTTAACATATATACATATTACATTTGTTTACACTTTTCCCCTAACGGAGTGATTGTTTAAGGACAAAAAGAAGTTAATTATATTCCGTGTTAATAATCCCATCCTACACTCACCTCTATAACAAAGGCTACGTAACTTCGCAGAGATCTGTTGAGTATTTGGGACATGAAAGTGAGATAAAAAACAAATTTACTGTTAAATTCAAAATATTAGTCAGGATTAGACTTCTCCCTAGAAAGTCAACAATTTATAGAACAATAACTCTGGAAATGAAACCATTCAGAAAAGGAAAACCTTTAGGAAAAACCTTTTTCTATAAAAAGGTCATATATATGTGCCTGATGCTTATATATATGTGTGTGTGTGTGTGTGTATAAATATATATATATATATATATATATATATATATATATATATATATATATATATATATATATTGCTTATGACATCTTCCACAGGCGCGTATTTAAAAAGAATGTATAAATCCACATGGAATTAGAAATCATTGTTTTTTAGATTTCCTATTTACTTGATACCTCAAAACCTTTCTGAAAAAAGGGATGACCTCAAAACCTTTCTTTAACATAAGATAGACAGACATACATACATCCGTCTGTATGCCGACATGACAGACGGTCAGATAGCAAAGTGATACTTTTACAGTCTGTCCGTCAGGATGTTTCCGTTTCCGTCCGTATGTCTGTATATTCCGTTTTTCATTTTGATGAAGGAGACCCTAAGAATTACCACCTTTTTTGTATGTTTCAGTTTTTGCAATACATTTTGTAAAAAATACATTGTAAAAATTTTGTATAAAGAAGATAAAAAGATATATATTTTTTTTTTCGGTATGACTTTAGGACTTTAGAGAGGACTTTATCGATATGGCAATATGGCGACTTCCACCATTTCCTATCTCCTCCGTGCCCCGCCATATAGGTTTTATACTCCTAACAAATTAACTCCCTTCGGCACAGAATTACTATATGGAATATGCCTGTGATTAAATTAGGTCTTATGGATTATACGACTACACGAAAAATCCAATAGAATTTAATTGTGATCAAATTCCTCAACGCTCGGAATTTAAATAATCTATAGATATTAAGTTGATTGCATTACGTGTCAATTAATCAAACATAACAAGCTTACATGCCACTTTAAAAAAAAACAACGTTGCGTCATTATTATGTTTTATAGACGTCATTAATGTTTTTGTAGATGACAACTACTGCAAGAAACATAATGTCAAATAGTACGGTTATTACGGTTCGGAGCGCGTCTTATTTGTTTTAATATTGTCAGTTGTGTACGTATGTCTGACACGCGTGTATGCGATGTGTTTTTCCGAAGAGCGAATTTTTCGTAATTCCAATATGAAATGAAAACAAAACATTGTTATGATAATATTACTTATATATTAAGACATATGAACATCGAGTGTGACAGGTTGTCAGAAATATTACGACGTTTAACAAACCGTTCCACTTTTGGCAATACGATGTAATATATATTACAAATTAATTAAAACAATGAGATCTTCCGTTTTCAAAGTTTGACTGATGTAATTTTTGCAAACAATTGTTTGATTTCATCATAGGTAAGTGTTATAAGCAGAATTACCTTTTTAAATTATCCGCTTGTTTCAATATTTAGTGAGAGATAAATATTTTACCATTTCCTATATAATATTGTTTATGTACTTACTCTGTGATAAAAGATGATTGTTTGTTTTCTGTTTTACACCTTTTTTCAAGTCGCATTGATACATTAAATGGAGCATATCCGTATAATAAATACATTTTGATGTTTATTCTGTTTTTTTTTGACGTGATAACGTCTTATAAATCGATTAACACCGGCTGCACGCATGAAAAAGTGTCACGTTCCGCCTGAGCCCGAGAGTGCAAGCCAGATCGCGGAACAAGTGACAGAGAGGCACGATCGGCCCAAGCGTCGGAATTTATTTCAAGACATATTACACTTAAAACACTCCCCTTGATTTCGTACTTTTCCTATCATCGTCCTATCTTTAACAGAATAAAGCAAATTGGAAGATCTTAAATATAACACATGTATATAAGTTGTAAATAAATTGTTAATAGCACATTGTTACTTGTAATTGATCTGTACAATTTAAGTAAAAAAATATTTGAATTAACGAGTGTAAATAAATGTTAATTTATCGAAAAAATTCTAATTTTCAATTAACTCTTTCTTTGTATTATACAAAATAATAATAATTCAATTTAATTCATAAAAGTATGCAATTTTTCCTCAATGTTTCTTTATGACATTATCACGTTAAATATAATTAAAATTAAAGACAGATATTTAAGAGTGGTAATCTAGCACAGTGGCGAAATTTTTGACTGTTTTAGTAAAGCGAGATACAGAACTCAACTTTGCGATATCCAAGGTTAAATTTTGGCTACTTACAAAGTTTTAATCATTCTTAGGATAATAATAAAGTCACTCACAACATATTCTTGCAGTTGCAAATAATATAGAAATCTTATGCAGCTAAAACGTTTTTTAAAGAAAATATAGAAAATTGCCAATATGCTGCAACTTACAATGTGGGAATATGCAGCTAACGCGTTTCAATTAATACACTTTACCAAATTAACAACAGATGGCGTTGATTTCCTATGAACCTTTTCCTCCCTTTGTAATAAAACATAACACGAACAATGTTGGATAGATGGCTTCAGCTGCTTTTAATTTAATGTGTTTCTTTTATAGAAGAAGATAGCATACAAATCAAATATGTATGCTAGAGTTAAAAAAAGAGAGTTTAAATTTAATTTCGATGACGACCCTGATCTTGACACCGTCAAACAGCGGAGTATCAGGTATGTAGCGAGCATATTTCCAGCTAGCAGTTTAGATCCGAAGCTGTGACATTCTGAGATAGATAACATCTTTAAGAACCTTAACTCGAAAAAGGTTCCAGGCATTGATAAAATCGACAATATGATTGTCAAAGTTGTACAGGATACTGCGGCGCATGAGATACTTGCGGTCTTTAACCGCTGTCTCTGCAAAGGCCACTTTCCGAGGTTATGGAAAGTGGGGAGGCTCAAAGTCATACTAAAGAGTGATGAGAAATCGCCTAGCAATCCTAAATTTTATAGACCCATTACGTCCCTTTCAGCCTTAGGGACGTTGCTCGAGCAGATATTGGAAGCGCGCTTATTGGTGCAGTTCTGTCATTCGCCAGGGTCAGAAAATCAATTCGGTTTCCGTTTTGGAGTATTCACATCAGACGCGATTTCAGCAGCCTTGTCTTGGGTTGACGCACGCCTAGACAAATACGTTCTTGGAGTTTTCTTGGGCATCTCTGGCGCGTTTGACCGCGCTAGAGACATGGGGAGTGTCCACGCAAGGGTCCCGGGGAGTGTCAGCGGATCTTCGTCAGATTATTATGAATTATTTTAGCGATCGAGTGGTTTTTTTGCAAGATGGAGACACTATAGTACAGAAAACGTTGACCAGGGGCTCCCGCAAGGCTCGCATCTTGGACCAATTTTGTAGAGTGTCATGTTTGATGGTATACTCGCAATATCACTTCAGGGATGCGGTATCATCGTATTTGCAGACGATACTCTGTTGTTGTTCAGAGGAACGAGTTGCAGAGAGTTAGGGGATCGGGCAGCGGAATCCCTCGTCAAATTACATGTCTAGTATTAAGAACAAGCTCAGCTTTGCCCCACAAAAGTCCGAGGCTCTCCTCTTTAAGGGCAGGCTGGGGAGGAAACCATCTGTGGTGATGGCTAGAGCCAGAATCGGTGTAAGGGATCAAGTAACATATCTGGGTATGGTCCTTAGTGCACGATGGAGCTTTTTATCACAGGCGCGGTATATCGACGAGAGGGCACCGGCTAGCTAGGCCATGGCCTCCCACGCCATAGCCCGGCTTACCGGTGCCGGCTGGGGGCTGAATAACTCTAACCTCAAACTGAAGTATGAAGCTGGACGAAGATGAAGCCTAAACCGATTGCGCATAGCGCATGATACTTTGGTATATTGGCATATACGCAATTGGTTTGGGCTTCGTTGTGCATTGAGGTCCAGCAAGTTAGGAGGGTTATCCTGAGATCGCGGCGTGCGCCAATGTTGGCTCTGACTAAAGGATATAGAACCTACTCAACGGTTGCGGCGTTGCCGGTTTTGTCGGGTCTTTTACCCGCCGACCTCGCAATTGTGGAACGCGTGGCAAATTTAATCTTGGCACGAGGTAAAAGTTTTAATGCGGTTGTTACACTTTAAGTTTTGGACAGATGAATCCTTTCAACCTGAGTCCTGAACAAAGTGGCGTATTTTGGAGATAGTCGATGCTTATTGGCAGTCTAGATGATCTTCTCCCGATTTAAAGGGGGAAACGACTAGGTTATTTTTCTCGCATGTGTCCAAGCGGGTACGTAAGAACTGGCTCATCACCGATTATTATACTTGGCAGCTTTTAACGGGTGATGGTGTATTCCGTGCCAGCTCGTATAGTTTCGCCCTTAGAATCAGCCCAGCGTGTACCTGCGGTTTCGAGACGCAGGACACGAGTCACGTTTTGTTCCACTGCAGTGAGCACAATGATTGCCGTAGAGCTTTGTTAGATAGCCTGCGGCTTAATATTAGAATAGAATCACGCGGGGCTTCAAAACGTGATATATTTATTTATCGAGACTTGGTTGAGAATGAATCGATCTTTGAGTAATTTAGAGCATTCGCAAAGTGTGTTCTTTCAAAGATGGAGATCCTAAATGATTCATTGAGAAGGGAGATACCCTAATCCTGTTGGGTGGAAGCGCTAAGATTGTAGATACTATTAGCGGAGCTTCGATGGTCTCCTCTTTTGTATGAGGGGGATATTACGTGCCCTAGGAGGGGCCCTAAGACAATCAATATTAATTACTCATTAAGCTATGAAGCTGTTTAATGATTCTTGTTGCTTTTGCAGATAAAAACTTGCAAAGTGGAATATATTCTGTACCATTATGCCCTCGAATAATTTATATTATTTTTTTATTTTATTATTTTATTTTATTATTTTAGTTCCTTGATAAATTTTAGAGTATGTTATGACCTTAATCATGTTTATTTCGATATTACCTTACTTTCCATACAGCACGTGCGACCTAAGCTGTAAAGGTAATCAATCCTAGATGAAGAGTGATAATGTTTTTGAAAATAAATGAAATTAACATTTTTTATTAAAATGTGTAAGAGGAAATATTTAAAACTGAATATTAAAAAATGCCAGGCTTATATTTTTGACACCGTTGTGGCACCACAAAACAATATTTGGTTCTTTCAAGCTTCACCCCCTCCCACGTATTAGCGACGAGATTATTCTTGGGTATTTATTAATAAACTAAAAATCAACACAGTCGTTCACGCACCATTGATTGCTATGATGATTTTTTTCATAGTTATTTCTGCCTTTTTAAAAATATAATATAACATTTATATTGTCACGTTGATTTAAATGATGTTAACTATCATCAGAAGTCATTCAAAAATTAGTATGTTTATCAATTAAGTATATAATAATTCCATTTCTTTAAATAAGGCAACAAAATATTACTGGGATTTTTTTTAAATAATACGCAATTAGTCCGATAGTTAAGAATCATTACCAACAGTAACTGTTCCATATTTGTTAAAAATAATGACTTCTTAATTATTTTTTTTTAACTGTGGTTGCCTTTAATATTGAAAATAAATAACCGAAGTATAATTGTTAGTGTTAACAATAATTGTTTTATTTTTAATTTCCCTTAGGTGTCCGAATTTCTCACGCTCTTTCTCGTACGTTAGATGTGCCAATATTTACTACTAGAGTTAATAGGGACCATGCAAGATGCTATTAGTTACAGCTGGTGATAAATTAATAAACTTTCGGTTACACTGCAGTCATTTTTTTCGTGTGAAGTCCCCATAGCGTACATATCGTAATGAATCAAAATTATTTGTAATGCCTAAAGTGTTTTAATTTTTACATAAAATAAAATTGTAACCGAGTAAATTCTGTACATAGAAAATATTTTAATAAGAGTTATTGATTTAGTATATAGAATGATAGTAGAAGCCGGAAAACCTTTTTTTAGAATTTTTGTCTCTCTGTCTGTGCTTTATTCTGTGCGTCACTCACGCAAAATCTATTGAACGGATTTTGATGTTTGGTATGGTAGTAGTTTATAACCAAGAGCAACATATGAGAAATTTTTTTTATTTCGATTTCCACTCGAGCAAAACTATGAAACATAGCTAGCAATTTATAAAAATAATGCAGGTTTAGTTTTTCAAATTGGAATATCATATTCACTTGTGACATAACCTCTTTACATTTAGTGACGTTTGATATTTTTTTGTAGATGAAATAAAGCAGTGATGTTGACAAACATGTAACCAAATGTTCTTATTTCTGTACCTTCTGTTAAGCGACCTCTCTGTTTATTTCTTGGTCTCTATAATATGCTGTGTGTACACTATCTACCAAAAATTTTCAAGGCATGTTTTTGAAGCTAACTTCTTTAGGCGCACCTATAAACATGAACACCTTTTCTGCGCAGTGAATGAAACTGGGCCATCAGGTTGGGGTCGGTGACGCTGAATCGGATAAATTCGGCTCCCAAGTGAGTTACTTTTTAGGCGCACTATGAGCACTTTCTTAGATATGAAGTTTTTGGACGAACCATGAGGATTTTTATATTAATATTTTATTTGCGTATAATTTAATACAATATGGGTATATTGTTGAATTTAAAATAATAATCTCGTATTGTTCCTGATTCGCCGTACTAATATACATGATATATATATATATATATATATATATATATATATATATATATATATATATATATATATATATATATATATATATATATATATATATATTAACAGAATTTTCACTTCTATTCAGGGGTCATAAGCACACACTAGAAATTTTTTTTATTGTTTGTAAACAAACGTTATTGGACATTACGTAAAGGAGCCAAGCAAAAATCATTATTTTCTAAGCACATTTCTAGATTTGTTCACATTGTATGTTCGCATATTCACCAGCTCAAGGAAATATATTTAAGAAATAAAATATTTTTGTATCATAATAGTTTTTTAATTCATCATATTACATTGAGACCAGTAATTTCAGAAACGCTTTCTTATTTCAGAAATTTGGGTCTACCCAACTGCTGTTAACCGAGATATTTAGAATTTGAGAATATTTGAGGTTTATGGCTTATGAATTATAGTCAAACATTAGTTACCTTTAGGTCTTGTTGTACTACTTGTAATAATTATATATACGTATATAGAAATATTATTGGTTGAAGGAATGAGGCATTGAAGTAAGTTTTACCTTAGGAACATCTTAAAATATTAACATTTCTACTTTTTGCAGGAATCATTTTCAAAATTAGCAGGATCAGCATGCTTGGTGCCTAAAATGATGAATCTTCTTTTGACATAGCATATATATTAAGTAGTCCACTATAAATCTTCCAGATTTTAGTATAAAAATATTTGTGTCTCAACTTAACTTGGAATCTCTTATTTTTCAATGTATGTATGTTGAAATCAAGAAAGGTTTTAAATATTTATTCTAAGAAATGAAAAAAAATCGCATATTTATATATATATATATATATATATATATATATATATATATATATATATATATTTATAATAAAGATGTAAATAAATTCAAATAGTTAACGCTGTCCTAACGATAGGTAAATCGTGATCGTGTCCGTTCGAGCCCGTTCGTGTTTCTTCGGCGCGCGGCCATATTAGTTTCGGTCGTGACGGAACGCGGTCGTGTTGCAGTTGTGCTCGCGTAATGACGGCTGGCCGTTTCGCTAAAAATGATAAAAAAATATGAATAAACTGTTATAAAACTTGACAGTTTATAGTTTAAATTCGTCCGCAAAAACATGTTTATTATTTCAATTGGGTGATTTTTTTAAGTGTACGAAGTATTTACAAGAAAAAGTTTTCATCGATCGAGAAGATAGTGTTTTCTTTTTTTAAGTTCAAAAAAATTTGTTTACCTGTGTGTGTTGTGGAATGCAACCTTTCGAGCAGTACAATTTGAAGTCTCTTACATTGCGGTTGGTTTTCGGCGATTTCGATCTGTGAAACGATTCATCTTCTGTTATTTATTTACATTCGTCTTTTTTTCTTCGACGCTTGTAATTATAGTTATCTGAAATTTAATGTGAAAGTGAATCCCGAAATGTAGAACGGTCGATTTTCACATTTGCCGTTGTACACTGATTTAGTTCAGTGTGTGAAGAAGTTTTGGAAAAGTTAATAAGAGATAGTATAAACTTTAAAAGACCCATTTCCTAAGGTAAATTACTATTTTTTAACATTACTTTTATATAAGTATTTTATGAGCGAAGTCTTTCACAATATTGTTTAATCTAGATCATTGAGCATAAAATTAATGTTTTCATTGTGTTTTGCTTTATATTAGTATATGTGTAATTTCATATTATAATTTAAAATATGTCTACATATTGATCACTCAGAAAATTTTAAGCCGCATTATTACTGGTTTGCAATGTGAACAAAAGTATTTTAAGTGAATTTTATATACTGTGGTAAGCCCATTTTGGGTACCATAGGATATATTTTATATATTGTTAAGTATTTCATTTGTGAATATTTATTTTCAGTTATTCCGAATAATTATTTGAATAAAATACACAAATTGATTGATGAAGTAAAGAATTTAAAGTTATTTGAAATATATCTAATAATAGTTTTTCTTCCAAAGATTCTTGTATATACGGATTAGGCAGCCAATATAACTTAACTAATTCTAGGCGATTTAATTTTTTGATTTACACGTTTTCAGTTATGAAGATTGGTAAAATTTGTTTATTACATTAAAAAAATTATCGATTATTTTGTAAAGGAATTGTATTTTTTTATTTAAATCTGATAGTAAAGACATATAGCGAAAATGTATATTTCAGTATTAGTTATTTTAATTTAATTTAAAACAGTTTAACCATCATTAGCTTTTGTTTATTACGTGTACATATAGGTTTTTGAGTTTTTATTTTAGGAATTAACTTTTTTGGCTTTAATCACTTGAATTGGTATACGGGATTTATTTGTAAATGTGATACTGTACAATATTATAATTAAAATATGAACGTGTATTTGACATTTTCATATACACACACACACACACACACACACACATATATATATATATATATGCGCGCGCGTGTGTGTGTGTATAATATTAGTAGATGCATTTCCGTGATTTTACAAAAAACCTGCCAAGTGCAAATAGATGGTTTTTTCTCATATTTTTGAACATAAATACTTTAAAAATGAAAAGAGTAATAATTTTGAATTATGAAAACAAATCTCCTTTATATGATACCCCATTTGACCTCGTCACCCCACTTTCAAATTCCAAACTCATATCGGACCGCTTTTTGAATAAAAATATAAACATTTTTGAAATCGATGCAAAGAAGGTCTACATCTGTGCCAAATATCAAGTTGACAGCTATAATTAGGTGCCGAAATAAAAAATCGCGACAAACACCGAAGTCTGACCATAAAGGTTTCCGTTTTTACCCTTTAGATTTAGATAAGTAACCCTTAAAATTACACAAAAAATTATTCAATATCTAGCTACAGTGGCTACAAAAGGAGCGCTTGATGAAAATTACATCCCTAATTTTAGCAAAGAAGCTGACTTGATCTTTTTAGTGTCTTTTCCGACAAAGGTAGATTCCTCGTAAGATGAAATTTGCTGTAGGGGGGACATGTATGTATGAATAATTTTATAAGTTTTCTCAAGGTCTGACATATTTCAAAACTGATTCCAAAGAAAGAGATTTACCTTGTAATGAGACTTCCAAAAAATTGTCGGTTGGGTTTTTTTTTTGAGAAATTACCCGTCAAAATACTTGAGTGTAACTTAAGCATTATACGAGAGGCATATTATTAAAAAAATTCTATAGAAATGTGTCTGTTATATGTGATTAATTAATTAACAAAAACATTTAATTTATTCATAAAAAATTCAAAAGCTTATGGAAGTATTTTCTTTATTTTAATGTTAATATAAAGGTCATAATATGATAAATCTACTCTGCTAAATAATTGAATTTTATCGTATTATTGTATCATTATTTTTTCTTTAATTTTTAATTAAAAATTCGTCAACATTTTTAGATGTGGAGATACCAAAAACTATTTGAAATTAGTGATACCAACAACATTTTTACAATACATAAAATTATACTTTCTCACGTACCATTTCTGTGCACGAGTTACAAATCATGACGGTTCTGACTAATCATATTTTGAAATAATTCTTCATTGAAATTTTTTAGAGATTGATATATTGTTATATCATAAGATAACATTTAGATTTTGTAAAACTTTAATAATATAACATTTAGATTTTGTAAACAATTAACCATCTTTCTTATTTCGAATTATTTTCTTCTTTTAAACGATCAAATTAAAAAAAGACATAATTTGTCAAGATTAAATGTAAGGCTTTTATTATATTCACGATTTTTTAAAAAGAAATGTTTATGAGATAAATATCTAATATTAACTTCATTTGAACTTTACTTGGGAAAAAGTTTCATATAACTAAATCCCGATGATAAATTAATGCAATCAAAGAAAAACGGGATGGCATTGACTAAACAAACATATAATAGGGTATTTGACTATATTTTTAACACTAAAATAGAATAAGTAATAACATTAAAAACGGTTAAAATAAATATATCGTACCTAGGATTTTTCATTACAAAGTTATAAAGATTTAAAAACTGATAAACTCCGATTCTCGCGAAAACGCCTCATACAAAACGTAACTGGCTTATGACGTCATTAGCCAGTATTTAGCATTCATTATAAAGGAATCTATTAAATATCTTTAGTATCTCGTTAAATATTGTGTTTAAGTTATAAAAATTGACACATTTTCCTATTTAGAAGTTTCGATTAATTGTTTGTTATATGCATTATTTTTTTTCATCAAGTTTTTTAAATCTGCTCTACAGTTTTAAAACATTTTTCCAAAAAAATATCGGCTTCAGTGAAATACCCTATTAACTCTGATATACATCTTTCCATCTACCTAAATAGAATTTATTTATACATAGATAGGGCTTGTATCATTCATATAATGTTTAACGTCACGGTAAATTGTTATTGTCAACACAACACACTGGTGTTAGTTCGTTAAGTATCTCTAAACACTTGTACACATTGTATTTAACAATGGTACAACGTAAGTTGTACGGAATGAGAGTGTGTCTGGGGTACTTTCGCTAAATTTTCTTTATAATCTAAGTAACTTTATTGAATTTAATAAAGTAAAAAAAAATTACGTCATCATGCTGCTATAACTTGTTGTCAATTCCAAATACTTCGTTCATAGATAGATACGACTTAATACGGTAAGAGAAAATTTTGTACGATTTTTCATGTACAATATTTCGTTAAGAATTTTTCACACAAGTTCTTACAAAATATTGCACAAGCTCTGATAATATATCAAACTTTATGAACGTCATTACGAAATAATGTGTACCCAATAATGACATCACTCTGAACGTCATCTTTCCACTGGTTCTCGACGGATGGCTTGCGGGCTAGACATCATTTGTAGAGAACATGTAACATGCACCTATGTACATGTATGTAAACTGTTGACACCTTGTGTCGTTGGATATACAATTAATAATAGTGTTTGAAATAAGATGCTTTCTTGTATGGTGTAATTATTGTGTCGATCGATTTTTTTGAACCGCCTTTAAGGTATGGGATTATTAATGAGCCATTTTTCCGTCAGCTGTCTCCAAGAACTTATTAGCGTCTGAAAGTTAGTGTGTTGAATAGTTGAGTGTTCTAATTTTCCATTGTGCAATTTGAATTTGTCGTAGTTCAATAAAATGTTTTTTTATAGTACGTATATCTGTGATATATATATATATATATATATATATATATATATATATATAACATATATTTGAATATACGCTAATTTCAAAGCCTAATTATTTCACGAAACGATTTAACAACACCTTCATAAATGTTTTTTAGAGTTTACAGAGGGTATGTATGTAATTTTACTGTCTTTAAAGTTTTATAGTCTCTATGTATGTCTGTAATTTTATTTTTAATACGTATTTGAATTAGGTGAATATATAGGGAATAACTTTTTTTTTAAATGCTATAGTAAATATCTAGTAATTTTTTTGGAGAAAAATCTTTTCAAAAAGTTTTGAACTCGTCTATTTAGACAATGTTTTAGAGGGAGCTCAAATCTATAATTTTTGACGAAGTTTGTCGGAAATAAGAAATATTTAGACTAACGACTTTTAGTGAATACTTCAAAGCAAAATTATTTTGGCCGACTGCTATTAATAAATTAAGAGATATAGATAATTAATCTATTAACAGAAGTTGACCAATGTTTATTAAAGGAAAGTCACCAATTTATAAAGTTAAAAAGTAATAATAATATTTCTAAATTCTTTGATAGAAATAGTAAACGCTTAAATGTTTACAATTAGCTAACTTAGTAAGAAACCCTCGTAGTTCGAGTCCTACTTGTACTTAACAGTTTTTTTATTTCATAAAGTATCTTTGGTCGTATATTATGTATTACGATTAATATAACAAATGGTTGATTTTCATACCAGCTCTGGACAAGGTTATGAATGGTTGGTAGGTGTATGATGGGAATAGATCCATTAACTATTTATTTTGTTACAAACTGAGGATTTATTTGCTAATTTTTAGTGTGACTGACCTGATATACGCGTCATAGTATTCAGCATTATTTTACTCGTAGCAGTTTTTGTAATGTAGTCTTACTACTAAACAGGTTTACCATAGTTTACAAGAAGGAACATTAAATTTTTTTCGTCTGAAATATAGAAACATAAGTACAAAATATTTCATATAAAATGATAGAGAGAGGGGGTACATCCCTTACGTTTTTGTGACAGAGGGAAAAAAGCAATATCATGTAATGCTACTCTTTCAAACAAACCAGGAATTCTAAAAGAATCAGTCAAAAAAATCGAGTGTTTTGCTCCCCTCCCACGTGAATATTTTTAAACGCTAGTTATTGATGTATGTGCGGTTTGATATGTTTTTTACTTCGCCAAATTTCTGAGAAAAACAGCATTGACAGACAGACAGACACCTGAATAAAATTGTAATGTTTCTGCTTTTTTTTGAAATATGGAATCGTAAAAATTAGGACAAACTGAAGAAAATCGAACGGACTGTAGCCCTAAGTTTTATGGAATGCTTTTAAGCTGTGTATTATCATAATAATATAATAAAATAAATATCCTGATGATATCTTTATCAGACCCGTGCTCACTGAAATATGAAATCGACCCTGATGAGTACCTGAGTGCTGATAGCCTTATCGGCAACGATAAAAGATTATGCGACAGCGACTGTAAATTTGTTTAGTGCAGATACGAGCTACGGTGGCGTGTTACCGTTGAGAGATAGGTTTTGTTCAGAAAGACAAAAGAGGTAATATCACCAGGCAAGTATTCACCGTGGGCTGAGGTAGTAATTGGTTAATAAAACGTTAGGAATTATAATAAAAAATGAATAAATATTAGAAGTTTTATGTAAAAATTAATAAACCTAACAAATACTGTGAATGCGAAAATCAGTTTTTTTGTGAGTTTGTCTGCTTGTTTGTTACCTATTAAATCTGCAATCAAGCAACGAATCGCTACCAAATTTGGTATGCTTAGAGTTCGTATAGCACAACAGCACAGGCTGTATTGGCCGAGGTTTTGCTCGAGTGAAATACTAATATGACTAAATGTGTATTTGGATATTTGTTCACGATTAAACGGCTAGATAAATTTTCCTAATTGTGATTAACATGTAGTTGATAGAATTTCATAAACTTTAATATAAACATGGTTTATAATTATATTTAACATATATGCTTCTTTTTGACCCGAAAAATAGGATAATTTCTGTAGGACAAAACTCGGCTTTTTTACTCAATAATAAACGTTTAAAATTACAACATATCAATAGATGACGTAATGTATGTATTAAATCAATTAATCGTTTTCTCGAGAATCCAAAACCTGCATATTTTGCTGAACATAAAAAAATTTCTATATTTATTTAAAAGACCAAAAATATATGCAATGAAGGCAAGGCAAATCACCTATCTTTATGGACCACTTTTAGGGCGCTAATGCGATATCTAATTAATATAACGTCATAGGTTACATTTGTTGGACGTGACGTATTACGAATCAATTTTAGGACTTACTCTGCACTATTTGGACTGTGTCGATATTGCGGATGACACAAAACGGTAAGCACCTACTTGTATGTTATCGATATAAAACAGTTGGTAGCGTGTTTGTTTGTAAACGAAATTCAATATCGATAAAGAGACTAATTGTTGTAGCTATATTTGTGCAACCGAATTGAATTCGGCTTATCTAAAGTCGGTTAGATAACGCGTATCAATATTAATTGCGGCTTCGTTAGAGCTGTCGGCCATGGTTATATTGGGCAACAAGGTCAAAAATAGAAGATTTTTTGCGTATATATTGCATTAAATATATTTGGCGTTAATTTTGTAGAAATTCATTATTCACAATTAAATGAAGCTACGTGATGTAGTATTATTTCTACTTTCTTTAAGTTCTTTACCACGACCTAGGTTTCGTTAGATTACATCTTCAGGTGAGCTATTAGCAAAGATTAACTCTTAGGAATATTCAACAGCATTTATATGTTTCAAATACAATAGCGGAAGCCGGGTTTGTGTGGGTTTTCCCACTGCTTATGTTAGCGAGTTTATTGTAGGGGAGCGGTGTAAATTTTATTATATATTGTAATTAAACGTGCACAGTATTTAATACTAGGATTAATTTATTGCATTTTACCATCCGTATATTTGTATTTATTGTATTTTTATCAGAAATGTTTCGACCTGGGTCTGTGCTGACTAGCCGATTATTCGGTTTATGAACCATCAACGAGCTTGCCTGAGAGACTTGCTTCGGCAAATTGCATAGGACGTTGAATGTCGTGTTAAATGATTTAAAATACGTGGTCAAGTAATACTTAGCACTCTCGTTAATTAGTACTAATTAAATAACACACATGGAAGTTTAATTTGATTAATAGACAAACAAATCATACTTGTTAATAATTAGTTTGAAAATAATATAGCTGTGAAAATATTCTCGGAATTTCTAAAACAGACTGCTTGCGGATTAGCCGGTACACTCTAATATTTACATCATATTGCAACACAGTAGTGCAAGAATATCAGCACATTTGAAATCTGTATATGTGTATATATATGTGTGTGTTTTATTGAAGATCGTAAAATAGCCCATGTTTTAGGTATATTTAATAATAATATTGTGTTTAATGTTTACCTGAAGATATTCTGCAAACTTGAGACATAATTGGGTATTTGACTAAATTTTCTTTATTTTTTTAATTATAATTTAAAGGTTTAAGCTGATGAAGAGTGAAAAACATTTTTAATAATCTTAAAAATTGACCGAGTTATAAAAGTTTAAATTTAACCTTTAGGGAAGGACGACAATACTGTGTTGTGAGGTAATTTTTAATATTGCACATTATAATCTACGAGAGGAAGAGAGACAGGGATATACCCAACTCTATCCGTGTCTTCAAATTTCGAAGCCTACAACTGGCTTATTTTTCAATCAATTTTTTAATTTTTTGTAAGACTGGTTTTTAATTAAATTGTATTTCACAATATTGTACGAAAAATATCAAAATTTAGAATGAGTCAACTATCGTATTTAATAATAAATAAACATTCGTACTTGTAATATTAGTAATTTTTTGTCGCTTTTTCGTGCGGTTCGTTCAATAAATGCAACTAAATGACTAATATTTTTCAATATTAGTATAAACTTCTCTGTTTCAGAAATACTAGTATATCCGCTGCTTATGCTATAAATATTATGTTTTTTTCCAAAGTAATTATATCCGTTAGCTAACGTGTCGACTGGCTCATTCACTTCCGGCGCAGGTCAGGTTACATACCTTTCACTGTCTTGTATAACACAAAGTTCAGGGGACGAACGTTATAGGTTATACGCATAAGTTGCATTAATTAATCTATACATTGCATCGAATTCTTTCAATAGTGCTATTGTCGTATGCAGTTCGGTCAGGTACTTTTGCTAATTATATGTTTTTGACTCTGGTCTCATTTAATATATTTTTAAGTTATTATCACACTTATTATGACTAGCTTTTTGCTCTTCTGCGTGGATTGTTTCGTTTGCTAAGACGTTAGTAACAGCAAGTAGGTTGACACTGTCTTTATTTCTCAGTTTTCTAACGTCGCACGAGAAGTCTCAATTTGTTTCCTAGACTAATAAATACAACAACGGAAACTTCCTTTAAATTTACTTAGTATGTTTTCAGTGATGTAAACACAAACAAGCAATAATTGTCAAACGCCCAGCATCTCATACTTTTCTTCCCGCACTAACAATTAAAATAGTGAAACCCTATCCAATCTGTCATTCATCAAATTTTTACCTTATGCGCAGATAAACCGACAGACAAACATATAGAGACAAAAATTTATTAAACTACTTTTCTTTAGCTTATTAATTACCCCCCCCCCCCCAATTAAAGATAAAACCAAAGATGTAAGACTGTTTTGTCAGACAGGGTCATCGATAGTTATTTATATGGACACCGCGAGTGCAGCTTAGAGGGGGGGTGAAGTTAGCGAGGAGTGAAAAAGTAAATCGTCCATTTCACTCTCTATCGTTCAATTTGTTTATGCGTGAATAAGAGAAAAAGTGATACAAGAATTATTTGAATTTAGAATTATTTATATTTCGTAAAGAGAAGTGATCAAAACTATTACTTTCGCTGCTCAATCTGAAAGTCGCTTCTCCATTAGAGGGGATTTGTAGCTCTACTGATAAAATAGAGAGCTGATCGAAGATTTTTAACAAGAAACAATTTTAAAAATAAACTAAATTTATCAAACTCCACATCTAACTGCAAGTGGCAAAATCTTATACTGAAACAGAAAACTGAAAACACCGTGTGCTATTATTTTAATCAGATATTAAAGATAATAAGATGTAATAAGCGAACTCCTACTGAACACATGTTATTAGGACATACGCGTATTCTTACAGTGTGTTACACTATTACGAAGCGTTCATCAAAGTTCATCGTGCTCAAAAATCCAAGATTTTTTAAACATTTTTTCAGGTAATTGGTTCTTTATATGCCTAAAAATATGACTTGATTATTACTTGCACACAAAACTTACGTAAATTGTGCGTATTCCTACAACTAGGGTGCGGTGCTGAAATGCTGCTTGGACGTGCTTTTTAAAGTCGTCAATAAAATATAATAACAAAATTCGGTTACGACATTACAAAAATATATCATACGATTTTTGTTTACGTGTTGCCAGAAGCTGTGTGTATCATGACTATATCGTTTATTTCAACATATTTAGTTTAATTGCCTCACAGTGAGTTGATGCATGCATTGGTGCAGGGAATAAGTCACACGCGTATGTTATGTTGCTACTTGGTATTATTGTTGTCATCGCTTAAATTTTTCGTTTTTCTGAAATGTCTTTGTTTTTGACATTAATATAAGTCTGCTTCGTAATAAGTTTTTGACATTTTTGCATTAATCTATTTTTAAGTTCATGACGAAAAACTGGAGTATACCATTGTTGTCTGGAATCCTCTATACTCTACTTATCTCACAGTGCTCAAAGAACATCTGACAGTGTTAAAAGCATAGGAAAAATATATACAAGAACTATTTATCACACCGTTGGTTCTGAACTATCTTGTAACACTTTGCTCGACAAATGTGACACCCTCGATCACAGTGACAGGTGTTCGTTTTTGGAGTTAATGATTCTTTAAAACATTACGGTAACTAAGATGATACATCTTTACCTAGTCAGATAAAAATTTGTAAACCTAAACTTACAACTCGCAATAGTTCCTCGTTCCACGTTCATAATGCGCGAAGAAATACCTGTGTTAGACAACCACTCCATCAGATATCTCTATAATAAAGAGATGATGTCTCTTGATATTCTAGCAGGTTGATGGAGAAGATTGGCACTAATGGAGAAGCGACTTTACCTAACTAACTTCATCTCCCCTCTAAGCTGCCCTCGCGGTGTCCATATAAATAACTATCTATGGCGTTTTCAGT
The DNA here is from genome assembly GCA_039881145.1 of Druceiella hillmani. Lineage (NCBI taxonomy): Eukaryota > Metazoa > Arthropoda > Insecta > Lepidoptera > Hepialidae > Druceiella > Druceiella hillmani. The sequence continues at coordinate 11,904,781 of JAYKKI010000033.1, forward strand.
TCAGAATAGGCGTGAATAAAGACTATACGAGTATACTTCATGTGATTCATGCATGGGCAAATGAATACTCAAATGAGCAAATGAATACTCAAAGCTCTTGATTGATATTTTAAAATTTATGTATTTATGGTTAATTTTGTTTGATCATGTAACCTTAATTCTATATGTTTAATTAATTATGTATCGTATTACCAAAATGATTTTATTTCATGGCTTGGATATTTTTAAAATATACTAGTGGTTGCCCAGTGGCCGAAATTCGACCGTAATTCATTAAATTTTTAAATTTGAACATTATTTATTTACGCGAAATTCATTCAGTCAATCTGTCATTTTAAAATTGTTTGGCAACAGTCTCTACTCTGTACGACTCTCTTTGACCACAGACTATTATGTATTTGATATTGTCAGTATGAACGTAAACAATGAATCTTTTATTGTTGAACGTAAACAATGAGTCTTTTAATGTATTTGTATAATACGTGTTGTATTATATATACATTTAAGCTTACTGCACTCTTTCTCCATGTTAATTTTAACTATGCGAAATCTCGTATTCCTCCGTGCGCGCAATATGCTTAAAAAGGGGTGCAAAGTTTTATCTTCACATATTGTGTGTAATTTAATGTTTATAAAGTATTTCTAGTGGCTTGAATTTGTTTTTTTCTCTGTTTAAATAGATAAAAAAACGAGTGTGCTTTAGACCACACGACTGAAGTAAAACTTGAAATTCACAAAATATGAATTTTACAATGAATTTACAATTTTATTCATGTTAAACGTAGTTAATGTATTGAACAAAACAATAATTTATAAAATTGTTCAAGAACGAAATGAAATTACAAAATAACCAAAAAATCACCGTTCGCGTAACGCTAACAAACTCGCATATATATATATATATATATATATATATTATATCATGCATTGGCTATGAGAGAAAGAGAGAAAGAAAATGTGTGCTCGCACCTCTCTCTCTTTCGGTCTTCACTAACTTATATCTCCCTCTCAACTTCCGTTCGCCTCACCCGATCACACTTTTCGTAACGCTCTTGTCATGCATTCACCAGCTTACTCCCCAAGTCAAGCGTACATAAAGAAGTTTTACTTCAATAAATAAATAAACATTATTTTCATGTTTATACGTCAAATAATAGAATTTACCATTCTTACAAAAGAAACTCTAATTGATCCCAATACATATTTATGGTCGTTTCCAATTTTATTTCGTAGAATATGGAAAATAGCTGCGAATATGGTATGTTTTTCTTCAGTAATCAAGTAGGTACCACAATAAATTATTTTGCAATACGTTTATGATGTTTGCCTCAAAATTATTGCTCAGGCATTCCTCAAGCGTATCCGTCTGGCCAATTGGCAAGAAACCTTGAAGCGGCGTTAAGTAAGACAGGTTTCTGATAGAAATATGTATTTACTGCAACGACCACTGCAATAATTGTTTTTATACAGTATCAAATTATTATTTTGCATAAAGAATTATTCAAATTGGAAATAGATATTCCATATTTAACTATTAGTTTTTGTTTATGGCTCTGCTGTGGTTTTTTATGTAGGAGTAAATTTTTATCGTTGATTGAAAACAGCGAGTTTCATCTTAAAGAAATTATGCTATTATTCGGAATAAAAAATGGCATATATGACAAAACGAATCTAAACTATATCTATAGCAAGTTTCGTTATGTCGAATAATTTAGACGTGATCAGTGACAAAGAGGGAAACACGCTTTTCGTGGTTATTAGAACTTATGTTCGCCCAGTGTTCTAAATTCCACCGTACTTCATTAAATTTTCAAGTCTGAACGTTATTGAGATTATTTTGTCAAAGAGTAATACCTCTATAACCATTGAATCCTTATAATTTTTTTTTTGAAGCCAATTCAGATTGCTGCTACAAAATTTTCCTTTCGCGATAGGTATATATTAAGCAAGCTGACAGATTTTACCTTTTGCAACAGATGTATATTAAACAAGCTGTATTTCATTAATACAAATATATAAAATCCAGATATCTATTGCACACAATATAAACTAAAAGATTTTTTGCCTTGACATACACTCCACAGAGTATTGATTCTCGAAGAAATCGCTCAACTTGGGACAAGTTTAGATCGACCATATATAGAGGGCTGCATTCGGAAAGTACTGTTCTTTACGATAAAAACAATCAGTACACGGGTTTGCGGTTCCGTCTACAAGTACCAGCAGAGCTGGCAAATCATTTGCATAATTCAAATTGCTAAACTTAATCGAATGTGTCGGATAGCTGTAGAACGACCGTTTGACTTTCACTAATTTTTTTCTATTGTATCTTTGGGTCGAATTCGTAAGGCTAATCAGAAATAATAATATTTGATTATGAATATTGAGAACGACGCGCTCTTTATAGCATTGGATAATGCAGAAGTGTGTGTAATAACAGGTCTTGTCATGAGCCCGTTTTCGACATAAGCTGCCTATTTATATGTGCATTTTTGCATAGCTTTAATTGTACCGGAAGTGAAGAAAAAGATGAATTTTGGGGCAGAAAACATAAGGGTGTCATTAAGCAGAGTCGGAATAATCTCAAAATTCACAACTAAATGTAACTACGTGATGACTTTCTTTAATTTCTTTACCACGACTTAGGTTTCGTTGTATTACAACATCTTCAGGTGGCCTATCAGCAAAGATGTTGTAATACAACGAAGCCCTGAATAATTTGCCAATTTTCGCGGTCGGAGACGTTATGCTAGATCCGCCATATTTATGAAAAATTTACATTTAAATACATCGCAAGTCGTTGGTATTACGACAACAATGTATTTTTTGTAAATTTCATAGCCTAATTATCGTGCACTCTACTGTTTACGAGTTATAACACGAAATGGTTTGGAGAAAAGGATTTTTTTGCAGATTGACACACTTTAACTAGCAAGCGATACGTTGGACGAAAATAATTCCTGGAGTGAAATTGTAGAGAATGTAATGTTCTACAAAAGTCCATCTTATTTGCAATGGTATCAACAATTCACAAGAAGCTGTAATGACGGATTTAGTATAACTTGTCAGCCTGCAGTAACTTGATGATTTACCCGGGATGTAACTCTTGATAATACTGTCAAAAAGTTGACTTCGCTAACCTTGCATTATGAACCAATGTTTTTTGCAATTTTTACTGGACTAAACCACCACGAAATTGAAAGCTATTTTCAAAGTTTTATGGGGCCATTACTAAATGCGGTAGTTGACTCATTCTAAATTTTGATATTTTTCGTACAATATTATAAAATATAAGATAATTAAAAACTAGTCTTGAAAAACATTCAAAAATTGATTGAAAAATAAGCCAGTTGTAGGCTTCTAAATTTGAAGATACAGATAGGGTTGTGTATATCCCTGTGTCTTTTCCTCTTGTAGAATATAATGTGCAATATTAAAAATGATCTCACAACATAGTATTCCCGTCCTGGTCTAAAGATTAAATGTTAACTTTTAAAACTTGTTTAATTTTTAAGATTATTAAAAAAATGTTTCACTTTTCATCAGCTTGTACCTTCAAATTAACATTATTGATATAAAAAAAATTTAGTCCAATACCCAATTATGCATCAGGTGTCTTTGATAAACGGTCAAAGACACTGTCGAGCCGAAGTATTTTTGGATCCACCACTACTAAGTGGCAAAGTAATGGTCACAAAATACGGACAACGTAGAAACTTCAAACAAGAAACATGTTTTACCGGAATAAGCCCAGACAATTAATCGACCATAAGATTGATGGATTCTTTCGTATAACATTATTGCATTGCTGACATTTGTCTATTATTCAACGTCAAACGCGCGAGAAGCCGCCCAATCGCGCGTCGACACGTAACGGGACATTAACACTACGGAGCTCGTTGTAACAAACGTGATCTCGCCAATTAGACTGATAAGCCGAGTGGAAGGAAATCGTGTCAAAATGCACCGTCCGATTTTGTTTTCGTACCTCCGTCACGTGCATGTGTTATTATGTACTGAGCGAGCGTGTAATGGATGAGTCATGCCTCATTGCCCATTACCCAGTTGCGGACAAGTGCTAAGTGCTGCGTGTGCTTAGGCAGGCGCTAACCTGCGGTAAATAATGATAACTTTGATGAGAACATTGCGATCGTTATTCAGCGTCTAGTTAGCGATCAGGTCTGCGATGATCCGGATCATTTGAGTATGTATTCACATTACTGACGTTTTAGAATCACGAGGTAATGCGGTCGATCAACAAATACCGACCCAATGTTCATTTACGGTATCCTTATGTCCTATTCACGTTACTGGCATGTTAGAATCAAGAGGTAATGCGGTCGATCAACAAATATCGTCCCAATGTTCATTTGCGGTATCCTTATATCCTATTCACATTACTGACGTTTTAGAATAACGAGGGAATGCGGTCGATCAACAAATACCGTCCCAATGTTCATTTGCGGTATCCTTATGTCCTATTCACATTACTGGCATTTTAGAATCACGAGGTAATGTGGTCGATCAATAAATACCGTCCCAATGTTCATATGCGGTATCCTCATGTCCTATTCACATTACTGGCATTTTAGAATCAAGAGGTAATGCGGTAGATTAACAAATACCGTCCCAATGTTCATTTGCAGTATCTTTATGTCCTATTCACATTACTGACGTTTTAGAATTACGAGGTAATGCAGTCGATCAACAAATACCATCCCAATATTTATTTGCGGTATCCTTATGTCCTTCCGTATGTCACAGTTTTGCAGTTCTTTCGTTTATGACTTATTGTGTTTGCATGAAGATGTAGGTGAATTGCGTGAAAACATAGATATGATGAAAAAGTAATTATTAATTTCTTCTGTGGTATCTGCCCCGATTTCACCGAACTTGCCGACGCAGTATGTTTTTCTCGCGAAACCCTTCGAGTCCTATTGAAGAGGTCTTATGAAATTCAATATAAAATGTCTAGTTAGTATAATTTTTGACATAGAGTTTCTTTCAGGAAATATAAGTTTCCAAACCATTTTGCAGTGTTTCTCCCATTTCTACCAAACGTTGTCAAAAATAACTTAGGCAATTTACAGATAAGTAAATAAGTCATTTACTACGTAAAGTTGTCGCTTGTTTTACCGCGAGGCATAAACCGCGTAATTGTCAATTAACACACGACTTCGGAGCCCTTAAATCAATGTTTGTCTGACGCGTATTTAGTTGGTTGTTGTATATTACATATTGGATTTCTACAGCACTGCTTTTAAAAGTTTCAAGTTCAGCAATGCTTTTAAAAGGTGTCTACATATACGTTTCACAAAGAAATAAGGTATAAAATATATACTGTACTTAGTGGATTAGGGCTGGTCGAGAGATAGAGTACGAATATAGAAGGAGTTGTTGATTTGTAGGTTCTGTCATATCACCGTCTTTCTAAAGCTAGGTTAGCATCTACGTGAAATGAATGTAAATCAAGTTTTTTGCTTGATAATGATAACTTTGATGAGAACATTGCAATCGTTATTCAGCGTCTGGTTAGCAATTGGGTCTGCGATATATATCGACTTTATTGCATCAGTAACGTTAGAGATGCTTCAGGAAAAGTAATTAAATAGCCTTTTATTATAGTTAATGCAAGGTCCATTACTCTGTATTTTTTTAAAACTATTATAAGTCCATTGGTGGTCTGTGCAAGTGGCACCTGCGCGTCACGGACCACCAAGCTATTTTAGTTGAAACTGTTTATATGGAAGAAACATTTTTTCCAAACGGAGAAAAAAATTGGCAATTTGGGAAATATATTGTCAGGAGATTATCAAGAATGAAAATAAGCGTAACAAATTTTCCCCTGTGGTGGTACGTAATAAGTCCAACAGATAGCTATAATGAACAATTTAAATCAGAATAAACGCAGTGGAAATGAAATTACCATGAATTGATATAGAAATAAAAGTGTCATAAAAGCCTAGAATTACCATATTGTTTGTTAGTGTCTCATCACAAAAAAAAGAACAGTGAGCCGTCACGGGACGCCTGGCAGATGTGAAACATCATGTTCGTACAAGTAATATGCATAAAAGACAAGATTATTACAGGAACTAAATATAGCATAATGAAAAAATAAAGTATTACGAATTTCTTACAGAAAATGGTGACTTTGTTTAATAAACATTTATTTACAATTAATACAAAAATAATAAAGCACAGGTTACGTGTACCGTAATAAACAACGGCGTCGAACTGAGTGAGGAGGGGGTCGCGTTGTCGGTTGCGCATGGCGACACATCGCTTTACCGTACGGGTATACGACGATACATATATATATATATATATATATATATATATATATATATATATATACCTTAGTACAGCGTGGCGGCCCGTCGCCACGGCCAGCGTCGCCACGCCAACGTTCCGGTTTATACCTGAGCCTATAGATGTTGCACATCAAAAAATTATGAATAAGACACGGGAACAAACAAAGACAGGAAAGATGAAGCGAAACTGTGAATACTAAAATATTTCTTGGTATGATTTGATGTTATTAAAGAAACTGGAGAAAAATGTATGGAACTCGGGTGATATTAATTTGGATCTGATCGCGGTCTTACTTAAAGGATCTGACCATAAAACATAAGTTCTCTTCTTAGAGGACGACGTCATGATATATTTTTAAACAATTACAGATAATAATGTAATAAACAATTATAATTAAACGCTGTGCAAATACTAGCGATGAAAACTGGATTTTCGAATGTTATCTATGAATGATTATTTTAATACTATGTGTAATTCGATTCGAAAATTAATGATACGTCAAGAAAGCTGTGTTTTTGCCATTTAGATGTGCCATTTCTTTGATAACGTCATTCTGCAAACTTCTCAAATAAAATGTTCGATGTTTGACCCCCAGATGTCAGATATATTGCGTGGCTGCCGCTTTCTAAATCTCGAACGTTTTTCATAATCATCGGTATCTTGACTCATACTGTCTCGACGATAATGCTTAGATAAAGGTTATGATTACTTCGCTTGATTGAAAAGGCGACGAAATTTGTTATCGTGTTTTGTTTTCCGTGTTATGAATAATTTTATATAATTTTTCAACCGGTATCAGCCACGTTCTGTATCTGCCGATGTTTTGCATGGTTTATTTCAGATCGTTGTTAATAATATAAAGTACGTAGTAAGTTGTAAAAAAATTATCCAGAGAAAACAAACTCTCTCATTATTGGAAACTACCTTTGTGTATTAGTCACTTCCATCGCTTAGATTCTTGATCAGTACATTCCAGTCATATCCTTTTAATTCTCTCGTGTACTATTTTGGTGTGTTTTTAAGATTTGAAACTGGTTTATATTTGGTTTCAGTATAGTTTGGTGGTCCAAAGTATATGTCAGAGAATGTTTAATCAAAATCGGTGCAGTGTTTTGGGGGATTTTCGCGTTTAGATATAAACAAATAACTTGTTTTTCGCTATTGTAGATAACAACCATGAGCTAGGAATCTGTGTTCATGATTGTTATTTAAAAGGGATGCGACATTTAAATCATGTTTTCATACATACATATATAAGAAAGCGATTCCTAATTGTGTTCAAAATTAGATTTATTTTGAAGTGAAACTTCTTATCACGATTAAGGTATAATCCATTTTCGACAGCGTCACGAAAATGGATGATGGAAGTAATACAAGAGGAGTGGGGACAGTTACGCTTCTGAATTTGAAAAGAACTTTATCCATTTTTTTTTAGTTCATCGACAACCAATTTTAGTTTTTAGGGTATGAAAATGGCTTCATAAAGTTGTGAACAAAATTTTTAAATAGTTCTTATTTTGCCTCGGTAAATTTAAATTTTGTAACACTGAATTCTTGAGAAATATTATTAAAATCTCATTTTTATATGCCGAAATGCGAATTGTGGAATTCTTATAATTTCGTTATGTTTATCTATCTGACTAATTGTCTGATTGTCAGAGTGGTCTGCGCATTGGTACCTGCGCATCACGGACCACCAAGCAATTTAGTTGAAATTGTTTATATGGAAAAGACGTTTTTTTTCCAAACAGAGGGAAAAAATTGGCGTTTTGGAAAATATTTTGTCAGGAGATTGTTAAGAATAAAAATACGCGTAACAAATTTTCACTTGTGGTGGTATATAATAGGTCTAACAGAGAGCTATAATGAACAATTTAAATCCGAATAAACGCAGTAGAAATGAAATTACCATGAATTGAAAAAGAAATAAAAGTGTCTATCTATCTGTTTGTCTGTCCGATTGTCAAAGCATCACAACTCTTTCAATTACCATGAATTGATAAAGAAATAAAAGTGTCTATCTATGTGTTTGTCTGTCCGATTGTCAAAGCATCACAACTCTTTCAATTAAGTCCAGCCGTTTAAAAAAACACATAATTTACGCCAATATATAATAGGGAAACTGCACTTTTCTGCCGACTTCACCCGACAACTTATGGATATATGTTAAGGAAAATGTATTTTTCACGAGCCCATCAAATCATAGATAGAAATTGTTTCAAAGTGCTATCAAAAATGTATGTATTTGTTTGTTACGTGTCTTTCCGTGATATATGAATCCAAGATGTTAAAGGTGCCCAAATGTTTAAATATGTCTATTTAAAGTCTAAAAAATTTATACTTTTTATGTATTAACAGGATACCGAAACCTTAGATCGTCAGTTTTACTTAAACTTAAGAGGTTGGTTAATCTAGCTTGTAAATATGCGCTTGAATAATTGCATGATGGTTCATTCGGATTTCATTTTTAGTTCTGTATATTCTATATAGTATTTTTCAATTGGAAGATGTAGAAGGGCGAGTGAATGAATGGGTCTTCTTGCGTCGTTTTCACTGTTCTCCTATTATCAAACTATAACTGTATATAGTCACAGAAAACAATTACTATTAAAATGAAGGAGGACCTGGCAAAACCCTTAGCACCGTCAGCAAGCCTTATTCGGCACAGTACCTTTTTATTGCCGCTTGTGCCGAGAGATGGACTGACCACTGAGAGAGATTTTATATACTTTACACACTTATAATCGCGTGATTTTTGTCGTGATCACGCTAACCGACTTGCCACCGCTGTCCATTGTGCTCGCAATTGGAACGGCCGAGTAGCCCCTTTCACTGCGAAACTGTCGCTTTTACTCGGCATTCTTTCATTCTTTCGGGGATGCTGCCGTCGTATCTCGCTCGCCGTGGCTCCGTTCGAATTCGACTTTCGGGTCGTTCCATTGTCCGGCGGCCGGTAGCGCGGTCTAGGGTCGGTGCGGCCTACATGCGAGGCGCGCAGCTCGCGGGCGCCGGGAGAAAGTGGCTGGCGGCGTGTGGCGAGCAGACTGGTTCCGCAAGTAGGCTGCGACCTCGAAATGTTCCATGTATTTACCGATTGTGCTCGTCCCGCCGAGGCACTTGTTCGCGTCTCGCATCTCTTCGCCGCTGCCGCGATTAAAATGGAGACAATTTATTTAGTCGAAGCTGTAGCCGATGACACTCGGCTTAGGAGCTGTTTTAATTATGTTGTGAATCGTTTTTGGGGGTTTCCACGTCTTTTTAAGGGTGCAAATTTTTTAAACCCCCGATGATTTATTGTCCCCTTGACATTGTGCATAATCCTTTGGCCAGTAGCGTAGTGTTATAAATGGTCTTAGAATTCGCCCTAAAACTCTCTTCTCTTTACTAATCCGCAAACATGATCCCTCCTTCTACGAATATTACCTCAGTATTTCTGCTGCCAGAATGTGGATGAATTATATCCTGATGCCCTGAATGTGCCATGAATTCACGCATTTGAGGGTTGTCTAAGTGAATTGACTAAATTATGATATTAGTAACTCTTCAGTTTTTCCTTCCTGGTTTTCTCTCCTAAATATTGCCCTCTCCTTAATTGTTGCTAGTATATTTTTATGAATAACTTGCTATTTGTTTTTCTTCTTTCTGTTAGCTTGCCATTTTATTAGTTTTAAATGTATTTTTGTATTTGTATACACAATCTGTTACTGTCGCCCACAATACATTTTTCTTACTAGATGCTAGGGTTGACTAGAAGAAATTGCTCTTGCAGCAATAGATTCGTCTTATGCATGTACACATAAAAGTTAGATATATTAAAATATTAAACATTAGCAAGGTGGTGACAACGCTGGTTTGGGTGATGCCAATAAGGTAAAAAATATGCATTATACATTATGCTGTCAGTGATCTGAATCGGAGCAGAAATTTCGGTTCTTCGAAGTCTGTTTTTACAAAAAGGCAGAATCCACAAAGCGTTAGCATCTTATATAAAAATGTTTAGTAATAGGATTAAACGAAAAGTTAAGAAAAAATTAAGGACACCGAAATTTTCTTTTTCATGTTTTTGTTTGTAGACAAATTAAATAAGAGGAAAGTAATTAGGCACGATTGTGGTTTGCCATAAAAATATCTTTTTGATTGTGGTTTGCCATAAATTGCCATAAAATTGTCTTCCACTAACGCATCTTGATCATATTATAACGTAACCGCAATGGATATGTCTTCGACGAAGAGAGAAACGGCTGTATCCATTAAAATTATATTCGCGAAAAATATACAAAAATACAGACGGTCCGAATTGAGAGTTACCTTCTTCTTTGGAGTCTGTTAAGAGGTAATTTTAATTACAGACATGTTATTATTGACAAACAAAGCGTTTCCAATTGACCTTAATGTCTGCACAAGAATACCATTGTTTCGCTTCAAATGCAGAAATATATACTGTACATAAGTATGTGCGACTGTGTTTTACTGTTAGTTTTTGCACCGTCATTGGCGGATCGCACTCGTGATTCACAATACTGGAATTCGTTTATGTCCTTTTAAAAATGTCGCACATATATACCTGTATGAAATGTACGCGCTATTATTGGCGACAACAAAGAGACAAAAGCACAAAGAAGGAGATGGCGAGGTGTGCTAGCGGCGACCGCTGGGGTGTGTGTGTGCGCGCAGCGTGCGTCGGCTTTCCCTCGCCGCGAACACTGAGTCATTGTCCGAGCGGCACTGCGCTCCGCACCGCGTCCACCGTTCTGTGTCAGCTTCATTCTTGTGGTATTCTCTAGTGTAGGTGATCTGAAATTGAATATAGCTGCTTATTTCAACATCTAGACCTCGGAGACAAACACCTGCTTTATTTTTCAATAGCATTTTACCGCTTGCGTGGCTATAGTTATAAACTTATAGGGGGAAATTAAAATATGCAACGCAATTTAGAATGTTTAAGGATCATTCAATACTAACTCTTTATTATGTGACTTTATCACACAAATGACAATGAAAAAAAAACATTTCTCTCTAAGTTAGGGATTAAAGGAAGTAATCATATTGGTCCTCAACATTGCGTATGTAGCGTTTCATAAAATCACCTCGATGCTTTTATCTGTTGCGACGTGAAAAAAGACAAGCAAACACACTTTCCCATTTATAATATTAGTTAGGATTATTGTGAGATTTTGCAGTATAAAAAGTAATTTATGTCATTCCCGGCATATCAGCTATCTCTGTGCAAAAAGTCACAGCTATTAGTTGCTCCGTGGCAACGTGAAAGGACAAACAAACATATTTCCGCATTTATAATTTTAGGTAGGAATAGGAAGAAATTTCCCGGGGAAAAGTAGCCTATGTCATTTCCCGGCCCGCCAACTATCTCTGTCCAAAAAATTATCATAATCCATTGCTCCCTCGTGCTGTGAAAGAAAGACAAACAAAATACATATTAGCATTTATAATATTAGTTAGGATAGAATGAACATTTCTTTATCTTCAATCCATTTACATATTTTTCTTCCACATGATACTATCAGTCTTCAAATCGAATATAAGCCATGACATAGCAGAATGTAGATTGGTGACAAACGCAATTTTCATGTCCTCTCTCTACGCCATCACCTGGTAAATACCCCAAACAGTCCATTATACTTTAGCTCCAAATTTACGGCCCTATGTACTATGGTCACCTGAGTTTTATGTCCTTAAAACTTCCCCAAATTCCTTCATTCCCAAATGTAATACATTATTCTATGGGCACTGGCTTACAACGTACACTGCTGTTTTGGAATAAGTTAGACTCTGATGTATAAATAGCTCCATCAATATTATATGTAGTCAATATTATATTATCGTATAAATTAATTAATCAAGAAAGTAATTTACTACAGAAAAACATCAGTGTCTAGATTAGGACAATTCTAGAAAGAAGCAAATTAAATTCGATAAATAAGAAACGAGAATTGACATTTCCTTGCTTCAATAGGCAACAGAGCAAAATCTTTAGTTCACCCAGCAGAATTAATAAATATAGAAGTTACGTTCGTAATCAATCTTTTTTCATTTATTAGACTACTCCTAGCCACACATTGTTGAGACGAAATGAGAAAATGCTAATTTGCTACCATGATATAACGTAAAATATAATTAAAGCCACTTTAAAACAGGTTGCTCGGTTCTAGAGCGAGCGAGCGAGCGTGCGTTTGTAAAGATAATGTCACATATTTGCCTCGCGCGTAGCCGCACATACTAATGCATCGTATTCAAACACGTAAACGCATATAAGGTTGGCGAGATAACGGCGCGCGCGCCTTTTTCGATTCTTTATTCGTGAAACTACCCACACCGACTGGTTTGTGGATTTATATTGAAATGTCTACTTAAACATTTTTCGCTGTAAGAGTGCGGTTGGTTGCGTTATACATAATAATTCCAGCAAAATTATTTGTTTCTATTACTGCTGCAAAATTTGCCGTAAATATCTTTAAATAAAGTTAAGAATATTTTATTTGGTAAGTTAACGTCAGTCATGATAAGTTTTAATTAACCACATTTATTAAGGTGACACTTATTTAACATTTATTTTTTGGCAAGGGTAGTCTTCATAATTTGATCACTGTGTAAAATATTACTTATTCACCTTAAGCGCATTTGCCTTTTACTTTTATCAGTATTATGAGTTTTTGTGTTTATCGATATCTAAGCACCTGGAATCCTTATTCAAAATTGTAAATATCGTTTAAGCACGATAAATGTGATAAGCCCAACAATAATTCGTGAAACAAAGATAAGAAAGTGGAAGAAATTAAGATTACATTAAACTACATGTTATAAAAATCCTCTTTAAATAAAAAAAAGTATATATTCGTAGTGCGAGGGATAAACTGAACCAAATCTCATTCAGATGATACCCCAAACATCGAAATAGCATTTGTTTTATTACCCCTCTCCGTGTATAGTAGGCGCACCTATAAAATAAAATTGTATATAATTTTAAATACAACTTTCGATTTAGGCTAAGGTGTAGTACCTTCATGTGTAAATAAGACTGGTGAAAATAGTCAAAATAGGCTTTGGGGCCGTGGAAATGGGTGAAACTCGGTTTTACGGAAATAGAATATCATTTTTGGAAAAGCTGGCTGTTTTAGAACATAAATAAGCAAACATTTCAGTGATGACAATCAGGAAAAGGAGAAAAAATAAAATACAATTTGTGATCATAATAGAAAATGAAAAAAATATTTTCATAAATGCGCATTTACAACATTTTTAATATATCAAGAATTATTAAAAAGAAATAAAACTAACAATAAAAATGTAACGTAGTATATAATAAAATTTAGAAGCGATTACAAAAAGTAATCTATACAGATTGCTTTTAACGTTGCCTAAATTAATTAAAAATAAAATGTTAACTGACTTTGACAATTGTTCTCTTGTTGTCTTTTTCGCTCTTTTTGAATTTTATGCGGCGACCTGCTTCGACGACCCTGCCAGTTCTACGAATTTCGTGGCTTAGTATGTTGCATCTGCGTATGGAGAATACAAAGACACAATAAGCACTTTGTTTTATTTTACCTTTTCAAAGAATTCCTTAGAGAGATACCTTTTACAAGCTATTGTGAAAAATAACCTGAGTTTTTTTTAATATTTAATAAAAAATTTCTGACTGACGATTTAAATGAAAATTTTCAACAAGCTTACTTTTTCACTTTCTCTATTTAATAGTGTCATTTTTATTCTCGTAGCACCTAAGTCCAACACTAAATAGACTTTTGCCAGTATCATTTCCAATACCTATGTTGTTGCGTTTAAAAGACTGAAATAAGTACGAACATACGAAGAATGTGGTCACAATAGTGTAACATGCAATCAGTGTCAGCTAATGATAAATTAATTAAAATAACCTTTGATTATCCTGCAGTCATTTTTCGTGTGTATTCCCCATAGCGTATATATTGTACCCAATCATATATACGATAGGGGGACTTTATAGTGTCTTAATATGGTGCGGCATATGGTATAAAAGCATTTTATTAATTCATAAAAACAATACAGTGTTTATTTTTCCTAAAATTGTATCTCCTATTGATTTGTAACATTTGGTTATCCTGCAGTCATTTAGTATTTTTACATTCAACGACGCTTGGTATCTGATTTTTTTTCGACAACCTTTGCTGTTTGATGTAATGCTGGCTACTAGTAACAAACGTGTAACCAAAAGTTCTTATTTCTGGAATTTTCAAGCATTTTCTTGTTTCTTCCATGGTCCCTATCGGTTTCCATTTCGAACCTTTAGTCATGAAAAGTGTAAGCGTTTGGTGTTCCGGTGTAGTCGAATATACTTCGGACAGTATCTCCTTCAGTACAGGTTTATTTATCTTCGTTGTTGTGGATAGCATGCGCAAAAGACGTTATGTCTGTCATAAGTTAATTGGAATTCTTAAGAAACCGTCCATCGAAATTGTAGTGATTGTATAGTTAATTGGAATTCTTGAGAAACCGTGTATCGAAATTGTGGTGATTGTGTAGAATGTTAATGCAGGTTATGTTAATTGAATCGAGTAATAAAGTAGGCAACAAATAATTTAATTAATTCCACATAAACGAGATGAAATCGGACAATTTTTTTTGTGGCAAATCAATGTAACGGATACAGCGACTGTCTGCCGCGCGTTCGATCGTTGCTATTGTTATCGTCGAGAGTTGAGGTTGTTTACCAACAAACAGATCGACGTGCACGCGCTCCGTACTCATATTTTCTGAGCATCTGCACCTAACGTAGAATATTTAATGGTTCGTTTGATGAAGTTTTAATTATTCGAAAGTTAATAATGTTTTAATTGTGTTCATTGCTAATGAAAGTTATTTTCAATGATGTGTTTTTGTTTAGAACATTTTTTAGAATCTTTCTGATAGAGTACTTGTGCAGTGCAAAATTTATCTTTTATGTTAGTTTATTTTTAGTGCTCGTTATGAAAACTTGAAAAATTCATAGAATTGGAGATATTCTAATAAGAATCTAATTAAATCTAAAAGTTGACTGATCTCATTCGCTTTAAAACATGAATAGTACGTTTCTCGTGTTGCGGCAATATGTTCGAATCCTCTTGCTCAAATTGTTTAGCAAGATTTTAAGAAACTGATGTAGAGATACGAGTGGGTAGTACTACATTGTGGCTCCATACTACATAAGCATAAAAATTACTTGGTGTAGCACTGTTTAATGATGTGCGTAAAAAATACAAAGACAAATCAGGTGAGATCTGTGGGGTTTTGTTTTTTTTTTGGCGAAAAAGAGCGCTTATCATAAATCAAAGATATATTAACTAGTTAAAACTTGGGATTTCTTAAAAACCTCTTTTTTGTCAAAATATTTATCCAAATAGATATCAAGAGTAGTAGAGCAACTAAAATTTACTCAACGGATCATGGAACAGGCCATGTTGGGGATCAGGTGGAGAGATAAATTCGCAACAGTGAAACAAACCGCAAATATGGAGTTATGGAGAGAATAGCAAGACTCAAGTGGAAATGGATTGAGCACTTAACAAGGCAAGATAAGGAAAGATGGTCTATTAAATGCACTTGACCATCTTACCTTATTTGACAAACTCCTGGAGACCAAGAGAAAATAAGGAAAACATAGGACCGTCCACAAAAAGATGGATCGTCAACGTTGAAATAATAGAAGTCAAACAATGGATGAGAATGGCTGCAAATAGGGAAGAGTGGCAAAAACTAGAAGAGGTCTATGTCCAACATTGAATGAACGACTGCCGAAGATAAAGATATCAGTTGTACGTTAATCTTTGCTTGTTCGCGTTGCAGTTAACATCCAGATGTCATATACGAATAAATAAACGAAATTTAAAAGATTATCATTTTTTCAGTAGTCGTAGTTTTAGTGTAGGTTCAGAATCATAACTAGTATACTAAATTAGTGTCAATAAGAAATAATTTATACCAAGCGCGTTTTATTTAAACGCGTTTTATATAAACACCTCTTAAAGTAAAGGCTATTTAACTATTTAAAAAGATACATTATTTTAGTATTTTAGTCGTAGATCGTAGTATTTTAAGTCTATGATCTCTGGTTTCCGATGAAGAAATATTAAATAAATATTTAAAAAAATAACTAGGTCAACGGTTAATATTGTAAGTGAAAGTTCCTAGTTCTCTATGGATCCCAAAAACATAATATTCTTTATGCACTGAATTGTTTGCATCTTTAATTATTTTCTTAGATGCTTAATATTCACATGCCCGTTTAAATTATGAACTATCCATTTATAATATTCAACTTTCTTCATCGTTATTTGGAATAATCTCATGTAGTATATAAAGGACCTGATACAAATTAGGTGATAAAGATTCTGAAGTCATCGATTTCCAGGGCTTTCTCTGTCTATTTAGATATGCTATAATTATTACCGAAGACCATCGCTTCGTAGTGTAGATAACCAAAGCGTTGCACAAATGCTCCAGTATAGCTCTTCGCCTTTTTGACAGGATCGTGTTTTTTTGGTACGCAGAATGAAGGGATTTCACCTTTTCCTCTATCATTACGCCCCGTAGAATTGAAACTAAATATATTTCACGTTATATATGTTTGTTTTATTTCACGAAAAAAATGTTAGCGTTTATTTTGCCCTGAACTGTTAGACTTCTACTCGAAGCACAGCGCGAAGCCAACACGCCATTTGCACAGCTGTCCGCCCGCTCGCATTGCGACACAATGGTGGTCTATTTAGACTTCAGTGTTTGAATTGGATTTAATAAATTATTACAAGCCATGTAACGGGTTGTGATTTATATGTTTATACATATAGAGCAAATTGCGCGTTTTGTGATGCCTTTATAAGGTTCAGCTGACCTTGCGATTTGTTTCTGGGCGGCGAATAAAGGTTAAACTCTGGTTTGATAGATGTTTGGTTGGCATGATATTTTTTATATACGAATAGAATCAAAAGCTCAAAAATATCTGAAGATATATGCTGTATGGCCTACAATTAAGAACTTGTGACAAGAGTGATGGCAGTAGATACAATCCGGCAAATGTTAAATTTTGGTTTAGTGGATTTTTCATTATCGTGACAATTTTTAAATTATACATAACCTAAGTGAAGAAATCGTCACAAGACTGGTGACATATTTCAAATAAATATTAAACTTTGGTTTAGTGAATAAGTTTGAAGATGTTTTCTGTATCTTCAGGTTTTTTCGCTCAAAGCCTGAAGATTTAGAAAAAAAGCCTGAAGATATGTTCTGTATGGTTTAAAATTGACAACTCGTAACAAGAGAGTGATAGAAATACCAGATACCTTCCGGCAGTTTAAAATTTCATTGACATACACTTTTAGACTCTAAGCAAACGAACATTTAAATACAATAGTTATCTAGTGATAAGTAGATTATAAAATCTCACTTGGTTATCGTTGAAGTGTTCAAAACGTTCACTAAAAGTATACTAGAAATAATAAAGCTATAAAAAACTAAAACCCGACAAGTAGAAAAAAACTGAAAAAGAGAAAAACAAGTTAGGTAATCGTAACTTCACTGAAAGGTAATCTGAAAGGTGTCACTGAGTCGTAAAGCTGTAGGTGGTATTCAGTTTAGTACATGTTCTACTGGAAAAAATACTGATATCTCAAAACTGAATGACACTTCTTCACTATTCAGTGACGATTACCTTTCGGTGAAATTATGATTACCCAACTTGTTTTTCTTCTTTTCAGTTTCTTTTTCGACGTAGTCGGGTTTTAGTTTTTATAGCTTCGTTTTTATTTTACCTTTTTTGGTAGCTTACTATCATATGCATAGTTTGAATCCGGGTGTATACAGAACTTAGTATTTTCATTATTTGTGCAAACTTGGCTATTTTTTCATGTTTATGAAAAAATGGATGAAGTAATCTCGTTTTGAAGACCTGTCGAGTGACATTCTTTTCAATAAGATATTGGATTTTTTTAAAATTCGGTTTTAATGCAAATCCGCTAATATTTTTGTCGTCTTTAAAAATTTGGCCTATGACATTTTTACATAAAATGCAAACCAATTAATACTTCATTTGTTAAAATTGTTTCAGCAGTTTTTGGGCTGCAATCAAACATCCATACATAGATACATACATAAAAGCACTGTTAAATTCATAACCCTTCCTTGACTGCCCCACAGTCGGGTAAAAATAGAGGTGCATTATAACTCATTGCGTGGAAATAGCTTAACCCTATTTGGGACCTACCATGAGGGTTTTGAAAGCCGCTAAAATACATTTGTATGGCATAGGGTGGGTCGTTACGCGCCCAAGATTCTGAGGTAACTGAGCTGAATGTTGACATGATTCATAATTTAATTGTTATTCTGTATAACATAGAAATAATGTAGTATTCAAAATCAATTGTGGTCTGTGTGAGATTTGGTATGTCAGTATTACTTATTATTATGGTATGTGAGCTTAAAAGAAAGTATGCAGTTGGACGCAATTGTATAGTATAAAGGACGAGAACGTGTTGAACGTTTGGAGCGGGTGCTTAGAGAAGCGCCCGCTCCAAATAGCATTCCGACAGTAGCCGGTTCGGAAAGAAATCTCGCAGATTGCGACCAGTTTCGTAATGATACTTTGTATTGAAACAGAAAATGTTTACACCGCGCGAACGCCTAAACGAGGTTCAAGAACTATGGTCGAACTGGTTTTCGCGAACCACATTCGAGGCTAACTCCTGTTTATCGAGTCAACGAGTGACTAATCTGTTACAAAACTTCAATGGGTTTGTACATATTTATTCAATGACGTTTAGGAAAATGCATTTATTTATTTTGTCTCGAGCAATGTTTTATTGGTTTTACGAAATACTGGACAATTTGAAAAGAGGGTTTGGTGTGATTATTTGCGAAAATAGACCTGCAAAAATGAGCCTGGTGTTACAGAAACAGAATATCGTTTTGAAAAAAAGCTGGTATTTCTTAGAATAAAAAAAGCTAATAACTCAGCTATTGGCAATCAAAAGAGTGCAAAAAATAAGATTTATATCCATAATAAAAAATAAAAAAGGCTATCTTTATAAAGGGGCATTTATTATTTTAATATATCAATAAATCTAATGGAGTGCATAATATCTTTTTAGAAACAATTTAAAAAATTCAATAGATTGTTTTTTTTTTGAACTATTGCCTAAATTAATTATAAATAAACTGTTATCTGACATTGACATTTGTTCGGCTGTTGTCAAAATTAATGCCTTTTTTGTTGTTTTCGACTTTACGTAGCTTTTTTCTATAAACATGTCGGGACTGCGACTTTTATGGATTGATATGTTACATGTGTGGATAGAGAACACAACGAGACACAATCTGCTCTTAGTGTCATTTTGCTGGTTCAAAAAGTTCCGTAGAAGCAGCATTCATACAAAAATACAAGATTTTTCATTTATCTGATTTTCATTAGTGCAGCCAAAGTATGGCTGACTTTTGACGATCTCGTTTAGGCAATGAACAGAGGGCCTTATAGAAAGGAGCTCACCTGTATATCGCGGGCAAATATACTCGTGGCATATCGCGGATGTAGCGAAAAAATCATTTCAACAACCTGGGTTCGTGTCGCATAATTCAAATTATTTTCGTTGCATGTCACGAATTTGCCTGTTGTACTCTTCACTAATGCAAATGCTGGTTAGAATCGAGGTCTTTCATGTGGAGACTACACGAAATCGAGTATAGCTTGATGATGAAACGTGTACAAAAGACGTTCCCAGGATATTTGTACATGAGAGAATACAGTTATTTTCCTTTTCTATTTCCTACCTATTACCTCCCAGATATGCTAGGTTTATAAATACACTTTAACTAATAATGTAAATGCTAAAGTGTATCTGTTTGTCCTTCTTTCACGTTGCAACGGAACAATTGATCGGCGTCATTTTTTTTCACAAAGTGAGTTAGTGGATCAGGAAATGACATATGCTATATTTTATTTTCGGAAATCTAATTTCTTTTGAGGAAACTATTATTGAAAACCGGAAATCACACAAATATAAGGAAGAAACGTTTCCAGAGAGCAATGGATGAAAGCAATTTTTTGAAACGTTATAAAGAAACAAGAGAACAACTCTCTCTAATATCTAATTTAGAAGCGAATATTTTTATTTTCATTGTCATTAACATTGTAAGGTTGTGAAAATAAAGGGTTGGTATTTAATTTTTAAATTATGTATAACCTAAATGGAGAAACTGACACAAGACTGATAGAAATAGATGACATATTTCAAATAAATATTAAACTTTGGTCGAGTGAATAAGTCTGAAGATGTTTTCTGTATCTTCAGATTTTTTTCACTAAAAGCCTGAAGATGCAGAAAAAAAAGCCTGAAGATATGTTCTGTGTGATTTAAAATTGACAACTCATTACAAGAGAGTGATAGAAATAGCAGGTACCTTCCGGCAGTTTAAAATTTCATTGACATACACTTTTAGACTCTAAGCTAACGTACATTTAAATATAATAGTTATCTAGTGATAAGTAGATTATGAAATCACACAAATATAAGGAAGAAACGTTGCCATAGAGCAATGGATGAAAGCATTTTTTTTTGAAACCTTATAAAGAAACAATAGAACCAGTCTCTCTAATATCTAATTTAGGGGCAAATATTTTTATTTTCTTTGTCATTAACATTGTAAGGTTATGAAAATAAAGGGTTGGTATTTAATTTCCCTTAATCATCCTAGATGACAATGCATGTTTCAATTTTTCCCTATAAGTTTGTAAATGTAACCACTTGAAAGAAGTCTCGAGTAAAAGCTAGTAAATAAATATGCGAAGGGTTGTTTGCTTAACGAAGAGCACGGCGTTTGACCGGTTAGCATGGATGGCGATTGAGGAAATATTTAAATAAGAGAGAACGGTAACGAAATGAGTCAGTAAGACAGTAGGCCGCTCTATGTAAATGGGCGAGCGTCGCACGGCCGCCCGCTCCGAGCAAACGTATATAATTACATACGAATAACTAATGTTGCCCGCCGCCTTTGTTGTTGCGGAATAATTGGGCGAACGGGGCGACCTCGCAGCCGCATCGCGTTAAGAAAATGCGGAGCGGAAGCGACGAGGCGTTACTGCGTTGCCTGGACGGTGTGACGGAGATAATGTAAGCTCGCTCTGCGCGCTCCGTTGCGATAATCGGGGTAGAAGAAGCGTGACGGCAATCGATGTGCGCGGATTAAGGACGAATTTTTTACCGGCAACGAAACGAACGCGATGGACAAATGTCGTGCGAGATGTCGCCAACGCGTCAAGTTACGAGACATCTGTATGTTAACTTATAGCTTTAGAACGGGTTATATTATTTGATTCAATTTTCACCAAACGGTTAAGTTTATTTTATATTAAGTTTTAGTAAGAAAAATATCTGTCCAGCAGTAGCAGATCCCACACTACGAGGGTACGCAGTCAGGCCTTTTAACATTTAATGAAACTGTATTCTATTCAACTGTTTCTACTAAATATATTTATAGTAAACTATTTATAATATAATATAAATATATTTCCTACTATATCTTTTCACATGCGTAAATACTTTGTGTAAATTTAAAAAATTGCGACATCTGGAACCATTGCTATAGTTTTCCTACAAGCTTTGCGTAGACTTCTAAAAACTGTTTTTTCCTAATTTTTTATTCAGTGTTCTTTTTCAGTTTCTTCTTGACAGCCCAAGATAGGCCCCTGCCTTCCGCAGAATCAACTCCAAGCTTTCCTGTTCTTGGCCAGAAACATCCAGTTCATTACACTTAGGATTTTATAGTCTTTTTCCAGACAGTCGAGCCACCTAAATTTAGGGCTTCCTCTTTTTCGGGAGCCCAATGGTCTGGCTGAGAAGATCTTTTTTGTTGCCCGACTGTCGTCCATTCTGCTCAAGTGTCCTGCCTATTTTTTTCTCTGATTTTCGATTCAGTAGTATCGGAAATAGGGATGGGGGTTCATTTTTTTGCATATTTATTCAGTATATCTCTAAAGATGTAATACTTAGAAATTATGAAAAATAGGTATTTTAAATTTATTTTTAAAACTATTATAAGTAGCCCTAGGTATTATATATTTATTGTTAAGACTATTAAGTAGCCATTTTAAACGATGCTCCACATTTGAAAAAAATTGCCATATCTCACCTGGCCCCTAAAATTTCCACATGAATATTTTTGAGTATTAGTTATTGAAATATGTTAATTTTTTTTTTATAATTATGCCAAATTTAAAGTTTTATACGTCGAGCGCTTTCTGAAACCAAAAAAGGCTTTAGTAAACTGACACGGATGTGATCTTAAAAGGGCTTTGTTTTTTTTCTTTTGAAGTACGAAAGTCTAACTCGAAAAAATAGCGCAATAATGATAAACAATTTGCCGTATAAAACTCAAAGAGTTATTCGATTCAGTGGTTAACTCTTTGGTTATTTTATTACAGAGTAACATGAAGTGGTACTGGTTTCCGAAATAATACTATGATAAAACATCAGTTCGTGTATTTTTGCAAAGGCTGCCGCTACCACATTTGGTCTATAATTATCAAGTTTCATCTCAAGATTGCTTTCACCAACAAGCACTACATGAGATATTTCCGATTTCTGCAAGACCATTATCAGTTTACAGCCCTTCGTGGGTATGGGTTTTGCATCAAAGCGTTTGAAGTTAATTAATTAAACGAAAACCGTAAATTGTGGTTACGCTATTGGATTGCTGATGCCAAGTTGTACTCTACCCCACCTCATTCACAATCTTCTGCTTCATTATAAGTCCTTTGTAAATCTTTAAATTTTGCCCACAGAGACTATTGCGTCGCATGCGGAACTTTGTTTTGATGAAACAGTTATAGTTACAAAATAATTACGTAATGTATCAAGTAAGTGTACTTTCGTACGTTAATAACTTACCTTTTACGACTCAAACGCTTGGTAAATAAGTAAAATGCTCGTTTTACGTAGCGCGTTCGTTACATACAGCAAACGGCGGTTGTGTAACAAATTAAAGTAAGCCAACGAGCACATCAGATTCACCAACAACAATCGCATTAATTGCCGCGAGATTCGTTCGCGTGCGCCGCGGCGGCGTCCGGCGCGCTTTGTAAGGATGCATTCGTGTGGCGAGTTGAGCGTTGTGAAAGTGAAGAATGGTTAAAAGTCGAGTCGTTTCGTCGGCGCGGTACTTCCGTATCCGTATCGCCGATTGCATGACCGGCGGCGTGACAAAGGGCTTCAACTCGTAGCGGAATGCAATAAATATTGTTACGAGAAATTTAAGGAATCCGATCGAGTTTTGCTAGCAATAAAAAGATTTAAGATCTGTTAATTTGTAGTGGAAGCGGATGTTTACGGAAACATTTGTCTTTATGTCATAGCCGACTTTGTGGTGCGAGTTTTTACTTTCTTTCGATTTGTGAACGAATAAAGCACTAAAAGTGCTACAATTTGAATTCGGTTTTCTGGCAAATTATTTGGGAAAAGCTGAATTTATTTTCGGGTAAAACAAATGAAATCATTTAGATCTCAAAGGTAGTGAAGTATTCTTGAAGGAACTTGCCCACGGATGGAAGTACTCTTACGTTATTATACTTTGTTATAATTCAATCAAATATTCTATTTTCTTATGATAATAGAGAAATATAACTTTACACACTTTATTAATAGATAATACATATCTAGTAAAATCCAAAAGAATTTCTTTTTCGAATTTTTGTAAGTCTTTTTGTTAAAGCAGCAAACATTTTTGTCTGCCAGTTTGTTAGAGCAGCACACGTTTTTGTTTGTATTTTGCTAAAGCAGTACACGTTTTTGTCTATTGGTTTGTTAGAACAGCTCACATATTTGTCTGCCCGTTTGATAGAGCAGCTTGTATTGTTGTGTGTAATTTTTTAGGGTAGCACACGTTTCTGTATGTGAGTTTGTTATAGCAGCACACATTTTATTCTGTCAGTTTGTCAGTGGAGCTCATATATTTGTCTGTCCGTTTGTTAGAGCATCCAACACTATATGAAGTTTTGCCGGTCTCCTTTTGTAGCGATTCATCGTTTGGTTGCTGGGTACCCAAAGTTATTATGTACCAAAGAAATTGACAGACAAACGAAATTTCTGATTTATAATATTGTTAGGATTTAATAAACACAAGCCATCGAAAAATACTCTACGCGGTTTGCTAGAGCCGCGTATATTTTTGTCTATCTGTTTATTAGAGCAGCATACGTTTTTTGTTTGTTTGTTAGAGCAGCACAATTATTGGACTGATTAGAATAGGGCACACTGGGATGATGCTTCGAGTACATTAAAATCAAGGTTAATTTTATTTCGATCGAATATTTCCCAAAGCATTTGAAATTAAACGATTGGCGCTCGTGTAGTGGAACCGTGTGTGGTAAACCGTGTGTGGTCAAAAAAAATTATGCCTAGTAACTGTTAAGAATATTAGAGGAATTAAATTTAAATACAAGCAGTTTCAGTTATTATTTTTATTCTACTCAAGGGTATTTTTGATATTCGAACATTGTAACTTTTTCTCCAGTAATTAATACTGGAGAAAAAATTACAGGGTTAATAAAAAATCTTCGCGGACGAGACCGCTGGCAAGAGCTAGTGTGAAATCAATCTATTATTGCTAGAAACATTACGCAGCGCAAAGTCATAGCTCAAACTAGGTAGTTGACCCAGACAAGTCATCTTACGCTTATTGTACTTATTATCCACTTGGCCTTGGCCGTCACGCGGTTAGAACGGCGTAAAATTAAAGTAAAAAAAATGGAAAAATATCTTTTATTCTGCATTTCGCATGTTCAACATGAAAAATCTTACGTAAGAAATATTCGCCACGGGTGTAACGTTTGAATGCTCTCAATGATGGCCACGAAACATGTGACTTTAGTTGCGACGCATTTACAGTGTCTGTCGTCAACTGCTACCCATAATGTTTCTTCGTTTCTGGCCGACACCGACAGAAAACTTTTAATTAGAATATATAAAAAGAAAATTGTGGTAAATGATTACAGTATTCCTCACGTTTTTTTATAATCAAGAGTTTATATTGTAATCGAAATGCAAAATTTGCGTTGTATTTTCTCGAATAGTTCATGTGCGATATTATCGATTAATGGCTGGGAGGATAGAAGGGCTGCAATGGCCGATCGATTTGCTTTTGCGTCATTTCGGGCTACCTTATCTCATCAATCGCACAGAGTATTTTTCTATGGCTTGTTTTTATTAATTCCTAATAATATTATAAATTCGAAAGTTTGTTTGGCTGTCAGTTTTTTTGGTACCAATAACCAATAACCAAACAACTCAATAACCAAACAACGAATCGCTACAAAAGGAGATCGGGAAAAGTTCATATAGTGTTGGGTCCAGATGTCGCAATAATAAAATAACACTCCTAACATTTCATTTAAATTGCAAATTAAACCAATGGAAAATTTTGTTTTTCTTTATCAAGGTAGGTTATTTTTCTTAATAGTTTATAAATATTACTACTGAACTCTTTGAAGCAGCAAGATGAAGCAAAGTGCTGATTGTTCCTCATTGTATGCTCTACAATCAGATGTAATATTCTAATCCATGAAACTCTTAGGTCCGATAGGGTTGTCGGAAGAACCACATAAAACCCGAAAAGAGCAAAAAAAACATTAAACAAAAAACACTATTTAGGCAAAGGCTACAAATTGGAAAAAAAAATGTGCGAAAATAATTAATGGGTATAAAATAATAAAAGGCCTGAAGCGCCATTATTAATACGGTTGATAAAATCTATTTGCAGTTACTAAAATATATTACTTCACAGATATAACTTAAATTTGTATGAATATAAAACACGTGTTGTGTGTGTTTACAAATACCTCAATAATTGTCATGAATATAGCATCAGTCACTACACGCATTTAAATATATGTTTAGTGTGCAACTTCACCCTGTCGATTTTTGTTGCATCGTGCGCACGCATCGTAAAATTTCACTCATTATTTTTCCATAGCGCGCCTAAAAAGTATAACTTCAAAAAACAATCAGTATTATTTTTTATTATTTCTAAAAAGTTATTATGGGTAGTTCGTTGGATTTTTATTGTTATATATCTTGTCAACAGTTAATATGTTATAAATAAGATATATACAAGTTTGTGAAGATAGTTTTTTATCTTTGTTTCGTTTTTAATTGTCAATCGCTAAATAGTTTGATTTTTATAAAAATATAGGTTTTTTTAAATTATATTCTATTCCTGTAATACCGGGCCCATTTTCGCCTGTCCCCTTTGCTATGCATATAATTTGTGTAGCAGAATAACATAGTCTTTTACCCAGGCCTTCGCTCATCTAGAATCCTGTTACTTCGAATTGAATATGTTATATTTGGATGTTTGATAAACAGTCAGCCTAAATGGCTAGATAGGTTTTATGAAAGTTGATATAGATATATTCATTATTAAAATTAATAGAAATATAGGCTACTTTCAACTAGAGAAATAAGATTATTTCCCCAGGATGAAACTCGATGTCTTTCACCTAGTAATAAAAATTAAATACAATAGTAGTATAGCATAACTTGTATATTAAATCTATTTGCTACGTATCTCGAGACCCTAAAACCTGCATGTAAATCTTGCCACCGTAACCGAAAATACAGGCGTGTGAAAGCACGGGTAAAACTTACCTTTAGATTAGTTATAGCTAAATATTAGCTTTGTTATAAAAATTGTTTAATATCTGAGCGATTTGAAATATCCGACAATTAGAAATATAAGAAGGATATGCAAAATGAACGATATGGTTGATACCGGGATATTTTCGTCATAGTGAAATCTATTGTGTACTGATTTTATATTAATCTAACTGGTCCTTGCCTTAAACATTAATTGCATAAAACTCTATTGATTAACCTCTAAACCTATCGAAAGTAGATTAGCCTTGAGAAGCAAATGCTCAAATGCAGATTTCATGAGCTAACAGCAGCTAAATATCAATAGTACTTACTCGGCGTAGCATTTGGTCAAACACTAAAGTGCCTGTGAAGCACTAAAAGCAATTTTGAGGTACTTATAAGTTAAAATCAACTTTTAACGAAGGTCGACAAAATTAAATAGTAACTAACATTCTTAAAAAATTTTCATCTTTTTCAAATTATTCTATTCTCGCAAAAATTGGTCGAAAAGTAATAAAAAAGTGTTTCTAAGTTTGCACTGTCTAGTGGCTAAATGTTAGTATGTAATACATTTTTTATGACGTTTTTGAATCGTCTTTTGGAGAAAAAAAAACGATAGAACCTGACTACTTTTTAGAAACAATTCGCAAAAATATGAATTTTAATTGAAAATTATTAAAAAGTTTAGCATCTTAATGCTCAAATTCAGAATCTAAATCATGTTTCTTAATTCTGCTTATCTATAAATATATACTTTCTACAAATATCCTTGCTTACATTGTAAACATTTTATTACGTGGAAATATTGTACAGATTTTATAAACATTATAACTGTCTCTACTAGTTTCTCGTCTATTTCTCAGAAAGAACACATTTTTATTTTGCTCTATATGAGAATTTTTTTCTGATTTTGCTAGAATCGAACCAGTGCTTTCTTAATCGCTGTTCGAATGCATCTACCGCTACACTACGCGGCGACTTTAGATAAATTGAGCGATTTTGAATTAAATTAAATGCAAACAATTAAATTGACACGTTGAACGAAAGCTCATGAATATGATGATCGTTAACCGTCTCATCCGCCACGTTCCATAATACGTAAATATGAAAGCCAATTTTATGATTTTGTTATATTATAAATAATTTACGTGTTATTTACGTAGATCCGTGTAACTACTTGCTTTTTCGTTAGACATTCTGGCGGTGGGTTTGCACAAGTGGCGATCGCTGCAGAGTTGTTGCGAACATCCATTGTTATTTACTGAATACAACATATTATCCTCGATATATTGTCATTTTACGTAGGCGCAAGCGATCGATATTTTCGGAACCGCTCTACGTTAATACCGAGATAACCAAAAAGTGTTCGACTCCACTCCTGTATACTTGTGTTCGACTCCACTCCTGAATACTCATAGCATTAATGAATGTGGGTTTTATTTTTTCTTAGAATGCCTCGAAATTATAGTACAACCGTATTGAATATGTTTGGCGTTAATTTTGTAGAAATTTATTATCCACAATTAAATGAAACTACATCAGGTGAAAGTTTTAGTATTATTGCAATTGTTTTTACCAGTTTCTTGTCTATTTCTCCGAAAGGTCAACTATAATAAAAAAAAGAGTAATTCATTAGTCAAGCTTGATATAAAAATTTAACAAAACTCTCACATAAATTTTCAAAGGCAATGTTTGACGACTAACGACTAACTATGCCTCAGAGACAACGAACGGCAGACGTCGAACAAAAGATACCCTCAAGAAATTGCGCTTCATTCTTCGCGTTGCCATCTCAAACAAACATAATATAGGTCCATAATTGGAACTAGCCCAATACTGGCAAGCTTTCACATAACAGATCAGCTTCAAGACGTAATCGTTGAGACGGCGTGACTTGTTTCAATGAATACTCTTGTAATGCTATTTTCTAGTTCTTTCAATGTGTTGTTTTTTGTCTTCATCGATGGTCGTTTTGCCTCGTGTATTCATGCACGAATAGACGCGAGGAATGCGAAGAATACACAGTTACAATAAATAGCGATCGATGACATCTCTCGGCGCTGACGCGCGCTGTGGCGTAACAGATGCACAGCTCTCGGACAGCCTCGTTGTTATGACAGATGGTTTTCACGTCGATACAATAGGCTATTTGACAACATCGAAAATATACCACAAGTCATGGTCATCCTATTAGATTATAACGCAAATAAGCATATTTCTTTTCATTTTCGAAAGAATAAGTTTATATTTTGTAAAAAGTACGTAAAGAAATCACAATTTTTGAAATTCAATTAGCACAGGCGCCCTGTTATTGGTTAAAAGTCAGATGACGTCACACGCGTGTAAACAGGCCGACTGTAGCCACTGTCTTTAAATCTTTAATTTATGATCCTTTGTTTTCAAATTTATTACTATTACTCTTTTCATTTAGTATAATTTCTTTTTATAATATGAATTCATTACGTACTGTGTATTATATTAAAAAAAACACATTACAAATGATACATTTAACTAAAATAATTTTCGGTCATACTCGGTGAAATTTTTTGAATTGATTTTTTTTAAATCATCGCCTGCTGCAGAATTTTTTTAAATATGTCGTTTTTAATGATATGAAAGTATGTACACATACTTTCATATGATATCAAAAATTTAAATTTAAATAAAAATATGATTGGTACTAAACGCATTAATCCAAATTTTTATCCTTTTGTTTTATAGGCATTGATATCGATATTAATTTCTTAAAACACAAATATTACTTACATCGAAATGATCTTCACACATAAAAACATTTGAGTGAGCTTAATGCTGTTTGGATTTCTTTGGGATAATTGTAGCCCTTTTTTCGGTTTTTAGCAGGCAGGACTGTTTATGTTTACATTGTGTGTGACGTCAGGCTAGCCGCCATTACATAAATTGTGTTTTTAACGCGAGTTTGACAATTTAAACTTTGAAAGTAATTTATTTGGGAAAAACGGCATATATCCTGGAAATATAAATGTAATGTGCTTATATGCAAAACAGAACAATTTAAAACAGTTTAAAAAACAAGTCAAATAGCCTATTATTAATATGAAGTAGACATATTTTTAAAATTATTAAAAAAATAGAATATTGCGATCGACAGTGCACTTTGTTCTACTACTTTCTTCTAAGCGATTAACGGAAAAAGAGTGAATTTAATTATCGTTAGAGAAAAGATGAAAACAATATCGTAACTTACTTTGTCATTACAAGAGAATATGAGCTTATCGATTGTTATAAATTTACAAAATAATTTTTAGATTTTTAAAATCTACGATCGAACATTAACATAAAGGAATGTTTAACGTACCTATACGTTAACGCCCTACCGTAACTTTCCATATCCTTAACAAATATGGAAAGGTTATGAAATTTTACCTATATATGGGTATAAAACTCTTTTATCTGTGAGGCTGTGACAGACGGCTAAACATGACGAAATTGTGAAATTTCCTCACGTCACAATTGAACACTAAACATTAAGAAAGTGTTATTTATTTCAGAATTACAGGCGTTAAAAACACTTACGTCACTTACGAGCCAGATCGTATCCAATACTAGAACAGGGTTCAAGTCCTATTTAAAATCGGAAACTTCAACTCGTTTCTTCAATAATTTACTATTAATATAACAATAAAGTTGGAATAAGAAATGTTAATGTTTACCCATCCCTAGAATACATTGTGGTCACCGTTCTATATCAGCGTAAAACTAACCCTTAACTCCTAAAAAGTGGTAGAAACTAAGAGAAATTTACTAACAGATCGAATGATAATGATGAATTTTGCTGCTCGGTACTCTATTTAACTTACTTATTGAATAATAAGTCCAATTTATATTTCAATACAGGCTACGAAATAGGCAAAGAAACATATTGATAAGAGTACAATTTTTCATTTTTGATGTACGGAAATATAAACAATGCAGTAGATCACTACTCAGCCTTCTTAGAATAAAGTGATACAATTTATTTTGTATAACCCTGCTGTGAATAATTTCGGGTAGCGCTGATATCTGATATGTTCCCTCGCAACTGCCGGGTGTAGCGACTGTGTGAAGCCGTCCATGCGAACCCGGACGGCGGCAACAAGTAGGCCGGAACAAGACCGCGGACGAGGTGTCGAGTAAGCCGTGGATAAATATCGTGAAGGCTTTTGCTGCTAAGCTTTGAGAGGATTAATATGGAGAGGTGTAAAGTGTATAAGGTCTTTGATGTATTACTGCTGATGATAGCTTCTTTTTTTGTTTTTGGATAATGGCGCTATAGTTTTGTGGAAAAGAAAATAGTCTTAAAAGATTTTGCTGAGTTATTTTTGTAGATTTAATGGTTGCGATGACAGATATTTGATGGAAGTCTTGAAATCTTGGAATCAACGAAAGTATTAAAATGTACACTACTACTTAAAAAAACATTGCGTTTGACTAGAAGAAAGTTATTTCTGTAGTAACATATGAAATTAAAAGCTTATTAGAAATTATAGTACCAAAATTTTATCTGATGAGAATGATGCTGAATTGAAATAGGTTAATGAAGCACAGATCTTTTAAGTACAGTCAATTTTTTCATTCGTATTTGACATTTTTGTATATGCGTAGGTTTCATAAAATACGTATAAGATTTTAATGAAAATTATTCGTTTCTAGAGCGCTTGTAGGCTGGCAGGTTCAAGACCGTTTACGTATAAGGTCGTGAAAGTTATCACCCGCCGCGCCACCCACACTAAGGCAAGAGAACCATCATGGCATTGCTTTTAGCTCCGACTTCTCTACGTTTCGAAATGAATCAAGAAATTGCCTTTTTACGAAGTCTTAATTTTAACATTTTTGCATAAAAACATTACAAAATCTATAGATATTAATAAAGTTAATGCACTGTACTATCTTTTATGACCTTTATCGAAGACATTTTGAAAAAAAACAAAATATTGTGACTTTTTATCAATCTATGCAAGGATACTTTTGCTCAAAGTATTGGTATACATGAAAAATGTTGTATTTTAAATATTGAATACATTTGGCGTTAATTTTGTAGAAATTCATTATTCACAATTAAATGAAACTACGTAATGTAGTATTATTTCTACTTTCTTTAAGTTCTTTACCACGACCTAGGTTTTGTTGTATTACAACATCTTCAGGTGGACTATTAGCAAAGATAGAGAACTATTAGCAAAGAAAGGTAAAGAACTTAAAGAATGTAGAAATAATACTACATCATGTAGTTTCATTTAATTGTGAATGTTGTGGGTAGTATATGTATACATGAAAAATGTTGTGGGTAGTATATATGTATACATGAAAAATGTTGTAATTAGTATGTACCGATACACAATAACAAAGACACTTTTATAATTCGAAAGCTATTTTTTTTTCTTACAACAATCGTAACTTATAAGAAATTTACATACTGTTTAATTAAATTGTAATAAAACTTTCCTAACGACCAGTTTCATCAAGTTCATTACGATACTCTTGCATTTATTAAGCAGTTTGTCAACACATGCAGAAGATTCAAGATTAACATTCAAAGCCTTTTTTCAGTTCACTAATTTTATAAGCATATGAATTTTAATAAATATGGCAACATTTTGGACATAAGATAAAATTTTGTTGCTCAATATATGCTTCCACTTATACAGTAATCGTACACAAAGGCTCATTTCAAAGAAAATATTTAAAACCAGTTTAGTTTTTATGTCCCCTATGTCTTTATGAAGCTCCGGTAGATTGTGGAAGGGAAACCCGAGCGACCGAAAGATCTCTTTGCATAATGGATTTACTAGTCAGAAAGCAGAACCTGTACATAATACTACGTCACCGCGAAGACTGATGGAACTTTTTCGCATAAAAATGTAATTAGTTACTGTAATTACAGAAGTAGCAGGGACAATTACTGAGTTATTATGTAAAGTAAGAATTTAACTAAAGATACCAATCAAAGCGTCCGAGTTCAGATATTCACTTATCATTTATCTGCTCGATTTACGCAATAGTAAGACAATCTCAATTTGAGATTGCTACCATGAATTGTGAATGTTGTAAATCTTAAAGAAAATCGAGCCAAGTGTTTCTCGTATGCAGTTTTTAAACTGGATGTTTTGTGTAAGAAGTTGGTGTAGAGGGGTGGTACACAAGTACTCTATTTCTTAATTCACAACGGGTCAAATTAACATAAGGTCGAACGCGAGGCGAAGGTGACATCTAGGTGTAAAGAGCATATAAGTGAAAGGTATGAGCGGAATGCGTCCGTACGGCGCCGCAATTGGATTATCGTTCATTGTTCTCTCCCGCGGCGCCAGTGTGTCAAGGCTGATTGCTGCACGACGATCTTTCCTGGCGAGTGCGAGGCGAGTACTGGAGCGGGCTTGCGTCAGAGCGACCGTCTGTCGCCAAGCCGCTGCTCCGCTCCTATGAACGATCGCGATTGCTCTCTTGCTTCCAAAGTTTTATTCGGGATAGCGCTGCTTCATCTGTTGGACCTTTGATGCCTGTTACATTGTTTGAGGTTGAAGTGACACAGTGTTGGAATTGGTTAAAGACATTTTTGACTTCTCTTGGATGAATAAAGTTGATTTAAAATTGTTGTGTTGTTTTTTTATATCCGAAAATAATTTCAATAGTCAGGTAGTTTTAAAAATAGAGTAAGTTTAATTAGAGAACAATTTCTGCAGGAGCGCTAGTATCACGATATTGTTGCTCCGGTAGAAACTATTTTCTAATTATGACTAAAGATAAATTTCGTCTTTATTTCTCTTCATCCTTCTGTAGAATCGACTAACTCTGTAGAATCGGTAACTATACTGGCAAATTCCCTACTTGCGTTCATTTCACAGTTCTGACATTCTTTTTAAACGTATTTGTATAAGTCTATATAATCGTTATATAGACGAAATATAAAAATGTCGATAAACAATATTCATTCACGCTTGATGCGTCAATTGTGACTGCACTAGTTTTATTTTCTATTGTTTTGTACAATTTCACAGCACTATGATATTATTATCGGAGTATTCGTCGTAATCAACTTATGATTTTGATTTATTTCAAAGGTTAGTATTGCGTCATAGATTGACTAATCGTTTGGCTACACGAAAGCGTCGCTAACGAGGAATGAAATTGTTCATCGCTCGGTGATCACTGGTCGAGATTGGGCGGTAGGTTGAACGGAGGGCACAGTGCATGTTGCCTAATACGTTCGCTCTATTTGACTACGTTCAAGTTTTTAACGATTTTGCTTGTCATCAAGTATTCAGCTGCAGCCTTTGCTAGGGTGCATATCCGATATATATATATATATATATATATATATATATATATATATATATATATATATATCGGATATATTTGCTCTTCGTTTGTTTTTTTATTTTATTTCGTTAAAAATGATTTGTCGATTCCAATATTATTCCACTTTCAAACCAGAAGAAATGAGTTACCAAAATGAATTACCTGGTCTAACGCTTAAGGTGTCTGTAGATAACTTCGGTATATTATTTTTACGAGCTGCCGGTTTCACATTGGCTCGGGCAAAACACCATGTAGGGTAGTCACGACCCTTTTAATTATAATTGTATTTTTTTTGTAGGGAATTTCTTACGGTTAATTTTGTTAACGGTGGTCTCAACGTTTTAATTACTCAACCTATGCCTTAGTACAGTGCAAAACTGTATGACCAAATTGTGTAACATACAAATGTTTATAATAAACAACCTATAATATTAACCATATACATCGTGTAACTAGATTTCATTGTCTACTAAAATACTTTCGAATGTTATTTTGATATAGCTAAAATGATTTAGTTTGATTAACTCAAAAATACTTCTGTGGTCAAATTTTGCAACAGAAAATGAGTCATCGATCAAAACAAATAATCTGTAATAATTAACGATTTACACCGCTGAACTGTTCTGCAACTTTTCATTTTATTTACGATAAGTCTAAAAGTTAAACTCAAAAATGGACTTCGGCTCCATAGAAGCAAGACCGTTACTTTAGCACAAGATAGGCCTACTGGAGGCGCCATTGATTATAATTTATATGGGCATTACATACATCGGGAACTCGGAACGGAGGTGAAATTAGCGAGGAGCGTAAAAGATAATCGTCTATTTCTCTCTCGATTGTTATATTTCTACATGCGTGAATAAGAGAAAAAAATACGCAATAAATTTTTACTTCGTGTAGCCAAGTGATAAAAGTATCACCTTTGCCGCCCACCATTAGAGAGGCGCCATTACTCTACATACTTCGATTTCCTCCATTTAAATTGTTATTGCTCATAATCCACACGTTTCGAAAATATACTATATGTTATATTTCCGTTACTACGATTACCTTTTTTTGTACTAAACCTTAAAAAGAAACAAACGAAAGTTTCCTTTTTATAAAATTAGTATAGTTATTTCTCTAATTTTCACAAGAAAAATTTAAGATAAATTTTCAACAATTTTGTCATATAAGTATTAGTAAGCTTATGGCAATTCACTTAATTGCCATTAATTTTCACAGACTCTCCAAGCGGAGTTTTAAAATTGTATTTTTCATATCACACCATCTAAAGTAGAGCTAGTTTTTAATGCAGCGTCACGAACCATGGTCGGCTTGTTTATTTTTTACCACTACATATATTATGTCAAAACGTGCTCACACCCACTGTCGGTGAAATAGCATACTGTCAGTGAGTGCCTTAGATATATAACTACCAACTTACCTTGAAATCGTATCACTTCGTGAGAATAAATATATCTAAAAACACTGTCGTTAGTTTGCTTTTACGTTTTGTGACTCGATTTTATAATTAATTTTTGTATTGAATATATTTGGCGTTAATTTTGTAGAAATTCATTATTCACAATTAAATGAAACTACGTGATGTAGTATTATTTCTACTTTCTTTAATTTCTTTACCACGACCTAGGTTTGCCAAGGTTGTATTACAACATCTTCAGGTGGTCATTACAACATCTTTGCTAATAGCCCACCTGAAGATTTTGTAATACAACGAAACCTAGGTCGTGGTAAAGAAATTAAAGAAAGTAGAAATAATACTACATTACATAGTTTCATTTAATTATGATTAATTTTTGTATTACGCCGAGTTTTCAAAAGTATATTAAACCACGTCAAACGGTAAAGTACATGAGGTAAATTTATTTAACTGTTCACAGGCCGCATGCAATTAGGTAACTGTAATTACATGCGGCCTGTTAACAGTTATATAAATATACCTAAGGTATTTTATTCGTAAGTTTATTATTATGTTTTATATATGAATTTATTTATTTGTTATATCTAACACTAGACCTTTTTATTTAAAATAATTGTACCCGAAGTATAGCCTACTTTGACACCAAGTATCGATTTCTATATGGGAGTCCACGAAATGTGTAAGTGGTGGTCATGTCAGCAGACCCCATTTAGACAAGTAATCATCAACATTCTGGCACGCTGCAAATGACATATAATACATCTAATATAGATTGTGTGTTTAAGAATAACTAAACTATTTATTTGATGTTTCAATTAATTGTTCAAGTACCTTTTTTCTGGTGTACTATGTTCCTTTGTAGATTTTTACAAGTTTTCATATCAACAGCAACGCATCGCGCGCGTACGCGCAGTGAATACCATTCAAAACTTGGTTAAGCCAAACTTTACACTTATTCTAATTAAGCGTTATAAATAAGAGTGTTAAAAACAAAAACTGTCTATTTGTTTTCTAAATTTCGAGAAGAAATGTGGTTTGAAAATACTTCCTAAGATATAGCGAATTAAAGTGAATCAAAATCATCTTATTTAGGAGAGTCTATAAAAAGTAATTTTTCAACAAAAAAATTGAGTAAAAATTGTATGTTTTTCTATTTTAATGCTGTCTACTCTACAAAAAGACTATCATAATGAGCAGCATTGTGTCAGCTGTGCCAAACACATTGATGTTAATATGTTTAGGAAAATTTAATATTGGGCAAACAAGTTTCTTCAAAAACAAAAAAGAAATCGGGAAGATGGTTACGAGACAAAAAGTTTGGTAACCCCTAGTTTAAAGGATGGAGAAAGAATGGTCCTTCGTCCAAAAAGGTTTTTTGCCCATTTACGTGCCCAAACATGTTTAATTCAATAGTGTTCTAAATATTACCTTGTATTCTCAATGTAGGACCTTATTTTCTCATTAAGTGCTAAAATATTTCAGATGAGCGGTACATCGTACAGTTCTTAAAAATTCTCATGAACTCAACGTACGAACTGAACTGATTTTATTTGTTTTCCAAGTTCATTTAGACATTTAACTTTAATTATTACTAGACGGTACCTTTCTTGTTCATCCGCATGAAATTCCCAAACGCAAGTGCAATTTTTTAATGCGTTTATTTTATGTATTGATTGTATTTATTTCTTTAATAAATTATAGTAATAACATTAAAAACAGTTAAATAAATATATCGTACCTAGGACTTTTCATTACAAAGATATAACGACTTAAAAACTGACGAACTACGATTCGCGCGAAACGCCCCATACAAAACGCAACTGGCTTATGACGTCACTGGCCAGTATTTAGCATTCATTATAAGGTAGCTTATTTAATATTTTTAGTATCTCGTTAAATATTGCGTTTAAGTTATATATCATAATTTTATAATTTTTTTGTGCGGAAACTAAATTCATTGATCGCTTTGGGACTTTTGTAACTTTTGAGTACGTCGCCCCTTCAGAATAAAAGAGATTCATCACAAAAAATATATAACTTTTGGAAAATGGCGTTTCAAATTTTGACGTTCAACATGCTCTGTGAATAAATTCTACAAATTATTAGTTACGTAGAATCTTTTCCTGAGTTGTTATACTATTGTGATTTTTAATGTTTGTAAATTAGGTCTATTTCATTTCGAAGGTCTGACGTGTTTATTCGGTATTTCAATCAAATATCGCTATGTGCGTTCTTGTCAATCGGGCAGAAGCGACGCGAAGATATGCGTTTTTGTACAGCAAATGTAAGCTCTAGAATGCGAGACAATTTATGATGGAATTGCGGCATTGTTCATGCGTCGCCGATCGTGGCTCGGCTGCGGGCGGCCCGCGGCGTGCGGCCGGCGCAATCACGCGGACCGATTACGATCAGATAATGAGGCCTTGCTATATTTGCACTGTTTTATCTTTGCGGTACACGTCTTGTGTACATAGTCTTGTTTACGTCGAAAATTCCACTGCATTTGCTCCGGTTCGAAAGTGTTTGCTTTCAATTTGAATTCCGAGTAAGGCAGATGGTGGAAAAATTTAAGAAAATTGAGGAAACGTAACGTGTAAAAGTTTATTGTGCGAGAGGTAAGTATAGATAGTTACGTAGGTGTCCATACCGTGTGGTTTTTAGAGTTCTCTTTTTCTACTCATGGATTTGAAGTCTGGAAAAATTCTAGGTCTGGTACTTGGATTTTTTTAATTCATCTATTTAGAAGTTTCTTAGATCTGGCTTTTTAATTGAAATCCCACATGTTACGTGAAATGAATAAAAAAACATAGGCAGTCATGGGGATTACCCACAGAAGTGAAAACTTAAAACTATAAAATAATAGTGGTTTTGTAACATTTTATAGAATTTTTAATTTTAAAATCCGCGACAAAAATATTATCGAACAGTTAGAAATATTTTTACAACGCTAGTAAGATAATTCCTAAGCCAGTATGAAAAACACAAATATTGATACGAATATTGGAAATATTTGAAAATAAAAGCTTTCTTTTTTGTTATTCAATATTCTATATAAAAATATTTGGTACTCACTGTTGTACTGCACAGTCATCCTACAAGTAAACAATCAAAATAATAATCAAACTAAAACACTATTTAAATAATCCGCAATATACACATATTGGACTTTCCACGAAGTCGTTTAATTTTACTTGTATAGATATACACAACACTAATGTTGCAAAACACGTCACCGTTATAGCTACAGATATACTGCTATTACAGCATGTCGGTGACGCGAACTCACAAGATTTTACTCATCCAAAAAACGTCCAACGTGCTCATACATTCGTGCATGTACAATGTATTGATGTATAAATGTATACGTGTATACAGGCCGCTGCGCGTGCTCCAGTCTGGTGCTATAGCAGTAGATGTATATATATGTATGTTTATATATATATATATATATATATATATATATATATATATATATACTCATAGCTACAGATATACTGTTAACATTAGACGAGAACCCATAAGATTTTCCGCTTCTTAAAATCGCCCAACGCGCTTAAAGAAGTTTTCATTTCAAGAGAATTTTGGGTATTTTATTTGCTATATTTTATATTTATGAGTGTTAACTATTGACATGTAGGTGCGTTAATATTCGTTACCATTTTGCCAATCATTACAAAAAATTCAAGTCTGCGTCAAAATGTTTCAAAGAAAATGTTTGCTGGACTCTTTAGCAATATATGGAAAACTAACTATCTTCTACAAAACTCTAAAATAAACAGTTTTAAAATTCTGTTACACGATAATAAAAAAATCGAGTACTTTATTTGCTCCTTCTATAATTTTCATGGGAATTCATTGTTATATGATTTATGTTAGTGTGCTTTGTGACTATGCCAAATTCTAAGTCTCTACGACAAACGGTTTTGGGGAAAAACGTCTGTGTCAGACGTACAAATGGAAGCTCACATAGATGATCTCAAAAGTTTTCCCTTTTGAGAAGGTAACCTAAAAAGTGATGTAAAAATTTTATTTTTAATCAAAAGCGGGCACTAAATAATGTATCGTTAGGGGATTTTTTTAGTATAAATTATGAAAGAACTCTACTTTATGAAAGAACTCTACTTTAGTATAAATTATGAAAGAACTCTACTTTATGCGTGTCATGATTCACACTTGAAATTTTAAATGTTTTTTTCTTAAATACGAAAAGATATTATCTATTATATTTAGTCACATGTATCTATTTGAATAGTTAAATAGACAAGAATGATATGCGAAACAATCTGATCCACTATCGAAAAATAAGTTCATCATTTTTTTTATACTTTAAAGGGTCACTAGTATATAAACTTGCCATAAAGAATATATATATGTATATATATATATATATATATATATATATATATATATATATTTGATTGTGGACGGTTTCTTGAAGATTTAGAATCACGTACTAGAGAGATTATCTTCAAAACAATTTCAAATTTAGCATGTTCTACTACACAGGCTATCATTGATGAAAAAGGACACAACTGCACTGCATAAATATGGTGTATGTTTGCACGGCATATTTTTTATGTTTAAGAAAAGATACTTCAATTTCTTTTAGGACTAAACCACTTTTAACTCAGGTTTAACTTCGTCTATAACGTTTTTATTCATAAAGTGTGTTATTGCATTAAACACTTGGATTTAGTGATGCTGGAGAAGACACTATCATAGCAGACTTATCGTTCAGTATGAACAGCATAATATTAAAATGAATTCAGTATTTTACCTACATTCGATCACAATGATATAACAATACTCTCTTTGGGAAGCCTATCAGTTCTAAAGGCTATCGTTGATGAAAAAGGACACAACCGCACTTCATAAATATAGTGTATGTTTGCACGGCATATTTGTTATGTTTAAGAAAAGATACTTCAATTTCTTTTAGTACTAAAGCACTTTTAACTCAGGTTTAACTTCGTCTATAACGTTTTTATACATAAAGTGTGTTATTGTACTAAACACTTGAATTTAGTGATGCTGGAGAAGACACTATCGTAGCAGACTTATCGTTCAGTATGAACAGCATAATATTAAAAAGAAATTCAGTGTTACACCTACATTCGATCATAAAGATATACCAGTACTCCCTTTGGGCAGCCTATCAGTTCTAAATCAGTTCTAATATATAGTTTAATAAGAGAGAATTACGCCATTACAATGGCATCTAATACGATTGTCTGATGAAGCGCAGCGTATTGAAACAGCTGTTTCAGTGTTTTGCTGCCGACAACCTGCGTTAACACAGCACCCGTCTACCGGCCATTCAGATGGCGTTGCGTCGCATATTGAAACGCATGACTAAGGCTCTGCGACAGCTGTAAACGAAAACATTGCTAATATCGTTTTGCGGTGGACGATGATCGTTGGCGGAAATGCCAACGGATACGATGTGCACGGTGCAGATATTGCTGACCTAATCGGAAGAAGTTTAGCGCTGATTCAGATGATTTATGCAGAATGTTTATAAAATGGACGTGACGATTTGGCGATTGTTATTTTAAATAACACATACGTGTTATGATAAATATAAATTTTTGTTTATATGCTGGAGAAAAGTGGATGTAATTGCTGACTAACGGTCCCCATTCGACACGACCTCTGAGCTGTCTGCATAGCCGTCTTCCGGACGACCACGGGCCGTGACCGTCAAGTTACTCACCCATAATACATTGCATCCGGATACTGTCGTTCCCGGAAAGTCAACTGTACGATTACGAAATTTTTAATATAGCGCTGGTTGGCGGTTGCCGTCTCCAGACCACACTGGTAATCTATGAGTGGAATACGAAATGATTCAATAGCAAATAATATCCAGTGGTTAAGAAAAATGTTATAGTTTGAGTACATATCTTTTAAAATTGATAAACAGAAAATGCTTACCACAATCGAATGTTGGTGCAAATTTCATTGGACATAAAATTTTATGGAAAAACAAATCAGCAGACAGTAGTAAAATCTTAGATAGTTGTAAAGAGTTAAACGTTACAATACAAGAATGTATTTGCTTTAGTAGGCTCCATTAGGAACATTTTTGTTATTTAAAGTATGACTTCCACTTTTATAACCTTGGAGTCAATCAAGCGCCAACGGCGATGACCCATAGTGATGTAATGGGCGGTATTTTCGGAGGGAATACTTCAATTATCACCACTGCGAAACAGAGGTCGTTATTTTTTTTTATTTACATATTTTTATGTGCAGCATAAGTCCAGCGAACAAAGATACGGAGCAGGCCGTTAGACCACGTCTTTTCAATACGTTAAATATTTTTCAATACGCTGTAATGAACCATAATTGCTGGAAAAGAATACAGTAATTAAAATTTGATTTTCATTTTTTGTAAAGTATACACTTAAGTATGCATGGATGCAGGTAGGGCTGGAACATCGTCATTGTTAGGAAGAACTAGCAGAAAGGTTTTTTTTTAATTTTTTTATTTTTATTTAACATAATCAGATCTTCGGCAGATCTGTCATGCGTCAGCAGTGAATCGTTTGAAACACATAAGTTTGCTGTCAAATTGATGAAGAGCTTTTTGAGCCAATAAGAATCAAGATTGATAGGTAACTTGACAGGTTGTTAAAGTTAGAAGAGGTCATGAAAATTACTTGTGGAAAATATGTCATTGTTAAAAAGCCCTAAAGAAAAGTTTTAGTATATATTAACCGGAAATTACTTGTCGTATATAAGTAACTCGTAATGAAAATTTTTTGGATCGTTACATTCAAACAAATTTCTTTTGCGTTGGATCCTGAATCACGACACGTTATCTACAAAAACCTATCAAGTTCCTCGCACTCCGAGGGTACCGGACACTATTGGGCTTTTATAAACATTTAAGGGTACGTAATATTTCTATTAAATATTTACAAATATTAATTTTTTACAACTTAAAGTTATACTATTTCTTTAACAGATGTAAAAACATAGTTCTTATTTTTAAAAAAATATGACATCTAGAATCATCAGCTGTAGTTCTCCTTCAACTTTGCGTAGGCTTCTAAAAATCCTATTTTTTTATAATCTTCGAGTAGTTTCGTAAATAAGGTGAGGGGGCATATTATTTTGCATATTTGCATTATTTGTGAGGATACTACTTCAAATCCTCATATTTTTAAGACTCTTCTGACTAGCCCTTACAAAATGCTATATAACCACTTATAAAATTTAAAAAAAATCGAGTATTTAATTTGCCCCCTAAAGTTTGCGCACGAATATTTTTGAGGGTTAACTATTGAAATATGTGTGGATTAACATGTTTTATTGTTAAGCCAAATTTCAAGTTTCTACGACCGCTTTTTTAAAAAAAGAACGGATGCGACATACCCACAGATACGTGAGATTGTTTGATTAAAGTACTGAACTCTAAAAAGCACTCCAGAAATATATAAAATGGCACCAGCGGAACTAGGATATTTTTGTTATGCTAGTTACATAATAAAACTGTATTTTGCTGGTAAAATACAAAATCATTCAGATCAATCAACAACTGTGTAAATATTATCGCCAAACTTGTTGAAAAAGCAGCCATGCCAAAATTGAGTAAGCCGCTTTAAACTTGACTACTAAAAATAATGTTATTAGCTGGAAGCCTAGATATTGCCTGAGTATCGGTTATAAACAGCCGTTGTGTTCCGTAAATTAAAGAGAAAGCTTCTACCATTGTGCCTAATTTGCCGTAAACGGCTCGCAGAAGACCTTGGCTCTCGTTCCGTGACCCACCCGGCATGTGGAGGCAGCCGTGATAGGGCGCGGTGGAGGCGAGGTCAACGCTTCGCCCGCAGAGTGTCTGTGGCGAATTCGGTCGCGTGATTGAATGCCATCGCGGCGGCCGTTGCTGGTTTGGCACCTGACGGATGGAACGATTACTGCTGGCCTACCTTCGGGCTTCTTATTCTCTCTCACGTTGTGAGATTCTGAACTTGCAAGCCAATCTACTAGTATATTTCTTTTTATGGTATGATTGGTTTTCACGTGCTTAATTTGAATATTAAATTTTTAGCTTGGGATCTAATAGACCGGCCATCTCAATTCATCAGCGTTAGCTCATGTGGTAGCCAGATTAATATTTCCACTTCTTCGTCAAAATATGAAGTTGTTTTATTCTTTTACTGTAGAGAGCATGATAGCAGCCCTATGTTTTTTTAATTGAATCTAGGAGGTTGCCCTGGATGAGGATTAAAGGAAAGGTGATCAATATTTTCTTCTTTGAACCATTGGTATCAACTTTTCTCATCGTAGTGCGTATGTTGAGTGTTGCTTCGTTTGCTTTTCACCCTAAACGCATTTCGTGAAGCAAGAGCTCTCTATGCTCGTGAATTTTCCATATTTGGTTTGTTCTTAACTCGGCGAAGCTCAGTCGCTAACTGAAAAGAAGAACGAGAACCGCGGTATCCTACCAGACATTTTCGAAAATTTTCTATAAATTTCCAGAAATTGCTGGAGAAGAAGCGATAGCTTTATTAGTTGCCGAACTAGCATTATATATAGGTA
Source organism: Druceiella hillmani (assembly GCA_039881145.1). Classification (NCBI taxonomy): domain Eukaryota; kingdom Metazoa; phylum Arthropoda; class Insecta; order Lepidoptera; family Hepialidae; genus Druceiella; species Druceiella hillmani. The sequence continues at coordinate 11,949,028 of JAYKKI010000033.1, forward strand.
TTTTCCCTGTAGCCCATAATTTATATGTGCATCTCAAAAAGTCCAAATATGGACACGGTGGCGTCACTGATAAGATAGTAGCACAAATGTTCCCTGTTCTATATGATCATGAACCAAAAGAAGTTAACCGATTCAAATTATTTTAAATGCATTTTCTGTTTCCTGTGTGCCTTATTTCGCCATTTCGATTTACTTTTGTTGTTAAGGCGATGCGTGTTTCGTTTGTAAGCTTTCAAATATCGATAAACTCAGTCTGGGCTGGCAGCGGATGTAGTACGTCCGTGAATCGTTTAATGTTCGCATCCGGCACCCTTGATTCGATGGAAATTCAACCCTTTCGTCTTTAAATTCGACCTTCTTCGCCCTTTGCTTGCGTGCTTCGAGAACATTACGTGCACATGTTAAATGTCGTTTTCGCTCAAATAAATCACGCCACTCATTACTTTCTACGGTAAAATAAAGACGTTCGCATGTCAGTTCTTTGCTCGTATAAAATTTATTTTTATGCGTGCTCTATTACTCTGCTGACTTTGTTCGTTTATGGTTTTAAATTTTAAATTCTACTATCTAAATTTAACAGAATTTCATAAAAAAAAAGAAGTTTAGAAATTATATTGAGTTATACCTAAAATTATCACAATCTTATTGAATAAGCATCGTATACTCGTATCTTTGTTACCGATTGTGGATCGATAGAATCTTTAATTTATATATATATATATATATATATATATATATATATATATATATATATATATACATTGAATATATTTGTTAATTTTGTAGAAATTCATTATTCACAATTAAATGAAACTACGTGATGTAGTATTATTTCTACTTTCTTTAATTTCTTTACCACGACCTAGGTTTCGTTGTATTACAACATCTTCAGGTGGGATATTAGCAAAGATCAAAGAACAATCTTTGCTAATATCCCACCTGAAGATGTTGTAATACAACGAAACCTAGGTCGTGATAAAGAAATTAAAGAAAGTAGAAATAATACTACATCACGTAGTTTCATTTAATTATATATATATATATATATATATATATATATATATATATATATATAATATATATATATATATATATATATATATATGTATATATATATATATATATATAGATTATTTTAGACAGTCGAACTTAAATTTAGACTCTAGAATAAAACTAGTTGTAGACCTTATTTAGAAGGAAGCCTTATGCTTGTATATGGCATCCACCTTACTGTTAGTAAATTGGTATATCAGCCGGCAATTGGTAAGCCGCCTGCTTATATGGATTCCTCAGTACAAAGTAAGTCGATTATAATCAACCACATTTTCTTGTCTCTCGTCCTGTTTTCGAGACACACTAATTCAAAGTTAATTAAAGGATTAAATGTTGTGTACTGGACGTCGCGTGACACCATCAAAGTGATACGACGTAACGCATCCGGCGATTTACAGATAAAGCCCATTAGTGGGATTTGAATAGTTATTTGAGTAATTCAGAGTTTTTATTTTCAATATTTTTTATATGAAGGTTTTGTTTGTGAAATGTTTAAATCAAATTAAGGCTGAGAAAAATGTTGAAAATAAAAGAATATTATTTTATTGCAAAATAAATGTTTTTCGTCTTATTTTTTCGAGAAGGATCAGAAAGATCAGAAAGGTGCGTACCGTAAAGTACGCAAAACCAACATCTGTTTAAAATGTTTATACTATCAACAAATTGTAATGACCAAAGTATATAGAATTTTTTATAGACGAAAGTGATATAGAACTATTATTTTTTAAGACGAAAGTGATATAGAATTTTCGGACTGTTTGGCAGTTTCAGAGTTTAAATTTTTTTCTGACTGGTATCAATTAAAAACTGATAAACGGATTTTAACATGCCACTTTGAAATTATAACAAATAAGCGTTATAAACAAAAGAAAAAATCTTACTTATCCGGTTCTCTATTTATTCCGTCAAGACGCAAAAATTATCACACGAATTTTTGCAAAATTTTCATTATTTCAAAGTTTATGGTTCAATTGAAAGTCTCATGTGTGTATTTAATTTTTGGAACCCCATATCTCACAAAATAACGGAAGTATAATAAGTTATATATAGCATCGAAATTGTGATCAGAGCAATTTTACACGTATGCGAAATATTAACTTGAAATATTTTAGGACTATATTTAAAAAAATATATAAATTCTATAGAGTAGAATAAAATAAACAACTTACCAAGTTCTAAAATAATTTCAAAGTTTCCATAGTTTTCCTTTTTTTTTATCTATAGGATCACTTTGAGGCAAGTATATATTCAATATATATTTTTGTGAAAAAATCTCAGACATTTTTGTCAAAACTAACTTGGCAATAATTTTCTCAGAAACGGTTGAGAATTATTGAGAAAGAACGGTTGAGAAAGTACGGCAGTGGAACCATTATGGAAATTCTCAAATGTTTTTAGCCTCTTTAACATAGAAAATCACGAGTTTGAATTATAAAAATGTTCCTTGATGTGTATTTACCAAAACATATGAATAGGTGACGTACAGCGTGTGTTTACATACACATATGTTTGTAGAATAGTTTATTACTCCTAAAGTCTGGAGAACTATACAGGCTTTCCTGAACAATATGTGACTCAATTTTATTTTTTTATTTAAAGTAATAATAATGTGTAATTAAAACAGTGAAAAGTTCAGAAGTAAAAACCAATTTTCAAGTACTAACAATACTTTAAATTGTTGCTTTTGAAATTCAAGTACAAATCCATAGATAATGCATGTGAGAAAACAATCGCGATCCTCGTCTAATAGCAAAAAAAGTGTGACTGATTGTGGAATGATTGAAAAACGTTTTTACGTTTTTGTTTACTTCGAAAAAAAATAATTTTTTACTGCTGCAGTAGTGATGTTTTCCTGCTAAAGGAAATGGCTTGTTATTATTATACGAATTGGACTATAAAATAAAAACGTGCAGATAATTGATCTGAGAATATTGGAGAGGGCGAGTGCGTGAGGCAATAATTGCTCTGGGCGTACCCGATCTGCTGGCGTTAATGACGATTAATGAATTACACCTCGCACGTGGGAGTCGCTCTGTGTAACGAGACAGGCCGGCGATACGAAAGCTTAATTGCGTTAGCCTCTAATAACAATTGTAATTATAACAAACTTTAATAACACCGTGTTATTAAAAACATTGAAGCAAGACGAAGGTCATTAGATTTATAGCGATATAATCAATCGTTCCTAATGTGCTCAAGTTAAAAGTGAAACTGACGTTACATTGTCTACTGTTCCAGTATGAAAAGTATAGTTTAAAATTGTTGATACCAATTCTAATGAAATTCTAGTATGTAGAATTTTTTTAGATTTTTCTGGTAAGCACTGAAAATTCCTTTGAAACTTAATATTCCAAAAATGTAATTTAGAAATGAAAAAATGGTAAATAAAACTTTTCTTTCGTTTTATAAGATCCATATAATGATATTCCGCTCAATGGAATGTGGTAAATAAATGTATACTTCCAAGTTTTCATTTTCTACATGTCAATAGAGATTTCCTTGTAGATTTACCTTATTTTCCTAGTAGTCTTAACTATGAGGCTGTGACAGATGTTATGCAATTACAAGTGTTGCTTGTTTTACTAGAAAACCTTAATAAACGAAGTTATTAGTTTATTATAAAGAAGGCCAGCAAAGTTCATATAGTGTTGGAGGGGTTACAAGTATAAAAAATGACCAAATGCGAGTTGTACTTACGCACGAAGGGTTCCGTAGTAATTAAACTTATAGGTTTGTATTTCACGAAGACTCTGTGAACGACAAAGTTATTGCTGTGGTTGGTGCCGAAAATATCCCATATCTCAAAAACTGCACAACATATCTTATTCAAATAAATTTTCATTGAAAGTTTATTTTAAGTTCTACTACGTTAATTTATTTTCAGCCATAGGGACAGACAGACGAAAAGACGGAAAGGACGAAATTATAAGGGTTCCGCTAAAGCTAAGGAACCCTAAAAATGATACTCTTATACGAGGAATTTTTCTTTGTTCTTTAAAAGGCCTGTTTAAATCATCATTTAGACAAATGAGAAAAATTGTATTTTTATTAAGGTCATGTTTGTTTGTCAGTTCTATGGAGCTATTTGAACCGGTAACATGAAAAAATTCAGATTGTTTCTCGTTGTATGCTCTATATACAGATGTATCATACTAATCCATGAAACTTGAAGACTCGACACGGTCATCCAAAAAATTCACGTAAAACTAAACAAGAGGAAAACCAAATTCATTTTGACAACAAAACGAATGTCAATAACATTTAATAGATCACTTTAATTAATTTAGGCAATAGCTACAAATTTCATAATTTGTAGCCGTTGCCTAAATTAATTAAAACTTAAAGCAACCGGTATTAATTATTTTAGCGCAAAAACGTTTTTAAAAAGGCTTCCATGCTAAGGCCCCGCCAGAGTTAGTCGTTGTCCGCTTTTATATCTTTATATCTCGTAACTCAAGGGTGCAAAGCGGTGTGTACATTCTGAAAATAGACCACTGTACATTGCCTGTTAGTATGCTTTCCCTATTGTGCGTTAACGTTATACAGCGGGGAGAGAAGGGGTCGCAAAATAACCACGAAATTCACTCTACGCGACTAAAGAATTAGTCCTAGTAAAAAGTTACACTAGTTATATCGTCGTGTAGATATTGAGGTTCTCTAAAAACTAAGCTAAGTAGAAAGTTGTCGAGTCAAATGTTGTGCCGGGTGACAGTTTACGAAACCTTCTAAAGTTGCTTGTTTCAGGAAATGCCTCACAGTTACGAAAGCATTCGGCGCCAGAGGCGACCTGATGGTCCGCAAAAGACGTTATCGCGCAACAAAAATACGGTAGTGTAGCGATGCTACCCGTCCAATCTTTTGTAATTGTTTCTGAAAAGTTATCATGTATTTCTTTAGACTTTTATTAGTATATCTATTTCTTATTAAAATTCTTGATATATTAAAAATATAGTATATGCGCGTTTACGAGCTTAGCTTTTAGTTATTTTATTACTCAATTTAATTTAATTTTTTGTTCTTTTATGATAGTTAATCATTGATTTTTTGCTTTTTTATATTCTAAACATATCGAAGGTTTTAATAATTATATTCTCTTTCTGTGACCCACTTTTACCGGCCTCTTTTCCAAGTCGATTGCTAAACTCGTCTGGACTGTGGTAATAAGATATTTTTTTTTCGATTGTTTAATCTATGTGCGTTATTTAGTTTTAATATAATATCAAATTTTGGCAATCTTTGGAGGGTATCGGCATTTCACCAGTATTTTTCGTTCGTTCAATGTTTAAAATAATAATTTTAAAATTTACTTAAAGCGTGTAGAATAATTTTATCGAAACCTTGATCAGTAACAGAGATTAGCTGAGGCATGAAAGATGTATTCGTTCTGCATTATCTCGGTGATGGATTAGTTGTTATACACTATATGGTTTTAGTTCTTTCGTTGGTTGTTCAGGGAACTATTAATATGTGGAATCATCGACCGTGTAGGTGCGAATTTAGGCTTGTTATGGATACAGGACGATCTTTAAATTCGCAATAAAAACTGAATGTAAATTAACGATAAAGCTTCATTAATCTTTATTGTTTTATAGATTAATGATCTTCTGACAGATTTTATATTTTAAGTATGTTTATGTTTGTTTATATTCATCTCGATGAAATAAAGTTATTAGGATGACATTTCAATATTAGTTGCGTTATGACATAATTCACCATGAAAATAATATTAAAGAAGGAAATTTTCATGGTTGCTCGTGGCCTTTTTTGGACCTCGTTGACACTCTGATTTAGGTGGCATGTTGCACAATTTTTTAATTAGTAATCCTCTATCTTTTCTAATGGTTACATTTTTTATTGTGGAATTTTTAAATAAAAAATCTGATTTATCGCAGCTATAATGCATGAAATACAAAGTATACAAATTGTCTTATGCTAGTGAAGTTTTCTTTTTGATGTTTCAATGTAGATGTGGTGCGTGACTGGGAAGACAATTTTACTGATAAATTGCCTGAGTGGGAAAACAAGTTGTTGATGTTTCGCAAAGTAGTTGTAGGAAACATTTTTGCATAACATTCATTTTTTTTCATTTAATTCGGTTCCCGAGCAAGTTCGTAATTATTCATCACTAAGCCGTGCCAATGCGACTTCGTTAGCATAGAATTCGGGATGAGAAAAGTTATTAGGAATTTTTTTGTTTTTTTTTCTCTCTCTTAGAACTCTGAGCATAAAGTTTACTAAAAACGCTAATAGATGGCTAAGGCACTATCATATCAAAATATATCTATAAGCATAAAATTATTAAAAATGTTAATAGATGGCGTTAGTTGTAACAACATAAAAATATTCACAGTCGGGATGTTTGTTATATCTGTAATATCCACATAAAAAGTCATATATGTTGCTCGAGGGTATAAACTATTGTTTTACCAAATTTTATCAAAATCCGTCCTTTAAATTTCGCATAATTGAAGAACACATTAACATACAGACAGACAAACAAAAATTCTGAAAACCTACTACTATTCTATACGCTAAATCAGTCATTCTTTTTAACATATTTTCTATGTACAGAATTTATGCTGTTCCAATCTAATTTAATGACACATAGGTTCCGATTACAGGTCGTTTATAGATGGACCAATGTACGTGTACAGTTTGACGTCTGCATCCGTGAAATAAAGATTTTAACAATTTATTACGTATCCGCTAGGGTTTCACGATCCGGTCCGATACTCTCGAGTATCAATATAACATCTTATGATACTTCAATATTTATTATAGGCTTGGATCGATACAAATGTATTAGTATCGGATCGATTTATTCGATTCGAATGGATCGCATTAATAATACGACCAAGTCGAACTAAAGAACCAAATTTGTTGATAATGAAGCGTATGATATATTTACTGAGAGATTGGTGACGGCACCTTCATTCGACAACTAAGACATGTAGACAATGAGTAATCAGGTTTTGAAGTTTGGAAGGTGGATAGATTTATATATGTTTTGATATTGGATCGTCGGATTAGATTCGGCCCGTTTGTCAAGGCTACTATTTTTAAAAAACCTAAAATTTTAAAATTGGTATTTGTACTATATTTTATTGATAAAAAAAAACAATTGCCAAAAAACTTTTTCAGCTAGTATAAATAGCCTGTCAATAACAGAAAAAGCAGTTAATTGTAAGGTTCAGACGTCGTTACACTCTTCGTTACTTATCTGCTACATTTATATAATGTATTTTTTAGTATGTAAGTTATTCTATTTTATATAAATATTAAATAATCTGTTGCTTATATTTAGAAAATCTTTTATCCCATAGTCAAGCGACCGATACGATGTTTGGAAGATAGGATCGTGATTACTCGGTACGTTCCCAGTATTGTATTATATAGTTAAGATCCGGGTCGGTCCAAAATATCAATACAAAGAAAAGTAACATGTATCTCTAGTATCCGCGGAACATTTTGACGTGTACACTAAATTTTGTTCAAGTATACATATATTTTTGACATATAAATAAATTAATGTTATATATTTAGGTCTTCTGTTCGCTTTCATACTATACCCCATATGTTTGAAACAAAACAAATAGTGACTCATTTCTCCCCAAAACTATCGCTAACATTATGGATTAATTTTTTTCGATTTGGACATATTACTTAATTATTTTTCAAAACGATTTTTTTTTGGATTTCGACATCTACGTTTGTATCGTCTGCATATATAATAAAGTGGTAATGATCACGTGTCTGCGCACATAACGCAAAAATCACTGAATGGATTGTAATGATACTTTTCCACTTTGTAATTTAGACGCTAGATCCAGATCTACAATGGATATCATGACGCTATTCCTTATGTGGATTGAAAAAAAGAAACAATAACCGTTTAAAAGCACGTAAATGTTTTTATATGTCAGAAAAATAGATTGCTCTCGATAAAATACTCGTATCAAGCGTTTACATGCAAGCATTGTTTTATTACGCATGAAGACAAAGCTGCTTAATAGATTTTGATGAAATTTTGGATTGAAAAACTAAACTGGACCGCTCGGATAATATCATAGGCCATAGCTAATTAGTGAATATAACTTATGTCAAAATTCAGCTCTCTACATCGCATGGTCTCTCAGAGAATAGGCGGCTGTAACAGACAGATGGAAAAATACCGTTTTGATTCCATTTTGATAATTTTGGTACGAAGAAATGAAATAAGCCCAGGAATCTTAAATTAGTTACAGATTAGAAAATTGGTGTTTTTGTAATTTTTACCTGTTTGTATACATCAAGGAAAAATATACTGAGGAAAATACAGATGTTTTTTTTACTGTTCTATTTAATAAAGCATAGATAACAGAACCAAAATGATTGAACGTTTTTAGAATTTTTGTTCGTGTTCTGACTAACGTTACATAAAAACTACTGAATCAAAATGTCTAACTGCTTAAGTTCTGACATGATTAATCATTGACTACATACCAGGTAGGTTCTGTCACTAGCAACAGGGTGCACAATTCTGTCATTTTGTAAGTATAAGACGCTGCAGCTTTAATACCGTAATGTTCTAATGCGGTATGTCGCGCGGCTACACGCAACTTATAGTATCGCGTCAGTGGGTTTCGAACCATATAAATGCATATCAATTTTGGCCTCACGCGACTGAACGCGACATGCCTCGTACGACGTATCGTGTTAGTGGGTTATGGTGTTTAACTGATATGACGTCTCCATGTACATACATATGTTCGATACAAAATTGCTAATAATGTATCGTTAAATAGAACGCTGTGCTCCAAACGACAGTTTGTCAAACTGTCATCACGGTCGATGGAAGCCAATCGCTGGCAGCATGCAGATATGCAATCAAGTGTTTTCTTGGGGTTCGGCTATACTTAACGCTATTAAGATTATGTAAGTCGCTCGGAGCGCGGGAGGTGAGGGCGGGCGGCGGGGGCTGACCGTGAGAGCGGGCGCGAGAGAGTCGCCCGACGCGGTTACCCAACGCGCGGCGTTCGCTCCGTGTAATTGCCGCCGCTGGCAGCTACGATTCGGTTTCGCGCTCCATTGACCTTTTTGGCAGCTATTCTCCTTTTTTTTGTGGCCGACGATCGTCGTTCTGTAGTCGTGCGCGCATCGTTAAGGCGCGCTCGGACCGACACGCCGCGGTAGCTAGATCGTCTTAATGCCACCATTGTTTATTTGAAATTTGAATTGTATATCGAAACGATACGCACGCGGTCTAATCGAGCGCGAAGTTATTGCGAAATCGGTTGGCGCTGTGCGCGGTGCGTCGCGAGTGTTTTTACAAAGTTTCATTTAACATTCTTCGTATGTCTTTCTGGCCTAAAATTGTTAGTTAAATTTTAATCTACTTCTTATCAACCGATTGGGCTGAAATTTTGCATACGTATGTAGTTGCCCTGTTAATATCTTTTCATACGTTTTATAAAAAAAATCAAGGTGGCGGCGCCAACATGGCGGATCACTATTGTCATTATTAGTCCGATGCGACTAAAATTCGGTATCAGGGAATTGTGAGGCTATTGTGATCCGATTCGACTAAAAATTGGTTTCTGGGGATATTGAAGGTCACATATCACGAATTTAGTTTCAAAATTCAAAATGGCAGCGCCAAATAGCGTAACATTTTTGGATATTGTGATCCCATTTGGCTAAAAATTGGTATTTGGGGATATTGAAGGTCACAAATCATGAATTTTAAGCCAAAATTCAGGAATTCAAAATGGCGGTGCGAAATAAAAGCTAGTAATTAAAATATTTTTTTAATTTATTTTTCAATGTGTAATATGTGTATATTTGACTTGCAGCCCCCTTAAATTGGAATGTTGATACTGTCGAACAAATGTCACATTGGGCTCGTCTTTCGCCATTTTCAAAGACAGCTGCGGAACAAATGTCACATTGGGCTCGTCTTTCGCCATTTTCAAAGACAGCTGCGGAACAAATGTCACACTGGGCTCGTCTTTCGCCATTTTCAAAGACAGCTGCGGAACAAAATCGGTAGTAAACGGTTTTTAAAAATATCTTATGAGAACATAAAATATAACTTACCTAAATACATGTAGTTTGGTAAATTTTCTAATATAGCATAATTAAGAAAAATTAAGTTATTTTAAGCTAACTTTTTACAAGTTACATGTTTTAATTTCTTCGAAGAAACTCAGAAAACTAAGTTATCTGACTATGTTACGTGACGTTGAATTTATCCACTTTAGTTCCGCTTTAAGTCGGGTTTATCCCAATTTGATCAACTTAACAAATAAATGTTATTCGGTTTTGTTCCACAGGTTACGATGCGACGTAACCTTTTTAGATAATTTGTCGGTTTATTTTCCAAAAAAAATTCAACCGAAGTTTTGCCTCTTTTTTAAATGGGATTAACTCGTTTTTGAACCGAAACTCATTTTTAAAACGACTTTAAGAGGAGCTGTTGTAAGTTTAGATTCATGAGTTCTTGGGAATCGATCCAGTGTCAGTTGCAGATACCTACCGAATCAAGAAAAAACGTGGATTTACCCAATTTTATTCCGTAAGGTCTCAAATAAAAGCCAAAGGTAACATTCGGTATAACAGTTGCTTTTGATTGTTATACGTTTTTCTTGTTTATTATAATTATTCTGTTTATTTGATAGTCAATTTTGGTCTTTAACCTACGCCAGTATGGGAGGCTTACGTGGTCCTTGTTTTGAAGCAATTTTAGTTTAATATTATGTTTTGGAAGTATCAATACATATGTTTATAAAAAAAGCGGTTAATCGTGTATAATATTTAAAGTTTCAGTGATATTTTCATCGCAATAATTGGACTTTATTTAAAGACACAGTTCTTAATAGAAATTAAGTTATAGAACCACAACGAGGAACAATTTAATGACTGGAAGTTCTTTAACAAGGCGTGTAGTTGAAACGCTTCATACCAGACTGTAAGCCGTCTCACTCTAGCGCCCTCCGCATCCTGCCCCACAGCTTATATTTTAAGGCTGTGTACTAGATAAGATCGCGTTTATAAGTATGGCGTAGGTTTTGACTCGCACGCAAATAAGACATTACTGGCGTTTGTTGGTAATATATTTGTTATGTAAGTTGTACATTCAGTTTTATTTTATTGTGTTGTTGCTCGGAGCGATCAAAACTTTTCTACCGGAAAAATTGAAAGCAATGCTGCGATTAAAAATAATATATGCTTTATACATTCAGTTTTATTTTATTGTGCTGTTTCAATATCTTATATTTTACAGATGATGTATAGAAAAATCGTGACAGTCCTTTATATCCTTTTATTGCAAAGGACTGTCGCCAGGGGACTGACTAAATTTGCAATAACTTAGAATATCTGAAATCATAGTGAATTCAATTTGTTAATTAAGGAAATGTAATAGTATGCAATTTTTTACTCGAAAAACAGATTATTAATATAGTGATTATTAATGTACCAGAGAACTGATATGCGTACAATCTCCAAAATGAGTTTCTAGATTAATTCTAGATTAATATTAAACAGTGCAGCGTCAATGCATCTCTATCACATATATATGAACTTCACACAAGTTATGTTTCATTAAACACAAAACCGTAAATCTGTATAAAAAAAAACATATTTAGCATTAATTTAAATTTAAACCAGGGGACTATTGGCAAACATTTGAGACGATTAATTTAATGTGAGTTATGTGAACGAATTCAATATTGAATTAACAAAATTGCTCATAAAAACTTTCATATAGCTGTCATTTTGGAATAAGAACACTTTAGGTGACTATATTTTAATGCACATAATAAATTAATACATTACTAATTTCAACTTAATGCACAATTAATTTGTTAGAACTGTTAATAAATTATCCTTAGTAACAATGAATTAATAGTTCTTTACTTTAATTATTCTTGGTAATATGAGTCTGATTAAGATAATAAATGTACACTGACGAAACCGCGCATAAAATCAAATATAGAATTAGTGATTAAATCAATCACTAATTGAAGATGAATTTGCAAAACACAAATAAAGATTACGAAAGACATAATGATATAATATGTTGCAAGTGAATTAGGTATGTTGAATGGTCTGAAACATGTATTACGTAGACCAAAAATTAACTATTACGTTTAACTATTTGTGTGTAATTCTGTAATGCCGTCATCGAAAAGGCTATGGTAACGATGCATACATAAATTCCTTCCGGGTCCACATTTGAAAGTTGTTTTATAGACACCCTACAAACATACGTAATAATAAATAAGTAGATATTGCCTGAATCGTCGGTAAAAGCCTGTATATTTAGTATATATAGAAATATAAATGATATCTCGGGTCGCACGACGCTACTTAGGTAGGTAGGTTCACGTAGAGGCGTATATGCAAGAGCTTATATTTGAATTATAAGAAAAGTTATGACCTTTAATATTCGCGCACAAATTAGATGCGCGAATATCGTAACACGATCGATCGTTATCTTGATATTTCGACGTGTATCCCTATCATATCCGTGAATATAGACGTTCACTTTCACCTTTCTTTTAAACCTGCACGAGAGCTGTAGAAATATAAGACGGTGGTCGATGGGTTTAATGAGTATTCAAGATAAAAGAAAAAAAAAAGAAATAGTGAGAAGTAATCATTGGTTACATGTTACGAGTTATTGATAGGTTTTTTTATATTGACGGTTTTAGCTGTCGTTTTTATTTAGTATTGATGTTTTTAACTTTAAGTATACGTACTTTTTTTAATATATTATTTGTACGCGTGAAATAAACTTATTTTTATTCTGGTTTTTCCAGTTCAATACATCGCCAGTTAAGGAGTTCTCATAAAAAAATGGAAATACTCGCAAATCGTATTTCTTAAGTACCTCAGAGTTTTGTCAGTTCTGATGAACGTGTCACAAATACACGCATACAAACACACCCCTATCCACTTCCATAGTCTCTACTGATATAGGTCATGCGAACGGCAGTTGTTTGTAAATTTGGGCGATACGAGTATTTCGAGATATTGAGTACGACGAGTACGAGTATTATATCTATAAATATCGGTGACAAAATACTCGAAATACGGTGACGTAATTCCGTTATGAGAGGACTCTATTACAAATCTATAAAATGGACTTCCGGTTGCATAAGATGTGCAATAAGTTTTAATTGCGCTTTATTGTAAAGGATCAATGTTCGTATCCTTTATTTTTTACAGCTAAAATTGATGGAAATTCCTATAACTTCTAAATGAAGTATATTTTATAAAATGCAGTGTTTTTATTTTTCTTAAGAACTGACTGGCCCATTTAAGATAATAATTTAGAAAGCGTATTTAAAAAATGTATCACGTTCTTGACAAATTGTTATTGGTTTTGCATTTTTTTATTTTAGCTGTTTTGTTTTCTGTTTCTGTGGTGTTTTTTGTTCACATATGATTTTAAGTTTTTTTCATAGTTGTTATTTATGTTCTATAAAACTTTTCGTTTTAAGAATAAATGTTATTTGTGTATTTGCTTGAACAAGGATTTAAGTTTAAAATTTTGTAAGTGATTATAAACTCTTGTCGGTTTGGATATGACTTGTAACATGTAGCTATGTTTCCAAAATAAAAACAGCGAGTCATTAGACGAAAACTGTATTTTCTGCACTGTATTAAAAATTCTCGTTTTAAAATACTCGTACTTGACTATTAAGTAAATAATTGTCCGATAATACTCTCCGACAAATATCGTAAGAAAGTATTACGATTTACGAGTATTCAGATATTCGCGCTTTGTCCCTTATTTCGTATACGTCTTAGATATGAAAGAACAAGAAAGTCTACGTAACGTACGATGTGCAGCCCGACCACAAAGTGACTATTGTCCGAACGTCCGATCGGCCTGCCACACAAGTATTTACGATACCAATTATTTTGTATTTTGCATACCAAGTACGTATTTTGTCCGGAGATATCAAGTATTTTTACCGGTGACAGTAAATACACCTCACCTCTAGTTATTTATCCCCCCGTCAACCCGGCAGCAGGTGTGAATTTATTAAAGTTGTGTAAGCGTTGAATTGTTACGAGTTTGTAAAAGGAATATTTAAAAAAAAAGATTATTTCAGAACGTATCTGTTATAGAGTAGAAGTTAAAACAACGGGAAAGCCATTTATTTTCCTTGTACTCTTAAATCCTGAAAAACGATCCTTAACATTTCAAATTAAATTTTAATGTTCCGTACCTCAAAAAGGAAAATGGAACCTTTATAACATCCCTCACAAGTCGGTGTGTCTGTATATCACAGCCGTTTTTCTCAGAAATCGTTCGATGTAGAACTTGAAATTTGGTATAGTTATAAAATATATTAAGCCGCAGAGAGGGGGTGAATTAAGCTCCTGAAACATTTTTCCTCGAGCTATTCAACTTCAAATTATGAAAAAATAAGGTTTTTAGAAACCTATGAAAGCTGAAAAACTACAGCGATCTTTCTAGAAGGCATAAGTTTTTAATCATGCCCTATGTTTTTACGCCAGCATCACATGTAGTACATTGGGGAAAATTAATATTTGTCAATAAAATAAAAATACTATGTGTCCTTTTAATATCTACAAGTACTTAAAAATGTACGGAATCCTCGTAGTGCAAGATCTACTCGAACTAGACAAGTTTTTATTATTTTACACAACTATGTTTGAATAACAACTTACTATATCTATCCTATATTTTGGCTTTCTAGGTCAAACGATTTTAAAGTTACAAGTCTGCGAAATAAAGATCCTTTTTTATTTGAGCAGAGAATTGTAAAAATCAGTGAGAATTATTCTAAAACTTTTGCAATTCACGTGCCTGTATTCAATTTCTGTTTTCTTTGGTGAATTTTAAGCTCTTTTTGTGTGCACCAAAACGAGAACAGCGTCACTGTGCCACAGGAAACGTCCAATTGTCCGTCGTGCACGACGGGTCGGATACGGCCGCTCGTCACCTCGGTGACCGCACACGACTACGACCCCATTTCGCGTCCCGCTCCGACTCACCTCTGCTCTGTCTCTTGTTTCAGGGTTAACGAGATCGCAGCTTGGAGGCCGCGGCGTCGCCCGCCGCCGCCACACTCCTGGTCGTCTACTGTCTCCGTTATCATCGCTCGTGTTACAAGAAGCGATTTCGTACCACCGATAAAAGAGAAAGTTCACGCAACGCATGAAATGAAACAAGAAATAGTGTTGCAGAATACGACGGTCTTCTAATGGGATTGTGAATTAAGAAGTACCGACGGCCGACCTAATACAACGAATTTCTCGTCATCGACTGTAGCTCTAAGAAGAAGTCGAACGTAATATACGCAACGAAATATTTATAGTCAATCAAAATTTAGAAAGTAATTTATTTTAAGGAGCAAGTCTAGTCACACCGATTGGTCAACATTTACACTTTGGTTCCAATCAGAAACTAGCATTTTCATTCTTTAAACTTGCGAAAAGAAGATTTGAAATACAAAAGATAAAAAAATAGCATAGTGTCTAATTGAGACTTAAAAAAACTGGGGAACGTAATCGGACGCTCCCGAATCCAAGATGCAGGCGGCAGCCGGCAAGACGTGAAGTCGTCTGCGTCAGTGTGGGCGGGTTCACCATGAAGTTCTCCACGAGCAGTAGCTCCAGTAGCGTGGCCAGCGACTCGCTGTCGAGGAAGTCTACGCTCTGCATCTACACGGAGAATACCGAGATGCCGAGTCTGATCACGCATTGCGAGAAGGTGAGTGGGTTTTACGTTAGATACATATCATATTTCCTTCCGCCGTTAGTCATTCTTAACACGGCAGAGGGTAAAAACCCGAAAGCAAAATATGAGATACCAACAATCAATGCAATAAATAATACTAACGTACTAGATACGTGAAATCATTATCTATTTTATGGCTTATAATTACTAACCTGTGGCTTTGTATGATTCACTTGCTGCGTCCATTTAAATGGCACCATGTATTTTTGAAACACGGGGAGACATTGTATTCTTAATTTTTTTTTGCCATAAATATCAATATTATGAGGTAATTTTCTAATTCTCATAATTACCAATTAATATATTTCAATTATATTCAGAGCACGATAATTAAGGTTCTATACCTTACCTTTGTAGGATCACTCACGTCTCTAACAAGCCGATTCAGGTAGAAAGTCAAAATTTGGAGTAGTTTTATGTAGCTTATTGACCCTAATATTACGCAGTACGATGTAGGCACATCCGCAGTATTAACCTAAAAAATATTTGTCTGAAAATTTTAAAAAAAATCTAATATAAAGAAAGTTTTTGCTTGCGGTAGTGTAGAATGTTAAATAAAAGACAGAAATTATAACGATTTCAAAACTATATTTTTCAGATTTTTACGTTAGGTAATTTTGGAATGCATAAAATTCTTTTTGATTTACGATCTCATACTTTTTAATTTACGATCCCATATTTTTTGATTTACGATCTCATACTTTTTTATTTACGATCTCATACTTTTTAATTTACTATCTCATACTTTTTGATTTACGATCTCATACTTTTTAATTTACTATCTCATACTTTTTGATTTACGATCTCATACTTTTTTATTTACGATCTCATACTTTTTTATTTACGATCTCATATTTTTTTAATTTACGATTCATACTTTTCCATTTACGATCTCATACTTTTTGATTTACGATCTCATACTTTTTTATTTACGATCTCAAATTTTGTAATTTACGATCTCATACTTTTTGATGTACGATCTCATACTTTTTGATTTACGATCTCATACTTTTTGATTTATGATCTCATACTTTTTATTTTACGATCTCATACTTTTTACACCTGCAAAAGATTTAAGTAGATCTGGACATTATATTTAAAATGTGAAAAATAATATTTGTAAATAGTTTAGTAGAAATAATACGTACCCTTAAAAATTTAAACATTTTTACGTACCTAATTGTTTACTAACTACGCTCGCACTTAAGATTAACTCTAATCACTAGAACTACACTGATAGAACCTTTCGCCTTCCTATGTGTGTGTGTGTTTATTATGGCTTCGTATAAAATTTGTATGTTACGTTATTATAAAATATATGCAATATGTTTATTTTTATAACTAAATCTGATCTCTGCGTTATCAAATCACTCCTCCATAACGATCCGCATCTTGCACACAAATGTACTTGGTGAACGCTGTAAATTCCTCAACGATCGATCCACACTCAACCAAATTATAGTAACTAAAACATTAAAAAAATTAAAAAAAAAAAACAAAAAACTACGCCTTTAGGCTGTCTCCTACCGAACTTAGTTTTTGTGACGTATATATGTGCTCATATTCAGACCTGTTTCCACTGAGTACAGTATATAATAAGTCCAACCGAGAGCACATTATTTACTACAAATGTGTGTTGCATCACACTACTTTAATAAAAGACAGCTTGGGTTAAGAATATATTATAATATAAATATTAACTTTTTTGTAACAGAAATTACATATTACTAGTGTCTTACTGGTTATTGTTACCTGCTGAGATCACGTAGTAAATACCAAAAGACGCGTACGTGTTGTTATTAAGTGAATACAGATACGATATTTATTTGAGCAGAACTTTGACTTGAAGCTAATTGCTAAGCAAATTGACAACAAAAAGCGACGTCTTCAATGAAAATATCTATTGAGAACGCTTTAAAACAATTCGACGAACGCGGTCCGGCGACACCTGCCCCGTTCTCGGTGCGGCGGCTAGCAGCGGCCGAGACGCGCCGCTCCTTTGAATAGTAGTGCGTGTCAACAAACTCGTGCGCGTTTTTTTGTTTCGTTTCGAAAGCGATGGCCATGCGGTTTGGTCACGTAGAATAATGGAGGAGCAGCGTCCGAGTTCGTCGCTCGCGGCGTTGTGCGTTGACCCGCGCGCTGCAGGGCCCTAGGCGCTGAGGGCCCTCCGCGTTCCGTTACACGCCGCCGCGTGGACGCCTCCGTCACGGGCGCATAAGTACTCTGTCGGCACCGAGGCATTGTGCACTGTGTGAATTATGTCATCGTGTCAACAATAAGACGTATCATACTCGATGTCGAATCGTAATGTTGAAAAAGGAGGATTTTCTGAATTGTATAATGTTTCGAAAAAGAACAACGGTAACTTCGTGGTCAGGTATTGTTCTGTTTCGTGTGGAGTTTTCCATGCCAGAATTGTAAAAATGGAACGTTTGAGGAATAATCTGGGTGCCTGGTCCGTCTGTTTGTACGTTTGTCGCAGCCCATTTTTTCAGAGACCGTGCGACATAGAGAACTGAATTTTGAGAAATTGTATATTTAGTAATAATCCTGACGTATACGTAAAGTAGGAAAACCTTAATTTCTAATTTTAGGGTGACTTTGGGAGGGATGATGAAATGAATTAGAATTTTTAAAATATTGTTTTTAATCCTATCGTGTGGTAGTTGTGGTCGCCCAGTGATCGAAATTCGACCATAATTCATAAATTTTTTAAGCTTGAACGTTATTGAGGTTCTTTTGTCAAAGAGTATACTTCTATAACCATTGCATATAAAAAACACGTAATGAAGTCACTGAAACTCTGGACTGTATTTACGAAACCGGATTTAATTAAAATAAGAAAATGTACTTAGCTACTCGCTTTGTTGAAACCACTAATAGGTAGGCGAGTGCAAGTCAATTCAGATAGCTGCTAAGAAATTTTCCTTTTGCAATAGGTTTATATTAAGCAAGCTGTATTTCACTAATATATAAAACACAGACATCTATTACACAAAATATAAAATAAACGTTTTTTTACCTTGACATACACTCCACAGACTATTGGACAAGGAACATTTGAAATGACACAAAATTCACAGCTCGAAACTCGTTCAGTCAATCTTCTGTGCGACTGTTTGACCACAGACGTCATGTGTTTGACATTGACAGAATTAATGTAAACAATTATTATTTTAATGCATTTTAATATATATTTTAATGTCTTTGTAAAACATTTATATAAATTTTAGCTTTCTGCACTTTTCTCCATATAAACTTTACTATACCAAATCTCACACTCCTCTGTGCACGCAATATGCATAAAAGGGGGTACAAAGTTTTCTCTTACGCAATATATAGCTAACATTCATCCGTACATCAAGACGCGTGATCAAATTTTGAAAGGAAACCATAAAAATCATTATATCACCCAACAATCTCTTCAGCAATAATAAAAAAAATCTAGAAATAATAAGGAAGAGATATACAGGAGGAGATATGTAATGAAGTTTACATTTACCGAAAATTGTTGTACATATCCATCTAATTATAGATCTCATTCATTTCGTTCTCTCAAATAATTTACGTGACGGAAAATGGATAGCAACACTTTTGTTTATACACTGTGTTATATACTCTAACTATAAGTTAAACATCTTAAGAGCTTTCTAAAATATTGTCTAACTAATGGTTAGTGTATTTATTTTGATGTATACATACATATTGTCGAGGTACGATAGTTGTATTTGTAAAGTATGATATGCATATGCCATGACCGTTTCTAAAACCCAGTATTTAGGAAATGTCTGTGACGAGTTCTAAAAAATTAATATATTTTTTTACTTAAGAAGACTTGGGATGGATTGATGATCGTCGTTGTGAATATCACTGAGCATCGATGTTGAATAGCTATATATCTATATTTTAACATCGATAATGACATGTGCGAACCTTGGAATATTGCTAATATAAATAAAGTGTAGAGATCCGATAACATTAATTTACGACATATATTTCGAATGATAAATAAGTAATTTCCGAATTGCTGATATTAAGTATTGACCTCCGATAATATTAATATAAGACATAATTCGAATGATAAATTAAGTAATTTCCGAATTGCTGAAATTAAGTAAAGTATTGACCTCCGATAATATTAATATACGACATAATTCGAATAATAAATTAAGTAATTTCCGAATTGCAGAAATTAAGTATTGACCTCCGATAATATTAATGTACGACATAATTCGAATAATAAATTAAGTAATTTCCGAATTGCAGAAATTAAGTATTGACCTCCGATAATATTAATGTACGACATAATTCGAATAATAAATTAAGTAATTTCCGAATTGCAGAAATTAAGTATTGTCCTCCGATAATATTAATTTACAACGTAATTCGAATGACAAATTAGATGATTTATGAATACGATATAATTTAAAATGACATCTCATCTGAGTTTCGGACGCATTATGAAATGTAGAAGGTAAGACGATTTTGTTTTGTCTTTTCTTCTCTTTTATCTGTACAAAAATCGACTTATTTTTAGTTCACTGTTTTTTTAACAATCAAAATCATTGATTTAATATCGATGTTGTGAATCTGATAATAATCAGTTATCGATATTTAGCTCTTTCATCTGTACAAAAGTCGACTAATTTTTAGTTCACTGTTTTTTTACAATCAAAATCATTGATTTAATGAATATCGATGTTGCGAATCTTATAATAATCAGTTATCGATATTTAGCTAGCAATTGTAACGTCGATGGGAAAATCAATGATTTCTCAACATCGCTTATTTCTACTTAAGACTAAGTCTAATTTCCTTTGTTTGTAAACATGTGACCCTTCCGACTACATTCAGCCGAACGTGAGATATGATTTTGCGTAGTGTTACCATGGTATTGCTTTATAGACCGTCCGATGTCTACAGGTAAAAAATCATGCACCGTCGATGCACAAAAATACTGCGTTGTGGAACAAAAAAAAAGATAAAATGACTCAAAGAAAATTAGCATGTTTGTGCATATACAAATGGAGCACGAAAACCGCTATTATGGAGCATGAATACCGCAAAGTATATGTAATATACATAACATACGAATACCGCAAAGGATATGTAATGTACATAAGGAAGGTATTTATATAATTTTTATAATATATTTCGGATATTATAAAAATTATATAAATACTACATAAAATTATTCATATTAATAAAAATCACTTGCGTCCTTTGCGGTATTCGTTATCCACAATGTTAACGCAACGAAATGTGTTAAACAATACAGTACATATGTCATAACAATAAAGTACATATGTCAAGTGTAATTAATATCATTAAGGAAACATAACAAAATATAACGTAAACATCACACTACACTATCGAGTTTTATTGTAAGCAGACACTTATTATAGATTAGTTGTCTCAATTAATCTAAAGATCTTTACCGGTCTTTGTCTTTTGCTCTTTCGTACTTAAGATGAAATGTTGCAAAATGTATACTTTTATTCATAAGTATGTTTAAATAATTTTAAAATTAAATTTTGAGCAAAGAAGTCTGGCTTTAACGTGAAATCGCAATAAAGGTTACGTAGTTGCCTGTTGTGTCAATAAAAAAATAGTAATGACGTTTTTGTTTGTTTTTACATAACGATCAAAGGTGGCCTGTGTCTTTATTGAATACTTTTATTAAATAAGTTGACCGATAGATGGCGATAAGGTAGTGTTATATGTCGGTGAAACACGGCATTTCATCTTTCATTAAAAATATGTATCCCCATAAAGCATTAAGAATGAAACAAATAAAAATGTAGTACACTGAAATATTGCATTTATTTGTTTATATATCCTCTATTCGGGCACATTACCACTGCTCTCTGCAGAAAATTGTCAATGTCCTTCTGAGAATTTTCCTTTTCCAGATAGTTGGAAAATAATTTAGAGAAATAATAATTTTCACATTTTCTTTCAACGACAATTCCACGTTGGTATATATAGATCATATAATATGGCTATCGTGTTTTTACAGTGTAGAAATGATTTCGGACCACTATATTGTGATCTTAGCCTTGGAAATTAATTCACTCAACAAGTAAATTAATTTCTAAGGCTAAGATGAACACTTTACATTTTAATAAAAAAATATAATTTTGCTATTGGAGAATAGCAAAACATTCTATTTTATTCAAAATATAAGTATAGTCTCACTTGAAAATCCTCATCGGCACATATTTTGTTTATTGCATTCATAAAAGACACAAAGTTAAAAATTATTAAATATTACGATACAATACATTTAATGCCAATAAATCCTGAGTCTGTATCAAAATATTTTGCGGCGTTTTCCACGCATTATGTTGCTTGACGCTTCTTATTTTCAGTCTTTTTGGCAGTCGCTCTCAACACAGACTCCTGCAAGTCAATGACCAGAATCAAGATTATGGTCTACAAATATATTTTTAGACTCAGTGTCGTAGGGGTAATGTTTCAAAGAGACACTGGTGAAATGTTAATTTCTATATTTAGTAAAATTCCAACTGTATCGATGTTGCTAGAGAACTGTATGCTGACACTAGCCGCTCTAGCCTTATCGGCCGAAGCGATTTATGTCGTTAAGGAAAGACGTTATTTTCCATGCTTGGAAATGCTTGCACTCAATGTTTCATGATCCGTACTTCTATTGAATTCGCTTTGTTTTAATGACGTTTACTGATTTGTTACCTGCGGACACAGATGTTAATATCAGATTCCCATATTATTAGATCTATTCGGGCACATTACCACTGCTCTCTGCAGAAAATTCTCATTGTGCTTCTGAAAATTTTCCTTTTCCATATAGTTTCCATATATTTTCACATCTTCTTTCAATGACAATTCCGCGTTGGTATATATAGATCATATAATATGGCTATGGTGGTTTTATAGTGGAGAAATAATTTCGGACCACGATATTACTACTACGGACACATACTAAATATTTTTTCTTTTTTTTATTACATGAATTGTGCCCAATCGATTACTTGGTGATCGTTCAGAATGCAGTATATAATATTTTTCAGTTGAAATTTGCGTAAGTCGCAAACATTGAGCGAGTGTCGCTGTTGCGTGTCTCCTGGCGATGTCCTCATGATGATAGTGATCGGACACTTGCGGAGGCCATCATACAAACCATTCGAAGATGAGGTCGCGTCACGTGCCTTTTCTTGACACGCATCAGCGATCCCCTTCTTTCGTTTTCTAATCATTTTACCGCGTAGTTGGGTACAAATGAAAATATGTTTTATGTACTTTATTACTGGTACATATTTGATAGCAGGAAGCCGTCGGAAATGTTCCTGGCGTTACAGAAGTAGAATATATTTGACAATCAACGATGAACAGTCAGAAAAGGGCAAAAAATTAAACACAATTTGTAAGCATAATACGAAAGAAAAAAAATATCCTTGTAAACGCGCATATTAAATATATTTTTAATATATGAATAATTGTTATTAAGAAATAAAAATAACAATAAAAATTGAATGAATTACATTATAACTTTTTAGAGAAAAATAATCAGTACTAACCATTTTTTTTTCTGTGTTGTCAAAATAAATGTATTTTTAGCTGTTTCTGAGTATTATGGGGCTATTTCTACAACCTTGATAGGTCTGCGAGTTTCATATATTAAGTATGTTACACCTGTGCGAATTATAAAACTGAACGAAAGCTCCACTTTGTTCTATCTTGTTGGTCAGTTCGGAGAAGTAGAATTTACAAACTATTATCGAAAATAACCTGATTTCATAAAAAAATACAAGATTTATCATTTGCTTTGTTGAGTATTTAAATAGTGTTTTTAAGGACCTTATTTATTTCATTTTCTACATGTAAGTTTGTCATTTTTGTTTTACAACTGAGTCCAAATCTATATGGACTTTTACTGTTCCCCTTTGTCTTTTTCTATCTCTTATGGTCTCAGTAAACAAATATTAGAGAGTACATAGAATTATGTGCATTTGTGATACTCTTTCTATAGTCGTATTATATGGCCATTCTACATGTACACAAATGTGAAATGGCCATATAATACGGCAATTCCACATGTACACCAATGTGGAATTGCCTTTCGAAGAACATATGAAAATTGTGATTTTTCTAAATTGTTTTCAATCTAACTGGAAAAGGCAAATTTTCAGATTGACATTGAGAATTGATGATATCATTTTCTGCATAGAACAATTACTGTTCGCGCCTGAATGACGATATATATGCAAATAAACACAGTATTTAGTTGTACTAGATATTTATTTGTATATATATATATATATATATATATATATATATATATATATACACATATTTTTTTTAATGAAAGATTTTTAATAAAGAATAGAGAGATAATTCCATAGTGTTTCACCGACATATGACACTACTTATCGCCATCTATCGGTAAATTCATCTAAGTATTAGCAACGATATTTTTGAAGAAAGGACATTATAACGGACGAATAAACTTGAACGTTATCCTTTCATGTGTAAACACTGTATATGACAACGATGATTTGTTGCACGTTTTAAAATATCGTGCTTTAATGAATACAGTAATATTTAAATAAATATTCGTGATTATTAAAATTATAGTCTAGTGTACTTAAGTTAATAAACTCGATGGATGATATGGACATAGAGATGTACTGCATTAACAATCACGTAAAAACGTGACCGTTACCGCTGCATGTGCAGACTGTTTTATTACATATAATGTTTTTAATTACTCTTAATTAAACTATCGCTGAGGTTTTATTCCTGTGCCTGGTTCACGGAGCATACACTTTTTTTTCATTTAAACTGGCGACGAATGATTATCAAAGTTCAACTTCAACTTGAGATTTCAACAGATGGATCTGAATATGTCGTATCGTGTGTATAACGTTGTGTTAAAAAAACTTGCTCTCCTCATTTTCTGCTGTTATGAGCTTTAGTTGTGATTCATTTGTACCGTAGCTGCGTTGAAAGTGTCAAAAATGCACTCAAACTCCCCTGTACTCTTTCTTGTTAAAGAGGGAGTTATTTTATTGTTAGACTTGTGTTACTTTATTGTTACACTTGTTACTTTCTTCTTACACTTACTTTCTTCTTACAACTTCGAATTAAGAGACATGTTAATAAAATAACGTTGCTACATAGATACGGCGGTAGAATATATATATTTATAGGACAGTGGACATTGCCTATTTCAGAAGAAATTAAATATACATTTTTAACATATTACAAAGCCTTTGAGATATATTAATAAAATAACGTTCATACGCCGATGCGATGGTAGAATATATTTATTTATCTAGAAATGGATATTGCCTATTACAGAACAAACTAAATATAATATTTTATCATGTTACAAGGCCATTGAGACATTTTAATAAAATAATGTTCATACGCAGATGCTGTGGTAGAATATATTAATTTATCTACAAGTGGATATGGCCTGTTACAGAACAAACTAAATATAATTTTGTATCATGTTACAAGGCCATTGAGACATGTTAATAAAATAACGTTCATACGCCAATGCGATGGTAGAACATATTTATTTATCTAGAAGTGGATATTGCCTATTACAGAGCAAACTAAATATAATTTTTTTATCATGTTACAGGGCCATTGAGACATGTTAATAAAATAATGTTTATACGCAGATGCTGTGGTAGAATATATTAATTTATCTACAAGTGGATATGGCCTGTTACAGAACAAACTGAATATAATTTTGTATCATGTTACAAGGCCATTGAGACATGTTAATAAAATAACGTTCATACGCCAATGCGATGGTAGAACATATTTATTTATCTAGAAGTGGATATTGCCTATTACAGAGCAAACTAAATATAATTTTTTTATCATGTTACAAGGCCATTGAGACATGTTAATAAAATAATGTTCATACGCAAATGCTGTAGTAGAATATATTTATTTATCTGGAAGTGGATACTGCCTATTACAGAACAAACTAAATATAATGTTTTATCATGTTACAAGGCCATTGAGACATGTTCATAAAATAATGTTCATACGCAAATGCTGTAGTAGAATATATTTATTTATCTGGAAGTGGATACTGCCTATTACAGAACAAACTAAATATAATGTTTTTATCATGTTACAAGGCCATTGAGATATGTTAATAAAATAAAGTTGATAGGCAGGTACTGTGGTAGAATATATTTATTTATCTGGAAGTGGATATTGCCTATTTCAGAACAAATTAAACATAATTTTTTTAATCATATTACAAACCGTTGAGACATATCAGTAAGATAACGTTGATACGCTGATGCGGTGGTAGAATATATTTATTTATCTAGAAGTGGATACTGCCTATTTCAGAACAAACTAAATATAAACTTTTAATTATATTTCAAAGCTGTTAAGACTTATTAATAAAATAACCATAACATACTCAGCGGCATGTTGACTATATATAATATATGATAGTAATTATAAAATAATGTGTCGTGTGAATTGTATTGGTCATCGATGAATTGTTTAGCGAGTCTCTTAATTTGTTGTTAATAGTTACAAACTAATAGCGACTTAAACAGTATATTTGTTTGTTGCCTAGAAATTGTTGTTTAGAAATTAACAATCGTTAAGGATAAAGGATCGACTTTACCATGGAGCTACGAATCCCGTTATACTAGAAACTCAAAGCGAATTTCGCGGTGGGCAACGAAAATTATACTTTTATCGATTCGAAATACAAATAATTCTTATATCAATTTTTCTCTCATTCACACTTATACAAATAGATTGATTGAGAGCGAAATAGACGATTATCTTTTCTGCTCCCCGCTAAATTCGCCTCCCATATCATAAATTAATTATCGATAGCGTTTCTAGTAAGACCACTGTGCGCTAGATATATGGTGGAACCTCTATGGGCTTTACCAATTTTTTCACGCTACTAGAACGTATCACGGACTAAGCACATAGGATAGTTTTCATTCCATAACACGCAATCTTAATAAGGAATAATAAAACATATTCCTTAAAACTACTCTAGAGGGAGCTTGCTACTGCTTTCTTGCTTATATAAACAACTTCTTCGTAACATTATTAAATATTTATAATCTTTTTAGTAGAAGTTTTTCCCTTAAATACAGTAACAAGTAAATTTTTGCACGGGCTGAGCTGAAGGTCACGTGCTTATAGAGTCATTGCAATGATACAAGCATTCGAAGCGGCAACTGAGACGACCAGATAAAGATATCAGAATCACCAAGTGCGTCTATATTACGTTATTAATATTTTTTCAGAGTAATTATTTTTAAAAAAAAACGTCGGCTCCATCAACAATTTCAAAAGCATTATATGCGATAAGTAATCTTTGCTGCATTGTGTTACTTCGTGTTTTCAACCACGTTGCATTATTACCGTTGTCGAAGTGGCCTCCAATTATATCGTTAAAATTTTATATTTTTAACGTAATGAAGTTTTATAATTAAGTTATATTTTAAATTCTTTATTCGAGATACATCTGGTTTGACCACTGTGCTAATGCTATCATCGCATTCGATTATCTGACGTACCGAATCTTGCTCAGCATATTTAAGGCAGCCGGGTTCTTTTCTTTTAAATAATCGCGTTAATTTATAATTGTTCATTCATATTATAATCGCGTTTATGTAAATTATATTCATTTAATATTAATAATTAAAAATTTTATACGGTTTAGATTTTCGATTTAGATTTTTCAGCGATTAACTTCTGGTAGAAATATGTAGAATTTTTCATTTTTATACACGGTTGAGTGTGATCATATTGAGAAGCACGTTATAACGTTATTTAAATTATAGTCGAGAGTTCGGATTAGATGCGTGCTCTCACTGCAAACGATTGAATGCTACCATACTATATAATATAAAAGATAAAAGTACTATATAATATAAAAGGCTCGTATTGGACCACTTACTTGATTATATTGTATGTTTGAAATGCCAACACACGCCTCAACGCCTCATGTGCAACACCGCGTTTGCAAATATATACTTAAAGGCTTCACGCATTAGTTATGGAACCTTATGGGTAATAATACTCTTGCAAATTTTTCTCACTGACGTACGAAGAAGTAAAATGTTCATACTGATGTAAGGATGAAATAAAATATTCATACTGACGTACGGATGAAGTAAACAATTCATACTAACGTAAGGATGAAGTAAAATGTTCATATTGATGTAAGGATGAAATAAAATACTCATACCGACATAGGGATGAAGTAAAATATTCATACCAACGTGCGGATTAAGTAATATATTCATATTTACGTACGGATAAAGTTAAATATTCATACCCACATACGGACGAAGTAAATTATTCATACCGATGTACTGATGATATAAAATATTCATACCTATTTATGGTTGAAGTAAAATATTCATACTGACGTAAGGATGAAATAAAATATTCATATCGACATACGGATGAAGTAAAATATTCATACTTACCTATGGATGATGTCAAACATTCATAATGACGTACAAATGAAATAATATATACATACCTACGTGCGGATGAAGTAAAATTTTCATACCTACGTGCGGATAAAGGAAAATTTTTCATACCTACGTGCGGATGAAGTAAAATTTTCATACCTACGTGCGGATAAAGGAAAATTTTTCATACCTACGTGCGGATGAAGTAAAATTTTCATACCAACGTACGGATGAAGTAAAATATCGATATCGACGTACGGAAGGAATAAAATATTCATACTGAAGTACGGATAAAGTAAGATATTTATAACAACGTACGGATGTTCACGCTTAATATATATCCATAATCAGGCTTATGTTCACGCTCGAGAAAGTTTTAATCTAATTTTAAACATCGGTTATCATGCTTTGTATGGATATATAAGATATTTGTTTAAAACCGAAATTATAGTAATTTGCTAAATCAAGAGCACGTGACGTCAATAACGTTCTTTGAAAACGGGCCACAAATATTCGATATGACAGGAGAACGCGCCTAGCTCCGAATTAACCTTCGTTTTACGACATTTATAGCGCGGTGCGTTCCGAATTCGAGCACCGTTCGCAGCAATAAAGCTCTTTTGTTATCCGTAAGTGGGACACACACGAGACGAGTGCACTGATCGCAGTAGTGTAACGAAAACAAAAGCACCGTTGGAGGTGCGCGCGCCAAGGCCGCGGCGCGGCTTTAATTGGCCATTGTGGCGGCGCGTGGGACGGCCCGCCGCCGCCGTGGGAAACCCTTCGCGACCTCCGCGCTCCGCCTAAGGCGGTCCTTACCGTTCTTCTCAATTAACTTTGCTACTCATTACGAGTCCAGTTCGGCACAATTTTCCGTCCGCAAATAACTGTTCATTATGTTAATTATGTCAATCGTCTCGAGTGAAACTTGTTGACGTTTTCCGGAATTTTTTTTTACGATCTAGTTAATATTCATACGGCATCAACTTTATTTGTTTACGTTTCCATACGCGTTTGTGTTTATGAAGCATTTTTACTCGACTTAATTTTTTCTCGGCTTAAGTCGCGTTGTTTAGCACTAAACATTTAATGTACGAATACAAAATTGAAATTATTATAAAAAAATTAATCGCAAAAAATTAAATGGGTGAACTAGTTCGACGAAAAAAATGTTGAAAATTTAATATCGGTCTGCGAGTAGTGCCACGATTGTTTTTTAGATCGATTTTTTTCTTCAAATTGAATCTCAATTTTAATTGGATATTTGTTTTAATTAAAATTTAAAGTATGGCGATTTATATCGTAACCCCGGTATAAAAATTTTACATTACGAACATTTGTTATTATGGCTTATTCATTTTCTTTAATAATATAAAACAGGGTTTTTCACTTAAAACGTATAAACAGTCCCAATATTATTAATCTTCTAAGATTTTCATTATATATCCATAAAGTTTAGGTCTAATCCGGTCATATTAGTAGCGAGAGACACGTCCTGACTTCGCATGGGTAAATTTTAAGATAGACAAAGATTGTCTCTAAAACATTTATTTATACATCATATGAAGTGTCTTTTCCCCAGGCGCCAAAGTAACTAGACTTCGAGTACGAAGTAAGAAGACTTCGTGTTCCATTTAGTTACTTGATTTAAATTATTTACTTTAAGACTTTATGGACATAGTTCTTCACTTTGATTAACAAAAATGTAATAATGTACCGCGACATGATCGCGGGGAGAACGTTGTGAACATCTCCGCCCAACACACTTAACCCTTTCTCCCCGCCTCCATGCGCAAATACATCGCATTGACGTCGTTAAAAAGCGTATTTATACTTTTATTTACTTCCAAAAATTATTTCATTTCAGTTAAACTTCTGATCCCAATTGTACAATGTGAACCGTCAGTTTTTGTCTGTCAAAAAGGCTTAAAGTAGTAAAAATCGCCATCAAAATTTGTGCCATTAACATTACAGGAAAAGTAGGTGTTTCACCACAATTTATTTTGTTTAAAAAATTCAATAAAAAACGCAAAAATTGATTTTTTCCAAACTGTTAAAATGATATTTTACGATGTTTGGAAAAAATAATTTTGAATTAACAATTTTGTAATAATTTTTGGATCTTACTGTGACACGACGACTACCTTAAAATGACTACGATGGTTATTTTAATTTTTGAGAATTAATAAAATGTCCTAAACCTCGTTGTTTTTGTCCCCCGCATTTTTTTAAGTTAAAAACTTGTGGCTTATCTATAAAATATAGATAAATGCTTTCGTAGACGTAAAATAAAAACTTCATCGTTTCCTTTAACCTTCTCGTTCTTTACATTTTTCAAAACCTATACTATTGCTCTGTACATATTATAACTCTGTCTATAATGGTATTGTCAGAGTTCGTCATGACAATATTAAAAATTGTACAACATATGTACATACTATATCATGGCAACTATAAGTTGTCATATTACGAAAGTTGTATGTCAGTAAGATTAGTAGATTTTGGGTGAATCTTTAAAAAACAAACAAACGTTCTTTTTTATTAATTTATTATGATAACTAATTTCGACGCCTCATTCTTGATTTCTTATCGTCTTTATTATGTGTAAAGGCAATTCATCAAATGTGTTTACGCAACTGATTCATTTGAAATTTCTTTACATGTATATGTGAATCTGATTGCCTTTTTTTAAAGCAAGATATAGAAAGTGTTTAGAATTTATAATAATTAATTTTGAATGGAACGCGTTGCCGTTACGCTACAGTTCTTAATTAAGAGTGTGCTCTTTCTGAATAGATATCATGGTACTTTAATATGAAGGTCATGTAAAAATAAATAACGAGACACAATTGATTTAATTGTTTTTTTGAATTATACAAAACTTGAAATTTTTTCGAATATTTTTTATATGTTCACTTATGCCAAATCGCTAATATCTTAGTTTATATCTAAAGTTTTCTTATGTCATAAATAAACGTACAGTTAGATGATCGTTAAAATAGTTATTTTAGAATTACCTTGGTATATTTCGTATATATATATATATATATATATATATATATATATATATATATATGACTAATTACTATAATGTTATAAGTTAAAATTGTTAAATTTTAATAAATTGGTAATAATTGTTAAATTGTATAATTAGAGGAGAAACTTATTTCCGTTTGTTGGATGAATCAGACACCAGTAGAATTAGATAGCAGTAGCAATCTCTTCATCTAAAACATTAAATAAAAAAATACAATGTATTGTGGAAGACTTCAACAGATTATGCATGCAATTGCAAAAAAAAACAGTTAAACTATAACAAAGAATGAACTTGTAAAAAAATAACAAATAATTAATAAACATATAGTGTCAATAATAAAGGACAGAGATAGTATTTAAGAGGGAAACCAGAAAAGGTACGATGGGACTTACGAAAGAATTTTGTTTTTTGGAAAAATTTGTATTTTACAAAAAACAAAATTCGCATGAATTGATGACACATTCGAAATGTAAGAAGCCAGATTATTTTACAGTTTTGGCTACATGATCAGTGAAGTAATATTAATTAAAATATTTAGTAAGAGGACTTTCAGAGCTAAGTCAAGGACATGCTCTAATGTTCTAATTTATTTAGGCAATCTCAATACGATATCCAGGTAACATACGTCTCCATAGTAAATCAAAGTCATTAAAAGTATTTGAGACAGATGAGTTTTAGTTTTTCTTGGGATAATAAGTTGAAGACGTTTTAGAGAAACTAGTCGGCAGTAAAATTTACGTCTAACGTCATTTGTTCGAGGTTGTCAATTGAGGTTATGATCGATCAAAATTAAACGATATGTTTGAAATAAGGCGTTGACAGAAGTAGATAAACATAGAAATAAATTAAAAGAGTAGATAATTCTCAATGACTACAGTACTTTGTAAAATAAATACGTAAATACCTAACACGCTTATTTAGTTGTACAGTATTAGTTCAATTTAAATGCTATTATTAGACCGGGCGACCAGAGACGCGTTATGAATTATGAGCGAGCCATTACTCCGAGCTCGTTAAAGGGGGGGTCGAGCGGTCGGCGAGGTCTGACTCATTGCGACGCTGTCCGACTGCCATTTGCGGTCAAACATCCTCATTTCAACGAGAGAATTAAAATTAAACATGCTTATAGGTATGCCACTTTAGGAGTTTAATAATAGTTAGAGAATTCTGGAGTAACAAGGGAAATATATCATAGTAGGAAGTAGGAAAAGTAGTAGTGGAGAAAAATTGTATTTATATTTGAAAATAAATTTCATCACTCTACATCTACATTTAAAATATTTAAAAACACTAACCGAAAAAAATGAGACGTCAAATCAAAATAAGCACGT
Organism: Druceiella hillmani; assembly: GCA_039881145.1. Classification (NCBI taxonomy): domain Eukaryota; kingdom Metazoa; phylum Arthropoda; class Insecta; order Lepidoptera; family Hepialidae; genus Druceiella; species Druceiella hillmani. Next base: position 11,981,677 of record JAYKKI010000033.1, read on the forward strand.
ATTAGAAAGAAATGGTTGTAATTATGCAAGTCGCTAAGATTTTATTAGAGGTGAGCGAGTAAAACGTAAGTGCGAGTGGGATAGCATTCCTGTAAGGTTTTTATTTTATACACATTTATTAAAAATATATACGAATAAGTGAAAGTATTCAATATATACTTAGTACCAAAAAATATATTTAATATTTCTCAATAGTTCATATTTTGTAACTAATAAAATTATATATAAATAAATATTTTGAAAATATTGTCGACTAAATAGTTTTTAAATAATACAAACTACAATCTGTCACTAAATATTATGGTAACATTTGTCCATATTGATTAAAATAAAATAAATTTGTTTCTGTGGAATTTAGTAGCAAAACCACATAATTGTAAACAAAAAAGAAGTTGTGTAATAAGGGCTTAATTGAGAGTACCCATTATGACTGGCAAAGGACTGTCGGACTGCTGATGGTCGCAAAATAAATCAGTTTTGTAAAACAACGTACGTTCTATAAATAAAACAGTACGTTTTTAAAACTAACGTCTAATATAATTAATGAAGCGCTTCTCCTGTAAAATCACAATTTTGACGTTAATTCTGTTGTTTCATTGAGATTTTGACTGATGAATATAATGTTAGTCATATTAATTTGGAAACGACTTGAAACTATTGAGGAAACTTTTCATCATAGATAGCACATACTCTAAAACAGGGTTTCCCAACCTTTTTTTTGTTGAGGCTCCCCGGACCATAAATTATATTTTACTGCCCCCCCCCCTTTACTTATTCATGCCTCCCCCCCCCTTTGATTTAGTAAATTAAATAAAAATGGTAACTGAAGTTTGTAAATACACAAACTGACCTTTTAACAGTGAGACACAATAATTTTACACACTCAAACTGATTTCTCAACAAAAAACGTACACCAAAACGTCAAATTTTTCGCAAGTTTGTGGTAATAATAGTGAATATGATATTTAATTTCATTAATTTTATGCATGTAAATTAAACATTACATTGTAATGTTATTTGTTAATGTTGTTTGTATATTTTTTTGTTTTTTCTTTCTAAAATGCAAACGCTTTCCGCCCCCCTTGATAACTCTCTATGCCCCCCTTGGGAGGCGCGCCCCCCTGGTTGGGAACTCCTGCTCTAGAAGCCACATCTTTGTAAGAAGAACATACGCACAATATTTTATTAAATATAATACTTACAGCCATTCTATTAAAGACAAAAGTGGATAAGTGTTTAAGTAGGAAACAAGTCTCGATAATTGACAGTTCTGTCAGAACATGCGTTTATACATTTAGTTTTATTTATGACGTATGGAAGTATTTTGATATTATGTTCCTTTGTTAACTCCAATTCCTAATCAGATTTTCACAAATTGGGTACCGTTTGATTCGTCTTACGCCCAGTAAGGACTCTCAGTCGGATTTACTGATAGTGAAAAGCCTATTTTGTGTGGATACTTTAGGAAATGGTGGATGCAATAGGGCACAGTCGGTAAAATAGACTCTTGTTACGACTCGACTGACAGTTTATTAGAAACAGGAATACGTTTTTAACTGTCAGTAAGTCCGACCAGAAAATAGTATTATAGCCAGAGCAACATAAGTTAAAAATCCAATATGGCGGACATGTCAAAAATCCAATATAGCAGCCACTGTTAAAACCTTTCATGGTGAATGTGAAATAGAAGGAATTTGTAATACCGTTTCAGATATTTTTACGACCTATAATGCAAATGTTCATTAATAATGACAACTGAAACTGAATACCGAAAATACCCAAACTTCAGTAGCCAAACTAAGAATCCTTATAGTTACACGGTGTCCATCTGTATGTCACAGCCGTTTTCCTTGCAAACTATTAGTGCCATAAAATTAAAATTTGGCATAATCATACATATTTACACTACCTACAAAGTTATGAAATAAATTCGTAGAAAAACAAATTTTAAGGTACCACCCCTAAATGTATAGTGGGGTTAATTGTTTTTTCTCTTACCCCATTTTGTAGGGTATCTTTGAAAAGATCTTTCAAAAATTCTGGAGGTATGTCACGAAAACTTTCATACGGGAATCCTTTTACGAAATATTAAGCTTTAAACTGGTAATTTTTGTTAAATCAAGTGATTACCACACTACCAACTAACCAATATTTTTGAATATCTGGAGAGTGTTAAAAATGATAATATAAATAGCGAAACTAAAATAAAAGTTAGACAATCATAACTATGTAAGCTCCACTAGCTTACGAGTAATAGTCGATCAACTTATGACATGTATTTGCGTCTGTATAAAGTTCATAGAAACTCCACGCAATGACTTGAATGAAATGCAAAAGTAACTTTGTTTTTTAAAATGTATATTTATTATGTCTCTTAAAGATTATTATAGGTAACATATTTACGCTGCGAAAAATCAATATTTTTTAAATAGTTTAATAGAAATATTGTCCTTAAACACTTATAAATGCTTAAATGTGAACAAAACTTTCGTATTTCACTCGTATTTGACAGTTTTTTTTTATCGTAATTGGTTTTTCCCGTTAAGGGCATTGCTTATTGTAAATGCGGGATGGCAATAGGTGACGGTGGAAGGTGCGACCCTCGGTCCGTGTCGCTCGATACGATGCGGGTAGTGACGCCATCGCCTCGGCAACCGCCGAATGTACACATTGTACACAGCGACCCGTACGCCCGCTTCTTTTCTTCGTATACAGCAATAAAATGTAAACAAAGGTGTTTCAAAAGACTGTCGGACTGACTTGAAATATGGACTAACAGTAATTGTTTTGATAATTAATATAGGTAGAATATGATTAATGGTTACTTCAGATGCAAAAGAACTTTTACAAGGAACCTTTCTACTACGCCACATTCAGAAAATAAATTTGTTAATTTTTTTCCATTAAAATAATTTGTTTAATGCAAAGATCTTACAAGGTGTCCATTGGTTTGGATAGTTACAAATATTTAACGTTTTAATTTTCAATAGATTTATATATTTTTTCGGCACTACTAAACTTTCAGCAATCCTGGTCTCGAGAACACCTCAGATTTTCAAAATTTTATTTCAGATTAGTTATGCTCGTGACTTCGTTCATGTGGACTTTAGGATTTGTTTAGGTAGATAATTTAAAGAAATAGAGATAAAGCATGAGCATATATAATTTATAAAAAGTCTTGCTGCTGGACCCTAGATTGCGCCCTATAGATTTTCATCGAAAAAGCTTTTGATAATGAAGGGTTGTGTTACTACGCTATAGATGACGCCTGTGGAATTGGTTTTATTACCTGAATATAATCCAATACGTAGATATCGCCTAAAACAATGTATATTGGGTACTGATCAAAGAGTAAAGTGATTATATGGTCTCATACATCACGTATTTTAATGTATGTTTGACCTGCATTAAGTATTAGTATGGGCTACGCAACGCATACTTGTTGCCACAGCCACAAAAATCAAAGAGGGTGTAGACATTTTTTATGTAAACCAATGGGAACACCATCATAACTTCGGAAATTTTCGAGATATTACAATGACACAAAAACTTAATTGGTCACAGAATCACTATCTACAGGACATGTAAAAATACAATGAAACAAAAACTAAGTTGGCCACAGGATCACTACCTACAGGCCGTGTAAAATTACAATGAAACAAAAACTAATTTGGTCACAAGATCACTATCTAAAGGCCGTGTAAAATCACAACGAAACAAAAACTAAGTTGGTCACAGGATCACTATCTACAAGCCGTGTAAAATCAAAATGAAACATAAACTAATTTGGTCACCGGATCACTATCTATAGGCCGTGTAAAATCACAATGAAACAATAACTAAGTTGGTCACACGATCACTATTTATGGGCCGTTTTAATAGCTTCACTAGTGCTCGAGTTAAACTTTTCGTATTGATTAAATATATCTATGCGATACGACGTTGAATATCTCTCCCTACAACCGTTTGTTTGAAGTATTTTTTTCTGTAACACGTATGAGGAAAAAAATAATAGCATATAAAATTTTTCCTTCTATTTAATTAGTTCTTTGTTAAATTGCTCTTTTAATGTACATCTTAATATCCGTGAATGTTACGCATGACAAATAACATGCGACTCAGCAAGTCGTTCACAAAACAAAAACATACCGTATTGTCGGTATATAATCAGCCCTATCTTGTATCATTAACTTTACTTAACGTATATGTTAGTTAACGCATGATTATAACGGTTACCTTAACGTTCGCTTCAAAAATCAGCATGTTGTATCGCACTGGCAATGGCATTGCTTTATTTTCCCTTAAAGTTCGGTGGTTGGAGAGAAAAGAATTGCATAATATAATTTTACGAGCAGAAAGAAAAGGACGAGTCTATTTTGTTGACAGTGACAGCTCTATACTATATCCATGTATGAGAGGAGATGCATTTTATAGGTTACTCTGTTGCGCATGCAGAAAGGTTTATTCGTCGTGTCACTTTCTGTATTGGTCGTAAATTATCGAAATTTTGTTCTTTCTTTAGATAGTCACAAGTATTTTATGAAGGTACTATTTGGTAACGTAAACGGACCCGAGATAACCCACAAATCTCGAGTACGGGTTTTACGAGCGTTTCTATAAATGCAAAATAGTTTTTATGAGATAAAGTATATAATGACTAGTTTTTATCTAATTTATTACATAATTTTTATGTGAATATTAAGGTTAATTCTTTTGCCTTTCAATTTGCTTCTAGTTAATTCTACTAGTAAGACTAAATTTACTAAATTACCGAATATTTAAATAACTTATAAAGTCAACCGTAACGTTATCCACTGTTGTAGCTACATTAAAGTACAGGCGCCATTTTAAAAAAAAATTACAATGTATTTTTTTACAAAATATATTGCAAAAACTGAAACATACACAAAAAGGTGTTAATTTTTAGGGTTCCCTTCATCAAAATGAAAAACGGAATATACAGACATATGGGCGGAAATGGAAACATGCAGACGGACAGAAAGTAAAGTATCACTTTGCTGTCTGTCCCTCTGTCAGGTCGGTATACAGACGGATGTATGTATGTCTATCTGTCTTATGTTCATTAAATGCACAGAACTTATGTACATTAAATGCTTCCTAGATATATAATGGCTGGATTCTTTCCGACTGTTTTGGGGTCGAGAGACGTTATTAATATTTTAAACTTATTGACTAAGGCAGATAACTATTCTAACGTGCCCCAAGTGATACGCGAATGATTTTATTACCTCCGAAGAGCCAAACTATTTTAATAGAAAGTATAATTAAAAAAGCTTCTATTTAACTTGCTTTTTAAAAAAGCTCGTAATTAAGCTCGTAATTTTGTGGTCTGTCCCTCTGCTACAAGTTTTGTAGTCGATATTTAAACCACTTCCTGATGAGCTAGAGACTAGAAACTTGACACACATACCTGTTTAAAGATGGGCGAAGGATCTCCTTAACGATTAATGATGGGTCTACCATCGAATTTGGATCTACCAACGCTTTCTTTGGGATTTTTAAAATTATTTTAGAAGAAATAATAACGAAAAAAATAAGTATTTATATAATTTATTGACTACAGATGGAAAATATATTTACAATAGATCCTACATTTGGGTTATTTCTTGGTGATGCTGTTTTTATTACACGAGAAGAAGAATGACTCAAAGAACTTTCAATTAACTCGTAGTATGTTCAGCACATAAATATTCAAGTATGAATATTGCTCAGTCTCGGTTCAAGCTAAACGACACCGGCTATATTATTGTCAAGATAGAGGGAGATAAACAACCCGTAGTTTATGAGACCGACTTGGCAGCCGGCGGCGACTCCGGGTGTCGTCGCGCCCTCGCGGCGGTGAAAGCGCGCCCCCGCTCTACGCGCCTCCGCACACTGTGCTCGATAACCCATCGACCCGGCTGCAATGCAGTTTATGCACGACAACTTGAACCTAGTGTCTTCCCTGCATCAGAGAAATCAATAAATCTTTCAATTCAAAATGACTAACTGTTCGATTATTCCTACTAAATCGTACAAAGGTGCAATTTTTTTTAAGATTCAGGTTTGAATACTCGCCATTTACGTGGAACATGTTATTCTCGGACCAAGTTTGAGAAATGGAGAAATATTTCCAGGTGAGAAAGATGTTAAACACGCCACGTAATAAGTCCGATAACACTAATTTGTCTTATTTACTCAATTCTTGTGCTTTCACAAAATAGTTTAAAATATTTTAATATTCACAGCGTCAGAGAAAGACGTTGGGAGATAACGCGATGTCCTCTACATTTACTACTTATTCAAGCAGGTTCTTCAATATTTTAATCGAAAACGTGTAAGCTTATTATACGGAGGAATCATTTTTGTGCGTGAAAGGAAACAATAAGAAATTGTGTTGATATCCTTAAGAAGCCAGTGTTAACAATACAAGGATGTTTCGCGTTGCTGCTATGCATCAGTATCACAGACGTAGTTATAGAATGATTTATTGGAATAGCATGAATAGCAATCATCTACGAATAGAGTATAGGGCCTTGACCTAAATAACTCTTTCTTGTGTTTAATCTAGATATGCTATTTGCTATATTACACAATTATAAGCAACAATGAGAAGTGTTACATCTCGTGAACAGTGTCAAGACAAAAGAGACTAGCGAATCCAGCCTGAGGCGTTACAGAAATAGAATATGATTTTTAAAAAAGCTGGTATTTTTTAGAATATAAATAACAGATCATTGTTCGATTGACAATCAGGGAAGTGCAAAAATAAAATGCGTTTTGAAACCACAATAAAAAAAGAAAAAATTATATTTTGTAATATATAAAGAATGTTTAATAACACATTAAAGTAATAATTAAAATCTAATGAACTACTTAATGCCGTTTTCGAAACGATTACAAAAAATAATCGATACCGTCAATTCAATCAATATAGTAATCAATAATAATCAATATAGCCATTGCCTAAATTAATTAAAAATAAACTACTGACTGACATTGACAATAGCTGTCAAAATTAATATCTTTTTCGCTCTTTTCGAGTTTTTTATGGCTTTTTTCGACGATTCTGTTGGACCTACAAGTTTCATGGTTTAGCAACAGGACATAATATTTTCAGTTTTGTTTCATCTGTTGCTTCAAAGCATTTCCGCGTTTACAAACTGTTATGAAAAAGAACTTGAGTCAGTTTATTTCATAAAAAAAAATACAAAATGTCTCATTTGTTCAATTGAAAATTTAAATAAAGCTTTTAAGTGGCTTGTTTTTTATTTTTTTGTATTTAAGAGTATCGAAATAGCTTTTGAAACATACTCATTTAAACAAAATAAAGATGACTCGACACACTTAGGGACCGCCCGCCCGGTTGCTTGCGTAAAAAAAAACATCTGACATCTGACAGAATCACTGCACTTTCGTAAGCGACGCGAATAAGTGGATGCAGATAAAAAGCAGATGGACGATGCGTCCACTATGAAGCGCATCAGGTCGCGCGTCGCGCCGCATACTTCGCCGGCGCCGTTTCACTCGTTGCAACATCGCAGCCGGAAATGCTCCATTTGTTTCGATCGGCGAGCGAGCCATCTACATTCATTTCTTTTCGAACATCGAGATAAAGACTGCATGCTTGAAATGTGCTTTAAACTTTTGTTTTCGGTCTCGCTTTCGCAATCTTGACGACAGTATGAGAAATTACGCACTGCTCGAATGACACGTCGGTGAGTAAGCAATTTGAGATATCGTATTGAGATATCTGCAGAGAGTGAGATAAGTGTGGAATAATGACATTTGCATTCTTAAGAAATTTATTTTGGAAAGTTGATTTAAAAAGTTGGTTTGGGTCGCCTCCAATACATCAGGTTTTGGTATAGGGTATTTGACTGATGTCGATATAATTTGTAAAAATGTTTTAAAACTGTAGAGTAGGTTTAAAAAAACCTTGTGATGAAAAAAAATGCACATAACAAACAGTTAATCGAAATTTCTAAAGACGAAAAAGTGTAAATTTCTTTGTTCGTTAAATTGAAAAAGTTATTATGGATTTAGTTTCCACACAAAAAAGTGAGAAAATTATAATGCGCAATATATAACATAAACGCAATATTTAACGAGATTCTAAAAGTATTTAATAAACTCCGTTATAATGAATGCTAAATACTGGCCAGTGACGTCATAAGCCAGTTGTGTTTTGTATGGGGCGTTTTCGCGCGAATCGTAGTTCGTTAGTTTTTATGTCGTTATAGCCATAATGAAAAGTCGTAGGTTCTATATATTTATTTTAACTGTTTTCATATAACATATAATAAACATCCAAAGAAATATTGAGATTTAAAGATTTATAATGTTATTTGCGTTAGTAACCCACAATATCGATAATTAAATGGAGAAATAAATTATTCGAAAATATATATCTTCCTTTTTGAATGTTTTTTTTTTATTTCACATTCTGTAGTTTATGGACGACTGCGCGGAACGATGAAGATGTTTTTCAAGCGATTTTACTCGTAGATTCTTATTAAATAAAATATTTTATTATCAGCAAGTTGACATATTTTGTATTATATTTATATTTATTATAATTAATTTATAAAATAAACATATTATCATCTGCCTTTTCAGACACTAGTTCTTTTTTCTTTGACATTTTAAAAAATTGGCATTTGAATATTTTCTTTCATAACAAAATACGCCTTCGAATTTCGACTACCTATGTTGAAATATTCGATTACTTAATGGTTATAGATTTTAAGTTCAGACATACAGAAGGAAGATTTCGTTTTAAGGGTTTTACAGAAACAAAAGGAACGTTATAACTACGCCATTGCACTCCGTCCCTCCGTTCTATCCGTCTGTGACAGCTTCATATTTTCTACAGTTTTAGTTTTTTCCCAATTTTACACCCCACGTGTATTAAACGCGGAGTGTAAAATTGGGTAATTTTTAGGGTTCTGTACTTCCAAATGAAAAAGGAGCCCTTATAGGATCACTTCGTTGTCCTTCTGTCTGTCTGTCAGTCTATCAAGATCCTTGTTCTCAGCAACGAGTGGGGGTATCAAGTTGAAATTAATATAAAATACTTAGGGCTACGGTCCGTCGGAGCTTTAAAATACCAAGCTTCTAAATTAACGCAAAAGAAAATCTAAAAATACAACCATTTGTGCTGCATGTTTGACACTCAAAAATAATTTAATACGTAGAATACTTCCTGTTGACTTAGAATCATGAAATTTCTAACAAAATCAAGATGTGGAAGACAACTACGGAACCATATGTCTTGCGCGCTGCGACAAGCACTCGGTCGTTTTTTTAGATTTCAAGTTTAGAAATCGTACAGATAACAAACACATTTTCTTCTGCAATTGCTGACTCTTAACACGTACCCGTATGATTTCGTAAACGCGTTTCCCTAAGTGTATATGTAGGTCAGAAAACATACGTACATATGTATTAGATCTCATAATTCCTATCAAATTTATAAAGTTTATCTCGAGAGAGATCACGGGAGGAAAAGTCGATTGTAGCCGTGATGGAGACAGGGCGTCGGGCGGGTCGGAGCGCGGGGCCGCGCGCAGGTACCGGCGCGAGCCGCGCGCGCATTCCGGGCATACCGTCGCCGCCGGCGCGTCGCGCCCTCCTCGAGCGGTCGCGCGTCTCCTCACTCGCTACCGTACCACGTATCAAAGTAGTTTATATACAATTAGAAGAGTAATCTATATACAATTACGTAGGATTGAATCTACTAAATATTATCACATAATCTATGTGCATACGTAGGATGGAAGGAAATCTATCTGTGACTGTTCGAAAGCGCCGATCCAGATAACTTATGAATCTATTTCAATATTCTACAGTTTTTTAGGGAAATATTAGGTTTATAACATTTCTCGCAGCCCAACAGCAATGTAATATGCATTAGGTAAAAAAATTAAGTTCTTAAGATGTAACTCTTAAAAATCTGTCGATTACTTTTGAAGAACTTTATAATGGAAATAACTGCGATATTTGAACCGTTTATCATCTATATTAGAGAAACAGTTATTTTACAATAAGATTGTAATATAAATTGACAGGTTATTTAGAGAGCAATTTAATTTAACTTGTAGTTGATTTGACGGAAGCTGGCAACTGACATCTTACCATTTCTTAATCAATTATATAAACAAAGATTTGCATTTATTGAATATATTTGACGTTAATTTTGTAGAAATTCATTATTCACAATTAAATCAAACTACGTGATGTAGTATTATTTCTACTTTATTTAAGTTCTTTACCACGACCTGGGTTTCGTTGTATTGCAACATCTTTAGGTGGGGTACTAGCAAAAACCTTTGCCACCTGAAGATGTTGTAATACAACGAAACCTAGGACGTGGTAAATAACTTAAAGTAAGTAGAAATAATACTGCATCACGTAGTTTCATTTAATTGTGAAAGATTTGCATATCAAAAATCAACTTAACTTGTGTTCATGTGTGTCATTAAATTTTGTAAATTTCTCTTAAATACTCGTAATAAGATAATATTAACTTCATAAGACACATTTGAACCTTTTTAGGAGTACGATGGGAGGTCATACATCGTTATTGCAAACCATTATATTCAAAAACATTCGAAATAGAGATAATTCACTTATAGGTTCTAACTAAGTTTGATCGACTAATTATATACTGGTGGACATTGTACGCGCTGGACGGTTCCGTAAACGTTTAAACATTTAAGAGTACATTGTAATTCTACTAAACTACTTAACTAGTCATAGATAGTAATAATGTATGTATGTGTATATAATATATTTCACAGGCCTAGAAAAATTATTTTCACATAGAATTGAGATTTACAAATTAAAGTTATAATTATACGGTCTATTTTGGATAAAATTCTAAAAAAAAAAGACTTTAGAATCGTTATAACTAATTTTTTAACTTGGTACTCCACGCTAGCGACAGCAAAGACTTAGGTTATATAAAACTTGCTCGCTTCAAAACTCTCAGAAAATATTTTTTAGTATTTTTTATATTTTTTCATCTTCTTACTACTACGTGATGTAGGGACCAATAAGTTCCATTACTTATCCAAATATTGTCTCTCATACGATTTCTGAGCGAAACCCTTGTAACAGACAGACAAACGGACATGTGAATAGGGTTCGGAAACGACATGTGGGGGGAATAAGGGTTCCTTTTGATGTCCGAAACTCTGTAAATGTAATATACAAACTAAATAACAGATATTATTGATGACAAAATGTTTTTGTAATCCAGATAAGATTCGAACCGCGACCAATTGTCGTCAAATATTCGTGTTAACATGAATACCTAATTACTCGAATAGCTTATTGCTGACGTGTATTTGACTCGTATATTGTATCGCTTCGTTCGAAGTTATATTACCTCTAACAATCTTTTCATATTGACGTATTTGTATGAATGTTTGATCCAGTGCCGTGGTGAGTTTTAAAACTACGTCATTTTCAAAAATTCAATTTAAAATTATGGAAAAATTGTTATTGTATTTTTCATCAGAAGCCCTTTGAAATAATATCCCACAAATTATAAAAAAATTTTAAAAAACTTTCAAGACCTTCATTTACCCCGTCTTTAGTTCTTGTATGGTAGTTCTGAAAAGTTGGCAAAACACGTGGATTACTAATAGTATTACTATGACAGATTTCAAGTTACTACATAGCGTAGCATGGCTGCAAATATAGAAAGACATAAATAAATTGCCTACTTATGTCTTTCATATGCGTAAGACATGACGCATATTTCATGTATTACGATAACTAGAATCATCGCTATGGTTTTCCTACAGAATATTCGCGTGAGCTTCTGAAAACCCACGTTTTTTCATAATTTTAGGTTGAATAGTTTAAAAAATATGGGAGAGAACATATTTTTTCGCATATTTTTCAGTACATCTCTGAAGAACCAAAAATTACGAACAAAATGTTTTTGAGATCCTTATATCTAGACCTTTTAATATGCCCCCTATAATATTTTCGTATAAATTTTATATACCCCCTTTAACCTTTTAATATGCCCCCTCTAACATTTTCATATAAATATTATATGCCCCCTTTAACCTTTTAATATGCCCCCTCTAATATTTTCGTATAAATGTTATATACCCCCTTTAACCTTTTAATATGCCCCTCTAACATTTTCATATAAATATTATATGCCCCCGTTAACCTTTTAATATGCCCCCTCTAACATTTTCATATAAATATTATATGCCCCCTTTAACCTTTTAATATGCCCCCTCTAACATTTTCGTATAAATTTTATATACCCCCTTTAACCTTTTAATATGCCCCTCTAACATTTTCATATAAATATTATATGCCCCCGTTAACCTTTTAATATGCCCCTGTAACATTTTCATATAAATATTATATGCCCCCTTTAACCTTTTAATATCCCCCAATAACATTTTCGTGTAAATATTATATGCCCCCTCTAACATTTTCACGTAAATATTTTTAAGTTTTAACTATTAAGATATGTGCGGGTTATTATGTTTTATTACAATGCCAAATTTCAAGTTTTCGCGTCAAGCGGTTTTTGAGAAAAACGGCTATGACGGACAGAAAGACCAACACGTGAGTGATCTTATAACGGTTCCCTTTTTCCTTTTGAGGTATGGAACCTTAAAAAGACTAATGTCAAAAAACGAAAAACTCGATTGAACAAGAAATTAAAAGGAAAACTTAAAAGTCTTATCACTTAGTTTGTTGAAATCAAAATACCTCTACACGCTCCGCATGCCTATCTACTAAATTTGAAATGCAAATCTAGCAATAATATTTGTACAGATGTAATTAAGATGTAATTAAGAAACAGTTAAATAAATAAAATACTGTCAACATTCCTGAAACACTGATTTTTATGCAAGTTCGTACAACCGAACATCGAAATATGTACGTCGATTTATTGCTAACAATTGTCAATCTGTTTGGAAATATACAGGAGAGAATAAAGAACAAGACCCCCCAAACAAATATGCGCTCCATAAACAATTGATTGCACTACTTTTCACTTTGCGTAGACGGGTAATGAATTTTAACGCTTCGGTTTTAATATTCCAAGCGGTACCATCTTTCCAGTGTGTGGCAAATGACAGGAACTATCGGACGCATACAACTGTAATTGTTATGCTTAACAGGACAGCTGTTAAAAGTAATTTTTTTCGGTTTAGCTTTACTATTTATAAAATGATCTAAAATATAATAATGTATGTCTACTGCATATTAATAATATTTTACGTTAAAAAGAAGATTATAATTGATGGCATAAATAAAATGAATTTGAGGGATTAAAACACCCGAGGCGATATAAAATTAATTGTGATTAAACGTTTTCTATGCAATTATTACACATGCCATTTTAGTATTATTACGATTTACAGTATACATTGGAAAAAAGTCTTGAAAAGTATTATTAAAAAATATTGAGAAATTATGGAGTTAGTGCTATCCTGAAAAACACCTTCGCGTTGAGCATATAGATGGTGGAATTTATTGTAAGGTTAGGTTTCGTCTAAGATGAAAAACGCTAATTATCTCTATATATTATTACTCAAAGGGTTTTTTTATCGGTACGCCATATCTCCCATAGTACTTCAGTAAAACCAATGATTGAGCTATCATTTTGAAGATTACCTTCACTGCTAATGGCAAAAAATAAACAAATGATTCAAAATAATTTGTTTAATCATTTTTTAATTCTCCATACATTATTTCTCAAGGGTGTTTATATTGTAAATAGCGCCATCTATTGACAATCTGTGTAACTAACATGTATTACCACTCGATGGCTTGCGAATTATTGGCTCGGGCCAAGTAGTTTTATTATTATTATTCAATATATACCATTAAGTACGACCAAAAAAGTGGAAAAAGTATCAGTGTGTTATTTTCGTTTTGTTTTACCATTTAAATTTGAGTTTTATGAATTACATCACAGTCACGATACAGTCACTTTTTCTACGGATGTGCAGAGGTAGATGTATCTATGTGAATTAACATTTGACGATTTGGTTCTTTCTGTTATCTTCTTTTTCAAGTATTTGTATTTCTGATAGATTTAAGTCATTTTCCATGACGGACGGAATGCCAGTTTTTCGTTCCCAGTTGGCCAGTACATTTTTATTTTTTATTGCGGACCGCATGTTACAATTTGTCTTTTTACATTTACAGATTAAAGGATCTAGGGTCAATAAAAAATCAATAATAACGAGCAATATCCGTTATGGAAGGTGAATGAGTCAGATTCAACAAACGCCGTTTAAAGTATGCAAACAATACTAGAATAACCAGTTGGCGCTTCAGCGGCGTGCGGGACGTTGGAGTTGTGGTTTGATGTTAAGTCCGTAGCGAATGGCTAAGTCGTTAGCGATTGAATCGATCAACTGGCAGTAACTTGACAACAAAACATCGATTATACACGTCATTTTGTGCCGTAATTGGTATCAGTTCCGACAGCCTGCACTCTGAACTCATTTACTGGACTTATGACATTGACTAAATGTTCTGCAATTACGACGTATTGTGTTTTTAAAATATTTTATTTAGTTTGCTTTGCTGTTTGTCGGTCTACTATAAATTTTCTAATCGTTACCTACTTCCCAATGGACTGTAGATTTAAAACTCGGCTCACATACTTGTTTACGGCGGCAATACATGGTGACGATGGAGATGGAAGTTGGGTAAAGGGATATTCTTTAGAACATTTTTTTATTTTCAATATACTAAAATACTTAATCAAGACAAGTGAAACGAGCCCAAACTGGATAGGTCCTTTTATATTTCTTGTTAAATATTCTTACTTTTTAGTGCAATGAACATAAGACCTTTTTTGGAAAAAATCTTTTTTCTGTTAAATATTTTATTATTTTTTTTATTTTAAAGCGAATATAGCAACGAGAATGAGTAATTATAAAAAAATCGACCTTGGTTTGAGAGCAGGTTTTAATTTTTTACCACCTTTGAAAAAAGCATACTTAACAAAAATTGAGGTGCGTGTGAGCGCATACGACAAACGGGTAATTATTTAAAATTATTAAATTTATTGTTACTAATTATACGAACTACTAATTTGTGGTTAGTAATAAACCGCTATTAATTTTTCCCGTAATATTTTCCGGTTTTACCGTGCAGCTTGAAGTTTCACTTTTAGATAACAATCAGGTACCTGTAGCTTGATCTTAATGAAATAAAGTTATTTTCCGTTACGAGATGTAGCCCGATGATAGGGTATTCAAACAACATCGGAAGGAAACGAATAGGCATACTGACGCCAACGAAGCGCATAGAGCCGCAACATAAACAAATGTAGAAAAACCTGTCAAGCACGAGTAGAACTGGCATTACGAATATTAATGTTTCACTGCACAATTATATTGCCTTCTATATCTTCCACAGACATAAAACCATAGTGTATATTTAAATAATTATGAGCTGGCTATAGTTTAACTTTCTTCAAGTTCTTTTTTTTCAAGTTAAATCCTCCTTTTTTCGTGACTTTTGTCTAAATAGTTTCGGAAATATTGGGGGGAGATGCTCTATTTTTGCTTATTTTTGAGAATTTTTTATAGAAGAAATTCAAAAGTCTGAAAAAAGATTTTTGTATTTTTCGTAAAAAGAATTTTCGTTACATGATATACACGGTGTCCGGGAATAAATGTCGGACAAAGAAAGATGTTATTCCTTAACTGAAAAATAGTTGATTGTCGTTAAAATAAGTTTAAAAGATGACTTTTTTTCAGAAAATTTAAAATAATATTCATAATTATTTGTTATCTTTTTCGTACATACGATACTTACGCACATTATGCAGCGCCGTTCGGGGGAATAACCTGCAAACAACGGCGAAGACAACGCCACTGAGCTAAACCCCCGCACTCTGGCCAAGTATCGGGTGTGCTAAAAATAGTTATGTGTAATATTTTTTGCGTTCAATTAGAAAAAAGACGTGTTTTACGTTTTGTTTCAACGACAATTTATTATTCCTTTATAACCAACGAATAGCGTCTTTCTTTGTTCGATATCTATTCCCGGATACCGAGTATAAAATGAATCCTCTTCTTTTAGGACCTTTATTTATCCTCTCTTTAATTCTTAGAAGAATATTTAAAAAGACTTAGAACATGGTGTAGAATGCAAAATACGTACGTTTATAAAATGTATTTCCTATGCAAATTTAAAGTTCGCATTGTTTTCTGAGAAAATCGACTGTAAATAATTAAAAACGTAAATATATTGTCTACTACATATTTAAAAATCGTAAAAACTTGGTCTAAACTTGGTGTAGGAAAATCGACTGTGAACAAATAAAATCGTAAATATATTGTCGTCTACTACATATTTAAAAATCGTAAAAACTTGGTCTAAATTTGGTCTAGGAAAATCGACTGTGAACAAATAAAATCGTAAATATATTGTCTACTACATATTTAAAAATCGTAAAAACTTGGTTTAAACTTGGTCTAAGAAAATCGACTGTGAACAAATAAAATCGTAAATATATTGTCTACTACATATTTAAAAATCGTAAAAACTTGGTCTAAACTTGGTCTAGGAAAATCGACTGTGAACAAATAAAATCGTAAATATATTGTCTACTACATATTTAAAAATCGTAAAAACTTGGTCTAAACTTGGTCTAAGAAAATCGACTGTGAACAAATAAAATCGTAAATATGTTGTCTACTACATATTTAAAAATTGTAAAAATTTGGTCTACATTTAAAAAAATATGACGTCTAGAATCATCGTTATAGTTCCCCAACAGCCTTTACGTGAGTTTTGAATATGTATTTAAAACCCTAAAATTTCCTAACTAGTATTTTTGAGTTCCAATACTACGGTTTATTGGTTTGCCAAATTTTACGTTTCTAAGCTGTTCCCCGAGACAAAACAGTTGTGACGAACGGACGGAGAGACACTTGAGTGATATTATAATGGTTCCATTTTTTGTTTTCAAGATACGAACTCTAAAAACATCCTTACTTCGTTATGTACAATATAATTGAAAATTTCGGCGAAATATATTTTTCATACCAAATTGTGGTTTTGGAGAGGCTCATCAATATATGAACCATATTTTCCAATGGGTGTATTAAAATAAATTGAAACTGACTTTTGCTGATAAGGGTGGAAAACAGCAATTTTTTCCCGAAAAATATCTCAACATTCGTAGAAAAAAATAATCATACACTTTGTTTTGTTTTCGTGCTTCAGTAAGTTTTATTTGACATCCTACGAAATCCCAATTCACCCCTGAAATTAATCCTCAAAATCAAAATTGAACTGTATTACAATATACTTTTACGTTCATGACTGTGCCACCATGCTCTAACTCTGTGCTAAATATCAACTGCTAAAAATGCTAATTTTTACGGTGAATTGTTTCCGAGAAAATCGTCTGTGACAGACAAAAGGACGGACGGACATCAATTATGCAACGGAACACTAAAAGTAAACTAATTTTGATTTTCCCTTCATTTATATTAGTTCTCTTCAAAGTAACTCCAAAGCTGATAAGCAAACAAACATTTTGTAATGAAATTAAATATGCTGTGTAGTAAAACCCATTTGCGGTTAGAATACGTGCTACTTTAGTTTGTTTTGTTTGAAAGCAGTGGTCGATTTGAATAAGTTATGCTTAAACTAGCCCACATATCGGCTAAGTGGCTCGCTAGGTAGCGAGACGGCGACGCGATAAGCGACCGGCGCGGCGGTGTCACGCGCCTTATCGCCGACGCGTCCCGCGCGGTTGCGCAGCGCCCGGCGCCTTCTAACTCGACGCGCCCCGAAGAGACGAGCAGTGTGAGGGTACAACCTATGACGCAGAAAGTATGAAACGAACAAAGGCGCTCGGTTAGAGAATGAAGTTAGCGGGAAGCGACAAAGAAACAAGTTAGAGAATGAGTTAGCGGGAAGCGAAAAAGATAATCGTCTGTTTCGCTCTCTATTTGCACAAAATACGGACACAAGAATTATTTGAAGTTAGAATTATGTGCATTTCGTATGAAGATGTGATAAAAATATCACTTTCGTTCCCACCATGAAGGTCGCTTTAACTCATGTACTATAAGGGGCTTCACAGCTGCATAAAACGAATAAAAAGTGGCTTCAGGTAGCGCCCACATGCGGTCCATAAAGAAAGTGATAGAAGAGCAAAAAATATGAGTATGAAAGAGATAGTTGTATAGAAGACACGGCAATTATTTAGCATCTGGGGACCATTTTTAAAGCTGTAATAACGTGTCTACTGTATATAACATTATTGGGTGTAACAATATTTGTTTACTGTCAGCAATGTAATACAAGGTTATTTCAAAATATTACTGTTAATTATAGATGTGTAGTTATATTTCTATTTAGGTATTAGGAAGAAAATCTGGGATCTTAATGAATACAGAGTTATCTCCTTCACCGCCATCATGTCTCAAATCACTGCACTCGGATATTTTTCTCTCTTGTATGGGCAGTCTTCAGTTTGCAAGTATTGCTTGTTGCGATGTTTACATATAATGTGAGATTTTAAACATAAACAAAACTTTTGAAATTGCAGCCTATTCGTAAGAACTGAGCAGTGTAGTAAATTACAGTATAAATAAACATATGTTACATCATCCGATATTATTGGCTATTGCTAATAATGACGTAATCATTACTTATAATCATTACTGGCCGAAATAATCAATTTGTCCATGACGATTAACAAAAGAAATATAAATCGCAGTGGAGTTCAACTTCAGTTTTCAAATTGAATATAACCTTTTGCAGACATGAAAATTGTATGAAGCAGAATTGAATCACCCTTTGTTGTAAAATATATTTTATATAAAACGTTTGCAGAATATAAGCAAGGGAACTTATTTAAAGTGGTACTAAAGATACGGCGCGCTGAGATATAATAGCTATAATATAGTACCGTATGCACTTTGCCTTTCACATCAAAGGTTGTGCGTATATGAATGTACTATTTTGTTATTTATTTTTTACAAACTATATTTATAACTTGCAACTTATTGAAATTATTTAATTTCAATATCGTACAATTTGTATAATTTTACATTATTTCTTAGTTATAAATATTATTTTGCAAATAAACGTCCTATAAACGGACGTACACTTCCCACTCTCTGAGCTGTTTCTCGTAAAGTCAAGTACAAAATCATATAAAAATGCATATAAACTAACTTGTAGAGAATTTTATGCTCCACAATTTTTGTGATAAATGTCTAACGACGGGCGATGTCTCGCTTCCTATATTTGAAAGAAAAACGATTTTCGTGATCTTTAACATTCGATATCTTGACTAGCGGAAATGGCATTTTATGAGATTTTTAGAAACCTATTTTTAGAAAATAAAAATAAAGATCTATGCAATTTTCCACTTCCTACTTCTTTCAGGATTGCTTATTTAGCTTTGCCACACATTACTTAGCAAATGTTTAGCTTTTCTAACTGTAACTGAATCAGAGTGAAATTAAATACTAAAAAATACTTAATACACAAATATAAAAATAACTTATTTACAAGTTACTGTCAGCAATATAAATACGAGAAACAATACTGTTTATAAAACTTAATCATGGTTTAAATATATTGACATGCGAGCTGTCGTGGTTGCGGGTTCCTACCCAGTGACATTAATTCACGTATTTTAGAAGTTTACCTCTACTCAATTACCTAATTGTTATGTACCTCCTTTTACCTTCAAAATAGTCAGGTAATAATATCTAATGCACATATGCACCACATACGGTCAAGACTGTTAGTCGGACTTACTGACAGTTAAAAACATATTTCTGTTTTTCCTTAACTGTCAGTCGAATTGGAACAAGAGTCTACTTTACCGACTGTACCCTATTGCACGGTTCAATTCCTAAAGTATCCATACAAAATACGTTTTTAACTGTCAGTAAATCTGACTGATAATCCTGACCACGTGTGGTGCATATACGGGGGTAAGTCATTAGTACCTACACGATTTTGAAAGTAAATCTATGAAACGCACGACGAAATTGAAACTGTATCCATAGGTAGCAAACCGAAAATTGACGAAATTCTATCTATATCATAAGCGTTTATTTATATTCGATAATTTTAATAGACATTGCACATAAGTTCTACCTTATGAAATACTTTAAGCTATGCAAAGAAAAGAGCACAGTTATTTATTGTGTTGACCGTGTTGTTTTTTTTTCTTTCAAACGAGGATATATTGTTCATCCGTTAAACAATATTTCCGTGATGCTGCGTGACTCACGAGAGATTTTTACCCGTCGCGCTCGTCTCGAATGCTCCAAGGTCGAACTGTCGCAGTGACCGTCGGTCGGCGACGTTACAGCTAGATTGTTGACGATTGAGTGCCGCGCCTTCGATGCATTCATTACTTTGCTTTGATGCATTCATTACTTTGTTTCGATGCATTCATTACTTTGCTTTGAAGCATTCATTACTTTGCTTTGATGCATTCATTACTTTGCTTTGATGCATTCATTACTTTGCTTTGATGCATTCATTACTTTGCTTTGATGCATTCATTACTTTGCTTTGATGCATTCATTACTTTGCTTTGATGCATTCATTTCTTTGCTTTGATGCATTCATTACTTTGTTTTGATGCATTCATTTCTTTCCTTTGATGCATTCATTACTTTGCTTTGATGCGTTAACTTGCCCTTGTTTCATAGATTCATCGAGTGGATTTTGCTCTTGTTTTATAGATTCATCCAGTGATTTCTTATATATATTAGGAATATAACAGGAAAGCAGTGAATGTAAGAAATTAATTACCTCATTGAAAGAATGATGTTTATGTAAACATTAACTGAACGGGACAATCAGATTTAGATAGAGGGCAATGCCATTTCACGGTTTGAAAACAGAATATAAGGGCTTAACTGATGACGTAGTTAGTTCACGTTAATAAACGTTTAGCTTTTTGCCCAGCCACCAGAAGGGTATGTTAACATCGGTATCAATATTTAAAAAAATTGTGTCCCAACTCAGAGACAAGCTTCAACATCTCGGACTAAGACAAGACATAAGGGTGGTTAGACCTTTCTTTGAAATACTAAGTTTCTGTCATAGGTTAACTTTGCGAAGTCGACATTTCTACAACAAAAGCCAGGTATTCAATCCTTATTCAGTAGATGCAAAAGACTTTCAATGAAATTATCAGGAATGTTGAAATATAAATATATCATCAAATGTAAAATCATTTTAGGTAGTCACATATTCCCAATTGAATGATTCCCAATTGTATGAGAAAATATTAGTTACATTAATCAATATTCGGAAAAGTTATATAGATATATATTTTTCGTTTAGGATATCTCAACAAAATAAATAAGCCCTAAAAGCTGTAAGTAGGATTTGTTTCAAAACTTTTAAATTTTTGTTTAAAAAATTACAAAACCTGCTATTGCTAACTGACACATGCCAAAATTGTTAAAAGACGCTAATCGTCCAAGAATTGCAAAGCATTTTCATTCTGCCTTCTTAAGAATAACGCAATTAATAATTTAAGG
Organism: Druceiella hillmani; assembly: GCA_039881145.1. Taxonomy (NCBI): domain Eukaryota; kingdom Metazoa; phylum Arthropoda; class Insecta; order Lepidoptera; family Hepialidae; genus Druceiella; species Druceiella hillmani. Next base: position 12,003,225 of record JAYKKI010000033.1, read on the forward strand.
AAATGTTTAATTCCATCTATCCTATGTACGAGTATTACAGGTCACAATTTGTTTAGTTCAAACAGCAACGAAACTGCATTCAAAGTGATATAGGAAAGTATAGCATTCAGAAAGATACTGAATATTGGTTAATGTGACTAAAATTAATTTTCGTCATTTTAGGTAGCATCATATTCCCAATTGAACTGAAAGAGATTGATGAACGATCGAAAGAAGATGTTGATGAACGAAACCTAGGTCGTGGTAAAGAAATTAAATAAAGTAGAAACAATACTATATCACGTAGTTTCATATAATTATGGATAATGAATTTCTGCAAAATTAATGCCAAATATATTCAACATTGATATCCACCAACTGCTCTCGTGTAACTGTGTTGGAGCGTTTTTGTTTATAGCAACATGTAGTGAGTTCATACTTTCTTTTAACAAAAAGGAAACATCCCTCTAAACTATCTTGCGGTTCTTAAAATGTTCCATTGTCATTAATAGTTTAAGCTATTGATGGATAAATAAGCACCCGACGACATTAGTGGCGATGGTCAAAAAATTGCTTGTCGATTGAAAATTCTATCGATATTTGCATGTATAACTTCGACGACTGAATTCGAGTGACACAGCCTCCGGATGCCGACGTCATACCTAATTCACTAAGCGGTTTGCAAGTGAATAAACTATATAAGGACATACAAGAATTAAGATATTTAATACTCTTCTCGCCCTGGAATTTTAAATTCCAGAATTGGAAACCCAAACCTCACAGTAAACCTTTGTCAGTTTAGGTTAATTCTAAGACTACTTCTAAACTAGTAAAAATAATGGACATCACAGTTTATACCCGATAATAGGGATTTATGATGCCTTAGATAAAAACCGTATTGATAAAATATCAATTGAGTTTCAACATGTAGCGTTCGTGAAGAATCAGAGCAAGACACTAACTAACTCATTTACTGGTTTTTAAGAGGTTACCACAAACAAGTTCAAATTTAGATGCATTGTATATCCAAGCTTAATTTCATAAGTACATAAAATTGACTAAAGATGAATTGAAATTGCTTTAGTCAAGTAAGCGGATCTTTTAGAGTTGCGTTGCACATCCAAGCTCAATTTCATAAGTACTTAAAATTGACTAAAGATGAATTGAAATTGCTTTAGTCAATGGATCTTTGAGAGATGCGTTGTACATCCAAGACGAATTGAAATTGCTTTATTCAAGTAAGCGGATCTTTGAGGTCATTTCAGACTACAGATAATTTAGCACACACTGTGAATCACCATAAACCACTTGTACACAAGAGGCATGTGTAAAGAATTAATAGGAAAACCCAACATACGATTTTATACTCGCGTATCGTTTACTGAGATAGCTAAGAAAACCTAATGTTTCGTGTGTTACCTGTGTTCCTAACTTGAATAACACCGTAAACTAATTTAAACCTCCACCCCAATATTCACAGCCCGCACTTGCCTTCTTCGTCCAATTACCAAATACTACTGCGTCCAATTATCAAATAAAGAAAAAAGCATTCAGACAGCACCTACCCTCATAAAAATTCGCGAGCGATGGAATCGACGCGCCGCGGCATAACGACATTGGTGGGGATGCAATCGGCTCGGCGCCGTCGATCTCACGCGGCCGATGAAAGTTTCCTTATCGGATATGTTAATGCTGCGTCGACCTGACTTCCTTTTATCGTACCATACAGGAGGCTCATTACTGACACTGTATAGCCACTATTCAATCATTTGCCCCTTTGTGAACGGAATGTACGCACTGAGAACGTAAAACATATAATTATGTCTAATTCAAAGACATCGTATAAATGTTATTGCTATGGGTGCGACTATTAGGAAAACTGTAGGTGTACAAAACTTCACACCTATAAATAAAAGTAATGAAGAGTATACGAGTGTGGCTATGAACGGAGTAATAGGTGTACAAAACTTCACAAGTGTGAATAAAAGTAATGAAGAATATATGGGAATGGTTATTAGGAAAGCGATAGGTGTACAAAACTTCACAACTATGAATAAAAGTAATGAAGAATTTATGGGTGTGGCTATCAGGAAAGCGATAGGTGTACAAAACTTCACAACTATGAATAAAAGTAACGAAGAATAAACAGTCATATGTTTATTGAAGATTTTATAATTGTTTGCTATTTTACCATAATATTAAATAAAAATACATAGTTAAAGTTATAAAAAAAATTAAAACTTTATGGTTGTAAGAATGATGTATGATTATGTTAAATATATATTGCGTTGGCTAATAAGAACTCGGGACTCAGGACTTTCCTAAAAAGGTTGTCAAAAAATCCGAAATCCACTTTTATTGTAAGTTATAAGTAGAGAAATGTACTCTCGCTTAATGGCAGTTGGAACCAAATCTTCATAGGTATTACTCAAAGAAAGTGAGTCGTACCCCTTTGAGAAATTTATCAACAATTATTGATATCGAAACTTAACTTCAATTAACTGAAACAGTTACTATCTGGTGATGAGAATGTGAGTTTCATATGTTAATCACACACATCAAATTTATGCCTTAGTGCAGCACGAACAGAAGTTACCGTGCCTGAACTGAATAGCAGAAAGGTAGTACTGAACTGTCGTGGAATATCAAGGACGTTATTCTTACGAAGGGACCTATGGTAGAGTGCAGGGTTTACTCGCGGCGATTAAATTGGCTAGCTACTAAATTAAGTAGTCAACTAGACCACAGACCGCAAAACATTCTCGTCATAAATTACAAGACTTGGATTGGTAGCCTACTCACCTACATATGAGACCATGCGCATAATCTTGATCCTTTACATTACTTTATACCCAAAATGAAAATATGTGTTTTATGTTTTTTGGCAACTAGTGTTATTTATTTTGCATTATTAAATTAACGTTGATATAACAATGATGTCATCTGTCAATGATGGTTTGAGCATAAATGTACAGAATAAAAAAATCGACAGTATGGTAGTCCTTCAAAAATATTTTTTTAAATCTAAATCACCATATTTTTTACGCAGAAAGTTTATTGTCACTGTCCAGCAGATGGCAACAAATCATACAGGTAGATAACGTCACATTTAGTTTGATTTTTCCAGAACAAGTCGTGGTAAAAACTTGCTTAAGATACAAGTAATCAATATAGTAATACGAACACGCTGTATAGCAATACGAAAGTATCAATAGACCACAGTCCGATTAAAGCCGCTGGTCGCAACGAGTTCTAACGGCGCGGAGGTCGTAGTGCGGACTCCGTCTGGTCATTAGCATAATCGTTAAATCCAACTGTGTCGGAAGAGGAGTAACCATACATCGCCGTGATATTTATGTAGACGAGGAAGAAATTAAATCTTACATCCATTATCTGCATAATAATAATCGCCTGTGAGACTTTCTGAAAAATGTAATTATAGCAATATATTTTATTCGAAATTTGACAAGAAATAACTTCTGTCATAATAATACACATTTATTAACATAAACAAAAGAGTCGTGTGTCTCGTTTGTATATTTTTTTGTGTATTAATACATTCTTCTTCTATTCGGTTTTAGGATTTTTTTAAATTCCTGAATTAGATAAATCATCATTTTAAATTATCTAAATGAAATGTTTTTAAATTATAATTTTCATTGAACATATGCAGAACATTTTAAATGCTTAATATGGTTAAAAATTTATCTTCAGAAAAAGTAACAATATTTTTAGTTTTTAGGAATTTAAATCACGGCTGCCAGATTCACTTTTTCTTGCATCATGTCAAATTTGCAACATATTTTGGGTATATTGTATTATACATATTTTTTATTTACCTACTTTTTGTCAGAATTTATGGTGACTGAAATCTTTAACTGGAACTTCGTGACAGTTTCTTTTGCTAGGTTGGCTAGAAGAGATTTCTTTTAAACCGATAATTGTATTTACAACGATATATATATATATATATATATATATATATATATATATATATATATATATATAGATATAGATATTTAAAATATTGATGACGCAATAAATATTAATAAATTTGGTTTCGACAATAATATAAGTTATTCGAATTATTGATTCACAATTAACCAATCTATAGGCATATTAAATATGTATCACAAGTCGAGGAAGACTTGATTTAAATTTGAATAAAATTATTAATGAAAATTTTGTTTGCAATTGCAGATGGACAGCGGCTCGGAAGCAATGGAGCTGCGGCGCGAATTGGACACTGTGCACCGCGCGCTACAGCTGCAGTCGGCGTCGGTGCTGCGCCACAAGCACCGCGTGGTCGAGCTGACGACACGACTGGCGGCTCGTGACGCGCGCCACGGTCGCGAGCGACGTCTACGCGACGACCAGCTCTCGTTCGTGCTCCGCTCCCTCTATCTCCTTGAGGCGCGACTTAAGCGCGAGCAGAAGGACGTTCAGCGCAAACTAATGCAGAAGGACGCGATCATCCAGATGCAACAGGAGGAAATTGTGCGACTCAAGTCTCACAACGCCTATTGCAAAAACTGCCAACAGGTTCTCGGCTTCACCAGCGAGCAAACCAACATCGAAACGGATCCGGAATTTCAGAGCCTCGACAGTACGGATTCGCGGTTACACAACGGCTTCACTCGAAGCTCGTCATATCACGAGAGAACTCTGCCCTCTGCCTTTCAAAAAAACACGCGGTTAAGCAAGAGCTTTCAACTGCCGAAGCACGACACGGCTTACATAAACACTAGCTCCAGCGAGGAAGGAAACCATCGGCAAGATACGGTACTCTCGAAGGGGACGTTCATCAAGAACAAGCAAGCCTTTGTTCGAAAGGACGTCACAAGGAGATCGCGTAAATTTTCCGGTCGAAAACATAACAGCGCCTACCTGGAGACGATACAGAAACGATATAATAGCGTAGCGAACAGCAGCAGTGCGGAAGAGTGCATAAGAGATTCGGACTTAGGTTACGACGCCAATAATTGTGACAAGGACGACACCGCTGACGAGATAACTAACGACATCGAAAGAGCTTCGTTAAGAATCGACCAGTTGATTAACCAAAGGAATGAGAATGTAAAAAATGCTGAGGCAACCGAGAAAGACGGTGAAACTGCGAACGGTGTAAAGGCTTTCGCGAGTAGAATCGAGAGGCTTCACGGTATTAAGAGGCACGTCTCTGAGGATATCATAGCCACAAATAGGTCCGCGTTCCTGAACAACGTATTGAGTAACGAACCAACCGAAAGCGAAGACAAACCTTGGTATGCGAACATTAGTGACCCCGAGCCGGAGTTGGAAAGTAATTATGCGGTCAGGGGACAATTGAGCTATAATCGATCAAAATCGGCAGACAATCTTTTGATTGGCGCTTACAGCGAAGGCATTCTTAAGGCGGAGGTGGTATCCGCGAAGAACGAAGTTTTGTGCAATAATATTTTAAAACATAATATGGAGCCGAGAAACGGTTCATCCCGATTGAGCGAAACGAGTCAGCCTCGTGACGGTTGCAAGTCGCAATTTGGGCGCGGACAAGTCGAAGTTCGTAACGATCCCACCGAGAATTGGTACGCGAGTACCAGCGACCAAGATGACGGTCCGTGTTGTGAAATTTACAAAAATAATCCAGTTCTGGAGTGTGTCAATCAAATACTGTTGCAAAATTCATTGGACGAGAGTAGCAACGATACGTCCAAGTCGAGCGAGGCGCCCAGCCCGCGCGCTTCCAGGAAGCGAGTTCAATTTTCGACGCTCAACAGCATTTCCTTTGACGAAAGCGTAGGAAAGAACGGACAGTGTACTAACCTTCGATCTTCCCTGCCAGAAAAAAGGCCGTCCAATAAAATTGTTAAGTTTAGCCTTGAAACCGCTTCCGAGCACAGCTACGAAGTACCAAACACAGCGGAAGGGTACAACTATGAAGTCCAGAGTATTTATAGCAACGACTACGAACCGATTCTGACGAAAGGAAAGGAACCGGCGGGCCAGGAAGCTTCTCGGCCGGTTCCCTTGCCGCGAACATCGGTCGCAGCCATCGCAAAGTCCATCATTTCGGCACCGCCCATTAGAGGATCGTTCGTCAAGAACATAGCCGCTACCATCGAGAGCAGAAATAGTATGAATCATTACATCGACATGGAGTCTAAGTACGACGCGGTACCGATGAAAGTTGTCAACAGGAGGAAGGTGCCCCGTACGCCGCCCGCCTTGCCGCCAAAACCAAAGAACCTAGTATCCAAATTCAAAATCGAGAACGCGACCGCGGCGAGCGCTGAGCTGAAGCCGGACTCTGGCACCGTTGTCGCGAATCAACGGCTCGCAGAAGTTACGAAGAATAATAAGACTAAGAGCACATCCGTGGAGCCTGATTACTGTTCCATTTCAGAGATAAATGTTCCAGTTGTCAGCAACGGAAGGAGGGAAAATTTGCTCACGCAGCCGAGCGTCGAGATTCACACGGAGCAGTTCGTATGCCCGAAAGCCAGCGCGGCGAAGGTGGCCACCATAGCGAAGTTGCACAATAAGATCAGCGACAAGGACATCCCACGCCTGCCGCAAGTCACCGAGATCATCATACCGGACGACGAGGATCTCAAATTTGGAAACGGCGACCGGTTCGTCCGTAGTAGTTCACTGCACGTAAATAGTACAATACCCAAGTTGGAGCCGAGAAATTCCATCCAGATGGGAAATTCCGTTTCAAGTATATTAAGTGAAATAAAAATGCACAGAACTCCAGATAAACACCTTACAGATAATTCGCCTAAATGTAGTTTGAATTCCGCTCAGAAAGAAAAAGAATGCGAGCGAAAGATATCCACCGACGATTCTGATAAGTTTGATTTATCGCAAAACTTCGAAGAATTTAAAATCGACGATTGCGAATTCGACAGTATAGTAGCTGAAGAATACAGAATTAGTTCTGGTACCAGCGACAGTGGCAACTCTGACATTGTAACTGAGGACATAAACGCGAATTTAGCTCTCGAAAGTACAACCCTAAACGCAGACCTTCTGAAAGCCGACACTAACGTTAACAATAACTATAGGATCGAATTCACTGCAGACGTCGACCTAGAGTTAATGAAAGACGTGACAAGTGAAGAAAAAAACCATCTAAAGGAAAGTGGCTTGGTAAACAATAGCAAAGTATCGCACAACAATAATTGTCCCAAATTGTCGAACAAGCCGGATTTATTATCGAATATCGATAACGTCGAAACAGATTCTGTGAGAAATTCCGATATAGAATCGAGTAACTCCTCAGGCAGCAATAGCGGATCTTACAACACTGTGAAATGCGAGCCGGGGATGCTCGCGAAGAATGCTGAGACGGCCAACGCACTGCGCAAAAACGCCTTATCGTTTGAAATTTTTCTCGAATCTTCTGGCTTGAGCTCGAAATCGATATCCGGCGCGCAAGGACAACTGAATTCGGTGCTGCTGCCGGCTCGGCCGCCGAATTCGAATCACAAGAACGTGTTGAAGCCGAAAGACGTTAAAATGAGAATGAGAAATCAAATGGCGACGAACAAATTGACTAATACAACCGCTATAAAATATTTCGAGCCATACTTGTAGTTATAACACCAATTGCATCTTTCGTCGACACCTTCCCGGTAGACGCTTCGTGAGACGCAAGCTGGGGAAAGCTTTTTCTTAAAAGACATACTAGTTTTTTATTAGAATGTTTGTAAATATATCAGAACAACTTTTTCCCAATTCTTCAAGCATTTAATTATGTAGTTTCTGCTGGTTCCTCCGAAGCTCGTGCCCCGACAAGGTGCTCGAACGCTGTAATTAGACGTAATGTCATAAAATATTTTTTAACGAAAGTTAATAGCAATTAAAAGTTTTAATTCATAATAAATAGATAACACTAATTGTTTCTCAATGTCGTATAAATGTTATTTAAATATTTATTTTGTTTATAATGATGAATATATTTAGTACGTGTGATTGATTGTGAATAGCAAATCGTGTGTGACTAGTGAAAATATTCCGATGTGCATTACTATTAATATGAATAATTAAATTTGTTGTTTATAAGAAGCTATTTTGTTATTATTTTTCTCCCCTGTTTAGTTACATTATTAGTCTAAATATTATTTCGCTTTAATTTTGTGTACAGTGGATCTGATCCATCTTTATTTCCCGCATTTGTCTGTTCTTTATTTCCTGCGTTTGTCTGTTCTTTATTTGCTGCGTTTGTCTGTTCTTTATTTCCTGCGTTTGTCTGTTCTTTATTTCCTGCGTTTGTCTGTTCTTTATTTCCTGCATTTGTCTGTTCTTTATTTCCTGCGTTTGTCTGTTCTTTATTTCCTGCGTTTGTCTGTTTTTTATTTCCTGCATTTGTCTGTTCTTTATTTCCTGCTATATTTGTCCAGTTTTGCTATCGATCAACTTTTGATATCGATCATGAAATTATTCGGTTCCAAAAGCAATTACTTCAATATGGAAAATTGTCATGGTGGGATGCCTAAGGGTTCATCCCTTCATTTTTTCTTTTTAATTTTTTCTTTCATTTTCTTCTTAATTATCAGCGAGTTTGTGATAGTGATTATTCTGTACACAAATGTCGTAAATAAGGAAAATTAGTTTCTTTTTTTTATTTATATGATGTATAGCTAATTTAAAGAAAGAGATTCCAAGCATCTATATACTAGAACTTCCAAACATCTATAACTAGACTGTTTACAAAAATTTGTCAAATTGAGGAAAACTGTTATGATTGTGGCATTTAAAAAAATAAATAAAATAGCTCTAGTCGTTCAAACGTTTTCAAAAATATGCTGGGCTATTGCTCTTTTATTTTAAGGTTCAAACCACACATTTTACTAATTCTTAGAATTAGGCTGCATCGACCAAACACTGAACAATGGCCGCCGCGCGCCGAATAAAGGCCGTCGCTCCATAACCACGCAAATATCTCGCCAATTCTTAGAATTAGGGTACACAAAACGAATTAAGAGGGGTAAATTTTAGTTTTAAAATAAACAAATAAAACAAGATTTTTGCTAAAAATAATTTTCATGTTCAGAATGAGATCCGCGATTTCTAAAACAGGCGCAGCCTTTCTACCTTCTGTATTAATTATTTTCAATTGCCTCTACAGCTTTATGGCTAATTAAATTATTTTAAGTTTTAAGAACATGTATGGTTCGTTTATATCGTTCTTCAATTATATGTACTATCATTCTTTCAATTATCTCACCAATTCTTTGAATTAGGGCGCACAAATATAACACTAACAATAGCCGTCATGCACCGAACAAAGGCAGAGCCCGAAACCAGTCGGAGGAGCAGACCCATTAGTCGAGTAACAAATGCCGTTGGGAATAGACATCTTTTGCGAATTCGTATTAAGTTTACACTGGCAAAGAAATATCAACAAGAGAAAATCCAAGTAAAGATAACCACGATAGAAGTAAGAAAAAGAGCACGTACCTGTATCAGAAATCGCGGTGCTCGTTTTGAAAATGAAAAATAAATGATTTTAGCAAAAATATTTTTTTATTTGTCTATTTAAAAACTTAAAATTGATCTCCCTCAATTTGGTTTATGCACCCTAATTCCAAAAATTGGCCAAAGAATTATGGAGCAGTGGCCTTTCTTTGGCACGTCATGGCCATTGCTCGGTGTTTTGTTTGTGCACTCAATGTTAGAATTAACATCGGACAAGAGGTCTGCATCGTAAATACAAAAATAAATAACCAAGTATATTTTTAAAAAGGTTTAAATGATTAAAGCTATATTTATTTATATTTTAAATGCCACAATGAAAAGAGTTATTTTCAATTTTAGAAACATTTGTAAATTTAAATTATCTCTAGAATTTTTTTCTGATGATATAGATGCTTGGAATCTATTTCATTAAATTGGTTATACATTATACAATTAAAAATATTGACTTACCAACTGTTACTTGGACTCTATTAGGGATTAACTGTAAAATTTTGGATTTTTCAAATGAAAACCTTAAAATAACAATAAAAAAAAATTTTCAAACTTCGTCGAAATGACATGTATGGCTCAAAATGCTTTAAAAGGCTCAACGTCTTACAACTTTGCATCGGGCTTTCAAACAGCCTAGATTTTATCTCAATAAAATATTTCCAAAGCTGAAAAACAGACCAAAACTTAAAACGGTCGAAAGAAAATTTACATTTGCTTTAAAGCAGCGGTTACACAAATCAGGTGTAACCGCTGCTTTAACTGATACTTAGCCATAAATATATCCGTGACATCAAGTACAGTTGTAAAGTTGAATACAAAAGTATAAAAGATTTCAGGGTTCTCTTCGATACCCTGAAGAGAACAATGGAAACCGATTTTCGAAGTTCGTGGTGATTCCGAAGTTATTCAAGTTCAAAGTAATTTTTTTTTTTGCAAAATGCTTATCATATTTCCACATTTTCCATTCTTTTAAAAAATGTCATTCAATATTATCAAATGAAAAAATCTAACTATCTTTTCTGTAAAACTAAAAACTGTTCAAAGTTTACAATGGAACATACGTTTTTATCTATTTCGTAAATTGGTTAATGATTATGTAATAAGGATTAAATAATCCTCAAGCGGACAACTGGTTTTTTTTATTTTTCAAACGGTCTTAATATTTTCTTTATGCAGAATTTCTAAAAACTGGGTTTCACTGTTCTCTGCAGGATATTGAAGAGCCTACCTTTCCGCTGTTTTATCGTATTCAACTGCCTGTATGTCAACAACCCTATAAAACATGTGGATTTGACCGTTCGACCTTAAATTAAAACTCTTATATAATATGGCGTTACGCAACCGTACACCTAAAATCAATTAACAAAATTCGATAGTTTATTCACACAACTAGTTGTAAGTAGCTTGTAATTTGAAACATGATGTATTTAACTGACGCCGTGCCGCTTTGCTACCGGTGCCGATAAAGGGAACCACTAAAAACAACAACCGCGCGCCGTTGCCGTTTTGCTAATGTCAGTAACAATCTTTGCTAATATCCCACCTGAAGATGTTGTAATACAACAAAACCTACTAATTAATATTATTAATAAAAATTTAATTTCTTTGGTAAATTATTTTTTTTAATTCTTGGCGTAATTGTTTATTTTATTCTTTTAAAGTACTTATAGCGGCTAATACTGACTGGGTTTTCATTTAATGTCAAACGGTCAAATCCACTTTGTATGCAAGGCATAAGTAACTCTGTAGGAGTAGGAGTACTGTATATGGAGCGCACCAGGGGTAACAAAGCACGGAGTGGCATAGGGTGCCACCTCGTATTTACTAGCCACCTCATATTTACTACCCACGACTCTGTCAATGTGAAACCTTACATAAAAATAATAAATACTAAACTTAAGAAGTTTGGGAGGTAATCACACTGGACCTCATAGTCTCACTTCACCAACGAAACTCAACAAGCAACCGATTGCTTAACTAGCAACTATGCAATTTTCAGCAGTGTGGTGGAAGTTTATAAGCGGTTGCTAGTTAAAATAAACCATATTTAGAGGAATACATTGGAAAATTAGCAGTTGTAAGTTGCTTGCGTATGGATTCCATATTACGATGGAGTCTGATCAACAAACTATATTTTATATACACAAAAACTTAAGCAGCGCAAAAGTTCATTTCCGTGGCCGTTCGCCAATCACAAACGAAACGAGGTTCCAGGTTTTTATCTCAGACGCATTTCCAGTATGCCGAACCTTGGCGTTGTCCCGTATAGTTGCCTTTCCTTTCACTATAGCATTGTAAACACCTACTTGCAATATTGTGAACATGTGCGCGGATTTGTGACACGTTCTGATTTTATAATGGTTTAATTACGTTATGTATGAAGTTCTTGCTCCCAGCAAACTACAAATTAATTCAATAGTTTGATCTCTATAAGCAGTAACCTTGTGTTAGAAAAAATATTGCTATGAACAAGGTCGGGTAAAATAGCATGACACTTTAGAAAGGAATTTCGCCTCGTCCTATGCTCTGAGATAGAGCTTGGGTGTGTTTATGGCTTGATAAAAATATGACTAAGCAATGCAATTGCATATTAAATATCTATTAAGCGCTAAAAATAATTAGGAGGAAAAATTTTAAACGTTTCTGTGTAACAGCTATGATAAGATTACATAAGGAATGAAGCTATTATTATAAAAGCAAAATTTGAGGTACATTAACATTTTACTGCATTGCGGCATTGATCAATATACACAGACAATCTTTCAAAGTAATGTTATTAGGGTAACGAAGCAAGAACTATAAAATGAAGCAAAACATTGAAAAATCTCGAGAACTCGCACTCTTAGGGATCTGTATAGATTTACCAGTTATAAATATTTGGGGTACATGGCATTTCCATTAAACTGTTTACAAATATAAATTTTTCACGACGTATGTATATTGCTTGATATATATTTTACAAACGTAAAACGTGGGTTATATTTCAATAATAAAATATCTACGATAATCGATAGTCACTATTTCAACAACCTTTGTGTAGGATTCTAAATTTTCTCATAATTTTAGGTTGAGTAGTTATAATAATATGAATGGTATATTTCTTTGCACGTTTTTCAGTATATCTCTGAAGAAATACTACCTAAAATTGTAAAAAAACTATTTTTATTTTTTTTATTTTATTTAATTATTTCTAAGACCCTTATTATTAGCCCTTTCAAACAATACCCCACATTACGTTTAGAATTAAAAAAACATGTTTTACAGTAATTAATTTGTCCCGGTAAATTTCCATATAAATATATTTCACTCTTAGCTATTGATATAGTACGGGTTAACATGCTTTATTACTATGTCAAATTTCAAGTTTCAACGTCAAGCGGTTTCTGAGAAAAACACCTATGACAGACACGTGAATGATTTTATTCCGTTTTCCGTTTTGTGGGAGGAACCCTAAAAAACTTACACCCATATACATGGATAAGTTAACCACTTGGTTAACCAGTTGGTTAACTTATCCGTACCCATATATGTCAAGTGGGGCCGAAACATTTTTTTACCTATTCCATTGAGTGGGATATCATTGGATAGACCTTCCAAAATGAAATTGACTTTTCAATTACGATTTTCTATTTTTAGGTCTCCTTTGCGAAATATTTAGATTGAAAGTGACGTTGAGATATAATAATTTCGATTAATTCCGCCAACAATTGGGTATTTGACTAAATTTTTTTTATTTCATTAATCATAATTTCAAGGTACAAGCTGATGAAGAGTGAAAAATTTGTTTAATAATCTTAAAAATTGACCGAGTTATAAACATTTAAATTTAACCTTTAGAGAAGGACGGTAATACTGTGTTGTGAAGTAATTTTTAATATTGCACATTATATTCTACAAGAGGAAAAAGACAGGGATATACCCAACTCTATCCGTATCTTCAAATTTAGAAGCCTATAACTGGCTTATTTTTCAATCAATTTTTGAATTTTTTTCAAGACTGGTTTTTAATTAACTTATATTTTACAATATTGTACGAAAAATATCAAAATTTACAATGAGTCAACTATCGTATTGGAAGAGACTTAAGCAACTGCGGAATCTACTTGATGAGTGTTCTAACATAAACTTTATCGTTTTTTTTTAATATTTCATCGACTAATTCGAATAAATATAATTTAGTTGCACAAACAACAAGTGAATATATATTTTAATGATATACCCGGTGTACAGAATAACAATCACGTCGTGAATGCAAAATTCATACCTTTTATAAATTTTATAGATACTATAATTGATTCAGTATTTCCCAGCTGATGATTTGAAGGAAAAAGTCGTTGTTAACAACTTAGCCACTAAGAACCATGCGCATCACCATCTGTGAAATCCTTGCTGTAATATTTTATTACCTATTCGAAATTTTTACTCATACTCCTAATTAAAAATTCTTATCTTAATTTGTCTTAATGAAAAAGTCTTATTCGTTTGATTGTGAAATCGAAATTTTTATTCGTAGTCTTAAATAAGAATGTTTATCCGTTTGATTGTGTAATAGAAATTCTTATTCATATTCATTTAAAATTCCTATTTGTTTGATTGTGTAATAGAAATTCTTATTCATATTCATTTAAAATTCCTATTTGTTTGATTGTGTAATAGAAATTCTTATTCATAGTCTTAAATAAGAATTCTTATTCGTTCGGTTGTATATACGAAATTCTTGTTCATTTAAAATTCTTATTTGTTTGATTGTGTAATCGAAATTCTTGTTCATAGTCTTAAATAAGAATTCTTATTCGTTCGGTTGTATATACGAAATTCTTGTTCATTTAAAATTCTTATTTGTTTGATTGTGTAATCGAAATTCTTGTTCATAGTCTTAAATAAGAATTCTTATTCGTTCGGTTGTATATACGAAATTCTTGTTCATAGTCTTAAATAAGAATTCTTATTCGTTCGGTTGTATATACGAAATTCTTATTCATTTAAAATTCTTATTTGTTTGATTGTGTAATCGAAATTCTTATTCATAGTCTTAAATAAGAATTCTTATTCGTTCGGTTGTATATACGAAATTCTTATTCATTTAAAATTCTTATTTGTTTGATTGTGTAATCGAAATTCTTATTCATAGTCTTAAATAAGAATTCTTATTCGTTCGGTTGTATATACGAAATTCTTATTCATTTAAAATTCCTATTTGTTTGATTGTGTAATCGAAATTCTTATTCATAGTCTTAAATAAGAATTCTTATTCGTTCGGTTGTATATACGAAATTCTTATTCATTTAAAATTCTTATTTGTTTGATTGTGTAATCGAAATTCTTGTTCATAGTCTTAAATAAGAATTCTTATTCGTTCGGTTGTATATACGAAATTCTTGTTCATTTAAAATTCTTATTTGTTTGATTGTGTAATCGAAATTCTTGTTCATAGTCTTAAATAAGAATTCTTATTCGTTCGGTTGTATATACGAAATTCTTATTCATTTAAAATTCTTATTTGTTTGACTGTGTAATCGAAATTCTTATTCATAGTCTTAAATAAGAATTCTTATTCGTTCGGTTGTATATACGAAATTCTTGTTCATTTAAAATTCTTATTTGTTTGATTGTGTAATCGAAATTCTTGTTCATAGTCTTAAATAAGAATTCTTATTCGTTCGGTTGTATATACGAAATTCTTGTTCATAGTCTTAAATAAGAATTCTTATTCGTTCGGTTGTATATACGAAATTCTTATTCATTTAAAATTCTTATTTGTTTGATTGTGTAATCGAAATTCTTATTCATAGTCTTAAATAAGAATTCTTATTCGTTCGGTTGTATATACGAAATTCTTATTCATTTAAAATTCCTATTTGTTTGATTGTGCAATCGAAATTCTTGTTCATAGTCTTAAATAAGAATTCTTATTCGTTCGGTTGTATATACGAAATTCTTGTTCATTTAAAATTCTTATTTGTTTGATTGTGTAATCGAAATTCTTGTTCATAGTCTTAAATAAGAATTCTTATTCGTTCGGTTGTATATACGAAATTCTTGTTCATTTAAAATTCTTATTTGTTTGATTGTGTAATCGAAATTCTTGTTCATAGTCTTAAATAAGAATTCTTATTCGTTCGGTTGTATATACGAAATTCTTGTTCATTTAAAATTCTTATTTGTTTGATTGTGTAATCGAAATTCTTGTTCATAGTCTTAAATAAGAATTCTTATTCGTTCGGTTGTATATACGAAATTCTTGTTCATTTAAAATTCTTATTTGTTTGATTGTGTAATCGAAATTCTTGTTCATAGTCTTAAATAAGAATTCTTATTCGTTCGGTTGTATATACGAAATTCTTGTTCATAGTCTTAAATAAGAATTCTTATTCGTTCGGTTGTATATACGAAATTCTTATTCATTTAAAATTCTTATTTGTTTGATTGTGTAATCGAAATTCTTATTCATAGTCTTAAATAAGAATTCTTATTCGTTCGGTTGTATATACGAAATTCTTATTCATTTAAAATTCTTATTTGTTTGATTGTGTAATCGAAATTCTTATTCATAGTCTTAAATAAGAATTCTTATTCGTTCGGTTGTATATACGAAATTCTTATTCATTTAAAATTCCTATTTGTTTGATTGTGTAATCGAAATTCTTATTCATAGTCTTAAATAAGAATTCTTATTCGTTCGGTTGTATATACGAAATTCTTATTCATTTAAAATTCTTATTTGTTTGATTGTGTAATCGAAATTCTTGTTCATAGTCTTAAATAAGAATTCTTATTCGTTCGGTTGTATATACGAAATTCTTGTTCATTTAAAATTCTTATTTGTTTGATTGTGTAATCGAAATTCTTGTTCATAGTCTTAAATAAGAATTCTTATTCGTTCGGTTGTATATACGAAATTCTTATTCATTTAAAATTCTTATTTGTTTGACTGTGTAATCGAAATTCTTATTCATAGTCTTAAATAAGAATTCTTATTCGTTCGGTTGTATATACGAAATTCTTGTTCATTTAAAATTCTTATTTGTTTGATTGTGTAATCGAAATTCTTGTTCATAGTCTTAAATAAGAATTCTTATTCGTTCGGTTGTATATACGAAATTCTTGTTCATAGTCTTAAATAAGAATTCTTATTCGTTCGGTTGTATATACGAAATTCTTATTCATTTAAAATTCTTATTTGTTTGATTGTGTAATCGAAATTCTTATTCATAGTCTTAAATAAGAATTCTTATTCGTTCGGTTGTATATACGAAATTCTTATTCATTTAAAATTCCTATTTGTTTGATTGTGTAATCGAAATTCTTATTCATAGTCTTAAATAAGAATTCTTATTCGTTCGGTTGTATATACGAAATTCTTATTCATTTAAAATTCTTATTTGTTTGATTGTGTAATCGAAATTCTTGTTCATAGTCTTAAATAAGAATTCTTATTCGTTCGGTTGTATATACGAAATTCTTGTTCATTTAAAATTCTTATTTGTTTGATTGTGTAATCGAAATTCTTGTTCATAGTCTTAAATAAGAATTCTTATTCGTTCGGTTGTATATACGAAATTCTTATTCATTTAAAATTCTTATTTGTTTGACTGTGTAATCGAAATTCTTATTCGTAGTCTTAAATAAGAATTCTTATTGGTTTGGTTGTGTATACGAAATTCTTATTCGTTTGATTTATTTGTTTGATTGTGCAATCGAAATTCTTGTTCATAGTCTTAAATAAGAATTCTTATTCGTTCGGTTGTATATACGAAATTCTTGTTCATTTAAAATTCTTATTTGTTTGATTGTGTAATCGAAATTCTTATTCATAGTCTTAAATAAGAATTCTTATTCGTTCGGTTGTATATACGAAATTCTTATTCATTTAAAATTCCTATTTGTTTGATTGTGTAATCGAAATTCTTATTCATAGTCTTAAATAAGAATTCTTATTCGTTCGGTTGTATATACGAAATTCTTGTTCATTTAAAATTCTTATTTGTTTGATTGTGTAATCGAAATTCTTGTTCATAGTCTTAAATAAGAATTCTTATTCGTTCGGTTGTATATACGAAATTCTTGTTCATAGTCTTAAATAAGAATTCTTATTCGTTCGGTTGTATATACGAAATTCTTATTCATTTAAAATTCTTATTTGTTTGATTGTGTAATCGAAATTCTTATTCATAGTCTTAAATAAGAATTCTTATTCGTTCGGTTGTATATACGAAATTCTTATTCATTTAAAATTCTTATTTGTTTGATTGTGTAATCGAAATTCTTATTCATAGTCTTAAATAAGAATTCTTATTCGTTCGGTTGTATATACGAAATTCTTATTCATTTAAAATTCCTATTTGTTTGATTGTGTAATCGAAATTCTTATTCATAGTCTTAAATAAGAATTCTTATTCGTTCGGTTGTATATACGAAATTCTTATTCATTTAAAATTCTTATTTGTTTGATTGTGTAATCGAAATTCTTGTTCATAGTCTTAAATAAGAATTCTTATTCGTTCGGTTGTATATACGAAATTCTTGTTCATTTAAAATTCTTATTTGTTTGATTGTGTAATCGAAATTCTTGTTCATAGTCTTAAATAAGAATTCTTATTCGTTCGGTTGTATATACGAAATTCTTATTCATTTAAAATTCTTATTTGTTTGACTGTGTAATCGAAATTCTTATTCATAGTCTTAAATAAGAATTCTTATTCGTTCGGTTGTATATACGAAATTCTTGTTCATTTAAAATTCTTATTTGTTTGATTGTGTAATCGAAATTCTTGTTCATAGTCTTAAATAAGAATTCTTATTCGTTCGGTTGTATATACGAAATTCTTGTTCATAGTCTTAAATAAGAATTCTTATTCGTTCGGTTGTATATACGAAATTCTTATTCATTTAAAATTCTTATTTGTTTGATTGTGTAATCGAAATTCTTATTCATAGTCTTAAATAAGAATTCTTATTCGTTCGGTTGTATATACGAAATTCTTATTCATTTAAAATTCCTATTTGTTTGATTGTGTAATCGAAATTCTTATTCATAGTCTTAAATAAGAATTCTTATTCGTTCGGTTGTATATACGAAATTCTTATTCATTTAAAATTCTTATTTGTTTGATTGTGTAATCGAAATTCTTGTTCATAGTCTTAAATAAGAATTCTTATTCGTTCGGTTGTATATACGAAATTCTTGTTCATTTAAAATTCTTATTTGTTTGATTGTGTAATCGAAATTCTTGTTCATAGTCTTAAATAAGAATTCTTATTCGTTCGGTTGTATATACGAAATTCTTATTCATTTAAAATTCTTATTTGTTTGACTGTGTAATCGAAATTCTTATTCATAGTCTTAAATAAGAATTCTTATTGGTTTGGTTGTGTATACGAAATTCTTATTCGTTTGATTTATTTGTTTGATTGTGCAATCGAAATTCTTGTTCATAGTCTTAAATAAGAATTCTTATTCGTTCGGTTGTATATACGAAATTCTTGTTCATTTAAAATTCTTATTTGTTTGATTGTGTAATCGAAATTCTTGTTCATAGTCTTAAATAAGAATTCTTATTCGTTCGGTTGTATATACGAAATTCTTGTTCATTTAAAATTCTTATTTGTTTGATTGTGTAATCGAAATTCTTGTTCATAGTCTTAAATAAGAATTCTTATTCGTTCGGTTGTATATACGAAATTCTTGTTCATTTAAAATTCTTATTTGTTTGATTGTGTAATCGAAATTCTTGTTCATAGTCTTAAATAAGAATTCTTATTCGTTCGGTTGTATATACGAAATTCTTGTTCATTTAAAATTCTTATTTGTTTGATTGTGTAACCGAAATTCTTGTTCATAGTCTTAAATAAGAATTCTTATTCGTTCGGTTGTATATACGAAATTCTTGTTCATAGTCTTAAATAAGAATTCTTATTCGTTCGGTTGTATATACGAAATTCTTATTCATTTAAAATTCTTATTTGTTTGATTGTGTAATCGAAATTCTTATTCATAGTCTTAAATAAGAATTCTTATTCGTTCGGTTGTATATACGAAATTCTTATTCATTTAAAATTCTTATTTGTTTGATTGTGTAATCGAAATTCTTATTCATAGTCTTAAATAAGAATTCTTATTCGTTCGGTTGTATATACGAAATTCTTATTCATTTAAAATTCCTATTTGTTTGATTGTGTAATCGAAATTCTTATTCATAGTCTTAAATAAGAATTCTTATTCGTTCGGTTGTATATACGAAATTCTTATTCATTTAAAATTCTTATTTGTTTGATTGTGTAATCGAAATTCTTGTTCATAGTCTTAAATAAGAATTCTTATTCGTTCGGTTGTATATACGAAATTCTTGTTCATTTAAAATTCTTATTTGTTTGATTGTGTAATCGAAATTCTTGTTCATAGTCTTAAATAAGAATTCTTATTCGTTCGGTTGTATATACGAAATTCTTATTCATTTAAAATTCTTATTTGTTTGACTGTGTAATCGAAATTCTTATTCATAGTCTTAAATAAGAATTCTTATTCGTTCGGTTGTATATACGAAATTCTTGTTCATTTAAAATTCTTATTTGTTTGATTGTGTAATCGAAATTCTTGTTCATAGTCTTAAATAAGAATTCTTATTCGTTCGGTTGTATATACGAAATTCTTGTTCATAGTCTTAAATAAGAATTCTTATTCGTTCGGTTGTATATACGAAATTCTTATTCATTTAAAATTCTTATTTGTTTGATTGTGTAATCGAAATTCTTATTCATAGTCTTAAATAAGAATTCTTATTCGTTCGGTTGTATATACGAAATTCTTATTCATTTAAAATTCCTATTTGTTTGATTGTGTAATCGAAATTCTTATTCATAGTCTTAAATAAGAATTCTTATTCGTTCGGTTGTATATACGAAATTCTTATTCATTTAAAATTCTTATTTGTTTGATTGTGTAATCGAAATTCTTGTTCATAGTCTTAAATAAGAATTCTTATTCGTTCGGTTGTATATACGAAATTCTTGTTCATTTAAAATTCTTATTTGTTTGATTGTGTAATCGAAATTCTTGTTCATAGTCTTAAATAAGAATTCTTATTCGTTCGGTTGCATATACGAAATTCTTGTTCATTTAAAATTCTTATTTGTTTGATTGTGTAATCGAAATTCTTGTTCATAGTCTTAAATAAGAATTCTTATTCGTTCGGTTGTATATACGAAATTCTTGTTCATAGTCTTAAATAAGAATTCTTATTCGTTCGGTTGTATATACGAAATTCTTATTCATTTAAAATTCTTATTTGTTTGATTGTGTAATCGAAATTCTTATTCATAGTCTTAAATAAGAATTCTTATTCGTTCGGTTGTATATACGAAATTCTTATTCATTTAAAATTCTTATTTGTTTGATTGTGTAATCGAAATTCTTATTCATAGTCTTAAATAAGAATTCTTATTCGTTCGGTTGTATATACGAAATTCTTATTCATTTAAAATTCTTATTTGTTTGATTGTGTAATCGAAATTCTTATTCATAGTCTTAAATAAGAATTCTTATTCGTTCGGTTGTATATACGAAATTCTTATTCATTTCAAATTCCTATTTGTTTGATTGTGTAATAGCAATTCTTATTCATAGTCTTAAATAAGAATTCTTATTCGTTCGGTTGTATATACGAAATTCTTATTCATTTAAAATTCTTATTTGTTTGATTGTGTAATCGAAATTCTTATTCATAGTCTTAAATAAGAATTCTTATTCGTTCAGTTGTATATACGAAATTCTTATTCATTTCAAATTCCTATTTGTTTGATTGTGTAATCGAAATTCTTATTCATAGTCTTAAATAAGAATTCTTATTCGTTCGGTTGTATATACGAAATTCTTATTCATTTAAAATTCTTATTTGTTTGATTGTGTAATCGAAATTCTTGTTCATAGTCTTAAATAAGAATTCTTATTCGTTCGGTTGTATATACGAAATTCTTGTTCATTTAAAATTCTTATTTGTTTGATTGTGTAATCGAAATTCTTGTTCATAGTCTTAAATAAGAATTCTTATTCGTTCGGTTGTATATACGAAATTCTTATTCATTTAAAATTCTTATTTGTTTGACTGTGTAATCGAAATTCTTATTCATAGTCTTAAATAAGAATTCTTATTCGTTCGGTTGTATATACGAAATTCTTGTTCATTTAAAATTCTTATTTGTTTGATTGTGTAATCGAAATTCTTGTTCATAGTCTTAAATAAGAATTCTTATTCGTTCGGTTGTATATACGAAATTCTTGTTCATAGTCTTAAATAAGAATTCTTATTCGTTCGGTTGTATATACGAAATTCTTATTCATTTAAAATTCTTATTTGTTTGATTGTGTAATCGAAATTCTTATTCATAGTCTTAAATAAGAATTCTTATTCGTTCGGTTGTATATACGAAATTCTTATTCATTTAAAATTCCTATTTGTTTGATTGTGTAATCGAAATTCTTATTCATAGTCTTAAATAAGAATTCTTATTCGTTCGGTTGTATATACGAAATTCTTATTCATTTAAAATTCTTATTTGTTTGATTGTGTAATCGAAATTCTTGTTCATAGTCTTAAATAAGAATTCTTATTCGTTCGGTTGTATATACGAAATTCTTGTTCATTTAAAATTCTTATTTGTTTGATTGTGTAATCGAAATTCTTGTTCATAGTCTTAAATAAGAATTCTTATTCGTTCGGTTGTATATACGAAATTCTTATTCATTTAAAATTCTTATTTGTTTGACTGTGTAATCGAAATTCTTATTCATAGTCTTAAATAAGAATTCTTATTGGTTTGGTTGTGTATACGAAATTCTTATTCGTTTGATTTATTTGTTTGATTGTGCAATCGAAATTGTTATTCATAGCCTTAATTAAAAGTTCTTATTTGTTTTGTTGTGTATTCGAAATTCTTATTCATTGTCTTTTAAAATTCTTATTTGTTTGATTGTGTAATCGAAATTCTTATTCATAGTCTTCATTAAAAATTGTTATTCGATTGTGTATTTTTTATTTGATTGTGTATTCGAAATTTATATTCATAGTCTTAATTGAAAATTCTTAATCGTTTGATTGTGTAATCAAAATTATTATTAATGATCTTAATTTGAAATTCTTATTCGTTTGATTGTGTGTTCGTAATTCTTATACATAATCTTAATTTAAAATTCTTAGTCGTTTGTTTATACATTCGAAATTCTTTATTATAATCTTAATTTAAAATTCTAATTTAATCAAATTAAACGTATTCCAATAAAATTAAAGGTATTCGAAATTCTTATTAATAGTCAATTAAAATATTCTTATTCATTTTTAGTATATATTCGAAACTCTTATTAGAAGCCTTAATTAACAATTCTTATTCTTAGGCTTAATTGTTCATATTCTTAATTAAACACTTTTTACTCATTTGGTTACATATTCGAAATTCTTATTTATTGTGTAGTATCCTTGTATTTTATGACTACCACGAAAGTAATCTTTTGCAAGTAAGGTTTTCAAATAGTTAAAATGCGTGTCGCAACACGAAAAGAGTATGGTTACACAGTTGGCCCTTGAAACGGATGATAAAAATTAACCGAAACAAACTGAAACAAAATATTATTTTGATATGTATGAAGTAAGCCCATAATTTATTTTATCAATTTCCCCTATAATTATCATCCCTTATAATTAGCAAAAATATAATTTTTTTCAATATAACTTTTAACATTAAACACATAATATACAAAATTTGTAGTCATGAATTAAACAAAAACATTAATAAAACGCTATACAAAGCTAAGTGAAAAAGATATAAATTAAAGGTGTTTTGTAACATTTATTATACAACATTTATCGATAGCAAAATAATTTTTCAAATATATATTTCTTCACTAAATTAAGTGGCTTGCGACCTTTGTAAATATCGAGACCGTCATTCATTATAGGTTTTATTTCAATTGAAAAAAACGATAATACTTCAACTCTCGTAAAGTGCATCATCACGTTACCGACATTTATAATGCGCCGATAATAAATGGTTCAATATTTATAAGTCCATGTTCGCAATAAATCTGCATTTTTTCAAATTAATCTTTACTTCTAAAAGCTTTCGACATCTTAGTGTAACAAATAGAACATAAGTAAAGTTATAAAAAACTTGTTCTTTCATTTATCATTGGACTGGTCGGATGAAACTAATTAAAAAAAGCAACTAGCATATGTACAAAACACAGCTAACAACCGTAGCAATTTGAAAATATAATATACAACAGTTATGAGCTTCTTAATTAATGGCAGGGACAAAGCGGACCTCTTTCTATCTCGTTCACTCTCACGCTGCCATACTTTTCAGAGCACTGTCAATTGTATTTTCATCAATCAGGCAATCTTGGCTTAATAACTTGCAGTCATTTATTTTGTCTCTAAACATTGTAGCGGGTTTTTTTGAAAATGGTTCCATGACAACTTACCTGTGAAATCCTTCTCACAGCCTCAGCCAAAAGCAATTTATTAATAAATTCTAAAGGCAATTTAGTTCTATCAGCTCGATATGAAAATAGCAGTTCATCTCCATAAACAGCCATTCACATATATTTCCATTATAAATTTTCAACTAACGTATATTCGTTATTCGTATGGACAGATATTCGTTGAGTTAAATGGCATACTTCAAAATATGTGGCAGACAATTCCTCTCCAGTTTCATCCATAAGTTTAATAAATGCTATTTCTAAAATGTCTTTAGTAATGTTTATAAAAGATCATTCAGAGTTTTTGACTGATGTGTGCGTGGCTGGTGAGCATAAATCAAGATACAAGTTTCGTGATATTTAACTTCTTGTCCTATTAAGTCCTGAGGAGTTTTAGTAAGACTGCCATTAAAGTCCCAAGTTAAACAGTATAAACTTAACGAAGGTAGTATAAATTTATAGAAGCAGTATAAAATTGTTGACCATTTTTGTTGACCATTTTTGTTCGGTAAATCTATGTTCAATTTGTACAAACGCAATTGTGGACCATTTTTATTCGGTAAATCTATGTTCAATTTGTACAAACGCAAAAAAATACACTAAAGCGATGCATTTTTAACCATAAATAAAGTGCAGAAAGTGGATGCAGAAGGCATGGTTTTATGGGTTAGGATGAATGAGGGGGATGAAAGATATTTATCGGTTGCAGCTTAAGACAACATCGTTTTTTGTGTAACTAATAATACGCAGTAAACAAAATTGCAAACAGTAAGTGTCACATATATTTTTTACACAAATAAATTTTCAGCCCCCGGTCTAGAACGCTCTCGCCGTTAATATCGCTTCACGTATTTTCGTTCTTGCCCTTTTAAAATGTGGTTATATTGATATGGGCTATATGTAGGGTTATTTTGACATGAGCTATAATTTTAGTTACTAAGATTTCTTTCGTAAATACGAAATTTTGACAGCGACTTTAGCATAATTCCCCCAAACCCGCGGTTTAAGATAAACACTTAGCAAATTCTCATCACATTATTAAGACAATAATTATAATACTTTAAATTTAAAATTTTGTCTAATTCATTTTCTGTATCAATATTTATTTAAGAATTGTATGGTGACAACGTGAGACATATTTTCGACATAGCACTGAGACTTGATGTTGGCAAGTACTTTACACCAGGTAGTTATTTCTACATTTCTGGCCTTTGGCTATAAGTTTGCGCCTCTTTTGAATATCTTGTAAGTACAAAGAAATTGACAATTTCATACCTCAATATTAAATCGAAAAACATGTTTTATTATTTTTCTAAAATTTTTATACTTTTTATTGACTGAATAGTCCGACAGGAACTAGCATTTTTTCACAATAAATGTTTTTGGTAGGATTTCATCTCTTTTTTAAAGCTGAAATAGAAATTATCCTTTTTCAGAATCTTTATTGTTTTACAGAATTAATATGGAACAGACATATAACTATCAGTGTCAAATTCCATGCTAAAGTTCTTTACATTTGTGGCAACTAGGATCGAAACATACTTTATTTACTTTGAAATATACACTGTGTTGCTGGATACAGAAAATTTGAGTCAAAAGACTGTTGAATATATAGAAATACATCATTTTTATTATAAGGGGTGGATAACAAAACATGAAATACGTAATGTTTTAGTAGTTTAGAACATATTAGAAAAAGTTATCGAAGTTGTACGCCTTCAACATCTCTTATACAGTAACCCCAGTAAAGGTTTTGTCCACAATTCTGAGATCTTCAGGAAATTTTTTCACAGTTTTATTATTTCTCATATAATATATATAAATAACACTATCTATGCTCCAAAATTTAAGATTTTAGATACATCAGAAGCGATAAATAGATTTTGATGATCAGCTAATAAGTGAGTGCCAGAATTAAGACTTTGCGAGGTACATATTCACCCAATAAAGCTAGATGCGTTAAATTTGTTGTATTGTATATTTTATTGCATTTCCAAAATATCTAAAAGTGATTCGATTTGGTTCCTATAGAAAGTACACATCTTGGCCAGCGCACTCACTACCCTGCGTTTGGAGGGCGATTTAAACGAAAAGTTTATCTTTCTGTTAAAGTTTTGTTACCATTAAAATAATTTTTGAAGATATTGTATGGATAATTCTTGTAAGTTGTTATTTATAAGCAT
Source organism: Druceiella hillmani (assembly GCA_039881145.1). Classification (NCBI taxonomy): domain Eukaryota; kingdom Metazoa; phylum Arthropoda; class Insecta; order Lepidoptera; family Hepialidae; genus Druceiella; species Druceiella hillmani. Next base: position 12,029,316 of record JAYKKI010000033.1, read on the forward strand.
GTTATAAAGATTGGTAATAACAATTCTGTATAATAATGATAATATGATTTAATCTCATGATAGAAGTGAAAACTTCTAATTTAAAAAAAATATGTATATATATATATATATATATATATATATATATATATACATATATGTGTGTGTGTGTGTGTGTGCGTGTGTGTGTGTATATATAATAAATACAATGATGTTATACGATAGCTATTAGTTCGGTCAATTAGGAACGATGTAGGTTTATTATTTTAAGATACAAAAACATACGCGTATTGAATTAAATGATACCCAAATAAAATACGAATCAAAAATAAAACGTATTTTTTGAAAGATGTACTCCGTGTTAGTTAGTGAACTCGCTTGGCTGATGCCGAAGGGAGCCGAATTTACCTGTAAGAATAAAACAATTGATTTATGTAAATTGAAATATATTATAAATACCTTAGATCCAAATTTAATTAAATATTTTAAAAAATGTGTATAATGCGTTTAAAAAACTTGGCCGATGTCGAAAGGAATCGAGTCGAGCGAAACCTAGGTCGTGATGAAGAACTTAAAGAAAGTAGAAATAATACTACATCACGTAGTTTCATTTAATTGTGAATAATGCATTTCTACAAAATTAACGCCAAATATATTCAATAACAGCAGTAACGCCTATAACTATTACAGAAAAAATCGTTAAAATAAAAAGGAAGAAGCTAAATAAGTGTATGTAGAAACCTTTTTACCGAAAAAATAATATATTTATAATTAAATATTGATATTATTATGTGCGTTATTTATATATCGTTTTTATAAATAAAACTAGTTCGGTTTTTAAAAACGTTATCATTTTATACGCATGATAATCTTTCACATAAAACAATTATGAATCTTGTTTTACGTCGTTTCATTTCACATTGCTCATCCCTAATATAAAACTTAATATAAAAATCGCAGTCTGTCTGTATTAGATCGCAAATAATAGGTTTATTTCTCTAATTAAAGTTAATTTAAATTTATTTCTAACATAATTCAGTGCAATGTCTCTGGTAATAGTTAAGTCTATATTAATTCCAGTGAAGTGCAAATATCATGAACCCGGTACCGAAAAAAGTGATCAAACTACTTTTGAATAGTGACAGAAAGCACAGAGACTGATAAAAACGTTATTAACGCGAAGTTTACGTCAGGCCGTTACTCAATGAGTCATCTTTAGTTTTAACATACATACGTTAGCGGGTACAGCTGATGGCACTTTTTATTTTAATGCTTTTTTAAATTTTTATTGCTTTTTGTTTGCATCGTTTGTAAATATATAAATAATAATACTCATAACACATTAATATTGTGCTTAAATTAAAATCCTAACAATCAAAGAAAGGTTTCTTCGAAGGGTTTAAAAAAATCATGACATTTTATATCAAATTATATCGTTTGTCATTACGGTTAATCCATTTCAATTGTGGTCAATTCGCTGTTTCCATTATATTCACTGCGTAATTTTGGAGTGAAATTTCTTTGGGCGCGATGAGCCCTAATTTATACACGGTCCTAATTTTACAAACGGAATTTTATACAATTCTTTGGGCGCGATGAGCCCTAATTTATACATGGCCCTTATTTTATACACGAAATTTTATACACTTCTTTAGGCGCGATGAGCCCTTATTTTATACATGGCCCTAATTTTGTCCATGGCCCTTGTGGAACAAACAAAAATGGTGCTCACTGTCGCTGTTTTGTACATTAGGTGTGTCAAAGTAAATTATCAAAATCTTGTCGATTTATTTATCTATTTATGACTGATTTGTTACTAATTTTACATGCACTACATCCATGGTGAGACTAACAACATATGTACTTCATTTATTTATAAATCTGCAATGTATCCGCACATATCGCTGTCATAAATATAATTAATATTTGTTTAACTTTAAACATTTTGGGTGCGTCATTTGTACTGTGGAAAAATGTTAATCCCAGCTTATTCGTATAAACAATTTAATATCAAGGCCAGAAATGCCGCAAAAACACTTAAGTTAACTTAAGTTGTATGTAGAAAATATATACATTTTGAATAAAATTAAACAAATAACGTATTACCTAAATAACCTTTAAGCCCTAACTATAAACAAATTACATTCGTTTTTAAAATCGAAAAAATAACCAACACGAGTTCTTCATACAACGACACTACTGAGATTGCACATTGTAATGGTTTAAATTACACAATTCAACTACGAGAAACAATTCAATATGGTAAAAGGAATTTTCATTACAATTCCTCATATAATGGTATGATGGCACCAAAAGTTCAAAATGTATTTCTACGTTTTTAAAAATACCTTTTGTTACTTATAATAAAAGTAATTGGCCTTCAAATAAAATAATCTTATTTAAAATGGTTTCTTTTGATACATTTTTTAAAGTTGTTTCATACTTAACCTTATTGTCAAATAATTTTCAATTACATTTTTTATTAATAGATATATGTGGCTATTAAGAGGGTCCTGCTCATATGAATGATTAATTAGATTATCAAAAAAATTATCTGTGTAAATAAATTGTATAATTTCTAAAACTGTTTTACTAAAAGTCGTGTTACCAAAATTAAAATTAGTTTTTAAATATTCTCTAAAATAACCTTCATATTTTAAGCATATACCAAATACATCTTTTGATGGATAAGTCAAAAAGCCCTTACCTTGTTTTGAGAAATCTTTACGACTTATAAATGACTAATTAGTTCGTGATTGTACCAAGGAATGTATACAAACTTCAAAACTTATATATTTTTTAAATTTTTTTAACCACGAATCCACCTATATATTCGGCAACCGATTTACTAAATTGTGATAAGTCTTCATAAGTGTCAGGTAGTAGATAGTCTGTCTATTAATACCGAAAACACGTCTTTAATATCAGAAAATTATCGTCCAATCGAAATTCCTTTCAAATTTTACAAATGATATTGCAGTATGCGTTTTGCGATGGAAACTATACAGGAAAAGAAGATCGTTTCAATTTCCAAGCAGTTTTCACTTTCATTCAATTTTAACTCTGTCTGACAAAGTAACCTTTTGTATGTAGATACAAAATTTCTGATCGTTCAGTTATTATTAAAACTAGAACATACGGCACTATACATGTTTCCAAATGGTCTTGTGATAGTTTATAAAAAGGTAAAAATTGCAAGTGGTCTTTTTAAATGTAGTCTAGGTATCAATATTTTAGACTTGCTATGTTTATTAAGAACCCGGCTAAACCTAAACGTCTCGTAGAGTTTATGGTAACGGTACCAGACTCAAATTTTAAATTTCTAAAATATTTGTACACTTGATCGATTTTGTCGAATATTTCTTGTTTGTTTTTTAAACCCAGAAAAAAAGCTCTTTAGAAAGGAAGTAAAAATATCAAATATATCATTAACGTTAGTAATAAACAGCACAGTGGCTTCAGAATTTTCAAATTGTGATAAATTAAAAAATTCATGGTAGTACTGAATGGCTGTGTACCTTGAAAGTAATTGCGCTGCTAGCATAACTTTCATTTTTGTTTGAAATAATTAATATGCCTAAATGTAATTTTGTGTAATTGCGTAGTAAAGATAAGTTCAATTTTTCTTCCATTTTCGTTCATTAAAACTTTTTTGTCACCAAACATATTTCTCACGTTTTAAAAAGTGTCGCGGATTGAGTGAAATATAATCATTTTTAGCTTTGTATGTGAAATATTGAGTATATGACTGTTTAATCATGGCTGTTTAAATTTGCGCCAAGTAAACTGGATATGTTAAGCTATAAAGCGATTCCTTCAAATGTAATTGCAATTACTACACATGCCGTCTAATTAAGTAAACCAAGGCAAACTTTCAGTAAACTTGCCTCTTGTGAAGCCGTAAAACTTCTTCCTGGAAAGAAACCAACTGGAAAATTCCAAGAGATAATCACAACCACAACAATAAATACTAGAACTTGATTTGCAATTTCTCATTCGTCTCCGTGCAAATCATTGCCTATATTAATGTAGCCAAAATGTGTTTTGCCGGCAAATTCAGTATATTCACTAACGATCATTTCATCAAAAACTATGCTAACAAATAATTATTGTTTTTAGCCACTTCTTTTATTGTATTGAATGACTTGGATGTAAAACACGGTTCGCAATTTATTCTCTGATATATTTTCTTAAATGTGTTAACATGAGGTAAACAAACATCAAACTTTTCACGGATGTAGATATAAGACCTTGGACTATGGAAATGGAGAGTTAGTGCAAATGTTCTAAGCTCTTTATTGGAATGGGCTGTTGTACCAATTTTTTTTCATCTACCCTATCTACTAAAAATTGCAACGTTTCATTACTGCATAATGTGGTAAGGTGGTTTAAGTTATCCCGAAAATCTGGACGTTTTTTGAATTCTTCAAGCACCGATTGTAGTGTTATAATTTTTTCTTCATTCTCTTGGATTTAGCCATCAAGTGCCTGATGTTCTGCTGCTTATATTTTCATTTTTTTTTACTTTATTACATTTAAAAATAAGCTTCTTATTTCTGGGCGATAATAAAGATGAAATATCTCTATATATATAAGATGACGTTGGTCTTTTTGGCATTAACTTTACCTGAAAACAAAAATTATTTTAATGTAAAAGACAGCTGAATCAATTTTATCTTAAATAGTTCATTATCATATCATACAAAACAGGTAAATATTTATAACAATATTTTAAATTAAATAAAAAGGAAACTTATTTTCTGTTTTAACTAAAAATATATACATGACATGAATTTAATATAGAGTCGTGATGTTATCCGGACAGGGTATAGAGTAAACGCAAGCTTGCACAGTGTGTAGCTTGTCCAATCTTTGTAAAAACACTAAACGTTTATAAGAGGCTTAATCGATAAAATATAAATTAGGATGTTGACAAACACCGGTACAAACTTTGCAGGCACTGAGTCCTTTTTCAAAATACGTTAATAGTGCAAAGAGCGCACAAAACATTTTCTATCGGAATGTTTACTACACACCATAGAATTTTTATGAAAAGTCCAGTTGTATCTATTTAGAATTCTTGTCCGTTTTTCTCGTCGTACAAAATTCGTTGCAAACCGGAAAAACATATTATTGAGTGATATTTCGAATAATAATATGGAATCCATTATTAAAGGATCGAATGCAAATTTCACTTTTTCACTAATTGCCAGCTTGTTTTGGAGTTGTTTATATACCAACACTATGTAAAACCAGCTCTTGTTTTAAGTACTGAATGATTTAGATACATTTAATTTTCTGAAAATATTTTTCTTATCTATTGCGTGATTTGAACCCACGCCTTTTTTGGTCACATATATCACTAAGCGATTACATTGAAAATAATATTAATAGTTTTTTCGTTTCATTTCATCTACTAATAATTTCTAGTAGTTCTAATAGCAATCTATATTTATTTTCACTAGTGAAAAATATCGATATAAACCCGTAAAATGTCATTTTTCACGGATACAATATCTCCTAATTATACACACAAAATATAAAAATAAATAATAAAACGTAAAATAGAACATATTTACTATGATATTTGACCAAGTCTAGTTAAAAGATAATTTAGCGGAAAATAAAGTATGTGCATTGCATTTACCTGTGAAATGTCTCTTTATTTGGATATGTCACTTCACAATCCAATACTGAGCAAGACACCATTGCTTATTCTAAAATAATATTGTGGAAATATTATTTCAAAAAACACAAAAATACGTCGAAGCAAGAAACTATGGGACACTTTTATTTGTCAAAATAGTTTTATTCGTTCACTTATTGTTATCTCTTTTCCACTCGAAGTAATGTCATAAAGAATATATTCTCGCTCGCACACTTTGTACGTCTATTTGTAATATATTAAGTCTATGGTCAGTATCTAGAGAGAGGTCATTATAAGTAACGAAAATGGTGCTTTTATAGGAAATGTTAGTGATAAACATAACGTCACGTTACGACAGAGTCCACGTGAATATATATATATATATATATATATATATATATATATATATATATATATATATATATACGTACTTATGAGTATAATAAGCGCTTTGAAAGACTTATGGAACATGGAAGAACATTCTATCGACTTCAGACTTTTTCTTTCGATAGTGCATAGCAAAGCGAATAAAACGACAAGTTTTTGAGCTCGAAATCCATTTCACCTTTGAATTACGCCACCGAAAAGTTTAAATTTATGTCCTACAAAAACTAAATGCAAACTTATTGGTTTGAAACTGGAAAAGCTGCAAGCTGTTTCTACTGATCCTTAATTGTATCTATAATTTTTAGTTATAATCAGTAAAATGTTTGCGGAGATAAAGGCAAAATCTGAATTGTTTGCTTTTATTGAATTTCTAAATAACCGTTATTTTATAACAATCATAACGTTGTTTCAACGCCTGTTGGCAAGAAAAGAATAGTCGATACAATACTACCAAAGTATTACCATATTGGTGACACTTCATACGTTTGTAATTTGAGAAAAGACTTTGTTCTTTTCTTTGTAACGCCATAAAAAAAAACAACTTAGCACTAAAGCACGTTCAAATGCCTAATCCCGAACGAGATTTGTATAAAACGTTATTTCTTGGGACGTAAGTAATTATCCCGCTGCTCGAGAATGGATATTTACTAGTCGTAAAATCACTAACACACGCATAGCGAAATGCTTGTTAGTACGCAACGAAATTATAGCCTATGCGCATTATATTGATCGCTTACATTATAACTAAAATTAAAATATGTATTTTATGTTTGTTTGGTAATCAATTTTATTTATTTCGTATTATTAAAATCACGTCGATGCAATAATAAGAAATATTAGTGTTATTCCAGTTTTAATTCGGATTTCATCAATTGACCAGGCCAGCTAACAAAAATGACTTTACAATGATTTTATTTTCCACATCCGACTTTATTGAGGCAGCTGAAGTTATTAATTGACAGCATTGATAATCTTGAACTACCAACAATATATAAGGCAAATGAAAACTCAAGAGTGAAATGAAGATTCAGTCTAAAATTATTTTCAGACTCATTAAAATCTTTCATACCATCAGCCCTAGATAAATTACAAACGATTGAAGTCTGCCTTCTCTTGATCCCCGTAAAAACACATAGACTTGTCTGATGAAATGCAAACATTTCTAATTAAAATTAAATATCTTTAGTTTTTCACTTTCAAAATTCACTGGTGGGATATGATGTACGATTTTTTAATTCGTTGGTCGAGAATCTACCAATTCTGAAAGCAAAGAGTTTTGATATAATTTCACTAATTGTGGTTCCATGTTATATTTTTAGAATTGATTATCTTTCACAATAAATTCAAATTTCAATTTATTAATACCAGTCCAGACCGCAAACAGGCAGACATCAAGGCCAGTGATACGAAGCTAACTTTGTATTTAATAAAACTACGGATGTTTTTATTGATATAAATTTTACTACAATCGTATTTGCAAAACTCAATTTTTTGTTTGTTTTATTGCGTCATCTAGATGCAAATTGAAGCTAGATAATGGGCACTTAATTTGTTCAATGCGTCTGCGTACTGGTCGTATGGTGTGGCTCCTAAGAAAGAAAATTCATTATCAATTAATAAACCGCACTCCTCAACGTTGATATGTAAAAGTGTCGCTAACTTCTAAGTGCAGTGATATTGTTTTATGCACGTTTTATTGGTGGTAAATCATTCCCATATAAAATCTGATTAACTAATTAAGCGCAATTTGTATTTCCACGTCTCTTGCACTCTTTGGCAAACCAAGAAGCTGTTAATAACTTCCGCCTACGCTCTAACCGAGGTGGACTCGTGCTACTACGATCTCGTACTGTACGTGCCTACGAGAGATATAGTATACGTTTCTTTATATTTTCTCAGAAACCATGCCATGAGAGACTTGAAATTGGCATAGTAAACATCTTATTAACAATTTTGTACTATTTAACCACATATTTTGTACTATTTAACTTTTTTATAATATTGATATAAGAATTAAAAACTGACTAAATAAAAACTTTAATTTTTTTAAATTTTATATGTGATAGAGATATCAATTGACTATTTCACAAATATTTTTTATATATTTTTTTATATAATAAATATGGTGTATATTTAAAAAATATGAAATTAAAAATTATCAATGATCGTTACAGTTTTCCTACAACATTTAACTGGGCTTCTAAAAAGACCTGTTTTCTCATAATTTTAAGTTCAGTAGCCTCGAAATTGAGACGGGGGACATTTTTTTTGGATATTTTCCAGTGTATCTCTATAGATATATAACCTCAAACTGTGAAAAAAATATTTATCAGACCCTTATAAAGGATTAATTGAAGTATATGCAAGTTAATAAGTTTTACTACCATGCCAAATTTTAAAATTCTACGTCAAGTGGTTTCTGAAAAAATTGACTGTAACCGACAGACGGATAAACACGTGAGTGACCGCATAAGAGTTCCGTTTTTTTCCTTTTGAGATATGGAACCCTCAAAACCTAGTAAAGAATAAGTAACTTACAATATTAAAATCACAATATATATATATATATATATATATATATATATATACACACATATATATATATACACACATATATATATATACATATATATATATATATATATATATATATATATGTGTGTGTGTGTGTGTGTGTGTGGGTGTGTGTGTGTGTGTGTGTGTGTGTGTAATCTATTACATAAGCATCATTCAACTGTAAATATAGTAATAAACATTGTGAAATAGAATATTTCAATTGCATAATTTTTTATACCTCGGCTAAGAATGATTAATCTTCCTCAAGAATATTCAGGAAAAGTATCGATATCTTGAAACATGCATGATTTTCTATGAATTCCTTTCGATGCGATACTTTTGTTACACTCTACATGAAAGCCGTATTCTTAAAATAACTAAAGTCATCCAGTAAAAAGGTCCCAAATACGCCTGATGTTTAAATATTTTGCAACGAAATACGTTAATTGTACTGCGATCAATACACGACCTATTTGCTAAATATCGTTGCGGTCATAACAATTATTACTAACGTTACACACGCATAACATAGAAATAATATATAACTAAAAATAATGCTTGCTATTAGTATATATTTTTTTCATATAATGTGTTTATAAGTACATGACGTATAAGATAATTTTAATGACATATTTTGTAACGTTAATAACGGTGTTTGCCCGTTGCATTTAAATACAATTACGCTTTGCAGTAACAGTATTTATATATACGGCCTCTAATTGGCTTTTAATTGCGTGCTAATTAATCTCGAAATTGATAGCGAGTGGGTTCTATCGTAACAACCACACGCGCGTTAAACAGCCAAATGTAAGACACGGTTTCGCCGTTTCAGCTTCTTCGGACGGTTACACAATAATGAAACGGATATTCTAGGCGATTAAGAGATATTATGATACCACTTTTTATCTGGATTTTCCAAAGTGAAGTTTCGAATTCTCATTAAGAATTTTTTTCGAGAAATTTAGTAAAAGTTTTCACTCGATATATTTCAAAACATTCATCGTCAGATGTAAGTGAGTGCCTGGCTGACTGCGCAACTTATTAGCGGGTTTTAGCACTTACGCTGTATTAATTTATTTGACAAATTTAATTATCTAATTGCTACAGGAGCAATCCCTTAACTATAAATTAGATTTAGAAAAATTATTTCGTTTATTGACTGCGAAATCTATTACAATCTAATCGTAATTGTCTATTACAATATAAAATAATAACAATAGGCTAAAAAAACAAAATTGATTTGAATTAAGATGAAAGAAGGAAAGGATAAAAGCGCAGAAGGACGAGGGTATACGAGAGTTGGGACTTTTCACTCGATCCTTAACATTTATGGATGATTTTATCCTCGTCGTAGGATTCAGTTCATTTCAAGTTTTCTGCTGGGCCAGTAAAGGATTTTTAAATTTCGTAATTCTCACTTAACCAAGGTTCACAAAGTAAGAGCTACACCAAGTACAAGGACGGGGTCGTGGGTGGTCTGAAGTAGCGACCGACACTTTATAATCTTAATAATTTACGCTAACGCTTCAGATTTACGACTCATGAGCAATATGATGAAGAAGTGCTGGCAAATTGTACCTGGATAATTAACCTAATTTGACTGCTCAGTTGGATCAGCTGCCTCTAGAACACTTACTTTCCACTTTTCTTACGACAAACGTTTCATCAAATCTAACGTTTCATCAAATGTAACTTAACATGATGTGTAATGAAATATTTTAGGTAACTAAACGTGGTGTGTAAAGAAATATTTTAGATAACTTAACATGATGTGTAATGAAATATTTTAGGTAACTTACCGTGGTGTGTAAAGAAATATTTTAGGTAACTTAACATGGTGTGTGAAGAAATATTTTAGATAACTTAATATGGTGTGTGAAGAAATATTTCAGGCAGCTTAACGTGGTGTGTAAAGAAATATTTTAGGTAACTTAACGTGGTGTGTAAATAAATATTTTAAGTAACTTAACGTAGTGTATAAAGAAATATTTTAGATAAATTAACGTGGTATGTAAAGAAAAATTTTAGGCACTATCTTTGTCTAGCGCTTCGAAGACTACGTGATAGAAGTGTAACTTCTAGGATAATTTCCTTTTGCTTCATTAAACGTAATTAAAAAACAGTAGTTCTAATGAAATACGTTGAACGTGTAGTGATGGCGGTTACGGCTTTACGAGAGGTTATGTTATAGCAGTATCGTCTCCATAGCCGTATTGACGAGTTTATCGACTTAAATAAATATACTGTAATATTAATGGGTTTTAGCATTTAGTGTTCCGTACCTCAAAATGGAAAAATAAACCCTTATAAAATCACTTCATTGTCCGTCTGTCTGTCTATCTGTCAAGAACCTTTTTCTCAGGAACGCGTGGAAATATCAAGTTAAAATTAATATCAAATACTTAGGACTACAGTCCCTTGAAGCTGTAAAATCAAACTTCTATATCAACGCAATAAAAAATACGGCCTTTCATGCCGCATATTTTGACACTCACAAAAAAGCCTATAGGATACTTCCACTTGACCTAGAATCATGAAATTTGGAAAGAAGCTGTGTTTCATAGCACAAGTGAAGGAAAAAATTATTAATTTATAGTTATATCATATATAAAAAATACTTTTTAAAGTAAGCGCCCGTGAAAAATATAGTAGACAATGCATTTTCGTTCTAAAAAATTGAAATTTTTTAAATAGTGTAACAGGAATATTATGTGTATATATATATATATATATATATATATATATATATATATATATATATTTATAAATATATATAAATGCCTAAATATGTCCTGAACCCTCGTAGTACGAGTTCCACTCGTATTTGACAGGTTTGTTTAAGTTACGGATGCTTTTTAAAATGTTTTTGTGCATTCTTGACTTTTATATGATTTTTCAAAGAATCCCAAAAATTATTGTTATCATTCAAAAAAGGAAAACACGTGTCCACATGAAACATATGAAACGAATACGTCCAAATTTTCTTATACACAATGAAGTTCGAATATATTGTCACTATTTATTTTCAAATTACCTAATAGATGTCGTCAAGATAGTGTTATATCATTTTTTACGAATTACTTCTAAGCGTTTCGTCAATACAAAATAAATTTAGTTTATATAAATAAATATCCGAACTTGGTAGGGACCCAGCAACGAATGAACAGAATGAACTAAAGGGCAATTAAACAATAAACATTTTGCACAACATATTTATACAATTAAACAATAAAAATTTTGCACAACATATTTATACAATTAAACAATAAAAATTTTGCATAACATATTTATGCAATTAAACAATAAAAATTTTGCACAACATATTTATACAATTCAACAATAAAAAATTTGCACAACATATTTATACAATTAAACAATAAAAATTTGGCATAACATATTTATACAATTAAACAATAAAAATTTTGCATAACATAGTTATACAATTAAGCAATAAAAATTTTGCATAACATATTTATACAATTAAACAATAAAAATTTTGCATAACATATTTATGCAATTAAACAATAACAATTTTGCATAACATATTTAAGCAATTATATAATAAACATTTTGTCAAAACTTTTATGTAATAAAATTATCATAACATAAAGCAATTATAAAATAAAAGAATGTGTCGATATATTTAGATTTAATATAAATTGTTTTAATATAAATTGTATAATCGAATATCGGGAATTATCACTGAAAGTGCGGAAAGAAATTAAAAAAACAGGCCCACTTTTTACTCATATTTGTAACGATCAGATTATCTATATATCTATAAACATATAATAAAAGAGTAACCAGAAAAAAATCGGTACACTAATTTTTTTTCAAAAAAGTAGTTACGACACGTTACGTACACGATACAGACCCTCGTTTGATTGTCTGATTGTATGTTAATCAATCACGCAAAAACTAATGGACCGATTCCATTGAAATGTAGTATGGTAATGACTTATCATCGAGGTCGTAATAAAAATCTTTCATTCTCACAAAAAAAAACGGGCCCGAGCAAGTGTTACACCAAGACTGTAATTCTACGAATGTTGATAGAAATGTACATAGTGACAATTAATTTAAAAATAATTTACGTTGGAGTATGAAAAAATAACAATAAATTATTTTTAACATCGAGTTAGCGGGGGCGTTGCAAATAAATTTTTTGACTTTATTAAAAAAATAAGACCTACAGACTTGAAATTCGGGATGAATATAATAAATATAAGTCAAAATAAACAAAAATTACGGATAAATATTTTTTTTTCAAGAAAATAGCCACTCACAAGAATTTGCGAAAATTATCGAAAAAATATGTCATGCTTTCAGAAAATAAAACCTACAGAGTTTAAATTTAATTAGTTAATTATAAAACCGGTCCCTACAGTTGTTACAAAAAAAGTGTAATTTATATTAAATGTTTTTTGAACAATAGATTTACAGACTTTATATTCAGTGTAATTTCGGTAGGAATATGAGATAATGCTTTTCTCATATTTTTTTTAATATTTATGTACGGCTGTTACGCGTGTAAAATATAAAATATCCTGTAGTAGTTTTGGTTATATTAAAATGAATAATCAGCCAGGATGTAAATAAATTTCATACAGTTATATGATGTTGTACCATGTTCAGCAAAACGAGCAGTCAGTGGCTATATATTGCATAAAATAAAACACGTTTTGTTTTTTTAAATAACGTATAAAAAAAGTCTTATGTGCTGCATAAATTTATAGTCATAGAAAATTTGATTGTGATTTAACCTATAATTATATATAGCTTGGTGATTTTAATTTTTTTTGCAGAATTGAATTAATTTCACATATTCATTGATTATTGAAATGACAATTACCTGGTTTAGTTAACGTATTTTGATACTGTGTTGATATTTTATTATAAAATTTGGATATTTACTTTACATATAAAAATCGGTTATTTTGGAAAAATAATAAAAAAATAAAATAAACATACATACAAGTAAGTTATAGATCAAATATTATACCCATTTTTTATAAAAAAGTTTGCTAACGCTGTGAAACATTTTTTCACACCCCGATATATTTATTGTTGTTGAGTTATTAATTGAATTCATACGCTGTGTTCAAAAGCATTTTATTGTAGTACAGCAAAGTATTTTATGTATACTTTAGTTTGAAGTATTAAATTGTGCCACCGATATTGAAGCAAACTTCTTTACGCACGCTTGACTTGGGGAGTAAGCTAGTGAATGCGTGACGAGAGCGTTACGAAAAGTGTGATCGGGCGAGGCGAACGGAAGTTGAGAGAGAGATATAAGTTAGTGAAGACAGAAAGAGAGAGCGAGTTACGTTTCGTATATTACTGTAGGGACAAGAGAGAGCGGTCCGAGCACACATTTTCTTTCTCTCTTCCTCTCATAGCCAGTTATGTTTCGTATACCTAAGACACAGTGCAAGCCTATTGTTTGTATCACACTGTAGGAGCAAGAGAGAGAGCAGTGCGCGCGCACATTTTCTTTCTCTCTTTCACTCATAGCCAGTGCATGAAATATATATATATATAGATATATATATATATATATATATATATATATATATATATATATATATATATATGCGAGTTTGCTAGCGTTACGCGAACGGTGATTTTTTTATTATTTTGTAATTTCATTTCGTTCTTGAACAATTTTATTAATTATTATTTTGTTCAATACATTAAGTATTCTACGTTTAAAGTGAATAAAATTGTAAATTCATTTTAAAGTTCATATTTTGTGAATTTGAAGTTTTACTTCAGTCGTGTGGTCTAAAGCACACTCGTTTTTTTAAGCGCGCTATTACATAGTTTTATCGGTTAAAATAGATTTCATTTATAAAATTACGCTGCTGATTGAATCCGCCATCGTTCACTTCAAAAAGTAGCTACTTATTCGTTCAGTTCAAATATGTCGTTGATTTCTTTAAGCGATTTCTTTTAATTTTATAAATTTTATACTAATTTAATTAATTTAATTTAGTCGTTTTTTTAAATCCAAGAGAGTTTTATTTGTAAATAATTAAAAAAAGGAATTATACGTCTTAATTTATATATTTTAAATGCAGCCTTATTATTGATCAGCTATTGGGATGATAGTTACTTGTATTGATCAGTAAATATTAAATTTATATTTATGTTTTAGCGTTTGATAATTTCGTCATAAGAAATTAAACTTTGTTTTATATGAAAATGCCTAAACAGAAGAAAAGTAAATTTTTCTCGAAAATTTCGAAAAAAGTGCAATCTATTAAAAATCTATATTTGAACAAGTGATAAACTGAAATTCAAATGTTTTTGAAATTTATAAGACTGTCGAGCAAGATAAAGGGTCGAAATTATTTTCTTTTAAATTACTTTACGCTCATATTAATGCTTTGTATTCTTCTAATGTTCAAAATCAAGTCATTTTCATTTCGTGACTGGGTCAAACTTCTATTTCCGTTTTATCGAACTTTTGGGAAAATTTTGAAAGCGATATTTATTGCGCGGAAATGGGTGGAGATTTCATGGTTCAGACCTCCTTGGCACCCGCCATGGAAAATAATGGGAATGCATCCTCACACAGTACCTCAAGGATGATGCAGAAATCTGTGTAATGACAGTTAACCTACTCACTAACTTATTCGCTAACCACTTTCATAAATATAATTAAAAATAACAAGGCCGAACTTGGACGTGAAAGTTTTTAAGAAAAAGAAAAAAAGACACTGATTTACCTATGTCCATACTTACATTTTTACTTTTTATTGTCTCACTGATTTTTATTAGATTAATATTTATTCCCAAAACATCGTGAAACTTTAGGGACACAACTCAGGTGAAATCACGTGCAATAGCTAATGAAATTGTATTTTCCATAATTAGCATTTTCCAAAATTCGTTCTTCTTTTCTAAGCTACATTTTTTTCCTAACCTCCTGTACATACAGCCTTTTTTAAATCTATCCGAAATTCCTTTATATACATCCTTATTTAAATTTATAACATTAACATTTAGATATACTTATATATAAAATCAAATCAGACCGATTAACTGATGAATCAAACATTAAAATTCATCTGCAAGAACAGTTCACAAAAAGTCCATAAAAAAGCGCAGGTTTGACATCACACGATGGCACAAACGGCTAGAATTATCAGCAGCAGCAGGCACACATTGCACAGGATTGAAACTTCTCCAGAGCTCAACGATTGTTCTGCTAAAACTTTACCGGTGGGTACTTCAAAAAGATGCAAAATCTTGTATATATAACAAAAAAATAGTTATCATGCAATCATTAGTTGCAGAAAGAAAACATTTAAAACGACATTTTTTTCCCATGTTTTTAATGGTATTCGAAAAATTTTACTTGTGAAATATTAGTAATAATCGCAGTTTGTAAAAATAAGAAAAAAAATGCTAATACTAAAAATATACCTTGTCATACAAGGAAGTTAGGCTCCTTAAAATTAACAAGATCCTAAAATAACAAAATCCCGAATAACCTGATGCTAAATCAATAGAAAAATAGAAGTTGGACGAAAAAAATTCAATAGAAAGATATTTCATAAGAGAAAACTTAATATAAGTGATAATTCCTTTAATCATGTTTTTTCTTAAAATTTTATATTGTAGCATTTACAAAGTTTTGTAATAATATCATCTTATTAAAACATTATCATAAAAAAAAGTATGTACGTAAAATACTTTCAGAAACTGGTTTTGTCTGGCAAGAAAAACATTTAGAATTTTAGATTGCATTCTGTTTTTCTCTGATTTCATTGTAAGTTTCAGTTCTCTGTTAACTTCTATCCCTCGTATAGGAATAACGCTTTCTGTCCATACTTTCTACCAGCGTAGCAAGGAAAAATTTCACGTTGGCTTCGGTCGGTTATATGATCTCTTGCAACTTTCCCAATTTTAGCGCATTGATAGACGAAATTCTTTATTTATTTCTTTCGACAAAACGTGAGTGTGCGTGCGTGTGTGCATGCATAAACATACGAGTATGAGTGTGTGTTTACGTTTGTGTTAGTACCATTATGGCTAAGTTTTAATAAATAAAATTTCTGAAATCACAAACCACGAACAGTCACGTATCTACTTTACAGTATATGGTATCCATTCTGTAAAAGTTTACATTAATGCAAAAATTTCAATACACCTTGGAACAATATTTTTTTACAATAAATATGAGAGGGTACCGTTTGTGGAGCTAACTTGTTTCTTTGGGTTTCTAAATGCCAATTTACGATGAGGCACTAAGTTCAAACGACATCAAAATGAACAAAGAAATGAGTTCAAAGTCACGACCTACCAAACAGTCCAGGTCATAATTCATACACTTAAATAGCACTTGAATCAGGATAACTTTGTATACCTGTTCCTATTATCTCTAATATGTAACTTGAAAATCGAAGTTTTCGATATATCCCAATTTGATAATTAATTTTCCAAATTCAACAAGCCGGAACTAATCCGAAAGTAGTATGAAAACAGAAATAAATTTTTTTCTCGCCTGAAAATGGAAATGTATTTTAAGATTTCGTTAGTTTTCTTTGAATACATATATACTGGGAATATGTTTTGAAATAATTAACTCAAATAGGTGCCCACTTATTTGCATTAAATAACTAAGTTACTTATTTTTGAAGTCAGTGCCAGCACTGTCGTCCAAGTTAAAAAAATTAATAATTTAAATTAATTTATAATTTAAATTTAAATCTTTAACTTCTAATGTACTTACAATACTAAATAGATTCGTATTTATAATATAAATATTATTTACATTTGTTTAAATTGATCGGCGGTGCTGGCACCGACTTCAAAAATGAGTAACTTAGTTATTTATTGCAAATAAGTGGGTACCTATTTTGAGTTAATTATTTTTTACTTTTTCATACTTGCCTTTTTTGAAGTTTGTTTTTAAAAGATATTTTATTTTAGAAGTTTTTGTGATTAAGATATTAATATTAATTATCACATTTTTTTTCTTGGAAGCTAGTATATAGATAATTTCCTCATTGTCTAAATTTGATAATCAACAACACATAGAAATGAAGCGATAGTAGTAGCCGCCAATGATTATCTGTTAGCCGTTGAGGAGTCCCGTTCTCCATATCCGAAGTCCATTATACGATTTTGCAAATTAAAAACTACCACTTGAGGAGTTCCGTTCTCCATATCCAAAATCCAATATCAAATTATGCAAAGTAAAAAGTACTAGTAGTAAATATCTTGAATTACAATTGATTAACGCCATCCGATAAGGAGTTCCATTGTCCATCTCCAGAACACATCATCATACCCTCACCTGGCCGACGGTGTAGTGATTTTGCAAAGTAACAACTATTATTAGCAAATATTTTAATCACGGTTAATTTACTAATATTCGTTAAGAAGTTCCATTGTTCATATCCAAAACTTAGATCAGACCATGATCTGGTAAGTGGTGTAGTTATTTTACAAAATAACAACTACCCGTAGCAAATATCTTGAGTCACAGTTGATTTACTGCCATTCGTCAAGGAGTTTCATCATTTCCGGACCTCATTATCAGATTATCATCATATTTATACAGAATTACACCTATAGCATCCTCTTTCAAATAAAAAAAGAATCATCAAAATCGGTCGACTCGGTAAATAATTATCGCTGAATACACATAAAAAAAGATTCCGATGAACTGAGGACTTCCTCCTTTTTTGAAGTCGGTTAAAAATAATTAAAGTTAGATTACGAAATTAGCTTGAAATACAAATAAACACCTGTCCAGGTCGTATGTCGATATTATGATGTAAGCTCGTGCTTCCCGATTACTTTATACGCTATAAGAACAAAAATACTTATGTACCCCCAAATTTTCCTGCTAGTAGATACAGACCGTGACTTGATATTCAGTAGATGTTTGTAAAGTAACTATCTTTATCGAGAATACAAAAATATATTATAATACAACCGAAACTACTCGATATAAAAACAATATTTTCAAAATACCCTTGTTTATCATACAAATGAGCAAGTACATCCCTAAATTTAAACTCATCACTAATTGTAAGTACTCACTACACTTAAATCGTTACAAATAACAAACGATATTATTATTGTAAACAAACAAATTAATTTTAAACTCATAAACATATATTCACAACATAATAGTGATTAAATATCTATTTATTTTGAATGATTAAAAATAAGCTACGAACAATACATCCTGAATTGTTGACAACAGAAATATTTCATATTAAAACCCGACGTGAGCAATGCTACATCAGTCATTGCGAGAGCAAATGTCAGTCGTAGAGGAACTGTTGGGGTAGTTCAAATTTGATTTAATTAATTTTAATATAATCATCTTTGTTAATAGTTGATATAATCTTCGCTTATAAGTTATTCTCACAAGTACAATATATGTCCGATTGTTGTATCCTGATTATAACTGTATTGTTTTGTAATCTGAGTGAACCAGAGTAGGAAGCGAAAAGTTTCGTTCGACGGGTAAGTCAAGGTTTCGTTGTTGTTTTTGTAATTAAAAATATTTGCAATTTATATTCTAATCAGAATAAAAACATGAACACGTTTAACATGAGATTAAAGTCAGTTTTGGGCGATAATATTATATAGACATTAACTAATGCAGCGTCCCGTGTGCCAATTAGACGATTGTTTAGTGCGAATATATTTATATGTAATGTTTTATGCCCGATTGTGGCCTTTAGATAACAAGAAGTATGCGAATATCAGAAATACTTAACACGGACTCGTACGTTTAAGACGTACGTTGTTTGTACACCATAAATTGTAACTTTATTTGAATTTTTAAAATCATTTATATATTATATATGTATAAATTAAAAATGACGCGCTATCAATATAATAAACACTTCAAAGTGTATTTAAATATATTTTTAATTTTTAGTAAAATCTTATCGATAAAAAATTAATTCGCTTAACAAGTGAAAGTTGTGCCTTATTTATTGAGAAAAAAAGAAATTTAAAAAACGGATTTAAAAATCACGAAGTAGCTCACGATTGGATGAAAAAAATCATTTTTCAAAATGTCTAAAAAAAGTTTTTTCAATAACTTTCGACCTATTTTTTGTACTTAACTAATTCGTATTAATTTTTGATTTTACATAATTCAATAGCGCAAATAATAATTATTTAATTTAATTAATGTAATTTTATAAAAAAATTTGCAAAATAAATATTTGTTTAGTGCATTTTTATTAATTTCATTTCGGCAGAGCTGAATTAGCCATAAATTAATTATCTAAATTGACCAATTAATAATACTCTTTTTAAGTAACTCCTGTTGTGGATTAAAATTATAAAAGATAATAATCGGAAATAATAAAAGTGATCCAACCAACGTAATAACAAAGTCATCCGTTTTCCGTTTATTGTAAACTGGATAAAACTTGTTAGAACATACAAAACGCTCCAAAAAAAAAAAAATATATATATATATATATATGTATACACACACACACACACACACACACACATATATATATATATATATATATATATATAAGGCATCATTACGTCATGTATTAAAAATGGGTTAACAATTGAATTAAATTATGATCCAAATATTTCCGTATATTGAATCATTTAACACCCAAAAAATTTAAGTTGAACGTAGAAACGAGAAACGGCTTGTCAAAACGGACGAGATTAATTTACGCTTCAAACATTTTTCTTGTATTTAAATAATAATTAATTTCATAATTTAATTTGATTTTTTTATTTTAAATCGGTTTTTTATTTTGATTTATATATTCCGATTTGTTATTTTAATTCCGAGTGCCTTAATATCCATTTTTACGTGAAAAACTGATGATCAGTTTCATGCCAATGGAAATTGGCTATACTAAATCCGCGATATCGAATTTAGTCAAAATGTTTAAAACTCAACATTAAAAAATAATTTTAAAATTAATAATTAGCGATACAAGAAATATATCTTTATTACGTCTTAATTATCCATATACTATTTATGTAGATGAGTTATAATTTGAACTATTTTGGCTAGTCATATACCTAAAACCATTACTCTGTTCGATTTAAAAGTTTTATTATGTTAATATCACATCTTAAATTAATATTTATATCACATTGTAACCAAAACTGTATGGTCCTCTAAACAATACATTTTTAGGCGTTTAAAAATTGCTTGAATGTGAAAAATGGTCTAAACGTGTTTACTTTTGTCAACGATTTGCCTAGTATCTACTTACTCGTAGTTGTTAACAAAGACGCGACACAATAATTTTAGTGGTTCGCATTTATATTGGCTAGCTGCCCGTCACAGCTTCATCCGGCCAAAAAATAAACCAGGACCGCATTTTAAATGAATCATTTTTATACAACAGTTATTAACGGTTATTGTTGCGTTTTAGTTGAGCACAGATTTGTTTTGTAATGTAAAAAAATATTTTGCATATCCATTTTTTTAACTTTGCAAATTTGTTTTTGTAAAATAAAAATGCTTATAATTTATAATATTTGTCATACACGTCGTGAAACTTGTTAATGTTTACATTGTCGTTTATAATACTTTCAGAAATTATTTTAATGTCACTAAAACGACTTAGTTTGTTAAATAAAAAAAATTGCTACAGTCCCATTTAGCAACAGAAAATTAATCTTAACAGAAAACCCTTAAAAAGTAGCAATGTCTTTTTTGTAGATTATCACATTGTCTATATCAAGACTTTGCAACCAGTGAGGCGCGTCTGCCTATGCTCATTTCAGACATTCTAAGAAAACCATTTGAAGTCTTAAATCCACTCGTTAATTTATTCGATCGTTGTTCAAGTTCTGATAAGTCTCAACTTGCAGTGCTCTAACCTCGCTCTCGCCCCGTTTACTGCGCCCGCGCATCTGCAGCGATCAGATCAGTCAGGCCATGGCAGGTCCAGAAAACAATCGCGCGCGCGCGTACTATACGACGGTTCCACTTCCTTTATTCATTTAACATTTAATATTCCACCATAAAAGATGACTTCCGCCTCTTGATATTAGAGAAGTTTTGAATAAAACGTTATCCTTAATCCAAAAGTTGCCTCTCTTGCTTTGAGAATAATTGTGCCGTTTTCCTCGACTTTCAAGCGAATCAGGTTTTTCAACATTTGCTCAAATCAAAATTTAGCAGCGAAATCGTCTTGCCGTCGACTTGACTATTGCTCTGGCAAAGACTGGACCTGAAATCAACCAACTGGTTCAGGACATGCAGGCACAAACATCGCATTAATACAATTTTATTATTTAATTATGCTTAGTAATTTACAGAATTTAGGTTTTTCATCATTTCATCTTTTATTTTATTATGCTTGAGAAATAATCGTCGTGAAAATGATGTTTTTTTTATTGTAATAACGAAAAAAATTAAAAGGGAGGGAGGGAAATGAATATATATTTTTAGAATCTGGGGAGGCTCAATGCAAAAAAGGTTGGAAATCCCTGGTCTACATAATATTCGTACATTATTTTAATGTAGCTATAATAGTTTTAAAGTTTAACTCCAAAATGCACTTAGATCTATCCGGATCGTTATTGCTTATCCGTGCACATGCACTAAAAAGATGTTATATACCGTATGTCCGTTTGGATACTATAAACTATGTGTTGTTTAATTGAATAAGTGGTTTTTGTGCATAATTTGGCACATAATTTAGCATATAAGTAATTCAGAGTTTTCTTAAATTTTTTCGAGAATCTGTTTATGATATTTGGATCTTTTAAATATATTTACGATTTAAAAAATAACAAATATTTATTATTGAAATATAAATAATTTAATAAAAGCTCGAGTTATAAAAAAAAATTACACACTCTTTTCGTCTTACATTTCGAGAAAAATCCAAAAAACACTTTCTATACCAAGTAATCAACACAAGGAGTGAGTGGCTGTCGAAGTTACTCGTCATAATTGTACATTTCTGCCATAGCTAGCAACCTGTAGATTTTAATAACCAACTTTGGTAGAAAATTAACAGAAACGGAAAAATTTTGAAACTTCCATAAAAAGTGCCCAATGTTTACATGTAATTTAAAATGTATCATGTTCTGTGTGTAGGCATTTCCTGGTCAAATTGAAACTATAGCTTCTAATGTCCTATAATCTCGCAATCTCTAACCAAGGTACGAACCAAGCGAGAACGAGTCACCGACTGCTCTTGACCGTCTGAAGCAACGACTAATCGACATATATATCATTTTCCATTTTACTATTGCAAATAGTAGAACCCGTACACTAATTATGGCAATGATTTTTATTCACAGCTCACAAAACTTACGAGCAACGCCATCCAAACCTGACGATGAACAACATGGATATCGACTATTACTTATCGAAGAACAAATACTGGTCTCAGCTGGATGCAGAGTGGGGCCAACCCGTCGACTTGGACACGTCTACAGACGACCTCCTGGGCACCGCCCGCCAACGCGCACTCTGCCGCCGCAGCACTCTCAATCTCCCCACATTCGCGTCCCATGATTTCATTCAGAACGTAAAGATGTCCACCGATAAAAGATTGCATTCCTTGACCGATTACGACCGTTTCAAGGAAGACGTCACCGACAAAGACTCGTCTATGGGCGGTGATAGTGAACTCAATGACCCGAAGCCGTTCTACTTCATCAACGGTAACATAATGTCTTACCAATCGGTCGAACAAATCTGCCACGAGATCGATGCGGTATTTCGTCCCTTGGTCACGAACGAGGCAAAAACTAGCACTTTGAAGAATGAGAGCAAACGCACCAACGTATCTCGTCGCACGATACGCAAGAAGCGTGTGCCGCAGTTCCCCTCCATCATCGAGAATAGCTTGAGTATTTCCAATTTGTCATTTGACGAATCATCGTTCAACTCTTCAAAGTTCGAGCTCGTTAACGGAAATGAGGATAGCGCCTTCTCGCAATTGCGCACGCCGCCCTCCAGACCGACGACGCCCCTAGATGAGAGCAACTGCAGCCATCCAGGGGTAGTTCATGAGGTGGAAGACGCACTTTCCAACTTGAGTAAGGCCCTAACTTCGAAGCAAACCGAACAAAGAGTCAACGAATACATCGACTGCGTGTTTTCAGTCGTCGAAGATGTCTCCCGTATCATCACGTCCGCCAATGACGACCTGGACATTTCAAATATTGCTAAAGAAAGTCCCTGTAGAAACTACAACTTGTCGAAGAAAAGAAACCGCGCCCCTGAAAACGGAAGTGACTGTAAAATTTGCCAAAATAGCGCCAAAGTTGTATCTACCCCCAAAAGACCACAGTATGCAAAACAAAATGAGATCGTAAAATCCCCTAATTTTCGCGCTGTCAGAGATTTCTGGGCGCGTATGACGTAGATAAGCTGAAGACTTAACATAGCATTATTATATAGTAATAAATTATTTAGCGACTCTGTAGTAATTTTTAAGTAATAGTCTGTTTCTAAAACGAATGTAATATTTTTAGTATTGTACTTTATCGATCATATTGTAAATACATATCTAAATTTTAACAAAAGGTTACATTTTTTAACTTCCCTTTACTTAGAAGTAGTGATGTCAAAACATCTCGAAAAAACCTTGTACGTACTTGATGGTATTTAATATGCTCAGACTTTTTAGCATTACGAATCCAACTGGCAAAAATAAAACTCTTATAATTACATGTTTGTTTGTCCGTCAGTTTGTTACATTGTCATAGTTCTTTTTAGTTTAAGACAAGTTGTGATGAAATTTTACAGGAAGAAGTAGTAATGAAAATTACCGGATAATTATTTTTCTTTTTGGAAAAACAAAATTGCAGAATTAATTTGATCACCTCGCCTTAATAGCTTTAAAAGATATCGACTACAAAGTATTACAAGCCTCCGTAGAAACGTTATAGAAGGACACTGCGTAGGTAACTTATCGAACACAACTTGGTAAATTTATGGGTCTATGACTAGTGATGTGAGAAAGTAGATGAATAAATTAGGTACAGATGTAGCTAAAAGTTGGTATTTGAAATAAAATATTGGTATATTCTTACATTACCACATACATATTATAGTATGAATTTTATACATATAATGTTATACTGCTTTAAATCTAGGCTGCGTTGTCTGGATTTTTGAAATAGTTTATTAATTTTTCACATTTATCAATTTTAAATATGTTTCCTACTCAATTTAAAAAAAAAGATAATCTCAAACATTTTTCAGAAATTCTATATGTCACATTGTAAACTAACAGATTAATAGAAAAATGGATGTTTGAAAATTCTATAAATAAGTCTAGTCTTTATTTGAGTCAGAGTATATATTAATCAAACACTGAGGGAAAAAAATACTTTTAGCAATAAAGAATTTATCAACAAAATATATCATCAACAAAATATATTTTCAAATAAAAAATTCATGTATATTAATCGAAGAATATACTTCAAGTTGAAGAATATCATCTTTTAATTGACAATCTTATCGTCTTTTAATTAAAAAATAATCTTTCAAATACAATAAATAATTAACATCAAACAATTTTTAAGATTTTTTTGTGAATCTAGAAAATATTAATTTAAAAACTATAGTGCACAAAGTTTAACAATTATTATAGATGAATTGTCAAAAATTTGTCAATTGGGTATTTAACTAATTTTTTTTTATTTCTTTAATCGTAATTTCAAGGTACAAGCTGATGAAGAGTGAAAAAATTTTTTAATAATCTTAAAAATTGACCGAGTTATAAAAGTTTAAATTTAACCTTTAGATAAGGACGGCAATACTGTGCTGTGTCATTTTTAATATTGTACATTATATTCCACAAGAGGAAAAGAGACAGGGATGTACCCAAATCTATCCGTATCTTCAAATTTAGAAGCCTATAACTGGCTTATTTTTCAATAAATTTTTGAATTTTTTTCAAGACTGGTTTTTAATTAACTTATATTTTACAATATTGTACGAAAAATATCAAAATTTAGAATGAGTTAACTACCGCATTATTTTTTTCCTTTCTACACTTAACCTTAAAGTAGAACGATAATATAAATTGATTGCAAAATCTATATAGATACACTAAGTAAATCAGTTCTATCAATTACGTCCAACAGTGCCTATATAAAGCGGACGCACAAATAAATAAATTCCTTATTTGTTTACCATAATTATATTCAGCAATAAATAAGCAGAATTGGTTACACAACAGGCTTGTACAAAAAATATCGATGTATCGATATGTCGATATTTTTTATTCGCTATATCGATATTTTTGGCGATATTTAGTATATCAATATTTTATATATTTCGATATATATCGATATGGCGATATTTTATATATATATCGATATCAAATATCGGAAACGTGTCAAAATCGATATTTTTTCCAATGGCGACACTAAACTCCGTTATCCGCATCAAGCATCTTAAGCTCAATCAGAAGTACCTAGCGGACTAAAACAATATCTAGAACAGCCCATAATACCCAGAAAAGAGAATCCAATATAGTTCTGGTTTGATAGTCGCCATTTTATCCCCGCTCCTTTTAGAAATAGCTCTAAAGTAAATGATACCTACTGCGTCCTCAGTCTCATCGGAGAGAGTAGCATCTCCTATAAAACTAAAATTACCTATTAACAGAAGTCGTCTTACAGCAGAGCACATTAAAACTAAAAGTTTTCATTTTGTCTCCGTCAGAAAAATATTTGTTTGTCTGAGTAATTGTTTGATTAATATTAATTATTACCTAAACTAAGTATTTGAATAAAAATATTATTAACTAGGCTAAGTACCTATTTTATTAATAAATAAGAAAATTATTCTTGTCCATGTTTTCGATTTCAGACTTCATATTACTTGATTTATTACAAGAAATGTTCATTGATGATATTTATTTAGTAATCTGAGATTGTATTGAGCTAAATTAAACCAAAAAGACTACATTTTTTTAGAACGCCAATATTATCTTTAAAGTCGTACCGATATTTTATTTTCGATAGATCGAAAACGATATTGATACTTTAAAAATTATATCGATACGACATATATCGATACTTTTTGGCATTTCTGACATCCCTATCACACAACACACAATTAAACAAGGAAAGAAGGAGGATCGGATTTTACGGATAAAACAATGGCAATAGACGACGTAAAAAAGGCCTCGTTTTATCTTCGATTGGTTAACAGATAAGTAATAAATATAAGCTCAATTACAACTCCATTCTCAGTCACAGGAAAACTACGCACACTACGCGAATTTAAAAATGTTATTAATTAAAAATATGATTAATTAATTATATTTAATTTAAAAATATTACGAAGCAACTGTTCTTAAATTTTGTGATTCTGTGAATAGTTCACAGATCGAATCAAAAACAGGCCATGTCGCAAACGTAACGAAGGATCTTGCAAATATTTACCTGAGTTTTTACTGGCAACATAAAGAAGACAAGTGAAAAAAAAGAGTATTATTCCAATTATGAAACACACTGTATTTCGAAACGCGGGCGTAGCTCTGTGATTTAAATGTATTCTTTGCAAATACCGATGTTTATTTAAGAATTTAGATAATGTGCATATCGCCTCTTGTTTGTGACGGTGCATTTTAAATATACCGCAATGCTATTTCGAGTACTCATAAACCATAGTGACCACGTCAGTGTATATTCCTAAACTTTGGTTATAGCAGAAAGAATCCGATATTCATTCCTAAGCTTTGGTTATAGCAGAAAGAATCCGATATTCATTCAAAATTACACCAAAAACTTGAAAGTGTTGAAAACAAAAAGAATGTCAATTTGATGAGCAATTAAAAGCCCGCCCGATTTTTTTAAAACCATTGTTAGAAAGTCCATTGCAAAAATTAATGCACCTAGATCTTTGTATGGGGTCGTGACGGGCGGACGAACCCATAGGAAGCGGGTTGAAATGGCCATATGACATAGACCTTTTTTGAAGTGTGAAGTTCTTTTGACTTTTCGCTTCGGGTATACTCATCAGTAGGTCGAGTATGGCCGTATGGCCGTACCGTATGGCCGTACGTACCGAACGGGTCGTATTCGTGTATACTCGGCGTTAGGCCGAGTGCGACCGAATGAGAAGTGGCGAGTTAGTAAGTATATTTTTATTTCCTCACTTTATCCAGTGATTGGCGCGGCGGTAAAGCACTGGTACGCAACGTGAGTCTGAGTTCGAATCTCGACGACTGTGATTTTTTTTTTTTAATTTTATTTTAGGAATTCAAAACAAAACACTTTTTTGTCAAACATTTGTCAAAAATTGAATTAATTTTATATTAGTAATTATGTGTTTTAAGTACATTACCATATATAAATATGGTTTAATGAAAAAAAATGGATTTTAGGCAGTTTTTGCTCAAATCTGATTGTTCAAGTATTTTTTTGTTATTTGTTTGTAAACATATTATTTACTAATAGAATTCTAATAAAACTTTCTCTCCCAATAACCAGGGTATACTCAGTACATAGATTCCACTTTTATATTGAAGACGTATATTTTTTCGTTTATTTATTTTTAATTGCATAACTTTTATTTAATAATTGAGATTGTATCATATTTATAATGATATGTTAATTTAATTAATTCTACTTTTTTTTTAATTTTCGTATTCAAAATTTCCGACACAGCATGAACATATTGTTTGCTAAAGTTTTCGCACATACAATTTTGTTCATAAAATCTTATTGTTATAGTTGCCTAAATACAAATTGTTAAATGACATATTTCGCTAAACTTCGTAATTTTCGAGGATTTTGTTTTTGTGTGTGGAACGAACCTTAAAAATAAAATTCATAATATGTACATTTAGACCAATCTCGCTTTGCGACTGTCCAAATATTATTCACGAGTCTTACTCAGTTTCTTGACATGAACAGCTCGATTCCCTATATGGAGCCTTGTCTGCTGTATGAATTCATAATTTGAAAGAAATTGTGATCCTAAAAAAAACGAGTGTGCTTTAGACCACACGACTGAAGTAAAACTTCAAATTCACAAAATATGAACTTTAAAATGAATTTACAATTTTATTCACTTTAAACGTAGAATATTTAATGTAATGATAAAAAATCACCGCTCGCGTAACGCTAGCAAACTCGCATATTTATATATATATAAATATATATATATATATATATATATATATATATATATATATATATATATATATATATATATATATACATATTTATATATATTTAATGCACTGGCTATGAGAGGAAGATGACAAAGAAAATGTGCGCGCGCACTGCTCTCTCTTGCTCCTGCAGTGTGATACAGACAATAGGCTTACACTGTGTCTTAGATATACGAAACATAACTGGCTATGAGAGAAAGAGAGAAAGCAAACGTGAGCTCGCACCTCTCTCTCTTGTCCCTACAGTAATATACGAAACGTAACTCTCTCTTTCTGTCTTCACTAACTTATATCTCCCTCTCAACTCCCGTTCACCTCGCCCGATCACACTTTTCGTAACGCTCTCGTCACGCATTCACCAGCTAACTCCCCAAGTCAAGCGTGCGTAAAGAAGTTTTACTGGAAACATCATATATTTAAAAATTTTTAATGAGGTCACATTCAATCGTATTTTCAAATCTGATCAGTGTCATTAGGTTTGAATTAATAGAGTGCGATGTGAATCAATGTTTATTAACAAGTGAAGTTTCTGAAATTTTAATTACCCTTATTACTCAGATATTAATAGCCATTCCATCCACTGTGTCATGTAACGGAATTGTAAGCGTTCCTTATTTGACTACTGACCTTGAAAAATTACTTATATATGTATTCCTGTTTCCTCCTTCCATAAAGATTGACGCACGCTAGAACACAATAATGAAGTTCAAATTGTAATAAATACTTGTATAAATTATTTCTCTATAATCCGTGTTATAAGGCTATATTTTAATTTTATGAATCATAATTTCAAGGTCACAACATTTTCGACAATATTAATTTACTGTGTGTGTGAGGGAGTGACTTTAAAAACATTTGTAAGGTTTTTAAAGTTAGCATTTAGACGTAGACGCTAATACGAAACTGTGACGTCACACTTAGATTGAGAGATAGTGATAGGAGGTCTTGAGAGATATCCCTACTCTATAGATATACTTTTAAATTTTTGTTATTTTTTCAATACGAGTTTTTATATTAGGTTAGTTAATAAACATTAGCATTTCAAAAGATAAAATTATTATTCTATATTACCTTATCGTAACTAATCATAGGTGATATATGGTTTTATTTATTTTTTCTTTATTTAATTTTCCATTTATTTCTTTTTTTATGGATAGGATTACAATAAAAACCGGCAGGTTTTTAATTCATCAATAAACTATTGGAGACGCGAAGCATTGAACCCAATAACCTAAATAGATAAAACGGACGGCGCTAGATCAAGTGAATAAGGAGTATATGAAATAATTTCCCGCGTCAGCTCTAAAACATTTTTTCGAGTAATTGTTATATTGTGAACGTTTCGGAAGTATTTCGAGTTACAAAGGAGAATGCCCTGTTTATATAGAATAATGGCCTAACTATGGATGACTGATATATAATATTTTAGGGTATATAGGGTATGCAAAATATATGAGTTTTAGCTCAGCGGGATAGCTCAGGTCTTTCAGTAAAGGCATGAATGTGTTTGATTTTGAAGTTATAATTATTTAACAACTCTTATTACTAGAAATATTAAGGTAACATTATCAACACTTCAATAAAGTTTCTGTATTACATTTGCAAATTCCAATCCAAAAGGGCCTCTTTTTTATTAATTTCATTTCAAATGTTAATTTTTTAGAATATGTTGACCTCTCTTAATTTACTATTAGCTAGGCATCAATAATACAAAAATGTTAACCTTTAATTAACGTTAATTATATTCATTTACCAATTCTTATTTCATTGAAATGCTATATTAATGATTCAGAAAAAAAATGCTATTATTATATTTGTTAATACTTGTTAATACTTACAAATCTGATTACTTGTCACAATCTGTATCACGTGTATCTGTAAGGTTAGTGTTTGGAAATAAGTAGCGAATAAATGAAGAAACTTGATTTTATATTATTTAATCATCATATATGTGCTTATAAACAATATTTTTATGGTTCCTGACATTTCTTTAAAAACATTCATTACGTTTATATTTGATGCAAGTTAATATTGGACACTTTCATGCAGTATTTAAATGGTATCGATACTAGCTTCCGGTGCTGAATAATACCTGCAACTATCGATAATGCACGATATATAATTGTCATTAACCCATCTTTACTTTCACAGTATGCCACAGAGAAAACTTTTTTCTTGAGGCAGTGAATCTATTGGCGTCCATCATATTAAATATTTAGATGAGTTTTCCTCACTCTGGGAAAGTTCTAGGGGCAAACAAAAAAGAGTAAAAAGTTTAAATTGAGGCTAAGAATAATTACATGTTTCGTCTTTTTTGTTTTTTTTTTAAATGGGGCATTGTCTTCTACAAGCTACTGCAGTACACTATTATAGTAATAATTGCCATTACTAAGAATTGGGAAACAATTCCTCCAAATATATGATTAACAGAATATGTCACCAGACACATAATAAAATTTTCTTATGATCAGGTTAATTTTTTTGCTATCGGTTTGCACAATTCGTTTTATTTTGCACAAAACACTGGCATTACGGGTATAATACAGGTACACAAGAACTACTTCACATCCCCAGTGATAAGATGGTTAACCAGTGGAACGTATGCCAGAAAGATAAGAGTTGTGTACATATGTCTACACCAGTGTTTTTCCATATGGTGGGTCGCGACCCGGCACCGGGCCAGGAAAATAAAATACCAGATCGCAGCACTGTCTCTTTGTTTCAAGAGACGTGTTACTTGTGTCAATGCGACCATTCGCTGCCTTGTTGCACTGATGAATGAGTGAGTGGTGGTTGCCACGCGTCCTGCGTAGCTTTTGCTTTACACGCCCCGCATTCGTGTCCCGTTCACTGCTCACACCGATATTGTTCAATTGTTAAATTTGTACGTATCCAGTGTAATAATAAATAATAAAGAGTACGTGTCTTTCTGTGCGTGATTTTAATATTTCTTACCTGTATACATTTATCGTTATATCGATTTGATTTGTTGGTTATCTACACTGCATGTAATGAAGCTATAGGACATATTATGGGTAAATGGCTAATAAAGGCAACTGACACACACCAACAGCCGAGTACAAGCTCTAATAGTGATTATAACAAACAGCCGATGCAAAGAGAAATATTATTAAAAAAAAAATAATGAGTCAGTCCTGGACCCGAAAATATTATGAAGATTATATTCAATTCAGCTTCATCCAGGGTACTGATAACACACCATTGTGTGTAATTTGTAATGCGGAACTTTCAAACGAGTCGTTGAAACGTTCAAAGTTGAAGCAGCATTTAGAATTAAGACATTATAAAGAAAAACCTGATTATAAAGAAAAACCAATAGAGTTTTTCATTGATAAGAAAAGGGAACTACAAGCCAACAAAAAAAATATGAGGTCGATGTTTTCACAGAGCGCTCAAACTGGAAATCTTGTGTTGGTTTCTTATGAAATATCAAAATTAATTACTGACACTGGATACAGATGATGAGAAATTAATACTTCCGGCAATAAAAATACAAGGAAAAAACAAGGGTGACAACAAAT
This sequence comes from Druceiella hillmani, assembly GCA_039881145.1. Lineage (NCBI taxonomy): Eukaryota > Metazoa > Arthropoda > Insecta > Lepidoptera > Hepialidae > Druceiella > Druceiella hillmani. The sequence continues at coordinate 12,061,556 of JAYKKI010000033.1, forward strand.
ATACGCAACAGGGAATAGGGAGGAAACAAATATAAGAAAAAAACAAGGAAGCCAAGTAAATTTGTTGGCGTTATCAAATAATAGGTAGCGTGAAGCGTAGAATCCTGGATATGGCAGATAATATTGAACAAACAGTTGTGGGTCACCTTAAATTGTGAAATTATTTTCCTTACAAGTTGATGAAAGTACCCGATAATGCTAATTTAGTGTGTTTGTAAGGTATGATTTTAACAATACGACTTACGATGAGTTTTTTTTTGTAAAGCTTTGCCCACAAAAACAACAGGAGAAGAATTATTTAATTTAATTAATAGATACATCAATGAGCATGAAATTGAATGGATGAAGCGTATGGGATTGAGTAGCGATGGAGCACGTGATATGTCAGGCGTTCGTTCTGGACTTCATCCGAAAGTAAATCCGTAGCACCAGAAGCAGTGTCCAGTATTGAAGATGCCTCCAGCATTGCAGCATTCATAGAGAGGCACTGGCGATCAAAAACATGTCATTAATTCTAATCACAACGATGAGTCATTAATTCTAGAGACAAGATGAGACGTAATTGATAAACTTTATTAAATCTCGGACGCAGAATTTAATATTATTCTCTGATATGTGCAAAGAAACGGGAAGTGAGATAGTTATCAAGGGGAAATGTCTGCAGAAGACTTATTGAATTAAAGGAAGAATTTTCAGCGTTCTCAGAACAACATCCTCCAGCAGTTAGAGATGCAATATTTGAATTTAAGGACAGATTTTATGTTACTGATTGGTTATCGAAGGCAGCCTACATTTGTGATGTTTTTGATTTTTTTAATAATTTTAACTTGACATTCCGAGGTAACGATGTAACGGTATTTAAAGTGCAAGTGAAGGTGGAAGCTGCAATAAAAAACTTCATTTGTGGTCTAGTCGTGCAGAAACCGGGAATTACAAAGCATTTACAAAGTTATCAAAATTACAAAAATTGCCGAGCAACACTTAATCTCTTATTAAAGAACATTTGCTAGAACTGGAGACTAATCTGAAAGAATATTTTCATTCACTCAACACCACTAAAACATGGACTAGAAACCCATTTTCGGTCAAATTATTAACCGAGACTTATTTGCCAAATTCAAATGTCGACTCATTAATTGAACTGTCATGTGACACAGCACTCAAAGATATATTCGAGAGAAAACCATTGACAGGCTTTTGGTTGTCTTGTCGTTAAGAGTACCCACTCTTAGCAGATCAGGCGATAAAATTTTTAATGCCTTTTGTAACGACATATAAATGTGAAGCAGGATTTTCAACACTCGTCTTTCTAAAAAATAAATATAGAAACCGAATGTAAGTCGAACCAGATCTAAAAATAAAGTTAGCATCCATTCCGGCAAACATTGAATTCATAGTTAAAAACAGAGAGCTTCATATTTCTCTCTAAAATAAGATGTAATTATAATACATCATTGATATAATGTTATTGTTAAAAGTTAACATTTTTACTTTAATACACTTACATTATGTGGACATTGAAATGTGTTTTTTTGCTTTCCCTACATGCAGTAAGAAGGTTAAAAAACTATTGGTGGGTCACTATGGGAAAACATTAAATAACCGGGCCAGGGCATAGAAACGCTGGTCTACACAACACTGGTTTGATACTGACTCAACTCACCTGCAGTACATAAGTACATGTAAATGTTTCTCAACTGTACCGTAAAGGCGTTCAATTTAAGTAGCCAAAGATCGCGGCGAAAGTCTGAAATCTTCAATTAGTAATTTTTATTTGTAAATATTCAAATCGACCAGTCGGCTAGACCATTTCTGATCCTTAACGCGAAATCATCACTTCGCAATCGCCAGAAACTATCGTCTTGCAATAGCTTCAGACATTTTCGGTATCTACTCAGAGACATATGCTGCGTGTAGTTTCTGCTGCAGAATGATCAAATTGAAATTCTTAAAGCGAGCAATGACGCAAATGGATTTTAAAGTCGTCCATGTTTTCTCAATGTTCACTCGTTAATAGCCAAACTATAAATGACGCTAAAGAACGTGGCGCGCTCTTTTTAAATATCCTACCAAAGAATGTATTTGAAGTTTCTCAAAAATTTTAGAATTTTTTTTAAAAACGCGCATTACTTGTTAGCCCACTTGATATGAACAACTAAAAACAGAAAATTCTCGAATAGTCAAGTACTTCATTTCTAGCTCATCGTTAATTACTTATTGAAGCAAATGACTCTAACTTTCCTAATTAAGGAATTAGGTATTTCAAAATTCCCTTTATCTCTTACATTTTAATGACAGCTATCTACTTTTATATATAGTAAGACAAAGACGTTTTGAATATTATTCGAAAAGTGGCAGTGCGAAAGTGCGTATACAAACATGTAAAATTATAAATTTATATCATCATAGTTTTTATTTTTACCTGTGTCCAAGTGTAAAAAACGGTAAATAAACTTCAAATACCTACCTACTTACAAGTTTGACGTGTGACACCTTTTAGTAAATCAAACCGATAAAATGACGTTTCGCGACATAGAAGATTTGTTATCAAAAAACAAATACTGGCGACTTCTGGACCAGGAATGGGGTCGGCCGATAGACCTCGACAATCTGGAGCGTGACACCGTCTGCGAAAATAGTCGTCGCAATGGTCCGTTACGAATTGCAGACGCGTCAGAATTTAAAAAAATTGAAGATAACAAAATATCAAAATCATTTTTCGACGACATTTCATCAACACGAGTTCCGTTGACCAATGAAAACGACGGGAAATCTGAAATGAGTGATAGCATTAAGGATCATACGCTCAGTTTAAAAAGCCTCGTTAATATTTACAGCAAAGTAAATGGACTGAAAATAAAAAGGAGATTGGCCTTGCCTGATGAATTTAAAGCCCGATAAAGGCTGTTCCTATTTGTTTAGTGTAATTTTATTGTAAACATTGTGCAGGTTTGCTACATAATTGTTAAGAAAATTAATTTAATAAACAATTAAATGGGTCTATGAATAGATGTCATAATCTGTCAGCTTTATTTTTGGTTTTTACTTTAATTTATCAAATAAAACCTCTGTAATCATGTTGATTAGAATAAAGAGGAAATTTTTTTGTTTGTTTTTTAGGTGTTGGAAAAAAATGGTTTATCTAATCGACATTCATTTTCACCATAATCTACAAAATGTAGGGCATATAATAACTTTTTAGAATGTGTGAGTAATATGCGATAAAAATTGTAACTGAAAGAATTCAGACTGCACTGGGTGCACTTTTAAGTTAAATTTTAAACCGTTATAATCATATTAAAAAAATATAGGTATATACAAATAACCTGAATATTTACAATAAAGTACCATTGTGGACATGGCAAATTATAGTAGGTTTTTTATTACAAGCATTTTCATGTACTACGTTGATTAAACATAACATAAATAAATAAATCATTGAGAATATAGTTTATATATAGTAATTAATTATTAAATGAAAAAAGCGATTAAAACAAATTATAGGCCTTTTTGCTCGGGCAGTCAGGACAGGCAAGTAGTAAATTATATTTATTTACATTTCCCGTCCAATGATCAACTAAGATACCTAAAAAACTACAATGTTGACATAAACGGGGCAAGAAAATCTGCGTTGTAAGTCTTGGAAAGTCATTGTAAGTTTTGCCCATATACATATAGATACCTTTAAATTTACTGCATCTAATGAACTATTCCATTTTGTGCAGATGGCATGCACAATAAATTTTTCATATCTTTAGCACATATACTGCTGACATAAAGGCCGAATGTTTTTTTAAGGGACTGGGTGAATTACAGACAATAGAATCAAGTAGAATTGAAATCAATCCTGGATCTACAACCTAACCAAAATCTACAACCTCGGGTCGTCCTTCACGCTAAATGTGTTAAAACAATAAATTAGAAGATGCAAACCTTGTCCATGACAAGCTAAACTTGTACCAACATCGCCACAACCCTTAACTAAAATGCGTTTATGGTCTCAAAGAGGCAAAAACTTGCTTTTTAACACATTTCTCAGAAAGTATATTGTTTAGGGCCTCTGTATCTTTTTTGTTTCTCTGGATTTATTTCAGTTTTCAGAACACTTGCACACCTTTAAGGTGACTTTCTGAATATTGTAAAACCTGCACTACACTGCTCGCGAAGTTAATTGAAGTTAGTAAGATAATAGAAAGTAGTTATGTGAATAGTGTAGACTTCAATTTTATTTGTGCGTACTTCAGACATACTCCAGGCTGCGATCAACTTCGACAAGCACTTTGTCAAGGTAACTTCGCGAGTAGTGTAGAAGACATTTAACACATGAACAATTCTATTTGCACCATTTTTTCGCTCTATTAATATGATGTAGTAATAAAAAGTAACCAAAAAATTATCTGCGTAAATAACTAAATAAACAGTATCACTTTATAGAATTATTTGGTTGGCCTTCGGGGTTTTAATATTCAAGTTTGTCTTAGTTTACTATCTTTATAGATGAGAGCCACAATTCTGGAGGAACTTTAAAATAATTAAAAAATATATAATTAATGAAGTGTATCGGCCTATTATGAATAATGTAATTATTATAAGCTTTTGTTTTTCATACACTAAAAGTTTCGCATACTCAAATTTAAAATTAAATTAATGGTTTATATCATGTTTCACATAATGCCATTAATGCACTAACAATAATGCGTTAATGTATGTTTGCTTTATAGACATTATTATCGTTTTTAAAGTTTTTACTTGCATTTTTTTATTAGAGTGTCATTAAATATTTTATGAAGTTTATTTAGATAATTTTTATTTATAATAAAACAAACAAGTGAACTGCTTTTTAACTTTTAATGAGCAAACTTTAAAGGAAAACATCTTAATGCTAATCAGAACAATATTTCAATATTTTTTCGATTGATAATTTTTTTATCGTATAAATAAATATCAGAAAATGAGAGCATTCAACTGAACGCCTCAGTGTAAATCATATATTTTTGGCACCATTTCTAACCCAAATGCTTGACCAAAAACTAACAATATCATTGAAACGGAGAGATTGTTGTATTTCAGCACCACGTAAAAGTTTTATTATTTTCCATGGATATAAATGCAAACTATAATATTTTTATGCTAATTGGACATTCAAATATTTTGCACCAAACTTGAGAATAGCATTGATTACATTATGTTTTCATTTAGCCTAGAAATTCAATTTGACGGAATTTAAATTGCTAGGTGAATGACAAAATCAATGAAGAATGCTTTGCTAATAAAAGCGCATAAGTACTGGTCTCTTGTTACAGTAGTATGAAGATCCTTTCTTCAAATGAAGTTTTTCAGTTGAAATTTAAAATTTTTGTTTATTTTTTATACTTCCCAAATATTTAACAACAATTTAAAACGGTTATGGCATATTTGTGGTGACATTGACACAGAAAATTGCTTAAAGATTTCAAATTTAATATTTTGCTCTGTCAATGAAATATTTTGAAATGCTTGAAATATTTCTTATAACTTATTACGTTGATCCCATCATTTGGCTTTACGATGCTTTAAGACAATGAATACAAAAAAAAACAAAATTAGCAATCTTTACTTTATTGATGTTATATTGACAAGTATAACAAATTTTAAAGAAATCCTTTGGTTACCACGAACAATCATTTAAATAAAATGAGCCTACTATATTTTTTGTAATTATTAAATATTAAATTTACCTATAAACAATCAAAGATATATTATTATTATTATTATAGTTAATAAACCAACATTTTACATATCATAATAGCGCAAAAACGGCAATATTGGAATGTTTTTTTAGTGTACATTGAATATAACTGCGTATAGAATTAATTACATTATTAACTATAACTGTATATAGAATTGATTATTTTGTTAACAAAATACTACTGAATAGGAAAATCGTCCGTAGTTATTCTGTAACAGTAAGTATATTGGTGTCATTCGAAGGCTTACTGCATTTTTCCTCTTGGAGTTGATCTTTTGTTTTCATATTATCATGATAAATCTATTTACTTTATAAAGAATATATTTATTTACGAGGGGCAGCACGTATGATAAAAAAATTATTTTACGATATTAACAAAGTGATGATAAACAGGTGTTTTCTGTTAAAGAATGTAATAAAATAGTTCATTATATGCCTTGAATAATACTAAATAGTACAAATTAAGCACAATCAGGCACCAGACCAATCACTTATATAACACATTTAACCTTGAGGCACATTGATAAACAAAATAGAAGGTCCAGTGCTGCATGCTGGACACTTGATATGACAGGATAAAGTTTAAGCGGTAAAGTTACTGCTTTATGTTTGAATTAATTTTTATATTAAAATCACACATATTATTTTTGACCCGACTTTCTCATTTTTTTGAGTCCAGCCAGTGCTTAAATTGTGTAGAATATGATTTCTTTTTCAATTAAAATTTCTATGTTAACGAGGCTCACAAAAAGTGGCCCCAAAAGCAGTTTTATTACGCCCGTTTGGGGTTCAAAAATATTTAACTGAATTGTGAAAAATGTTACCATACACTAACAACAAAGTTAAGTATAGAAATGGTTTTCAACAATCAAAGTATTGAAGAATAACATATTAATCAGAATATTCTTGGATAGTTTTAGTATACTTTGTATTTTAATCTTATTTCGTAATGTATCTTTAATGATTGTTGTACAATATATTCCAATTGAATTTAAAAAATTTAGACTGAATTTATAAAATTGGTCAAAATTTTTAAAACTTGTTATACTAAATATAATTTTAAAATTACTGATAAGAGATAACACGAATATTGGTATATTAAACTTTATTTATCCACATATAATTTCCATATTGACTATAGCCCGTACTCTTTACTAGTCGTATCATTGAAACCATTTCCCTCCTCGAATTTTGAGTTTAATGTCTCATCATAAGGTAACATGTAGATCACAATTTAATCAAACATTTTTTTCCTCACGGTTTGGGGGGTATTATGATAATAAACATTTAAAGTCATAGACAGGAAAATAATTCGACTGGCGGGGGCAATATGTCATTGCATGTTATATTTTATTGTAATATTTATTTAATATTATTGAACCCCAGTTTAGATGTTAAAATTTCATTTTGTTAATGGGACACACTTGTAGGTACCTGAAATGAAATTCAAGGGTGACGATTAAATCTTTCTTGGCTATGAACTTAGCAACAAAATATTCATTGTATTGTATTGAATGTATTTGTTTGGTAATTAACACTGCTTTGAATTGGAAAGTTATGCAACCTGCTTTGTCATTTTGCACAAAGCATCAACGGCATTATAACACAGATAACATATTTGACTAGATGTTACTATTATCATTGACGGTAAATACTCATTAACATTTCATATTTCTTCTATCTTAAATAAAGGGCATTAGATTTCATATCTAATTTAAATATTATTTGAATAAAGGAGACTAGGAGGAAACTTATGAAAATTGGTATTGAATTTTATAGGGACATGAAACTTCTCACAATAAAGGGAAAAATTCACTAATTACAATCATATAGATTTCACAATTATGTTTACCAGGATTATCTATAAACGATAGGAAATTAAAATTTTAAAAACAATGCATTTTTTTTATTCCTACTAGCAACACTACCTACACTTTTTTTATTGTACTAATATTGGTTTTAGGTTAATAAAATTAGTAAATTAATTATAATTGATGAATAAAAAATAGATAGGGGCAAAGTTATTCAATTCATTCAACTAAAATGACTAGTTTTTAATCTACATTAATAATATAACATGGTAAAACACACAACAAATCATCTTACAATTAGATTTATCTGTGAAGTGTCATGTCAAATGTCAACTTTTTTTTTATCATGGCTTTCGTGGTATATTCCTTTATTTACCTCTAACTTGAGTCAACATTATTTGACTATCCCGTTTCAGGGAAATACAAGGTATATACAAAAGGCCTAAATTGTCATGAAGAATAAATGGTTACAAATTCATAATCCTACAAATTCAAGTACCGAAAGAGTTGGTCTCCTTTAAGGGGTGGATTACAACAAGTAAGAGTTATTTATTAAAAACAGTACAACCAAAATAATGGTTACATGAAAATTAATTTTCCCATTTTTAAACTATGTGTTTCATAAGCTAGATGATATATGTGGACCGTATAAAATATATTTGAGTACATATAATCTACACCAGCGAACAACCAGTTTATAATCAATTTACTAAATATTCAATTAAAATATACCAAGGTTTATAAAAGCACATTTTTAAATTGTTAATAATAAATTTGTGTTATTCGACGCTTTACAAATTTTTAGTCCTTTAAGCACGACTGTATATCTATATTATACTAAGGCAATTTTTATTTATTGAGATATCAATCTCAAACACTGCTTTGACAGCTGTCGCACCATGGTATTACACTTGGAGACAATATTGCAACGGAATTGAGAATAACAAACATGAAAATCAATGAAAATCATTGCTTTTCAAAAATAAATTTTGTTTTCTTTAGACTCCTTTTCTAAAGCCATATTTTTTATTATTGCTTTTATAAGATCCAAAACAGGGTACGTCTCGTACAAAGTTAAAACCCATTTCAAATTTTGCATGAATTAAATTTCTCATTGCAATACTGCTTGTTATAAACTTTGGGTATTCGTAGATTCAGTGACTGGATCTTATATAAAACTGATTTAAATTGATGACTATATACTCAACCCCATACAAAACGAAAAAAAAAGTATGGCCCCAATTAGCACTATGCACAAACTGTGTTGAAAGAGATAAAAGTCAAAGAAAGAATGTATACAAAAGAGAAGGCATGTTATAGAAATGATAATATCCTCACCTTTCAGGACTTTTAGAGCCCAAATAAATATAACATCATTCATTTTAATGATTAGTAATTTTTATTTATTATGTGAACATGAAATATTTTTAAACTTGCGATAATTACAATACCGTTATATTATGCAATATCAAACGCATCCAAAAATATAATTTATCAAATTAGTGACGCGGGAATTGTGTCCTCATGAGTAATACTAGTGATAAGAGCATATATATAAAATATTCATATAAATGATAATAAATACATCATGTACATTTTTCTAATTTTGTAATATAAATACTAATTTACCTAAGTAAATCTCATGATATCTTATGGCAGGCAGACATCATGCTTGTTTTCTTTTATAGTGACAGCTGTCAAAACATGAAATGTCATAATTAGGACAAAACTAACTACTGAATCGGTAACAAACACCACCACTTATTTTATTTATTGTGTTTTCGCTCCAAAATAATATACAATATTTATCATTATTAATTACATAGCTGTATCATCTTCCTTAATAATTAATGTACTTTACTGAAATTTAAGTAAATATTATTAATTAATATGTGTAAATTTATTAAAAACATTTAGCATTTTAATTCTAAATTGAATGGTGTTTTCTAGTTTCAATAAGGACCGTGCAAAATTCCGTCAGCGCCATCTGGTGATAAAAATAATATTATAATTTTTTCATGATGTCCCTGTAATGTACATATTGTAATCCATCAAAATCATTTATAATGCCTTAAAAATTGTCTTCTGAATTTTCGAATTTCATTACAATTATTCACAAAGTTTATTTATATTAGCTAACATTCTATCAATAATTAGAAGATTATTTTTTCTGTACAAAATAATATCAACATATCTTAAACTGGTGAATGCATGCACTCATTACAACACATCAACGTAAATTAGCCACGCATTCTAATGTCACGTCGTATGCACAATACCATCCTCCTTTACACGCCTACCACCGTTGGAGGTTACAATGCTCCATGAAAGAACATTGCCTAATATGAATAACAATGAGCTTTAACCCCATCCCGTTTCACCATATAAATACCATGGATATTATGCTATTGTATGTATATATATATATATATATATATATATATATATATATATATATATATATATATATTTATTGGCTTTAACACAATACAATTTTTGATACCATCCTCTAGTGTTGTTTTTTATAGTTTAGTTCTGGTCTTAAACCACATAATGATACAAAGATATTGTATGCATCACTTATAGTTGCCAAGAAACAGCCAATAATAGACAAGATATATTTCATAACGCAAACGTTTTGAACATGCTAGCCTGCCGAGTGAGACATTGTTACATCAAAACAAAAATACTGCATTTATATCACAGTTAAATAACCAAAAGTTCCTATTGTATATTGTACTGTGACTGTTTTTTCAGGGACGTCCACGTTTCTTGCACGGTCCTTATATAAATATTTCACGAATATTTATTATTAACATGGCAATCAAATTGAATGTGTACTTTAACAAACAAGTAATTTTTTTTATTAATTTATCATATTTTATAATCATATTGTAATATAACTGTAATTTATTTGCAATTTTTTTACATGATTATATTTGATTATATAGGAATTATATTGACAAAATCTAAAACGATTAAAAACTATACTTTTTAGATTCCTTTTCATGTAGTCATTTGTCGCATGTTTTAACGGGAATAAAATTTCTTATTAAAGTATATTGATGAAAGTTTTAAATAGTTTTTAAATCAGTCTTTTCCAAAGACAGTACCAGTCCAAACTGTTGTCATATGTTAACATAATATTTTGTAAAATGAGAGGTTTTGAAATTTATACATAAAAAGGTATTTACAATACTTAAACATTCTGATGTTATACTTTTTATAATTCTGATATAAATATGATGACTTGAAATACCTTAAATATAAACTTTGTTTCACAAATTCATGTTTCACAAATGGTAAAACTGGAAAAGAAATGTTTAATAAAAATAATATAAATACATGTATTGAAATGTCGAATACTCTTTTGTTTGCCCTTGCCAAATGCAAGAATAAACACAGAGATAATTGACATTCAACAAATAGATTTTTAAAGTATTTTAAACATTGTTCAATTATTTATGAATAGATCGAAGGTGTTTATTTAATTAAATCATTTCAGATCAAGAGTTTTGAATGAAGCTTTTAAACTTAGAATTTGTACATATGAATAAGTTTAAACTTATAATTTGTATGTGTGAATAAGTTTATTAAACATTTTTGTTTAAGATTTTGAAACTAAAACCTCTTTAAAGAACAAAAAATTTTAGAATCGCAGTGTTTCAACAAAAGGTATTTTAGGTCGGGTGCAAGTGATGGCCAATTGAAAAATCCACAATGAGATAATTTGTGATAGTATATATGTAAAATGGTACGTAAGTATGCAGAATACAGAAGAGATAAACATTTTAGTTAAGAATTTAAAATTTTTTTTCTAGAGTCCTCACATGGGCGTGGAAACTTGATGAGCGTCGGAATTGGCAGCCACGTCCACGCAACGCACAGCACCCGTACGCTCCCCAAGAGCTTCCGCCGCCCGCCACTCTGTGTCCAGCATTATAACACAAATGAAACTCCTCCCGCTGACAGCGTCTCGCGGGTGTATAGTCACGGGAGCAAATTTCTCGTGCAAACCTTCAGTATACCACGACAACTTCGTATACACTTCTGGAAAATGTTTCTTTAAATTCACTCCACGTTCTTGCAAATGTTTCTGCACATTAGCGAAGCAGAGCTCTCGGTGGTCACGCATCACTGATGGTGTTCCCTCATACGGCTTTGACATGAAAATCAGAGTTTCAAGGGAATCCATATTCTCCATTTTGCCCACATTTGAAGTGTGTTGTTGATTCTTTTGAACCTGAGATGATATAGATTTACTCAAGCGTAATTTAGCACATCGTGAAACCAATTGGCGTTCCCACTTCACTGCACCATCTGTGGGGACTTCGCTGAGTATGCAAACTGCGACGTAAAGTATCAATTTACTTTCAGGATTATAGCTCTTGCATAGTTTCACAAGTTCTGAATACAGCTCTGGACCCATTTCATTTGGCTGCAAATCAGGCCACTTCACGAAGAGCGGATCACCGAGGTGCTGAAAGCCGAGCTTTGTAAATTTTTCAGCCGCTTCGGGACTTGAAAAAAAAGCTTTGACAACCCCTCGACCCCGAGACAGGTAGCCCCGGTACGCTAGAGCGCTGATATGGTGCAATGTATCAGCATCCTCTTTAGCCGTTGAGAGAATTTGTCTGCAGAGTGTGCTGGCTCGAGAATGGAGACATACCTTCCTATGCTTCTCCCAGTGCGCCCGGCGACACTCCCGTGAGCAGTAAACAAAATTACAATTGTGGCAACTCTTATAATTCCTCTTAGCTTCGCTCTGCGTGGCTCGAGATTGGCATTTGGAATATTTACATTTAACTACAGCATCCTCAGTACTATTATCAGTGTTTATAGAAGCTATGGAGCGCAGTGAAGCCCTAGATTCCTGCAGATTTGCTGCAGCTGCCTTCGAATTGGCAAGATCGGGAGCAGGTTCGATGCTCTGTCGCCGGTCTAGAGAGGAATATTGCATGGAGTCACTCTGCCGTCTTGTCGTGTGCGACTGCGATCTCGACCGGCGTGTCCTTGTCGTGGCGGCGTTGCTGTGATCAACTGTATCCATGCCTGAAAATTGTAATAAAAAAGAATAACTTAGATTACGGTCCATGCCAAATGCAAGCGTAAAATATGTATCAAAGGCAACTATAGAAACTTTGAAAAATTAAATTAGCGTTACAAGTATCTTTAGTGCTTTCCCTAGAACAGCCTTGAATAGCCTGCAATAAATAAAAGTGGTTTCTTTAGACGTTGACTTTTAGAATACAAATGAGCAGAATTCACATGCCTGCTAATGGAAGTCCTGGAAACAAGAAATAATAACACTTGTAACTAATAGTAAAAAAAATCTCTGCGGGCTAGGAAGAAAACTTATAATTGTGAAAAAATATTGGTGTATATTTTTTTCCTTGTATATTTTTTAACCCCATATCTCCTGACGCCTAGTACTGTTTATATAAGAAAAATAAAACGAGACAAAAATCCATTTACTCGGACTCTGTAATTTATGGTTAACTTGCTTCCATCTTAATTAAATTTTTGTTTATGCTTTACATACTTTACATAAGGCCCTATTATATTCAGCACCGTTTGCTGTTGCTAACTTGACTGAAGTTTGATTTTTTCAATTCCATCTTTTCCTACTGTTCCTAACTTTATGTGCACTGGACTTTTTTGTACTCTTCTTGTTACTTGTTTGATCGGCCATGTCATCGGGACAAGTATTGAGGTGACTAGCTAAGGTTATTCGTTCAGTGTTTGCATCTTCACACATTCTCATTAATTCTGATAGTCCACTAAACTATCTTCCTTGCTATATCTACTAGTTTACCACTATACTATAGCCATATTTACTTGTTTAACATCTTTATTTTTTTAAAACATTTAAAGATATAGCCGTTCGCTATTGACCTTTTAACAATGTTGTTAGGTGTTTGCAAACCTTTGTAGCATTTTTGGGTATATTATATAATAAACTGTAAAAGAACTGCACATTTTTTCTCCAACATTCTCTTATTCGTATGAAATTATCGAATATCCATTTAAAAAAACACCATGAGAAATAAGGCAATTTTCCGATTTTTTGCAATAAAGCAATTGTCAAATTTTGTTACGATTACTAAAATGTGCTTCGATGTAAATATGCTTAGTGCATTATAATTATTTACGGTCTTTAATGTGTATTATTACGTTATATTATGTTCTTCAATGTAATTAATACATATGGTGGACTTATTGCTAAGAGAGTAATATTTTACAGCCAACTAGAACAACAACCCAGCCCCACTTGACGAGCGATTGGGAATGGAACCTGGGTCCCCACAATACGTCGTAAAAGTGTGATCAACCCAACACACCACGATGACGGCCTATAATGGTGTACGATAACTTTGCACAGATTTGTTACCGTGGCTGCTTTTCTATCAATATGCTGTGTAATTATGAGCAACAATAATTATAAGACCCAGTGTCGAGTGCTCATAATATTGTATATGATCCGACAAACACAAAAAATAATTTTGCTTGTATGAATACAATTTATCTCAACAGAAGAAATTTTATTCTTTTCTGTACCAGTAAGTTGGAGGAATATACAAAATTTTAATAGATTCACAATAGTTCAATCTGATGAAATTGAACTAATTCTCCATCCATCTAAATTCTCCTCGCTGACTTTAAACGTCAAAAAATTGTTAATATGTTAATTTCAAAGATTGAGACGGATCTTAGTTGAAATTATTTTTGGATTGCTGATTAATCTACAAGTATGAATTATTTAAAACATTAGAAACTGTTTTGCTGACAGCAGTCTTTTTCCTAGCGCATGCAACATTATTTGTATTAATTTTTCAGCTACTAAAGTCTATCATATGGATACTTCCACTTACTAGATAAATGAAGAACTTTTACTAACACCAAATATATGACTTGCAAACATGATAGAAATAAAGTAACATAATATCTGTTTCATCGTTTTTAGCAAATTGCTTCAAAATTTTGAACCTTGAAATGATTTATGTCACCTCAAATATTACCATTTAACCGTTTGAGTGCCTACGAGAGCCATCGCGCTCGTGCGCATACTTACTAAATTTGCCACGAGATGGCGCTCGCAAAATCAGTTGCTGTTTAGCGTGGGGTAGGGGAGGTTGCTCGCACGCATCGCTAATTTTTTATCTTTCTATGTGTTACATAAAGTTCAAATTATAATATTATTAATAATTACAATATAAAAAGGATCCAGGAAAAGAACATTTTTAGCCCATTTTTTTTTTTAATTTTTAAATGTCGGAATACGAAAATAATTTGAGTAAAAATTATCGTTTTTCAAGTTGTGAAGAAAATGATAGTGGGAGTGACATTGTGGCGCGCTCACAATTTGGCGTAATGCAAATTTTTAGTGATAGTGATAATAGTGACGATAAGAATTATTTTGCTGATACAGAGGATGTACCGGACTGCGAAAATACGATGTGACCTTGATTTCAGTTTTTGTTACAATTTTTGTTCACAATATATATTTCCATAATTTTCTTTGTATTTTATTATCCTTGTACAAGTTTTTATTAAGAAAACACTGGAAAAATTATTAAAATTGGATAATTTTTGGAAGAGATACAGTTTTTTTTCCAGACTAGGGTAAATGACATCAAAAACAAAAAGATTTCTTTGGCATTTTTATGTATATACAGTGTAAACTCTTTATAACGTTATCCTTTATAACGATAAACTCCCTATAAAGTAGAAGTGAGCACAACTTGGTTGGTTTGCGTTAAAACCCACATATTGATACACTCTTTGTAGCGATACAGCCATTCTCTATTATGAAAAATTGTGTTCATATTTTTAGACAGTAAGTATTTATTATCGGTATTGTTTATGTTATGTTATCAGGTAACAAAAACTTTGAAGCTCCGAAACATCCGAGGTCGGTCTAGCTTTTGTTATTCTTAATTGACTTGAACACGTGCAGCATGACGCTTTGTTTTCTCGGAAGTGATGGTCTTCAACCAAGCATACTGGGTACCTATCGTATTATCACTCGTAAACCTACTTTGAAACTGTTAACATGGCCAGTAAAAGAAAAGCGAAAGTGACGTTGGAAGACGTTTTGAACTAAGCCAATCCACTGTTGCTACCATTTGGAAAAACAAAGAAACAATTCTGCAGGCGGCGCTGGAATGAAACTCTTCTAAAAAATTCAGAAAGCCGAAATTCGAAGAATTAGATCAGGCAATGTTGTCGTGGTTTTACAATCAGCGCCAGAATAATGTACCCATCTTGGGGCCAATTGTAAAAGCCAAGGCTGAAAAGTTTGCCGACCAACTTGGCATAATTGACTTTAAAGCATCTGAAGGTTGGCTCGGAAAATTTAAGCACCGTCACCAAATTACGTACGGTAAAATGAACGGAGAGGCGCGGGATGTCGATATGAATGTGACTAACAATTGGATTAGTACAGTGTGCAACCAGTACCAATTTGATAGTGAAGACAATCTACCACTGAGTGAATGGATAAGCAAGTTCAACATACCAAACAATTTTAACGAAGATCTACAATCGTACGAAAATATAGATAATATAGAGGATGTAGCCACAACAGGTACACTTACAGATGAACAAATTGTCGATTTAGTGTCAAAAAGTAAGGAAACACCCGATAATCAAGATGAAGAAGATGATCAAGTGGACGAAGCCGAATCACCACCAACAATTCAACAAGCCCTAGATGCCGCTAAGTTGGTAGAAAATTTTTTGTTGTTTAATCAAGACGATTCCACCACATATCTAGATATGAATAGAATACATAAAATAATACAAAACAAGTACTGGCATAGCAAAAAACGTCAAACAAAATTATCAGACTATATGTGTAAACAATAATTTATAAGCATATTTTATCTAAGACTTATTAAAAATTATTGTTAATTTTATTCACATCAAAAGAGGCAGTGAGGTAGCCACACATATTAGAAACTATAATATTTTTGGTTTTTGTTCTCTTTGTGTCATTGTCGGTCCATTTATATATCAGTTCCTTGGCTCCTCACCCTTCTCTCATCCTCCCCTGTTCCTATCTTTCTCATGACTATTCCAACCAATTCTAACTATTGTTTATGCAAATGAGTAGTAATCTTGAACACTACTCAGTGTTTCACTTTTTCGTTACAAGGTCCTTTCTCAATATACGAATTTACCCTACAATGGCTAAAGAAATTTTGACTTTAAAAATATACACATAACCCACTGTTTCACTGATTAAAGTATGTTACTAGAATTTAACTCTAAATCGGCTGTGCCAATGTTCCATTACAGTGTAAATGTCATTACACATCATACGTATATGACATCCCATAAAATTGAGAATTATAGTATAAACCAATGTTCCATTATGGTATAAACGTAATTGTTCCATTACGGTATATACGTAATTGAACATCATATGTACATGACATGCCACAAAATAGACAACTATAGTATAAACCAATGTTCCATTATGGTATAAATGTAATTATACATCATATGTATATGACATCCCACAAAATAGAAAATTATAGTACAAACCAATGTTCCATTACGATATAAATGTAATTGTACATCATATGTATATGACATCCCACAAAATAGACAATTATAGTACAAAGCAATGTTCCATTACGATATAAATGTAATTGTACATCATGTGTATATGACATCCCACAAAATTGACAATTATAGTACAAACCAATGTTCCATTACGAAATAAATGTAATTGTACATCATATATATATGACATCCCACAAAATTGACAATTATAGTACAAACCAATGTTCCATTACAAAATAAATGTAATTGTACATCATATGTATATGACATTCCACAAAATTGACAATTATAGTACAATGACAATTGAAAAATTGACAATTATAGTAGATATGATTCATAATTTCTATATTACTTTTTTGCGAAATATAGAAATTATATTGCATTCTACAGATATACAAAAGATTGAATCACACACCCGTAGAATTATTTGCTTTGCACTTACATACCATTGTACAATGACTATATTATAATAAATGAATTTCAAGATTTACAGCAACCTTTATTATTGAATTGCAACTAAATTTGTATATATTATAGCGCTTATGATATGGTCACATGCATCTTACACAATAGCTAAACAATAACAAAAAAAACAACTACAAAGCCAAATAAAATGCACAATATAAATCCAAAAAACAATGAGGACGTCAAAAAATAAATATATTGGAACGTAACAACTTACACGTCATTCGTACCTGGAGCCAACGTGGAGCAGCTGGAGCCGGGGCTGTCACGTGTGGCGAGCGCATCGGTACTGCTGCTATCGTGGCGTGGTGTATCACTCGCGTCGCTCCGCCAGCTGCTGAGACCCGTCTCTTCGCTCGGTGTACTGTGTGCGCCATACGTCTTACCGGAGTTATACTGATCGTATTTCTGTACCTAAAATTTTAGCGGTTCTTCTACGTTATAAACTAATTAGTAATACTACAATAACGGAACTTTAAATAAAGTGCTTTGAGATACAAATTTAGCTTTCCAAAACGAATAAGCAACAGTACTTAGTATTCAATTCAAACAATTACTCAATATTCAATTCAAATTTACTTACTAACCTTGCCTATATGATAGTATGGGCTGTGCACCTTCCTCGGACTAGGTTGTGGGGTGGGGACTCTCGCGGGAGCTGACGGTAAACCGAGAAGCGAGTCAAGGACGTCCTCTAATGTCGTGGAACCTGGAGATGGCTTCGTCAGACCCAGGTTTAGCAGGGAACGTTGAGATGATTGCCAGTCTAATGTAAAATAATAATACCTATTGACTTACACGAAAATAAAGAACTACGTTGAATGCTCCAAAACAAAATTTTTCACCAAACCACAACAAATTAATATGATTTTGATTAAAATTAACAGTAAGTTTACTGTTTTATTAAAAAAACATCATTTTTGCGCGTACACTATTTTAATGAAATTAAATACAAGTACGCAAACTCAATTCATTCAGTCTCTCTGGTTTTAAACACTTCGAGTAATATGAAAGAGATTTAATAATACAAAAAGCAAAAACTCAAGTAAATCATAAAATTGAAACGGATACGTGTCAGTTTTTAATTTTTAGTTTTTTGTTATAGATAAAATATTCATTTCCTAAACAAGATTTTTAGCACATTTGAAATAATTTTTTTAATATTTAGATGTAATTTACAGATCATACAATAACCAAAATTAGATCTTTTGCACAATAACATTTTAAATTTTAAAAAAACATTCGACGCAGTTTTCTCATAATCATGATTTCGTTACATAAACAAAAGAACACTGAAAATTTTTATATTAGAGAGAAATAAATTTATTGAAAGTTTGCTTGTTTTAAATATTATTTTAAAATAATATTCCTAGATACGAAAGAGACCCCCTGGCCTGGAGACGACAAAACCAAGGTGATGGCCACAGTTGATCTACGACAAAAGTCTAAATCGTTGGATAGTCAGCTGCTAGAACAAGTACAGGAGTATGTTTATCTGGAACAATTATTAATATTTACACCGGATTCTGTAGGAACTTAGATATATAGCCTTGGAAATATTTCTGATTCTATTCCAGTGCCACGTTCAAAGTGTTCAACTAATGTGTCCTGCCAGCTGTGACATTGCATGTGAAATATGGACTCTATCCTGCAAGATGTGGAATGCGATTTTTCAACGACAAACATTTGTGGTCAACATACACCATAAATGTGGGAAACTGAAAATGAAAACCGTCTGCTAAATGGAAAACTCATTACGGATGAAAAAAGGTGATCAGCTACCTGTTAGACGATGCAGTGACATCAATGAGACCGCAGGTGCTATTTTGTTGAAAAAGACAGAAGGCCGAGTCAGATGCAGATAAATTCAGAAGACATATGCCCAATGATGGGCGAACACAGCCTTATGAAGAAAAAGACGAAGAAACTCTTAGTCGAGCTGATGGTAAATGGAGAAACGAGTTAATACCATTTTCCAATATTATGCTTCTCGCTAAAGATGGTTTCGTCAGGCCCAGGTGTCTCGCAGAGCCAGACATAGTCCATTTGAAATGAAAAAATTTCATGAGTTGCTTTTGCTGATCCCAATTAACACCGGATCAAAGCTCCAACCATAACTACGTGTTACAGTTGGAACCAACACACAATGTGTGTGTATATAATGTAAGGATTCCAAAAATTTGAGCTTTGTGTGTAATATCATGTCCTTTTTAAACGTCACTCAAAATAATATGTATAAAAGAAACCGTCTATAAAAAGCAGAAGAGTCGTCTACATTTTAGTTGATAAAAATGGGGAATGAAGAGATTTAGTTAAATTATATAACTATATGCATAAAAATGGTATCAGCATTGTAGCAGCCACCATGCAATTGTCATAGGAAGGACTCCTAAGCCATCATCTGACCGCAATAGAAACCATGTCCCACACCTCCAAAAAAGACCTCACATCATAATAAGTCATATTATATTTTGATTAGGCTAACATATTTTTTGTACTCATATATTTAGTATTCATTAACATACCAACCATTAGTGTATGTATACACTGGGACCTGGTTCAAAACAAAATTATTTCTCATCTCAAACCAAAATTTGCTATTTCTGGGTTTAAGAAATGTATTAATGAAAACCTAAACAAAATTTCCTAGTTTTGCTAGATATAAACCACTAGAATTTCTGTGTTTTGAATGTGGTGTATAGCTAGTTGAAATTATTTGATACAAAATAAAAAAAATTAGAAGTCTGTCTGAAGTTCCAATACTAGAGTTCTGGAACTGAGAAGCAATTCCTACCTTTCATAAAGGTTTTAAACTCATATTCAAAAAAATTAATCGACAACAAAATGAAATATTGCATTTTAATTTGATTTTTTCTTTGCTGAGTGGTTCAACTGATTTATGGAATAGTTTTGACTGTAATGGCCTTTAAACGAATGTCTCATCTGCTCATTTGCTTATTAGGTTCCTCGATAACTTGCTTGTCTAGAGCTACAGGAGAAACACATAATGTAAACAAATGTGATGTGAGATATATTCATTTTACAATTCTCAAGCAAAGCTATATGTATTCATTCGTCTCCGTCAACCTCTGTGATAAGAGAAGAGACGACTTAAGACTTTTTAGAAAAGTTTGTAGTTATAACTTTGTAAATAAGTGAACTTTTGTATACATATATTCCACATCAATAATGGTACAGACGACAGCTTAATGGAACGAGGGGAAAAACTAAAACCGACTAGAGAAAAAAATAACTGATAAGCACAAAATACCTGTGAAATTCATAAGGTTATATACACTAAGACACTATGGATCAAGACGAATCTAAGCACACCTCATTTGTTGAAATCGCTTTAGTAATGTAGTCTGTACGAGGGAATAAATTTACTTACATAAACACAACATACACTGCCGGCCAAAAGTTTGAGACCACTTGTAAAATACTAACATTGTTTCTAAACACACGAAATTGTAGGTAATAAAATATAAATCTACACATCTGCGTATTATATTATTACCAAGAAATGTCCAAATGATCTTTCTTTTGTGTATTTCTGGAGTAAAAGTGCAATAAACGTGTTTTATTTCAAAACATCAAAGAACTCCGAGGAACAGTCAAATGGGTAGAGTCATTATTATATTTTATGACCTTCTTATTACTAATTATTTTGCATTAACCAAAATATATGATTGTTCTAGCTTCCTATAACAGATTTTTCTTTTGGATTACTTGTGTTTTTATGAAGTTATTCACAAACAGTTCTACTTAGTCTGTACTTGTGATTCCTACAGTCAAGACGTCTTCAAAATAGGAAAACTGCGTGAAAGTAGCACTAAAATGCAACTGTTACCGTTGTTTTACATAACGAAGGCAAATCCGAGCGTGCAATTGCCGCACAACTTAAAATATCGAAGATTTGTGTTCATTACACAATTTGACATAAGGAAACTGGCAGTGATCAAGATCGTCCACTTTCAGGACGACCAGGAGAGATCACTTTTAGTGAGGACAATTTCATAGTCGTTACCAGCAAGTAGAATAGATGCCTAAGAGCGCCAGAAATTCACGCCTAAGTTAACAAATTTCAATCGGAACCTGTATCATTGACTCCGGTAAAAGTCAATTGCACGATGGTAACTTGTTTTGTCGTGGCGCTGTCCGAAAACCTCTGTTAAGACCACAAAATACGAAAAAACAGATGCAATGGGCTCTTGCCTATCGAGATTCGACAAAAGAAGATTTTAAAGAAGTCCTTTGGACCGTCGAATCGAAGTATGAAGTATTTGGTTCAAAAAGGCGAATTTATGTTCGACGCAGCGCCGGAGAAAAGCTGATGCGAAATTGTGTAGTGCCATCCATCAAGCACGGCGGTGGTTCTGTTATGGTCTGAAGTTGTTTCTCAAGCCACGGGACTAGCAATTTGGTTCGAATCGAAGTAATAATGAAAAAGTAGCAATGTAAAGTAATTCTACAGCAAGATGCTGATCCTTCCAGGATAAGATTAATTGGAAAGGGGTTCACTTTCCAACAAGGCAATGATCCAAAACATAGTTCTAAATTATGCAGAGGTTACTTAGAACGAAAAGAGATGGAAGGGGTGTTAAAAAATATGGTATTGCCACCTTAAAGTCCTGACTTCAACCCAATTGAACTTTATGAGAAGAAGTTGTTAGAAATATTCAAGATCCATGTCCCTCTTCACAACAAGATACGTGGAAGGCTCTACACGAAAGCTGGAACAATATTTCCCAAGAAACAATCGGCAAATTAATTGCTCATATGCCGAGACTCATGAAAAATGTGATTAAATGCAAAGGAGTATTTTTTGAAGAAAAGGCTGTTTAGATTATTATGGCAATTGTTCATATCAGTGATTGATACTTTATGAATATTCTTATGTATTTGATTAGTCAATGAATAATAAATCTGATAATTAAACATCTTTCTTCATACACTCTCATTTGTTTCAATTTTATCTAATTTTCCAACTTTACTCAGGGCGGTCTCAAACTTTTGGCCGGCAGTGTAAATAGTTTATGAAATTCATAATATTATATACCCTAGGACACTCTCTAGTTCAAGACAAATCCAAAGCCACCTCATTTGTTGAAATTACTTTACTAATTTAGTCTGTATGAGAATACAAACATATTCACATACATACAAACATAGCCTGTGAAACTCATAACCCTTCCTCTACCAAAGTCGAGGAAAAAAAGCAGAACCAAAATGAAATGAGAAAGTTGACGTTGCCACAAGGTAGTTGATGTTGCCACATTATTATAATCGTTCAAGAATATGCTTCATGTTTTAATTCGATTGTTTCATCATAATCTTAGATAACTTATTACAATATTAAAATTTTTTCCCCTTCACAGGGGAAAATTAAAGCAGCTCTATTATTATATTTATGAATCATATTTATCGACATTTATTATTTGTAATAAACTCTAATTCTAACTATATGAGACTTAAGAATAAGAAACGGGGAATACACTTTTTGAACAGTATTACTATATCAATAAGTAGTAATGCATTTCTACAGCCAAAGAAGTTATAGGTCGGAAATAAGTGAATACCTTATGTCATTTAATGCTCTTTAAACCTGATTGCGATGTAGATTGATGCTGATGGTCATAAATGGTACAACAGCAGCTTGATTTTCATAATATATTGAAATTATTTCAACAATTTGTTGCAAAACTTCCTCTTTGAAAAGAAAGGAGGCTGTCGAAAATTGGCCTGACGTTACAAGAATGGAATATAATTTTTTAAAGAATATTTAAGAGTAAAAAGTAAAATAGAATTTATAACTATCATAAACTCACATATATTATATTTTTAATTTATCAAGACTTGTTAATAAGAAATAAATATGACAATAAACATCAAACATAATATATAAACAAATACATAATAACTTTTCAGAAATTATTAAAAAAATTACTGAAGCCATTGCCTATATAAATTAAAAATAAACTGTTAACTGACATTGACAATGGTTCTACTGTCAACAATATCTTTTTTGCTCTTTTTGCATTTTACATGGCTTTTTCCATGACCCTGTTGGCTTTGTGAGTTTCCTAAATTAGTCTATCACATTTGGGTACGAAGGATAACAAACTACACTTTCTTTCATCTTGCTGGATCAAAGAATTATGTAGAAGTAATATTTACAAATTATTATGAATAATAACGTGACTTTTCAAAAAAAATACAGGTGAGTCATTTTTGTGATTGACATGGTTCTATTTCGTTAAAAATTGGACGTAAATTTTATAAACAAAATTATTGATTTATACTCCATACAATTTGTGTTGACAGAATATTTTCTTTGAGACTTGCCTAGTTAAGACAGTTACTTACCAATTAATGTTATTACATTACGTGGGGTGTTAACAAACATATAAAAGAAATATATGAAAGTTAACAAATATATAACTGTTTGAAGAATGATTTTCCAATTGTATCTACATATATAACAAAGTAATAGCAACATAAGGAAAAAAATGAAACAAAAAAAACGATAAAAAATTTCTAATAACATTGATCGTTTTATTAAAAACATTATTATTAATATAACTTAAAAAAGAAAAAAATTAAATTAAGATAATTTTTGTTGTATATTACTATGTACGTATAATATATTAAACAATATTTCTATTTATTACTTCTAGCAAAAAACATAACCAACTAAATATATATATATATATATATATATATATATATATATATATATATATATATATATACACACATATATATATATATATATATATATAATGAGATTCTAACTTAATTTGTATCAACAACACAAACTTTTATTGAAAATAAGTTTACAACAAGCTGTAAAACCAAGAAAACTTATATTTTGTTTTTAATAAATGCAGTGAACCTAGACGTATTAAGATAACAATACTAATTAAAGAAATGAAACCAATATAAATAAAATTACACAAAAATAGCAACAATTTATATTCATTCCTTAAAAAACTAGCTATTACCATAATTTGTGTGTCATACATATATAGAACTATAATAGTCATAAATAAAGAACTTAAATATATGAAAACATATCATACAATATATCCATAATTAAATCAAAACCAAAGAGAGCAAACAAACTATGTGGAAATAACTGGAAATTGATACATATAATTGTACTTTAGTTAGTCGGTAAAAGTTTTTTTTTCGTAGAGCAAGTTAAACATTTGTACATATGTATATACATATATTTCGTACACGTTACGTAACTCAATTTCAAGAAAAATTATGCAAATTGAACTTGCATCATTTCTAAGAGCTTTCAATTTCGAATCGCACATTTCTCTGGGCCATCAATGTTCTCATCTCCATTTACAATGCAATCTCTTAGCATTTAACTCAATCAACATCTTCTTATTAAAAAAAAGGAAAATGCAGCATCTCTAAACCATATCAGAACCTGTATAATTTACTCTGAGCACGATCTTTCACTCCAACATAAATTATGAGGTGATTTGAATAGAAGATATCAAGAAACAACCCGTATTTATGTACTCTCCAGCACAAACGACTCGTCGGCGGACAGCGGTCACCGATTGTGGAACATGGTGGAAAATTTGCAGAACTAGATTAAAAATGCCTTTGTCTGCCTTGACCTTTCGCCTGCTCTGCCATGTCTCTTACGGAACAGACAAAAATTTCATGCCTTTTTAAATTTACTATGCACAGAAGTAAATGGTCATTTTATTAAACTATTTTGTATTACCTTTATAGCTAATATACAACTTTGAAAAAAGTTTATCTGTCTTGCTGTTTATAGGGCAAAATTTTACTACGCTATCCACATATAAGATATATTCATCCTTTTCTAAAAGTTTATAGATATTAATACAATCATTTTATTTAACAATTTTGTATTAAAATAACAATATGAAAATAATACAAACAAAAGAAGATTCATTGAACACAAAATAATTCATACTCCTTTATCACTTGAAATTACTGGCTGATTTAGGAATATGGTTTTTTAACATTAAAATACAATTTTTTTTTCAAAAACACAAATTCAACAAAGTTATTTTACCAAAGAACAACAACCGACTGCATATTGCGTTTGTGTTGAAAATTATACTTAACATTCAGAGGGTTTAGATATTGCGAAATTAACTGAGAAAACAATAACCTATATATGAATTCCACCATGAATCAAATCGTATTGCAAAATTAAAAAAAAAACAGAATGTTCTCTTGTATAGAAAGATAACTAATTTTGTTTCATCTAACGGTTAGATGTTACAAAAATATTATTTTGTGCTCTTCCCTTGTACATAGGATTGATATGCAGTAGGTGCTGCTTTGTCATTTGGCTCGGTGTGTACTCGTCTTTATACCGAGCCTGTTTTCTTTTTACTTTAATATCATCATTGACTGTCTACACCGTTTCATAAACATTGAGTTTTGACATTTCCAAATATAATATTTCATTTTTGTGACGTTATAATACTGCACTAAACTTTATATACAAATGCTGCCATCGAACAATTTACTAATTCTGTGTAATTGCTAATACGTGAAGTTTTACTCAGTTTGATCTGTTATTTTATGAAACTATAAAATTTATAATTTAAAAAAAAGTTGACAATAAAAAAACACCAAAAAAACTAAATCCATGCTTAAATTTAAAATAAATCGAAATTTTGAATACAGAATAAGATAAAGATGATAATTTACACATAAAAGTAACCAAAAATTAACTAGATTAACTGTATAGCGATACAATTAAATTACCTTAACGTATGGAAATAACAATTCAGTGATAAAGTTAAATAAATATGCTCCCTTATTTAGCGGCGAATTTATAATATAATTTTTGCAATTACAAAAAATTATAACCAAATATTCATACAATAAATCTTGTTAACCATAATATTTATACGTTTGATTTATTGCGACCTGTACGTATGAACTTCGACTTATAAAATTAACATTTTTTAAACATACTGTAAACACAGGTCACTTCCAAACTCAAACTAAAGTGATCGAAACTGCAAACAGAACTATGAAATAAAAGTATTTCTTTAATATTTTGTTTTCTAAAAATATTATTTATATACCTACCGATTTATTATCAAAAGCAGAATCATTTTAGAATAATTTTGAAAAATTATTAAGTAACACAAACTCGTAAACAACATTTCAACTCTATACTTGTATGATTCTATACAAGTTTTAAAATTCACTGACACAAACAAAATCACATAACAGGATAGAGTTAAGATAAACTATATAAGAAGCAAATTCAACAAAAAAAAAACTCTAGTATATAGCAGTTAAAACGGAGCCAAATTGATCTTTATTTTCCGAGTTACAAATATTTCACGCTACAAATAAATAAGCATTAACTCATTTAATCACAATATTGCCTTGAATCGTAGCAATTTCGCACGAAGCAGTATGAGATATTTCAAAAATACTTTTTAAATGATTAAGCCTTTAAGAAAGTTTGTGATAAACATTTCTGTATTAGTCAGTCATAAAACAATATTCTTTTGTAAGCTGATTTAACAGCATTTCTTCATGTGACGTTTAAAAATGTTCTTCATAATAAAAGGTCAATATTAGCTCCGTGAGTGAAACGACAAATACAATGCACTAGTAAAAGACAATAATGATGATATAAGAGCAGATGTAGGAAGGCGTGGCATGGATGGGTCACAGAGTGCGGCTATGTAGGTCAAGTGGTCTCACCGGTGGCAGCCACCTTGTGCTGGTGGTGCAGATCGAGACGGAGCGACGAAGGCGGCTTCGGATGCACAGGTGGGAGGCCCTGCGAAACTACCACCGGTGTCTGGGGCGATTCTAGTGGCTTTGTACCTGTAAATAGACAAAATTTTCTTCGGTGAAAATTTAATAATAGCTCAAAATTTTCTCTTGTGAAACTTTTGTAATACTTTTTGCATCACCACGTGTCTGCTTGAACAATCCCTAGACCGTATATTGTTTTTAATCTATTTATACATCAAATTATAACATCAATCTCTTAAACGGTGTACTTATAATCCGATAACTTCCTCAAGTAATCTTAGAGAATACACAATGCTTCTTCTAACCAGTTCGTTCGATTTACAATTAATTATTTATTTGTCTGGCAACGATAGGTCTCGCATAGATCATATCACCTGTTACCTTAGTAAAAGATAGATATCTTAATAATGTTTTTACTGACCTCTATTTTAGCAAAACTTCAGAGATGTATTCATTTATTTATTAACTATATATTTATCGATACAACCAAAAAAAGAAAACCAGCAACAATTAATTACAAAAGAAATCTAACGGAATGACACTCCATGACAATAAGTATAATGTGACTTCGTTAAACTCTCTAGTTCGCAGTATCCTTAAACCAATCTCCACATGAAGTGTCCAATCTCCACATGACTTATATAACATTGGTGAATATATGAAAAAAGTTTAATAGATTTTTATATAAAAAATGTAAATTTACTATACGTTTACTATGTGTTTTTTACAAATTTTATAATGACATGGTCGGATGTAATTCCCTTCAAATTCTGACGGAAATTGCTTTGATTATGCTTTTTATTAAATTATTAAGTAATTATGATGATAACCCCTCGGTTTGGTAATGCTTTATGCCCCTGATTGTTATTTGTGACAGGACAAATTCATAGGTTATTTTATCTGGTGCAAGTGTGCAGGAACATTATGCAGCGTCACCTGTTCCGCACACTTACATTGATCAACACGGTATCGCGAAAGGTACTCAATGTTGATATTTTTTTTTGTTTTATTGACCACTTTAAGAATACGATTATGTAATTTTTTGACAGTTTACCATTGATAGTTTAGTTTAATCTGAATTGGATGTTTGTTTATTCTGTTTTATTAATTATTGTTTAAATTGCATTTTAAAACAATTATATTTTTGGTGCTTGAACATATCCAATGTTTTGAGTCAACCTTAAATAAGTTAACCCAAAACATTTTATCGGTAAGAGTTAAACACATTCCCTTTCTCTACATATATATGAGATTCGGGTATGCTCGCAGGGAACCGTTTAAAAGATCCATACCCCAGCACAATGGAGTTCCACAATATAGATCAATTCGGGAAGGAGGTGCAGCAGACATTTTGTGCCTGTGAACTCTCATAAAATTTCTTGGGGCAAAAAAGGATATCTATTAAATAGTATGGGACAGACAATTTTTCTACGCAAAAATTTGAAAGTGAATTTAAGTGATATTAAATCTTCGAAAATATATTTTTATTGATAAATGTATGAAAGTAAATGTAAAATCTTCATATTTATTTGATGGAACTGACATTTTACTACATAATATTAATAATTTGCAACAGTAAGGTGAAAGGAATCAAAGTCTGGAGCAAATCAGTTAGTTAATCAGGAAAAGTAAAATGCACAATTGGTACTGGACTCAATTTTTTTTTATTTCATTAATCATAATTTTAAGGTGCAAGCTGACAAAGAGTGAAAATTTTTTTTACTAATCTTAAAAAATGACCGAGTTATAAAAGTTTAAATTTAACCTTTAGAGAAGGACGGCAAATACTGTGTTGCGAGGTCATTTTTCATATTGCACATTATATTCTACGAGAGGAAAAGAGACAGGGATATACTCAACTCTATCCGTATCTTCAAATTTAGAAGCCTATAACTTGCTTATTTTTCAATCAATTTTTAAATTTTTTTCAAGACTGGTTTTTAATTAACTTATATTTCACAATATTGTACGAAAAATATCAAAATTTAGAATGAGTCAACTACCGAATTGCTTTAATATTAGCAATCAACGAAAATGTTTTCATGATCAATTTTATTATAACAAGTATTAACACTGAAAACAAAATATAAATAATTTCTTAAGGCAATGTAAACATATTGTGCATAATTAAATTTAAATTAACACGGTAGGATTACTGACCAACAAATGAACTTTCAACCCAGTAGAGCTTCTGGCTGCCGCGAGGACTTGGCTGGTCATCGGGCGCACTGGCTGGCTCGAGACCACTAACGTAATGCACAATGGCTGACGTAACCTCTTTGATACTCGACTGAATCTCCTCTGACGCCTTGCTCGGTGGAGGCAAAAGGGATACAGCTAGCCTGTAAACAAAAGTAAAACTGTTTTGAATATCGAGTTGATATGGATGGAATTTATGGAGGCAACGATCATTGCAAAATCTTCCTGCTACATGAAGTCTTACTCTTCAATTTCACAGTATTTTCTTAATACATACATATATATATATATATATATATATATATATATATATATATTATATATATATATATATATATATTTATATATATATTTATATATATATATATATATATATATATATATATATATATATATATATATATATATGTGTGTACTAATGAAGTCCAGCATAATTCTGAAATAAAAAATTATTGTTAAAACAGAAAAGACACAACTGTGTAAAAAAGTGATCTCCAATTCACTGGTTACTTTATAAAAAACACTTAATTCTTTCTTGTTAAGTAGTTTTTTTGTACATTTGGGCTTTTGTGTTTAAAACACAACCTATTTCATTTGAAACTTTTTAGTTAAGTCTATTCCAGGCACATATACAGAATTTGCCTTCAGGGAGGTCGTGTTTCGGGGTATATTTCCAAGTGAATAAATATGAGAATGGAAAGAAAGTACAGTAATTAACGAAAAACAGAAACACTTATAGCATTTATCATTTTAATTTTTACTGTCTTCTGGTTTTCATTTTTTTGTCAAATTTCTTCCCAAAAAAATCCTTTTATATAGGATAAGTTCAAAGGGCTTCAGGTTATGTCTAGATCCTCTGGACCACACCTGCTTAAATATGTATCTCATCACTTCTTCAGACACTTACAAGTGTATCTGATTAATATATACTCTGTATATTATATGGCAATATAAATAAGTACTAATTGCTGTATTTTGACACACAACTACTCCACTGCTGCATGCTGCACTATAGCTGATTGCACTGAGCAACACAGTGGCCACTATATAGAATTCCCAGCAACATCATATATTTAGTGACACTTGTAAATCTATGACAAATTTGATACCTCACACATGAAACTATTAAACCATTTCAAGCTATTTATTTATCAATTTTAATATATCTAATTGGTACATTTGGCGGACATATTGCTACGAGAGTAATCTCTCAAGCAACCGACCCGTAGCAACCCAATAAGACTCGTCCAGCCCCACTCGACGAACAGCCGGGAATCGAACCGGGTATCGAACCCAGCACACGGTGCGCCGCGTCGTCACAGGCCGTGTGCCTTATGATCAACGCAACACACCATGGCGACAAAGGGATAAAGATTCAAGCAAACAACATACACTCAAAATACATTGTCCTCCTCCTAATTTGACACAGTGAGATAAAAATGTTGTACTTTAAACATTTACTTCCTGATTCCAATTTAAAAATAATACCCTTGGTGTCGTCCAGCGCTAATCAGGTAGGACTGACTTAAATATATATTACTTGTTACTTATCGAGTAACAAATTCAACGGAGTATATATGCATTAACTAATGTGACATCGGTAAAAGTTTCATACTTTTGAAAGTTATATTTTAAAATAATCATAGTTTTTTATATTTGTGTTCTCCTTTAGAATTTCAATTTCATTATATTGTAAATTGAAGAGCAATTAACTTCATTGCCAACTCTAACCTAAATTTGACGATGTTTAATTTTGATATTTACCATTTTCAATTGGTATTACACTATAAAACTGTTAACTAAAATACATTAAGTATATGGTAATAACAATAAAACCAAATCAATACACCTGTACAAAGATCTGGGAATGTAAATATACAAATTAAGAATTCTATGTCGGAAAGACTGCCTTTAAAATAATAATTGTAATAAAAACGCATAATAATTGGGCTAATTAATAAACATAACGTTATTAGGACTATTCTTATTTCTGGACATAAATCATGAACTGTATCAATTACATATATCATTTAAAATCTTGTAAAAATTTATAAAAGATTAAATTTAAAAAAGCCCACAAAAATCCTCCTTCATTTAAAGTAGTTACAATATAAAAAATTATTTATATATAGCAACCACAGACACGGTAATTCATAAAACTCCTTTTCTCTTCAGCACAATCTGTACCAAATAATACTTACTTAATACAGGGCACCGAAATCCAAGATGACACCTACCTAACATGTTGGTGTTGCTCTACGTATTGCATGCTTTCAGATGCAATTTTAATGTGAATCGGATACTAATAAGTCCATTTCGCAGTAGTATAGCAATTTCAGAGAGAAGGGCTTTCTACGTATTAAGGATATATCAATATCTTACGAAAACACTTGTGGTTTCATCCTTACCAGCTACCATTAATCGAATGCTATAGAAAGTGTGGTTTAAGCAAGATTGTCACGTTGATGTGTCCAGAACAAATGGTGAGAAGCAAATAGAGTGTATGTAAAATGACAGTATACCACAGGAAACTTTATAAGATGATCCACCTGTATTCACTAACATGTCGGGATACTCAAATAAAGTTACATTTTACATCTGTTGTAAATTAAGGTGTGTTTTTGTGGTCACCGTGTGTATTGCAGAAGACAGGAAATATACGATTCTATACAAGGTAATAATTAATAACATAGAATACATAGAGATGTAGAGGATAGTTTTAAAAACAGAAAACCGACGGTGAAAAAATTTAAGGATAAATCTATAAATGAGAATAATTGAAAGATTAAAGATATTAATTTAAAAAAAATGCAAAGAATAAAACTGTTTGGGTGGGCATTTTAAAGTAAATCTAGGACCATAAAAAACTATAGACCTGGAAGAATAAGTTATCATTAACTTTAACAAAAGTGATTCTAAAATGAAATATGTCATTTGTTTTCAGGAGATACCCGTGACTAGTAACAGTACAGTGAGAATTGTGCATATGCAGGGATAATTGCCATTTCAATTAGCATAATAATGCCAACAACATGTCGTATGACAACTTCATTACATAATAACGCAAGGACACTCGGCAAACAACGAATCGCTCACAGCTGACTGACGAGTGAAAATATGTGTTTACGTATATATAATTGTGAGAGCATATAACCATATCTTTAGCCTTGACATCCTTGCGTATTATAAAACGCACAACTCTATATCGGTTCATATATAATAATTGGTATATGGTTATCTTTTAAATTTATTGATGAATTTTATGGATAGGTTTAGTGGCTAACATTGATATATCATTGCAATGTGTGACTTTTTTTTCGAAAAAGACATTTGTAATTTTTAATAAATATCTCCAGGTTTTTCTTTCATTTTCTTTCTAACTTCAAAATTTAAAAACAGAAAAAAGTTCAATTTTTTTTAAAAAACTTTTTCAACCATTTTCTTTAAATTATCCATATAAAGTATAAACATTATGTCAGATTGCAATACAGTTCTTTTGTTTTAAATAAGGGACTGTTAAAAAAGGACCGTAATATAACAAGACTTGCAGTAAAAGTACTTTTCTAAAGTACTTTTGAGTCCATTTAGTTACAGGACACACAATAGTATTTAACCGTTTGAGTGCCGACGAGCGCCATCGCGCTCGTGTGCGTACTAACCAAATTCCCAAGAGCGCGATGGCGCTCGCGAAATCACCTGCTGTTTAGCGCGCGGTAGTGGAAGTCGCTCGCACGCATTGCTAATTTTTTATCTTCCTACGTATTACATAAAGTTCAATTATAATATTATTAGTAATTACAATATAAAAAGGATCCAGGAAAAGAAAATGTTTAACCCATAATGTCGGAATACGAAAATAATTGGAGTGAAAATGAGCGTTTTCCAAGTTGTGAAGAAAGTGATAGTGGGAGTAACATTGTAGTGTGCTCACAATTTGGCGTAATGCAAATTTTGAGTGATAGTGATAATGGTGACGATAACAATTATTTTGCTGATACGGAGTATGTACCGGACTGCGAAAATTGATGTGACTGTTGTTATGATGTTTTTGTTATAATTTTTGTTCACAATATATACTTCCATAATTTTCTTTGTATTTTATTATCTTTGTACAAGATTTTATTAAGAAAACACTGAAAAAATGAATAAAATTGGATAATTTTTGGAGATACAGTTTTTTTTCGAGACAAGGGTAAATGATATTAAAAACAAGATTTCTTTAGCATTTTTAAGTATATATGAGTAAAAAACCATGGCACTAAAACGGTTAAACTAGATAGAAATACATAATATCACATGTCAAAAAACATCACTCTTTCTATATGCAATATATAACCTCGGGCTTTTTAGCAAAGCAATTGAAAGGCCGATAGTAACAAGGTTTGTAATTTGTTTTTAATTAGGCAACGGAGCTCTCTTTCTTGGCAATATGTAAGACATTATGGTCTTATACATGCATGTCTACAATACGTTGACGCATGAAACGACTTTGGGCTTACTCTGTCACTGGATATTATACTTGTTAATGAAGCGTCACCGACGTCTTGTGATTAACATATTATTCTTAGTCATTTAACGCTAGATTGTTAAGTGGCATGATTTTGTTAAGAAGAAGTATTAAAATATATAAAAAATGGTATTTTGCTGCTTAGCTACAGACTGAAAAATGTTTTCAAAAATGATAACGTAAGGAAATATCAATCCTGAACTCAAATATTTACGTGAGCACACATACATAATAGAAAGGGAGATTAAATAATGAATATATTTTATTAATTACAAATCTATATACTGCAAATATTCCTAATATACTGCAAATATTTTCCAAATCCTAATATACTGCAAATATTTCCAATATCTGATTACTGGAAGAATATGCTATATATGCATTAAAAATAAAATACCACAAATGCACCGCAATGTCCAAAAGATTGCCAAAAAACTACTTTAAATTTGTTAATACTGCTAGTATACCGGCGTTCAATTAAAGAATTTCTAGTTACCGGCGTTCAATTAAAGAATTTCTAATAATATAAAATTATATTATGAGTTGCAAATATATTAATTGAAAGGAAACGCTGTAGCAATAATTTCTGATAGTCTTAACTAGTCATTATTTTTAATTTTTTTTAATAAGGCACTTGCACAACTCATAACTTAAGGCAATTATATATTAAGCAAGTTTGCATAAAATAAGCTAACATTTTAGGTGAAAGACAAATAATGAGCGAATAAGAATGCAGAAATTATTTTCTGCATTCTAATGATAATTGCGAATGGGCCATTAACCAATATTCTCCAACATAATGCTTCTGAAACTTTAAATTACACTGGAGGACAAATCAAAATTTTGTGCCACTCCCTTCAAAATATCTAGGATGATAAGTCTTTAGGTATGTGTCATAAAAATAGCGATTGCCTTTTTGCTCAAGCATAACAATTTTGGATGTAAAACAACACCAATCTAAATACAGATGGAGTACAGATGTAACTTTGTTCTCATTTGCACAGTTATATACAAGAACCAAAAAGTCTGTACAATAAAGATAAATCTCATTTTTACATCCTTTAGGACCAACAGACCTTTATTTTGACAAGTATAAAAAGAAGGAGTTTTAGCAATGTCAAATTGAGGTATAAAACAGCAAAGGAGGTGGCCCGATAAGAACAGACGTTTCCACCACGCTCTTATTTTGACTACTGTTTTCTTTTTGCAATAAATTACATAATATTCTTATAATGCAACATGGTGAAATTTCATGAATTATAGTGTGGTTACCAATAGTTTCACTTGACAGACTGGAATCATATTTCTTTAACAAAAAGGTGAAAGCAGATGACTAAAGGAATCTTCTAAAGGACGACGTTACTCCTACTGTGGCAGAGATAAATTGCATTGAAGGTTTGTTGTACCAACAAAACTGAGCAATACCACACCGTACAGCTAATGTCTTTGATGTTATCCAAGAGTATTTCGAATCTTGTACTATTACATTAGACGTTGTCAACCAAATGGGAAAAAACTGCCATGCAATTCTCTGGAACTAAACCCCATTTTTTTCTTTACTATAGGATAATTCAAAGATGTCATTAAGAAGAATACTTTATCAATTACTTCCAGCCTGAAAAACAATATTTCAAATAAAGTTCCAGTTTCTGCCAACTTCGAGATAGGTTTCACAATATTATATACGCCAACGGTGCACACTTCGAACAACTTATTTCGTAGCCTCCATTATGATGCTACTATTCTGTGACTAATTTGAGTATTGTTGTTCAAATAAAATTACCTATCCACATGTAATAGTGTGAAGATGTGTAATACTAGAAGGTTCAAATTGTTGGTGTGACACTACCGGAGAATTAAATTAAATTTAGCAAAACAATATAAGCCAGCCAAAGCTTCTTGACCAGAATCTACACCACATTTCAAACTGTCAGTAATTATCGTATTTTCCTTTTTTGTGATAAAGCATTTATTTAAGTATCATACGAGATGGGATTTCTTCAGATATCTATACGTCGGACAGTGAAACATGTAACTTACCGTTCATGCGGCGTACGCGGTGTGGTGAGCCGCTCCTGACTCCGCCAGCCGAGATATGGAGTGCGGGTGGCCAGCGGCCCGCGCGTCGCCGGCGAGCCCAGGGGACTGGATGAGCACCCGCGCACGCTACTTCGCGTCGATGAGCACGGAGACGTCTGCCGACAAACCAACACAATGTGTATATATGAAAAAGGAGAATTGCAGGGAAATTTTGTGACATATATGACCCAGGCCAAAACATCTAAACAATGATACCTAATATCATGCATATCATCACTGAAATCGGTTTGTTTGAAGGTACTTCCGATCCAGAAATTACAAACTTAAAACTGTATTTTAACCACATCACATGAAGAATAATGACAGTCTTGAAGCGCGAAGATCGAAACCAAATAGAGAGAAACAGTCAACAGGAAGGATCGGAATCACGGATCCCCAATAACGTTAAATCAGCTAAGAAGAAGAACAGAAGAAGGAATCAGAGAAGAAGGAGAATTATTTCACAACATATTTATTTACGATTTTCTGCTCAATAACATTTATTGAACCTAACAGTCTAATGCTGTCAAATATTTACGTCTTTTCGGTTCTCTGCTGCATACCTGGTTGGAGTTGAGTCTACTGGTGGACCAGCGGCCGAAGGTGGTAGTCGCGGGGCTGAGCTGGTGCGGTTGTTGGCCGGATGCCTGGCTCGATGGTGGCGCGCCCAACGAGCCGAGCGATGTGGTCTTGCTGCCGAGCGGGGCGCCGCTCGCGCCGCCGCCCCACCGTGTGCCCGCGTCCGACGCGCGCTTACGCAGTAAAAAGCCCTCGCGCGGCACACACGTGTTCTTGTACCTACACACACACGTAAACAATTTATTTTAAATATTACCTTCAATAATAACATTTTCATTTTTCCATTCATAATTTACGTTTGGCTTTCTTTTATGGATGAACATAACACATAATGAACTAATGAGAAAACGTAATGATAAATTCAGAAGAAAATCCAAGAAAATCGATATTAGGATACAAAGCAGTTCGCCCATTATGTTGCCCTAATGACTTAAATAAAACTAACTCGATCTTTCAAAGAAAATAAAGCCAGTGTTTGCCTTACTTCGTTTTCTCTTTCCTCTTTCTTCAACAGGAAACACCATTGGTTATTCTTAACATTCGAATCAGTCATATTAGCATTTGGATTGCCCTAATCAAATGTTTAGTTTATTTGACTCAGGAGTCTACACATTGGCTTCTTGGGAGCCTGTTTGAATTATGAGATATTCTAGCACAAACTTTCTGATGCAGAGGTGTTTAAATAATATTTCTGTACTTAATTGAAGTCAACGAGTCAAAGTAGCGTATTTGTTCATAATTAGTCCTCGTTCCTCTTTTATCTCCTGATATGAACCTCATAACCTTAATATTATTTTAGATATCGTCAAGAGTACAGTCTATAGAATTGGTTAAATGTATGTAATAAAGTTGCGCGAACTGAGACTATCTATGATAGCTTTCTTGCTGATTAAGATTACAACGACAATCAATAAACACAATAAGGTAGTTTGACTCATTCTAAATGTTCATATTTTTCGTACAATATTGTAAAATATAAGTTAATTAAAAACCAGCCTTGAATAAAATTCAAAAATTTATTGAAAAATAAGCCAGTTGTAGGCTTCTAAATTTGAAAATACGGATAGAGTTGGGTATATTCTAGAGTTGGGTATATGTCTCTTTTCCTCTCGTAGAATATAATGTGCAATATTAAAAATTACCTCACAACACAGTATTGCCGTCCTTGTCTAAAGGTTAAATTTAAATTTTTATAACTCGGTCAATTTTTAAGATTATTTAAAAAAATTTTCACTCTTCATCAGCTTGTACCTTAAAATTATGATTAGTAAAATAAAAAAAATTTAGTCAAATACTCAATTACATGAAAATGTCTGCTTTCCATTTCATTTCTACACAATTTTCATATTGCCTTCTAAATTAGGAAAAAAACTACAGCTTCGTATATTAAAAATTATCGGAACCAAAGAGATTCAGTTTCAAAATTATAGTAGAATTTTTGAAAAATTCTACCGCATAAACTCTTCATATTCAGCAAAATGTACATGAAATAACATAACAAAACATTTTGAATGATTTCTTCAATTCTTCGTTATGTAGAATTGGATAATATAATTATAGTCAGCATTGATATATATAGTCAGCACTGTCAGCATTGATACCAGTCAAGTCAACATTCTTGTCATTGACGCTTGAGGAGGTCGCCTCCGCCCACTAATCGTTCTCTTGAGTGACTCTCGACCTTTCTCAAAACGCGCCTACCACTCAAAAATCTTGCTGCGACTTGGACATTTATCAGCGTATACCATTTACAACATAGAACTTTTTAATTACAATTTTACCGCATCGAAAACAAAAATTAATTGCCAAATTCTTCTCAATTTTTACAAATCGTTGCTACCAAAACAAATCACATCAACTCCAAACGTTCACTGACAACGAAATAATTTACCCTAACGTTGCACCAGGTTTTGACATTTCGAGAGAAAATTAAACTAAGTGATTCTGTTCCGAAAACAGATCTATGACGGCTCTTGTTTCTTTCCTATAGTCATTGAACTTTTCGAATGCACAGTTTTAGCTGCTATAACTAAAAGTGCTCAGATCCCTTTTTCTTCTTGATTACCTGCTGCTATACCAACACCTACTCCTGTTTCTGCTTTTGTTGATTCTTCAACATTAGTTACAGCTGGTGTTTATTTATTAATTCGATTTAATAGTTTATTAGAAAATAGGTTGATTTTTAATATTTTATTAATAATTTCATGTATGACTATCGGGGTATTCTGAATTAGCTTTTTTTCATTTAATAACTCATGCAACTTTTAAAGCTTTATTATTTATATGTGCTGGGGTAATTATTCATTTAATAAATGATATACAAGATATTCGATTTATAGGGAGGGGAGGGGTATTAATAATTTTATTCCTTTAAATTCTTTATGTTTAAATATTTCTAATTTAGCTTTATGTGGGATTCCATTCTTGGCTGGGTTTTATTGGAAAGATTTAATTTTAGAAATAAGATGTATAAATATTTTTTTTATATTATATTTCAACTGGGTTAACTATAATTACTAACTATAGTCAACTATTCGTTAACTATAGTTAACTATTCGTTTATTATTTTATTTAATAATTAATGATTTAAATTAGAATTTATAGTTTATTTGATGAAGATTTTATTTTATCAAAAAGAATATTTATTTTATTAATATGGAAAAAAAAATTCCATGCAGTATATCAGCAAATACCGTCCTTTCGGGAAAAGGAAATGCTTCTCGTACACGGCTTTTCTTTAAATGGGTAATTTTTAAAGACACTAATTTTATGATACGCTTCATAACATTTACAAACTTACAACGTTTCTAACAAATAACGCTGGTACATTTCAACCTCACTCATATCTTCACACGTCATAACAAATCAGACTTTGATGCTAACGTGATCAGACGATGGTACAATCGGATAACTCAGAAAAGTCAAGTGGATTTACGGTATAATATGAAATGATAACCAAGAGAGGGTTGCAAATATCGATACAAACAATGTTAATCTTTTGTGCAACACTGTGCATCTTTCAATTTAACAAACAAATAGCATACTTCATAAGAGCCACCATTCCTTGTATAGATATCGAATTAGCACTGAACTCCAAATGATTGAGATGTATTCGAATTTGCCGAATTTAATTTGGAAAATTCCTTGCATTGCGTCATACCATTTCAAGTTATTATTTACCACGAATGTCTTTTATCTCCGTATTTACTTAGTGACTGCGGTTACAACTGGAAAACCGTTGTACAATGTGGCCTATTCTTACATTGAAACAAAGAAATAAGGGCAATTTTATGGAAGTTTGGTGTAGTAATTTGTTGTTAACGTTCATCGATAAAAATTATAGAATTGATTAAAGGATGCTAAATTGATTAAAGGATGCTAACTAAAGCTATTATAGCAACAAAATAGTACAGCAAGATAATTTAGAAAAAATTAACGAAGTATAAAAGGTGTCCGTAATTCTTAAAGTACATCTATACATAAAATAAAATCGCAAAAAAACTTGAACAGTTTTAAGTAAAACTAAGTTCTACCCACTAAAGACACGCTACTAAGCCCAAAACATAGTTTTTAGAATTTTCCTCTGTTTGTGCGCACTTTCGTGGTTCACGCTAATCTCAGCAACGGATGGATCGATTTGGGTGCGGTTTTCAGTAATGTATTTAGATTAGTTTGGGCTAATATTTAGGCTTTATTTCAATCGGTTAACAAATAAAAAAGATACGTCAATCTTTAATTTACGTTCATTGTGCACGCTATCAGAACTAGCGGACCGATTTGACTGCCAACGCCATCTATTAACGTTTTTAGGAAATGTTATGCTCTGAGAGAAAAACACAAAAAAATTGTGCCTGTCAGCGCCGACGGGCGACTGAAGTTTACTCCTTAAGTACAATTGTCTTGGAATATATAAAATAAGTAACACTTTATATAAATATCAATATCATTAAATGTAAATGGAAAATTCTTTAATAAAAAATGCTGACAATATAATTATTTTCAAGTAAAATACAAATGAACAAGATCAAATTTATACAACAACAAAATTAAAAACAATTAGTAACGTCAAACTAAGAAGTTAAAATTAAAAGAGACTTTTTAATTTTGTAGGATAGAAGACACCAAATATTCACACATAATGACATTTAATGATTACATCTTGATATAAGCGAACGATAGTAAACTATATGTTCATACTCCGTTATTGCGATCACGCCATAAGAAAGTGCCAAATAAACATATTGATATCTCACTCTAGAGATGTGCAGAAATATTGCGCGGAGAGGCCATCCAACGGTTACACTTTTTTAACGCTCTGAACTTATGATTTTACTCCTCATAAAACTTCATACCGGGCGCTATATATGAAAATCGATTCTTAAGGAGTAAACTTCAAAAACTCCTAAAACTTTTCTTATTCTGAATTTCATACGAACGAAGTCACACAGCCAATACATAATATTGTCGTGTTCAGAGCTATTATATTGTCAAGTTTCTTATAAAATCAAGTTTACCCGCATAATATTAAATGTCGATGACTCAACAACAGAAATAATATCTTCTTATTATTGCAATTACGTTTCTATAAATCGAATTGGAAGTTGTTGTGCACTTACGTAATGAACAATAATATAGAATGCATGTTATACGTAAGTATTAATATGACAAATTCTGCGATCATTACGTAAGCATTAATATGACAAAATCTGCAGCCAATATGACAAAATCTGCAGTCATTACATAAGCATTAATATGACAAATTCTGCAGTCATTATGTAAGCATTAATATGACAAAATTTGCAGTCATTACGTAAGCATTAATATGACAAATTCTGCAGTCATTATGTAAGCATTAATATGACAAAATCTAAACCAATGCAGCAGAATTTTTGCATTCAATATGCTGACTTTGCCTCCATAGCGAAGGATGAAGATTCATAACAATATTTTTTTGCTGTAAGGAGTTTGGTGCTTTTATTAATATATTTGTGAATTACCTCAAAAAGGTTGTCATAAACCTCACTGAACACGGCAACGAATCTCTGGTTATTGAAGTGTCAAAAATAAGTGCAACGTAAGATCTATGTGACTTAGTTCTATGTAACTATTAGTTTTTCGTTTACGTGGCTAATGTTAAACAAGTAACTGGGTACTTCATCACCCTTAAGAAGGTACTTTTTTGATAACACTTATTCTTTCCTCGTAGAACCCTTTCCTTTTATTTATATTTACATTATATATATATATATATATATATATATATATATATATATATATATATATATATATATATATATATATATATATTTATATATATATATATATAACACTAAAAAATTATATACTATATACATTTATATGCTTCACATTGAAACCGGTATTGTAAATTCTAGTGTATTCTAAAAAGAGTAACTAAATGCGAAATGTGTCTAGGAGCGCTGACAACATAAAATCTGTCTTTGACAACACGTCGACACCTTGGCCGCAGCTTACCGGATATGACGCGATTGAAGCGGCAAAAAATTATAGATGAAAATAATGTATAAAATTGACACCGTCATTGCTGATCGAGGATTTTCCGCAGTAGAGGGGTTAAGTAGAAAAAGACAATTGATTTGGGAGTCTAGAAAACTATCTAGTCACTAGAGCCTAGAGTCTAAAAGGTATATTGAATCAATATTTTTTACACTTTATCAATGTTTCTGCCTCTTCTTCTTCTCGGTTCCTCGTTCATTGTCGTTGACAGTCGGTTCCCCATTGCTGAGGATTGTGGCTTCCTTTTGATAACATCTTGTATTTAACCATTTTCTATTCTAGGAGCTTCGTAAGGCATCGTGTAACGAATTGCCAAGTGTTTCTTAAATCTGGTTCGTCCAGCGTCTAAGACAACGTCCCGTTGTCTCCGTCCTTCAACCGTGCCGTTAAAAATGACCTCCTGTCTGCAGATTGTCGTGCAATATGTCCGTATTCGAGAACTCTACAGAGACAAATTGATTCCAAGCTCTTTCAGGATCGTGACGTCGGTTCTGTATTCGTTCCATGAGATGTTGAGCATCTTACTCCATCAGGCCATTTCAAATACATCTATCTACTTTTGCGACCAGCCATTTTCAGTATCCGTGACTCAGCGTCGAACGGAAAGATGAATAAAATC
The DNA here is from genome assembly GCA_039881145.1 of Druceiella hillmani. Taxonomy (NCBI): domain Eukaryota; kingdom Metazoa; phylum Arthropoda; class Insecta; order Lepidoptera; family Hepialidae; genus Druceiella; species Druceiella hillmani. The sequence goes on from JAYKKI010000033.1 coordinate 12,104,437, forward strand.
AGAGTTCTCATTAGATTCAACTTGGTATATCTGGATACGTCCCTGTCCTTGCACACTTTATCTAAGTGAATCATTGCGCATTTCGCCATTTGACGACGCGCTTCCCCTCCGCATTCACCTTTGTTGGAGACGCTGAAACTCTGATAGATGGAGTTTTCACCGATTTCAAGACTTGCAGAACCCGTGAGCTCCAGTTTCCCGGATCGGTCCACTATCATCAATTTTGTATTGACCTTATTAATGGGTAACCCAAGTCGGCACCAATCACTTCTATTCAAACATAAGTGCAACGGAATTTTTGTACAATTTATTTATATTAAACAACTTTAATAAAATTTGCATTTGTTTGTATTCAAGGGCACGAGCGAAAGTACCCCTTATGGCGATATACAGTTTATTGATAATTACCTGTAATATGCTAAAATTACTAAATTTTTTTGTATAATTGGTCGTATCTCATGATTTAATCGTTCAATCAATTACTTTTATTAATATTGATAACTAATAAACGTTTACATTCGCTAAAATAACTCGATCATCATTCGATCACGCAGTGCGATTACATTTCGTAACGTGCTGCGCCCTCTCCGCAGGAGGAACTGTGACGAAGAGGAAATGAGTGTCGAATGGAATTTCCGCAGGAGGTGACTGTTAAATAGCATCCGATAGAACCTTCGAAGCGTTCCATTTCCCTTCAATCAAAGCCATGATGGCTGGTTTAATTGGCGTTCTTCATTTTTTGTAAAATGGAAAAGTAAGGGTTGTTTCTGGTCATTTTCTTAGGCCCAAGTATCTTTCCCTAAGTAGTTCTAACGTCAACACTAAACCTATAATTGTGTTTGTAAAAAATAGGTATCAATATTATATTTGTGCAGCTGAAGAATACTTCCAAATGAGTTGATAATCTATCCGAGTACAAAATTATAAATATGCACAGCGGCTTACGTTTGTCAGTTTGGAGGCAAATTTAAATCATGCCTGGACCAGAAATGCCTACCCTGGTGTCATGCCTTTTAATAGGCATTTAATTCAATATTAATCTAATTTTGCATTGTTTCAAAAATGACATCTGAGGTCACCGATAAACTGCCTGGAGGGGGGATCATGGGGTCTTAACCCCTCTAGATCCGCCTCTGAATTCCCAATGAAACATCATTGACGACCCTTATAGTCCAACTATGTTTAACCTAAACAATTTTGATATAAAGACCGTATAGACTACGGCATTAATTGCGACACAAATGTCTGACACTAATGTCCATTCACACATAAGACGCTTTCAGTGTCGCGATACTAAACCAAGTGTCGCAATAAATGTCGCAACCGCAGACAGTCGTGTTTACACATATACACTCGATGTATACACTGAATTTAGGAGTATACACCAAAGTGTAATAGTCTAAACGTAGCTTAACTCTTTACTTTTCATACCTGATAGTACACAGGGTTGCCACATATCGCGAGTTTAGGACAGGTGTTGATATTGGATCTCTGCCTAAATTTAGTCGCATATATCAATAAAATAGAAAGTTTCAAGTAAAAAACAGCAGAAACACTACTTTGTGATGCTTCGTAAAACTGGAATATGATGAGTGTTAGTGAATGTAATAAATGAAGCAAAATATTTTAGTTCTATCTTTAATCAAATATACACAGTCGTACATAATACGAATATTAAGAAAACTGTATTTACTATAAACATAATACTGGATTTATATAAAATTTATAAAATTTCTACATATATTCTAAATTTCTACATACAATTTTTATATAAATCCAGTTTAATTTCAATTTGTAGCTTATATCTATTAATTTTATCCATTTAAGAATATGAAAATTAGATTCTAAATAATGATTAGAAAAAATTAATTTATTATAAGAAATAGTTCTGTGTGACATAGAAATAATTTTTCATATTTATAATTGTTCGTTATAATTATGTATTGTTCTAACCCCTTACTTTTTACGCACATCAACATAAGAGAATAAAATTACACAATTTGGCTAATGCGAACAATGAAAACGAACTCTATATTAATTCAGTAAACAGTACATACTGAGAATATTAGGAAAACTGTATATTCTATAAACATAGTACTGGTTTTTATGTAAAACTTCAGTTTAATTTATAATAAAATTTTAAATTTGAATACGAAGATGTCGAGTTTAGATTCCAAATAATGATTAAAAAAATTAATTTGTTGTAATAAATAGTTCTGTTTAACATTATAAAAATAATTTTTCATATTTATAATCGTACATTGTATGTATAGTCCTAATTTCTTATTTTTTTTTGCGCATAACACAAAACAATAAAATTACATAATTTATCTAATGCGAAAGAACATTAAAAACGAATACTACAAAAATAGAGTACATATTATGATCACCACTGACGCAGGAACATTAACATGAATGTCATAGACAAAGAGAATTCTTGATGTCTGTAATGCGTAGAGTTTGCTAGAACAATCATTAGTAACTTATTCCACTAAAAATATAAACGTGAAAAAGAGGCCAGATTAGGTAACAATAAACAAGTGGGTATGCTGACCTCGCCGACAAAATATCAATTACGATTAAAGTTCTTTAAAACTTACAGAAAAATATATTTATAAAAAATATTACTAGCTCATTAGTTAAACTTTAACTTTGCCAATTTTCATTTTTTATGTTATGAATGTATGAAACACCTTATAATTTTGATTCGGCCTTAACAGATAAATCAAATTACTAGTCTGAAAATATTTAAAAATGGTTCATGTAAATATGCCATTATTTTGACATGAATACGTCATTAAATTTGCTACCATACGGGGGCAAAAAACCTAATGTTAACAAAATCGCCAGTATATCTGCAGCTGGGGCGGTTGAAATTAAATTACACCACTGGATAGCTAAAGGATCAAAGAGTTCATTACGATAAGCGAGAACAGTGACGCATCGCGCGCGGTGGAGGGGGAAGCGCCGCCATTTTGAGGTTATTTTGCTGCGTATCGAGGTTTGCAATTAGTATAACTTTTGATTCGGAAAAGCTACGATGTTCGTTTAAGTTTTAATCGTCAGCTGTCGTCAAAATCTATCGATTGTATATAAAACATGAGTTTAAAGTAGTGACAGTGAATATAATAAGATGTTAGAATAAAAAAATATTATCAAAAATATATAATGTCGGCCTATACGCGTCGAAAAGCCAAAACCAAATACAGAGATCGTATACGGCTGGAAAGGGCTTCTCAAGAACAATCGAATGGTAATAATAAAATACCATATGACCGAGTCAAGCACTGCCGGGAACGTAAAAGAATGAATGCGGCCGAGCGGATCAACGACGGTGCCAGTACATCTGCAGCTGGGGCGGTTGAAAGTATGCGTTACATAGACGTATTGACGTACAACACACGGCCGTGTCCATGACACAGCCACACCCCATTTTTTCTATTTTTTTACTTTTTAGAACTTGGTTGACACACTGCTGTGTTTCTAGCTATGGCAACATTTTTATAGAAATGACAACACTATATCTATGTAATATTTAACATATAAAAAACGTTTGTAACTTTTTAAAATACAGAAATATTACTAAAACAATAATTAACGTGACATCTATGTTAGATATTAAACTATATGTTTGTTCAGTAGTTTTTGTTAAAAAGTGGACTCGCTCGCTCGTCACAATAACTTAAAAAAATATTAATTTAAGCTGTAACACGAATTTTATTATGAAATAATCCCGATATAGAAAAGTAAATCGTATCGCGTATTGTCAGGCAAATTTTTGGCAACCCTACCGAGCATCGCAACCGACTAATCCACACGCGATGTTGGTAAAATGAATAATTGAATGCGGGCCGGCTGATATAATCTATGTTCATTATCGTCTAACGTTCGACTAGTGAATATCGTTCATTATCGTTATCGTTAATGTTTGGACATGTCCAGTGCGGGCATTTAACCTGACATCAAATAAACGTCGTATGCGGTTAGTGTCAAACGGGCGGGCGCAAATCGACCTCCGCTTATCCTTCAATTACCGATAAGTAATGATGGGCGGGCGGGGACTGGAGGGCGTGACGCATGTGCCCGCACGGGGAACACTGTACGTGGGACCAGGCATTATTCTAGCTCTTTTATAGAATTTTGTCTAACTGAAATAGCTAGCGTTAATGGGAAAAAATAATGTACCTTCTTTACCGATTACAAAAACCTTCTTTATTGGTATCTTCTTCTATTTTGGTCTAATATATATATATATATATATATATATATATATATATATATATATATATATATATATATATATATATATGTATATATATATATATATATATATATATATACATTTTTTTTAAGCAACTGTTGGGTGCTACGCAGAGCCAACACTAACAAAACAACGGCATTTTGACGCAGAATTGCGTTTCTTTTTTCGGTATTAAACTTATCTTGGTTCCATCGAAAATGTATAAAAATTAGAGCAGTAAGGAATACGTCATTAAATGAATTGTATAGTCCAATCTATACATATAATAAAGAATTTCATAATTAGCGTGTCTACCTGTACACTAAATTTAATTACGCAAAAATTATTTCGGGGTACGTAATATAGTAACGAGAACACAAAAATGTTCTTGGAATTATTGTTTGTTTTAGTTTCCGAAGAGATTCCGATGAAATTTCAACTGATCAATGCTGAAGGATATGAGATGATATATACGATTGGTAATTAGCTCACTAGAAAAGAAGATACGGTAATTTGACATTTCAATACCATACTCAAAGGTGTCATTTAACCTTTAATCTTATTAACATTTTCCAAAGGAAATCACAGGCACAGTTAATTTATAATGAAAAAAAATCTATAAATCTATATATATATATATATTTTCCTATAGCAGAAAAAAGTTATTGGTAAGTTTTTTCCTGCATTATCAATTGGATATTGTTTGTGTAGTACAAACAATAATACAAGTTAAGCAATAAACAATACAAGTCTTATTACGAAAAAAGGAAAAGATCCGTATATCATAAACCGACTACGTAACATAAAAAGTTTATTAAATTTATTTCGATTTAGGCGTATGTAGTTTTATGTTAAAAGTTGCAGCACTGTTTCCACTGTGCATTTTTCGATTTTAAAAAGGAAAAAAAACCGTATATCATATACCGACTACGTAACATTCAAATGTTTATTAAATTTATTTTAATTTAGGCGTATGTAGTTTATGTTGAAAGTTGCAGCACTATTTCCACTGTGCATTTTTCGATTTTAAAAAGGAAAAGATCTGAATATCATAAACCGATTACGTAACATCAAATATTTATTAAATTTATTTCAATTTAGGCGTATGTAGTTTTATGTTGAAAGTAGCAGCCGCTTCCACTGTACATTTTTCGATTTTAAATTTGTATAAACGCTGGAACACATGTTTCTAAATGTATTTCCGTAATTATATTTAACCTATCTTAATGTAACAAAAAATGAAATTTTAATCTTTGTTGCTTTGTATGTTACATTTATCTGATCGAGAGAGACAAGAGACTTCCCCTAACATGCTAATACGTTCAACGTAGCAGAGGATACATATTACTTCACTTTATCAAATGGTAACAGTGAAGTCCAAGAAAAAAGTTCATTCGAACGCCTTTCGTTGCATGCACTCCCTAAACGATACAAAATATAAAAAACTAACCTATGGACGAATTATCGGCGACGAAATGATCTTAAAGAGCCTATAAAAAATAGTCACAAACGTGTTTTTAATCGCGGCTCAAGGCGGAAATAAATGTTAAATTGCCAATGAATCAACAAATACAATTATCAAAATAAATTGTTTAATCACCCCGAGTACCTCCCGTAAATAGAAATGACCTCTACCATATGTGTAACTAGAATCATCATCTCGGTAAATAAACAAAAACCTAAAACATAACAATGACCCCTGTTATTTATCTTAGTCATCTAGCAAAATAACAACTGACACACACAGTTGGAATCAGGAGATTTACGACCTTTCTAAAAAGTCGCTAACAATGTGTGTTATACATGACTTTGACGAGACGCATATTTTATTTATAAAGTCGATTGGTAAACACTATTATTATACATCGCACTATTAATACGAAATCAGTGTATGTCGCTAGGCAGCTTACGTCACTCGGCTAGTCGATTTGCGATCTACCACGATGTCCGCTGTCAACGAAAATAACATCCTCATCATATTATCGACAGGACGACACGTCAGACGTTGCCAACTATCAATGCCTTTGTTCACTGTATATATATTATTTTTAAGGTTGGCAATTATGCCACAATTGTCAAGACTCGCCATCGACTGAATCAAATGAGCCCGCAAATTGGTTTATCACTGGGTTTTTTTTCCAAAACAAGTGCCCAGCTTAGTTATAATATTTTGTCGCAGACATTTTTATTTTGTACAATTAACAATATACAATATTTTGATACAATTACTTTTAGATACAATTATAAATAACTAATACTAAATCTAAATTTTTGATCTCACATTTATGTAACACTCTCTTTGATTTTCGTTTAATTTGCCATTTTCATTTGAAGTTTCAACTAGTTTACAAAATACTTCAGCTCTCCCATCTTTTGCAAAGACCACACTCTGTGATGATGATGCTGTGATGGGAGAAAATGAAAATTAAAAAAGATTAAATGAGAGGGAAATTAGCTAGAAACCAAAAGGCACATTATCAATTTGGTTATCATAAGCAGATGGCGGACGACTAACCAGTTGGAATGAAAATCGCGTATATTCAAATGGTATGTACTAAATTTTCAGGATTCCATTTCAGAAATGAAAGTACCCTTTGAAGACTTAAGCCATTAGACAATTTAGGAGAGTGCTCAGTTTCCCAACATAAGCCACCTTGTTCTCTTCCCGTTCCCAATGTAAGATTGGAACATCCGTCAACAGATTGATATAACCAGGGGTTTAACGTGAGCATGCCCGTATCTTGTACTGTCAAGAAACACCAACCACGAATCATCTGTTCTTCCAGAACTCCTAACACATTTGACATCTAAGAAACAAATCTGCCGTGACAAATCCGGATCATTTTTACCCTAGAAAATGTAGACCGAAACCGATGAAAACATCTTCCAATGAATATAGATTTGGCGATAGGTATCAATTTCTAATATACAACATGCAAAAATCTTTTTCTGATCTGTTTTTGAGCACTCCTATACCAGAAAATAGAAAGAACTTCAAAAGATTTTGCATCATCGTTTAGTACGCATACCTTTAAATCTTAAAATAAAAGCTCCAACCGCGAGTTGATCAACGGACATTTGGTATGCGGCAAAATACCTGTAAACATTGTAAACGGAATCTTTTTACAGCTTAAAATAGAATTTAACTCAGAAAAGTCGTCAGGAACACTGGTATAAGCTCTTGAATAATACGTTCATTTCAAAGCAAGAGCAAGATGTGAATGTTAAAAAAGTTGTAACAAACAGATTATAAGCAATAATGCGTGCTAACGTTATTGCGTACTTTCAGGTTGTTTTTTCCCGTGTTTTTCATTGGAAACCTGAACACGAGAATAGTTTGTGGCGCATTAACTTGCACACGCGGCACACAAAAAGGTAGATTGTGTTGACGTTTGGCGGATGTAACGGGAGCGAATTCTATTTCAAACCGCGTAAGTTTATTATCACAGTCCCACGGATTCAGATTGCTTTACAACGCTGTCCATTCGAGCAGAGTGCATACACAGCGGCGACGCGAAACAATGAAGATTTGTTCTGCTTCAAACGTTCGTCAGCTCGAACTGTTTTAGCTATAAATAGGTTGAATGCGTGTGGCTGCGCGTATTAGCGAAAAGTCGTTACATAATCTAGAATTCACTAAAATTCCGAAGGCATTTTTTAATTATTTGGAAAAAATTCCACAAGATTCATGTGCCACTTCAAATTTTCACCATTTTGCAATCTCTTGTACAAATACACCTTGATTATCTACATTTACTGTAACATGGGTGCATATGCTTTCATAGTTACCGTTTTCATACTCTGTACCTATTTCTGACAGTGTCTCTAACATATTTAGTTAGTCCTAAATTAAAAATGTCCAGATTATTAAAAATAGTATTGTATGTTGACATGATTCGTGACACCGGTAAGTTAGATTCATATTGTGTATGCTTATCTCAGATCTAAAATAAGGACGTGGATCTTGCCCTTTGTCAGGGTACCCCCGCCAAGATATGACAGAAATCAAATCTCCACAATCTAAATATACATTCACCATTTTATAAAGTATTATCATGTCAACGGAAATTCTTAGGAAGTCCAAAAATTCAATTTCAGCAGCGTTGTCAATGTAAACGAGTTGCCGCAACGCCATCGAGCTGTAGAGAAGCCTTTTTTAAGGATTACATTCGAAAAACCCATTTTTCTAATGATTTTGTTTAACTCTCCTAACTGAATAAGAAAATGTTCTGAAAATTTTTGAAAATTATTCAAATTAGTTTTCTCAAGAAGAAAAGGGTATGTATGGTTTCGTGTATCATGTACACCTACAAATATCGAACTAGATCTTTGGTAGTGCATAGCCATTGTTTAACTCTGCACCAGGATGTGCATCATTACATCGTTTTTTTATAATTCATGACTCAAATTACAGTCACTAAGTATTAAAGTAGTTTGCAATCTATTCGTGATTTCCAAGGCAAACCGCGGTCGATAAGTACTACAACTCAAAATATATTTAAGAATTTGATGAAATAATATTTACTATCAATCTATTTACAAAATGTAGCAAAGCTATCCTACAAAAGGAAAATTGGGCGTGGCTGTGTCATGGACACGGCCGTGTGTTGTACGTGAATACGTCTATGTAACGGGTTATATTTTTTTTAATAAAATATTTTTATTTATGTATTTAGGATACTGAAAAATAACTAAAAAATAACACAAACGGAATAATAAAACAACGTTGCGATGGAGCAATCACTTTAATCCTTAATTTGGAAGGAAATATCTTTATTTTAATTGTCATTTGTATTATAAAGTCACAAAAATAAAGATTTCATATTTGATTTCCTTTAATTATTACGGCGCAGCATGTTTTAATTTCTTCCTATAAGTTCGTAACTAAAACCACGCGAGCGAAGCCGCGGATAAAGGCTATTATGTTATAAGAATGAATAATCATGCTCTTGTGAATATATTTAATAAATTACTGTAATAACTATTGTGTAACTGTTTATATTAAAAAAAATTGTAAATAATTCTTATAAACAAAACAAAAATTAAAACAGTTATCTTTTTCGCTCGGGTAAATCGGGAGAGGCAGCTAGTTTCGACATAAAAAAATTTTAACGAAATTGCTTTGTTAAAATTCCGGTTTTCCCAAGTTAAAGAAACTACTATACGAAGTAAATATTTAAAATGCTCCACACAAAGAGACAATGTCAGACGGAGGTCGAGGCTCTGCAGCGCGGTCGCAGCTCTGAAGAAATGGCGGCGCGCATTCTCGTAACAAACTGAACATTGGTTCGAGACGCAATTACGCAAAATAATTGCATCGAGATTATTGAAACAAGGCGGTGGAAACGAATCGAACGGGGCTCCGCAATTTAGATTAGCGGCCGGGAGCTCGCTGTGAACGTGGCACACTTTCTGCCCTACGTCACAGGCTAGCAAAATGACGTTCGAACTTAATTTTCAAAAATGAATCTACAAACTGCAAAGGGATATAGGGGACCCACTTTTCAAAATTGTACAGGAGACAAAAAACTTTTTGCAGGAAAATATTAATAATACGTTCAGACTCTGAAATTTAAACAGAATACCAGTTAAATTGACATAAATACATAAAATAGCTATACATTTAGGAAAAAAACAAATTTGTAACAAAATTTGGTCCAGCATATTTATCAATATTGATAAATATTAAATATATTTGGCGTTAATTTTGTAGAAATTCATTATTCACAATTAAATGAAAATACGTGATGTAGTATTATTTCTACTTTCTTTAAGTTCTTTATCACGACTTAGGTTTCGTTGTATTACAACATCTTTAGGTGGGCTATTAGCAAAAATCTTTGCTAATAGCCCACCTAAAGATGTTGTAATACAACGAAACCTAGGTCGTGATATAGAACTTAAAGAAAGTAGAAATAATACTACATCACGTAGTTTCATTTAATTGTGATTGGTAAATATAATAAACATTCTTACTTTTGATATTGTCATGAAAGCAAGATAAATATGTTGGATAAAAATTTGTTTCTATATATATATGAATTTTATTCTTATATGTCTACTGCGTTATATGGTCATTAGATTTTTTCCCAATAACCTTCTCATTGTTACTGTAAACTTTCCCAGCGACAAACTATTTACAGCAGTCAACAGTGTAAGGTTGGATGCAGATGATTTTGATGCGAGACAAGATTCTTTGCACACATTTCGGGAGAGTCTGTGAGATGAATCTGAATTTGCTTCATTTCGATAAAAATTTAGCCAGTCTAATAGTCTATATATAATAATATCTACATAATAATCTAGTCCAAACGCCTCATATTTGATTTATATTAAACATTTTTATTGTCTTTAGGTTTATTTTATAGAAATTAAGAAATTCATGTTATAGTTTAAATAAAAATGAAGTATGAAATTAGCACCTATATTTCACAAAACGAAATGAGTATATTTCCCAAAAAGGAAATTAACAATGTTTTTTCTTTTTTTATCTGTAGAAAAAAACTTTGAATATTTATTAAGTTCGCACACAATTTAATTAAATTCGCGTGAGTCAAATTTCTTTTCACAATGTTTTTTTTTTACTTCTATACATTTTGTGATTATTTTTTTGTTAAATGTATGTTTAGAGCCGTTCATTATTTCTCTCTCGAACTTGATTTCAAGACCTTTGCAGCTGTCACTTCCTATGTGTCTATGTTTAAAAAAAGATTCCTTTATATGTCAGGACATTTGCAGAGTTCATTTTCTTTTTTTAACAAAGTGGATCGCGGCGGTGGTTGGCGTATGTAGTAACATTTATATTAACTTTATATCTTAGTCGACCTGAAGAATTATGGTAATTTAATAAATAAAAAAACCGACAGGAATTTAACAAGTAGAACAATTTTTGCATATGTATGACAGCTTACAGATCGTGGAAACTCACAGGTAGGTCATGAAACCTTGCGTGTACCAACTTTTTGCCTACATCCCATTTTTTTCGTATCAAAATGCTTTTTTTTATGCCATGTAGAATATAAATAACAATCAACTCTTAATACAAGACTGTTTCAATATGGGACAGTTTTCTCTCTCGATAATTATCAACGCCAAAGCAAACGAATCCCTTCATTTTCTACATCACTACGTAAGACTTCAATTCCTACATCACTACGTGAGACTCTGTCAAAACTGAAGGCGAGCGGCTTACTTAACGATAATATCGTATAGTAATATCGTAACGATAATATCGTAACCTTGACATCAAAACATCGATTACCATTTACATTAGCGAATAATCGAAAAGGATTAAACTCCTTTTTTTATAAATTTACTCATAAAGTAAATATAAGACTAAATAAAACTGAGTTTATAGTACTTTTAAAATTTATTGATACGTAGGAATTCATTTTTAACATTTCCAAGCAAATTATTCATTAATTTATATGGCGATTCCATCAATCCAAATCGAGGACTTTGAGAGATCGTTTTATTGTCGAAACGCTATAAAACGCAAAGCCCATTAATTCGAATTGCGTAAACACCGTCGCGTCGCAATGGCATGATCGATAATTATTTAATCTACCGGCGCATGCTCCGGCGCAAGGCGCTAGAGTAGGGATGGGAGAAGTCAAAAAATCATCGACCATCAATTATAATTAAACTCAAAACGATAATCAATTATAATTAAACTGAAAACATCGATGACCATTAACATCGATAAACTAACGCAATGTAGAAAATAATACTCTAAAAACCGGCTAAGTGCATACGGGAACACGCAAACAATACTGTTTTGTAGTTATTTATGTCTTCTCAAGTTAATCGAAATTAATTTTAATTGAAAATACTGGTCAAATGATAACGTCAAATGACCTAGATTTTTGTTAATTTAATAACTAAATTGCAATTTAATTTAAAAACTAATTTAATGGTATTCCACTAGATGCGATGCTTAAAAAATATTATCTAACTTTATATGTGTAGGGACGTAAAGCAAAACATTATTTTAATATATAGTTACATATTAATTAAGACCTCCACATGAAGTATCTACTTATAAATTTTACATAAACATAACTTTAAAATTATAAAGACTGTGAGGCTGTGACAGACGGACCGATGAACGTGGAGAAATTGTAACGAATATTTGTTTCACTACGAAACCAAAAAAGCACAGTGATACATTAAATAGTGATACATTGAAAAACAAACATCATTTGTTGACATTTCGTATTTATAATATTGTTAAAAAATAATATATATTATAAGTATTAAAGGGATGAATATGCATTCGTAAATAATATAATACATTATCCGGGTAATATCATAAATTAATATTATTGAAGGTCGATGTTTCATTACCATCATCGATATTTCGATCTTCCAATATTTGATTATCGACGTTAAAACATCGATGTTTAAACATTTAACGTCGATATCATGTGAACAACGCTACCCAGCGCGTCGAACGTAAACAGAGGAAGCGCGGCAGGCCCGCGGCCGCGACCGTGCGGCGCTAGATCCAGCTAATAATGGGAATGAAGCAAGAGATCGGTATGCGGAGATTGCACTGTTCGACTTCCGAAATACGACACAGTACAAACAACGTGACAGCCGTTAGACGAACGTACGGCGAACGTTGCCGACGCAGAAAATTTATGTACTATTTTAGTTTCAAACGCATAAAAAAATGTTTAAACAAGCGGTACATCTATGCGATAAATAATGAATGCAATCTTAATAGTTATAACGTATAACTGACCAGACTCAACTTCTAATGACGGCTGTATTTGTGTACAGCAGAGAATACTAAAAAAATAAACCATTGCAGTACGTAAACTCAATATTTAATCATTAGCATTTGCCGGCTGCTTCGCTATATGAATGCAGCATTATATATACATCTCGTATATTTACTTACGATACTTTATATGGCTTAGAAAACTAAGTTTACATAGACGGACTTTTGGAGTAAGATCGATTAAGAATCGATTTTCATATGTAGCGCTCGGTATGAAGTTTTATGAGGAGTAAAATCAGAAGTTCAGAGCGTTAAAAAAAGTGTAACAGTTTGTCAGTTTGGATGTAGGAGGTAATCTCCGAACCTACTCATCCGATTTCAAAAATTCTTTCAGCAATATTTAGAAAGGACCTTCAGGGTGGACATAGGTTGTTTATTATCTCGTTAAAACAATTGCATATATTATAAAAAAAAGTTAAATTTTGTAAGTTTAGACGTAGGAGGTAATCTCCGAAGCTACTCATCCGATTTCAAAAATTCTTTCACCAATATTTAGAAAGGACCTCCAAGATGGATATAGGTTGTATATTATCCCGTTAAAAAAATTGTTCACATATTATAAAAAAGTTAAATTATGTTATGTAAGTTTCTCATCTCACTCATCAAATTTAAAAAATTATTTTACCAATATTTAGAAATATATATATATATATATATATATATATATATATATATATATTTACAGATTATATTGATATTTATATACAGTGTTACTTATTTTATATATTCCAAGACAATCGTAATTAAAGAATAAACTCCAGTGGTGCGTTGTAGCTGACTCGCGCAATGTTTTTTTGCTAATAAAGCAATATTATTATTAATTTATAATGAATTAAGTGGGAAAAGCTGGTATTATTCTTAATTTACATTATATGTAAATTAAGAATAATACCAGCTGTTCGCGAGTTACTCCCCCGAGCGGCGCTGAATAATGTGCAGAAGTATCGTATGTACGAAAAAGATGGCAAATTATTAAAATTATTTTAAATTTTCTGAAAAAATAACCTTTTAAATTTTATTTCACCGAAAATCAACTATATTTAAGTCAAGAAATAACGTCTTTCTTTGTCCGATACTTATTCCCGGACACGTGTATATTAAACGATATACGGTGTCCGGATATCATTTTAATATTTTTTAACCAAACTTCCTCCAATTAATGAAAGATGCTCCTGTTTAAGTTTGCTAAGGTTTACGATGGTCTCAGATACTATCCAAATTATTACCATCACATCTCAGGCAGAATTAAAGTTTCACAAATGTGTACTTTGGTTTGAAACGGACAAACATTTTGATTCCGTTTGTGAGGGAATATTTTGAAGAAAATCTTACGAATAACATAATTTATAAACTGTATCTTTTAGGATCTCGAGCTACGTAAAAGAGTAGATTTAATATACACGTTGTGTCATCCATTGCGTTTGCGATACGTGAAGAGAAAACTTTGTACTCCTTTTTAAGCGTATTGCGCGCACGGAGGAATGCGAAAATTGACACAGTTAATAGTCTGTGGTCAAACAATCGCACAGAGTACAGATTGTAAAATGTCAGATTGACTGAAATCGTTTCGAGCTGTCATCTGTGGAGTGTATGTCAAGGCAGCAAAGCGTTTATCATATAAGCTGTTATTGTATTTTTTTTTCAACTGTTACTAACATTAAATTTTCAAACAACACACGCTAACGATATATTTGTACATGCTCTCAGCTAACATAACAGACCAAAAAAAAAAAAAAAAATATATATGTACATATATATATATATATATATATATATACACATATATATATGCAATGGTTACAGAGGTATACTCTTTGGCAAAAGAACCTCAATAACTAAAAAATTGATGAATTATGGTCTACTAATAGTCACTAGTACTGTATAATAATGCTTTATTGATATTATTGAATAAAAATACCTAATTATATACTATGGGATTTGTGCTAATTCCCGGGTTAAAAAGTAGTATATATATTAATGAACTATATCTGTCCAGAATTTCATGAAACTTTGTGTAACTGTGTAACTTTGTGTATTTGTGTAACTGTGTATTTGTGTGATAGAAAAATAAACACCTAAACACGCGTCACTGTATTTGTATTTCATATCAGCGAAGTCGCGATTATATCGTGTACAGAGTAAAACAAAGAACGCATCTATTGTTCATACGGGTGGTTTGGTGCCTCAAATTGAATATATTTGAAACGTACGCCTATAAAAAAATACGCAAATTTTATTTTTCATGGGAATCGCAACTTTGACAGTGATTTTATTCAGAAACATTTAAAAATTGTGATATAGTTCTTTAACATTTCTACTTAGTTCGAGGCACAGTGTCGCCTTATACGTAATAGACCCGCTCTGTTATATCTTGTAAACTGTGTCTTTTATTCATACAGGTGATTGTGTGCATCAAACTGTATACATCTGAAGCGAGTGTAGGTCAAAGGAATGAATTTTTTTCTTTGAAATACTTGGACAGTGATTTTTCCAGAAATAGTTGAGAGTTGCGATATAGTACTTTATGTTTATATAGTACTATATACTTTATGTTTTCTACTCAAATATTGAATGTATTTGGCGTTAATTTTGCAGAAATTCATTATCACTTATGTTCATTCACAACTAAATGAAACTACGTGATGTAGTATTATTTCTACTTCAACTTTATTTAAATTCTTAACCACGACCTAGGTTTCGTTGTTGCAATTTTTACAAATTGCTCACCTAGATGTTATCATACAACGAAACCTAGGTCGTGGGTAAGAATTTAAATAAAATACAAATAATACTACATCACGTAGTTTCATTTAATTGTGAATAAACATTAAGTTTTCTACTCAGTTTGATGCAGAGAGTTATATATATATATATATATATATATATATATATATATATATATATATATATATATATATATATATATAGGAATAATAGACATGTTTCTGTTACGCCTTATAAAATGTGTTTATTATTCCTACAGAAGATTATGTGCCACAAACTGACCACATTTGAATAATGAATCGACAAAAAATATGTATTTTTTTTTATAAGTCTTTTTTAAGACTTTGAAAGTGATTTTTTCCGGAACGGTTGAGAATTTTCATATAGCTTAACGTTTTCTACTCAGTTTAATACACAAAATCACTTATATGAATAATAGACACACCTTTGTAACAACCTGTATAACCAATGTGTTACGCCGCAAAGCGCTATACGCATGCCAATTTTGATGGTAATTAGTTCCTTCGTTGCAGACAAGTACCAAATAAATTTATTTTTGAATATAAAATAGTAATAGAGTTATAACAAAGTATATATAATTTGTATAATATTTTTAAAATTATAAATGTTCCCTGCAAGTATGATGTATCACTCCGTATTATTCAATTTATAACCATTGTAGTTACGACACTATTAGGAAAGAATTTCTTACATATAGGACACCACACATCACTCCATATTATTCTATTTATAACCATTGTAGTTACGACACTATTAGGAAAGAATTTCTTACATATAGGACACCACACATCACTCCATATTATTCAATTTATAACCATTGTAGTTACGACACTATTAGGAAAGAATTTCTTACATATAGGACACCACACATCACTCCATATTAGTCAATTTATAACCATTGTAGTTACGATACGATTAGGAAATAATTTCTTACATATAGGACACCATACATCACACCATATTATTCAATTTATAACCATTGTAGTTACGACACTATTAGGAAAGAATTTCTTACATATAGGACACCATACATCACTCCATATTATTCAATTTATAACCATTGTAGTTACGATACGATTAGGAAATAATTTCTTACATATAGGACACCATACATCACACCATATTATTCAATTTATAACCATTGTAGTTACGACACTATTAGGAAAGAATTTCTTACATATAGGACACCATATATCATTCCGTATTATTCAATTTATAACCATTGTAGTTACGATACTATTAGGAAAGAATTCCTTACATATAGGACACCATACATCACACCATATTATTCAATTTATAACCATTGTAGTTACGACACTATTAGGAAAGAATTTCTTACATATAGGACACCATATATCATTCCGTATTATTCAATTTATAACCATTGTAGTTACGATACGATTAGGAAATAATTTCTTACATATAGGACACCATACATCACACCATATTATTCAATTTATAACCATTGTAGTTACGACACTATTAGGAAAGAATGTCTTACATATAGGACACCATACATCACACCATATTATTCAATTTATAACCATTGTAGTTACGACACTATTAGGAAAGAATTTCTTACATATAGGACACCATATATCATTCCGTATTATTCAATTTATAACCATTGTAGTTACGATACGATTAGGAAATAATTTCTTACATATAGGACACCATACATCACACCATATTATTCAATTTATAACCATTGTAGTTACGACACTATTAGGAAAGAATGTCTTACATATAGGACACCATACATCACTCCATATTATTCAATTTATAACCATTGTAGTTACGATACGATTAGGAAATAATTCCTTACATATAGGACACCATACATCACACCATATTATTCAATTTATAACCATTGTAGTTACGACACTATTAGGAAAGAATTTCTTACATATAGGACACCATATATCATTCCGTATTATTCAATTTATAACCATTGTAGTTACGATACGATTAGGAAATAATTTCTTACATATAGGACACCATACATCACACCATATTATTCAATTTATAACCATTGTAGTTACGACACTATTAGGAAAGAATGTCTTACATATAGGACACCATACATCACTCCATATTATTCAATTTATAACCATTGTAGTTACGATACGATTAGGAAATAATTTCTTACATATAGGACACCATACATCACACCATATTATTCAATTTATAACCATTGTAGTTACGACACTATTAGGAAAGAATTTCTTACATATAGGACACCATATATCATTCCGTATTATTCAATTTATAACCATTGTAGTTACGATACTATTAGGAAAGAATTTCTTACATATAGGACACCATACATCACACCATATTATTCAATTTATAACCATTGTAGTTACGACACTATTAGGAAAGAATTTCTTACATATAGGACACCATATATCATTCCGTATTATTCAATTTATAACCATTGTAGTTACGATACTATTAGGAAAGAATTTCTTACATATAGGACACCATACATCACACCATATTATTCAATTTATAACCATTGTAGTTACGACACTATTAGGAAAGAATGTCTTACATATAGGACACCATACATCACTCCATATTATTCAATTTATAACCATTGTAGTTACGATACGATTAGGAAATAATTTCTTACATATAGGACACCATACATCACACCATATTATTCAATTTATAACCATTGTAGTTACGACACTATTAGGAAAGAATTTCTTACATATAGGACACCATATATCATTCCGTATTATTCAATTTATAACCATTGTAGTTACGATACTATTAGGAAAGAATTTCTTACATATAGGACACCATACATCACACCATATTATTCAATTTATAACCATTGTAGTTACGACACTATTAGGAAAGAATTTCTTACATATAGGACACCATATATCATTCCGTATTATTCAATTTATAACCATTGTAGTTACGATACTATTAGGAAAGAATTTCTTACATATAGGACACCATATGACATAAATAGTTTCTTATCACCAGAGTTAACTAATGGTCAAATATACACACATTATCTCGTTGTTTTGTTGCCATTATGATACCGGAGGTGTATGAACAAGCGAATTCCTGAGCGCTGTGATCATCGCTGGGAAATCGCAGAAGTTGCTGAGAAAATAATTGACTTCGTTTATATTGTAGTTAATGATTCGCGTTTTGCAGTTTCGGGTGTGCGCGCACGTGCGTGTACGTGTGTGTGTGTCTCGCTGTCCTGAATAAATGTGATAGCCGTAAAATTATCGTTTTAACATATATTGTTGCCTCTGTTCTTATTAAACTTGACGAATTGTGGTTTTTAGACTTTTCCATGACTATTTTCTTGTCCCAATTTGCTAAAGAACAAAAAATATCTACCTAGAAATTACTTTTTAATCACGGTGTGTGGCATTTGATAAAAGCTAACGTTATTTATTTAAAATTAATTTTTACTCTCGACTTCGCTGGCGTGGTTATAGTTAGAAACTTATTGAATTCTATATATTAAAGAATGCAGCGTCATTTAGAATTATTAAAATAAATTAATTACTAAGTTTTTATTTAATTTATAATACAAATAACAAAGATAAACAAATATTTCTCTCTAAATTAGAGATTAAAGCGAGTAACTCCATTTCTCCTTTATATTGCATATGTAGCCGTTTTAAAAAATCGTTGCGATGTTGCTTGATTACTCTGTTTGCCTTCATTTTGAGTTTCAAATAAGAATTTTACCTGAGGAATGAGGCTTCCCGGGATTAAAAGTTGTCTGTGACATTTTCCATACCGTCGGATATTTCCGTGGGAAAAAACACGTCGATCCGTAGCGACGTCAAAGGACAAACAAATAGGTACACCTTCGCATTTATAATAGTAGTTAGGATTAGAGTAAAGTTATTTACAAAAAGAATATATAAAAAGTTCTCCATAAAATTTCAACACTGTTTGTCCCACCCCTTAACTAATAAATTATTAATCCCAAAAGAATCTGAATAAAATGGCTGCAAGTGTATACTGACGTTGCAGATCCCATATTTTTATCCATATTCTAAATTTCTCTCCGGGACAAGGATTGTTCCATATTTCTGGAATTCCCAGCAAGCTATCGTATAAAGCGAGTTGACAGCGTTTATCTCGCAATAACCAATGACCGAATGAGACAAGTATGCGCCGCATCTAGCCCTATTCTAGCCCTTGGAAAAAAACGTAATATTCATTAAATCGGTGACAATAATTATTACATGAATTGCATTTATTCATCACAAAAAATTGGCTCAATTTTACATAAAACATGATATTGCTTATTTTTAGGGTTAGGTAAAAAAAACGAAAACCTTACAAGATCGCTCGTGAGTCTGTCTGTCCGTCTGTCACAGCAGATTTTCTCAGAAGCTATGTGACATAGTAACTTTAAATTTGAAATAGTACTACATCTTATAACCCGCCTTTAAATTTGAAATAGTACTACATCTTATAACCCGCCTTTAAATTTGAAATAGTACTACATCTTATAACCCGCCTTTAAATTTGAAATAGTACTACATCTTATAATCCGCCTTTAAATTTGAAATAGTACTACATCTTATAATCCGCCTTTAAATTTGAAATAGTACTACATCTTATAACCCGCCTTTAAATTTGAAATAGTACTACATCTTATAAACCGCCTTTAAATTTGAAATAGTACTACATCTTATAACCCGCCTTTAAATTTGAAATAGTACTACATCTTATTAACCCGCATGTTTTGCTCTAGCTTACTTTTTAAAAATATTCATATAAGAACTAAAAAAAGGATCAGTAGTAGAAGTACTCAAAAAATTGTTTTCAATTTTATATACCATATGGAATACGGTTTGAAAGGTCTTACGAAAAATACAAAACATATTTTTCCATAATTTCAAATGACATATTTAAAAAGGTATTCAATTTTAAAATGCACATTTAAGAAGCTTTCTAAAAATTATACGAAAATAGAGCACCAATTCCTTATTTCCGAAATAGAGAACCAAAATTCGCGAAAAAGGTGTTGATGAAATCTGACTAGAAGATAGGCAAGAAAGGAAAATTATAGCGATCGTCTTCGATCTTATCATTTTTGAAACATGCACCATGTCTTTACGCCTGTGAAAGATTTAGTAGGCAATATATATATACGTTGCGAAAATTAACATGTGTCAATAGTTGAATAGAAATATTATGTACATTTAAATGTTTATAAATGTATATAGAATCCTCCTACTGCAAGTTTTACTCAGGCTTGATCTACACAGGTTTTTTGTATCATATGGTGCAATTATGAAATCTTGTTTTTATTTAACTTTTTTTTTACCACCTACCCTCTTAGACGACTAAAAGTACTAACAATCATAATCGTGACGTCGAAATTGAAAGAACATTATAGGAATCCATTATTAAAATTTAAATGTTTAAATCGAAATTAAAACTAACTAGTGACGATAGAAAAAAAATGATGGATATAAATTCTTCTCACTTCAATTCTCAACCACTCTCTAGATGCCCAATTCTCAACCACTTTTTCGAGGCAGTTGAGGTCGTATATTGGCAATAACACAGCCAATGTTTTCTTCCAAGTGGTCCAACAACTGTAGTTTATCGGCATAGCGACTTCACATATCCTCACAGAAAATAATCCATAGGTGTGATGTCACACGATCGTGGAGGTCAATTCACATTATGCGCAATTATGCGCTCGTCGAATGTTTCCTGCAATAAATTGATTGTGTCACATGCTGTATGGCATGTAGCACCGTCTGGTTAAAACTAAAGCTCTCCAACTTTAATGCCACTCAATTGGGAAACGTCAGTCATAGTGGATCTAAGGCGCTCTCCATTGACTGTAACGTTCTGGCCGGCATCATCTTTAAAGAAATACGGGTCAATGATTCCACCAGTCCATAAAGCACACCAATCAGTGACTTTTTGTAAATATAACAGCGTCTCAATATTGGCACATACATTGTCTTCACTGCAAATCCGGTAATTTTGTTTATTAAAGTAGCCATTCAACAAAAAATGAACCTCATTTCTGAAGAAATGATTGCTCG
This sequence comes from Druceiella hillmani, assembly GCA_039881145.1. Taxonomy (NCBI): domain Eukaryota; kingdom Metazoa; phylum Arthropoda; class Insecta; order Lepidoptera; family Hepialidae; genus Druceiella; species Druceiella hillmani. The sequence goes on from JAYKKI010000033.1 coordinate 12,126,266, forward strand.
AAAAAGGGGTTAAGGATTGAACTTCCAGATTGCGGTTCATTCGAGCCAGCCGCGGTACCCATATGCCTGAAATCGTATTTAAACACAAATAGCATATCTGAAAAACACCCGTCATTATACAAATGTGTGAGCATTGAATTATTAATTATTTCGAAGTGAAGTAGTACAATGTACTATTTCGTGCATATAGCTATTTAACATATATTAATATTTTTAGTATGTTATACAATAATATTCGCTATTTCATCGCACACCTATACACATCACTATTTTGCTGCCCATGTCACTTGTTCATACAAGTTTGCTTGTAAAAACTAACAATGACAAAGAGATGTACTCACCATTCAGGTACGTTGAGTTTCTGCAGTGAGCGCTGAACTCTCAGTTCGTGCTCGGAGAGGACTCGATCAGAATTTTTCTGCAGATCGTTCTCGGGAGGCTGCGGACAACAAAACATAGAAATATTAACTTACGTAATGAATCACACGCCCTATTCACTTATATACCTATTTTTTTACGTAACGAATCACAATTCCTATTCATTATTGTACTTATAAAAAGACAGTTTTTTCTATATATCTCGAATCTTCAAGACGTAGAAAGAGATTGGCATTCGTTTATGTAAAACTTAATTTAATCTTAGCACCTCTTAAAAAGGACAGTTTTTTTCTGTATATCTCGAATCTTCAAGATGTAGAAAGAGATTGGCATTCGTTTATGTAAAACTTAATTTAATCTTAGCACCTCTTAAAAAGGACAGTTTTTTTCTGTATATCTCGAATCTTCAAGATGTAGAAAAAGATTGGCATTCGTTTATGTAAAACTTAATTTAATCTTAGCACCTCTTAAAAAGGACAGTTTTTTTCTGTATATCTCGAATCTTCAAGATGTAGAAAGAGATTGGCATTCGTTTATGTAAAACTTAATTTAATCTTAGCACCTCTTAAAAAGGACAGTTTTTTTCTGTATATCTCGAATCTTCAAGATGTAGAAAGAGATTGGCATTCGTTTATGTAAAACTTAATTTAATCTTAGCACCTCTTAAAAAGGACAGTTTTTTTCTGTATATCTCGAATCTTCAAGATGTAGAAAAAGATTGGCATTCGTTTATGTAAAACTTAATTTAATCTTAGCACCTCTTAAAAAGGACAGTTTTTTTCTGTATATCTCGAATCTTCAAGATGTAGAAAAAGATTGGCATTCGTTTATGTAAAACTTAATTTAATCTTAGCACCTCTTAAAAAGGACAGTTTTTTTCTGTATATCTCGAATCTTCAAGATGTAGAAAGAGATTGGCATTCGTTTATGTAAAACTTAATTTAATCTTAGCACCTCTTAAAAAGGACAGTTTTTTTCTGTATATCTCGAATCTTCAAGATGTAGAAAGAGATTGGCATTCGTTTATGTAAAACTTAATTTAATCTTAGCACCTCTTAAAAAGGACAGTTTTTTTCTGTATATCTCGAATCTTCAAGATGTAGAAAGAGATTGGCATTCGTTTATGTAAAACTTAATTTAATCTTAGCACCTCTTAAAAAGGACAGTTTTTTTCTGTATATCTCGAATCTTCAAGATGTAGAAAGAAATTGGCATTCGTTTATGTAAAACTTAATTTAATCTTAGCACCTCTTAAAAAGGACAGTTTTTTTCTGTATATCTTGAGTTTTCAAGATGTAGAAAGAAATTGGCATTCGTTTATGTAAAACTTAATTTGGCTCATAATCTCAGCACCTCGTTAATATCGGTATGGATATGAAATAAAATAAATATACGTGTGGTTTAAATATTTTGTTTTATGTATATAATATTTAGTTTCTATAATTCATATCCAAATATGAAGAGAGAAATTTGTTGCATTAAGCAATTAATATGTAGGTACGCATTCTAAAGCAGTATACACACAAACGTACTCTCGAAGCATACCAGAGGTAGAACAATGTTTTGATCCTACCTTTACAACTATTCAATTCATATAACAATTTATAATATCCAAATAAACTAGTAATTTTGCCCATTTTTCGTGTAGGAAAAATGGTGTGCTATTACACGTTTGCACGCAAAATTGTTTGCTATTACACATTTCTAAATTTCCAAATTTTGTACCTCTTGGGTGTACCTAGACGAACGCCCTAGGGCCTGGAAAGAAGGTAATGAGAATACTGGAGTTACTTTTTTAAATAAAATGCATACATGTAGTGAAGAATTATAAGACCTGTTTTGTAAACAATAAAATAAATACCACCATCTAACGGAGAATTATAAAACTACGTTATGATAGTTGCATGCGAAACAAACAGATGCCACCGTTAATTAAATCTATGCGAGTTATTGTTTCTCCTCAACCCCCGTAAAGAATAGTGATATTTTCAATTGTAGATGTTGATCAATCTTCTAAGTACATTTTAATCATCATTCTTCAGGGTCATTAAAAGCTTTCCAGTAGTTTTTGCGTGATAGATTCAACCTCATTACCATATTATTGTATTGTTTAAATAAAATTAAATATATAATAACAACAAAAAGAAATTTACATATTTTAATTTTATTTTCTAAAACTCGTCAATGAACAGAGCTAGGAAAATTGTTTTGTTATGTATAGATATCAAAATGTTTTAAAATAATGCGTATATAAGTCGAAACGATATAAAAATATATTAACATCCCGCATAGATCATAATTAAATTACCGAAGGTCGATCATTCGACAGAAATGATATAATGCAATTACACGTCATCTTTCGATTTACATTGACTCCGACAGCGGAAAGAGATTCACTTAGTGCGGACAAAATATATCGATTTATAGATTCAATTATTCCTCTTTAAAGTACGCTATTGTTATCTTATTATACATAACTACCATTCTCAACATCGACAACTTATATCGAGTAGTGTAGTAAAGTAATAGAAACGAATAAATAAATATATACACAATAAAAAGAAAAATCCAATACATAATTGGTGTCTTCTAGTTCTTATCGAGTTTTTTACCACTTCTTTTAAGTGTGAAGCTAATATCTATGCAAAATATTAAAGTTATATAAAGTAGAGTGGATTGTGAGTTCCCTATCGATACATACAGTTGGGATGTGTCAGTTGGTCAAACCGCCTTAATAGAACTTAATATGAAATCATAAACATACGCAAAGAGCCAAAAACACAAACACAAATTAATTTGACGACAACACAAGCAACTAGGTACATACGAACCCGGTAAATATCCAATTTGTCATACGAACTATTCAGTCGCGAGAAATGAACTAGATTGTCTGACGTGAAACTGTAACCAACACAAGGATACTTATTCATTTTTGTCACATGAACTGGATCTTCAAAGCTGGTCTCCAAGTAATGACAGTTAATATCCCTAACAAGAGTTGACGAGTCCATTAAACCAATCGTGGTATGTCGTTTGGATGCCCTCATTTTATTACACACGAATTCTTTGTAATCTACCAAACAGTTTTCGTCGAACGCGCCGTCCGTTTCGTCGAGACGCATTGAAAGGACTAGGTCCGCCGGTTCATCGGCTTGCGCAGGTGAGTTCCTTTCAGAGTCCGCCTCGTCCGCGTCTACCTGTGTTTTTGCATTGTTCGCCGTGGACGGGGGTGGGATGCTTTCGAGTAAGCGCGACCAAAACTCCCCTACGTCGCGACAGCGTCCCCTATTGTCGCATTTTTCTACCGCTTTATCAACATTTGTATCTCTGTCTAAGGTCATTTCGGCTCGAATTTCGATATTTTCATTGTCATCGCCCGCATTAAATGTCACTTCGTTTACCGAACAAAACACTTCGTCAATACCATTTTTTGCGCGCGCGACCAGGAAATAGGATTGTATTGAATCATTTCCTTCAATTTTTTCGGTGATTTCGCTCTGTAATGCGGTGTTCTTCGCTTGCTGTTTACGAAAACGCTTCAGACTGAAAGGGGCGACGTCATACATATCGTCGTAAAGATTGGAGCAATGTTTTACAGGAAGACGTTTGAAAGAAGCTGTTTGGGTAGGTGCATTTGACTCGCTCTCTGAATCTAAATCGATAAGGCTCGGTCCCCACTCTAAGTCGAGCCGACTCCAATATTTATTTAATGAAAGATAATCCTCTGTTGTCGTGTTTAGTTTTTCCATGTCGACGAAAGTCTTTATATTTCCATAGAATATTCCATTTTGGATTACCTTACTGAACATGACATTTCATTACGGTTGATGTAACTTTGCTCTACACAGTTATCTGAAAATATTCATGCATTCTTTAAAAAAATGCGTTTCCAAACTTCAGAATGAAGCTTATGCCCTTGTACAAAGCCAGTAGGCTCTTCGTGTAAACGAGATTTGTTTAATCAGTTTATGCAGCACAGGCTCTCACTCAAGAGTTCACTATTTTATTTCAAATTTGCCTTTTAGAAAAACAATCAGTTTATGCAACACAGGCTCCCACTCAAGGGTTCACTTTTTATTTCAAATTTGCCTTTCAAGAAAACATCCATTGCAGAAAAACAAACAAAAACATTTACAACATAAACCTTCAAAACGGTACATTTAGTCTATTGAAAAACATGAACATTTTTTTTAATAACAAATTGCCTTAAACCATTGGCAATTTCTCAAACGCGACGTAATGAGTGCATTCCGACACATATTCGTGGAACACTTAACCGACTGACACTGTACTCTGCTGTCGTTAGGCGCGACTGAAGAATACACAAATAAGTGATAACGGGACAGTAAACAATGGGACACAATGTTGACGCTGCTGCGATAACATTCGCCGAAGCGTGAATCATTCTCCGCTCGCTTAGCCGATCTGATCACGCTGCTCTAAGTGGACTAAACAATTAGGACAATTTTGTCGATTGTTAGCCTCGTGCGGATCAATTTTGTGCGGTACAATGGAGTGTTGATGACGTTTTACTGCTGTTCGAATATTTTTTTTTCTTATAAAACTGGGGAGTCGTCTGTATCTTGACTGTGAATACACAATAAATTAGAGTATTTTGTACCGTACAGAGGCTGATGACGTTTCACTGCAATTCGAATATTTTTTTTTGTAAAACTGAGGAACGTCTGTAGCTTAATTGTGGATAGATTGGCCGAATAAGTTAAAAGAAATTTGTGCGGTACAGAGGAGTGTTAATGATGTTTTACTGCAATATGTTTATTTTTTTTACCTTAAATCGATTATTATTCGTAATTTGAAAATGCATTTTTTTGTAAAACTGGGAAATCGTTGGTAGCATAATTGTAGATAGATAGACATAACAAGTTAGAGTGTTTTGTACAGTATAGGGGAGTGCTAATGACGTTTCACTGCAATTTGAATATTTTTTTGTAAAGCTGGGGAATCGTTAGTAGCATAATTGTAGATAGACATAACAAGTTAGAGTGTTTTGTACAGTACCCTGTACTGTACAAATTCGGCGTTCCATATTTTTAGCTATATGTTAAGCTTCCTACGAGGACAACAGCTGTATCGTCTTTTCGGGATTTGTAGCGAAATAAGACCTGAGTAAGAAGGCTCAAATTAAGCACGGCGACAAGCTTTATTCTAGCTCCTCGCCCTAGCTTACTCCATATAAACACACAAACTTAGCGAAAAGAATACATTAATTACAAGTTACATTATGTAACATAAACACGAATTAAAAAAATGACAAGATTTTCCTCATTTTTTTAAATTTTAAAATCCTGTATTCAATCCGCTTTCTTACTATCTACTCCTTAAAAAGCCAGCTCCAGCTCTTATAACGAACTGCAAAATGAATTCGAAAATGTTTAATACGGTGCGTCCTGTACGGCTTATGAAACTTAATAGGTCTGGGGGGACCGCCCCCTTCCCATGTGAATGTTTAATTACCCATGTGAAAAATCTAAAAAAAATGAGGGTAACAACATTTAGTATAAGTACTTCAATGCAAAATTACAGCGTTCAAGTTGCAAAATATTAATATTAATTATTAAATATTATATAAAATATTAATTATTATATACAATATTAATTATTATGCAAAATATTATAAATTAAATTACTATGATTGAGATACAGGCAATCAACTTATTTATTTTACACATGTGAAAGATGTACTGAGCTTACATAGAGAAAAAAAATCAATATTTACAATACAATACGAATTGGCTGTAATAATTTCAGTTATAACAAGGTAATGGTTGTAATAATGAAAATTATACATCCTGGCTGGATCCCATACATACCTACTAGATTCTTTGCATACATAACTACTAGATTCTTTGCATACATAACTACTAGATTCTTTGCATACATAACTACTAGATTCTTTGCATACATAACTACTAGATTCTTTGCATACATAACTACTAGATTCTTTGCATACATAACTACTAGATTCTTTGCATACATAACTACTAGATTCTTTGGATACATACCTACTACATTAATTGGTGTAAAGACTAAAATTATTTCATACGGAGTAACAATTTTTAGGTTTCCGCAGTGAAACAAAAATCCCTAGTAATTTATTCATGTTGGTCCGTATATCCGTACATCTGCATAAACATACGTACGTCAGCCCTTACGATCGTCCATATGTGCGTACAGCCTCGCTATCATTTCTGATCTATGCGCACGAAGCAGATGCTTCATATATCTGAAATGCCTTATCGGAAACTTAGCTTAGCGACTTATTTTCCATAGATTTTTTGGTAATAACGGTAATAACGACTCGATATCACATGCTTGTTTTCATCTAGTGAAAATAATATTAACGTCGAACATCTGTCACTTGAGAATAGTTTGAGAACACTTTCGACAATAGCTAATTTACACATAAAAGCGTGTCCAGAGCTCACTCTAAGAAACATAGCAATGGTATTAATTAATGTCGGCGCACGCGCAACACAGTTGAAAGAACGGCATGAATCAGTTTGTTGATAGCTTATATACTAGACGCACTTATTGCTCAAATGATGAAAGAATATTTAAAAAATAACAAGAATATTGGCTTTTACTACCGAAGGATTGAACGACTCCACATGATTGGTCCCTTCGATGACGTTAAAACCAATTTCTACTGTAGTTTATTAAAAGTACTGTATATCTGTAAGTATACAGACTTTCATAAATACTTAGGCGCGTATAGAACCCTTGTAGTATAAGTTTTACTCTTATTTGACTAGTCTATTTCGTTTTTGAACATAATAATAACAACGCAATAAAGTCATAACTATGATTAATGAAAAATGATAACTATGATTAAATAAGCGAAAAACATACTGAAAGCAAGAAGTAATAAAAACCTGTTAAGTGCGAGTAGACCTCGCGCTATGAGAGTTACGTACACGTTGAGACACTAAACATTTAAGGGTATATAGTATTTCTATTGAACTATTTACAAATATTAATTTTTCACAACGTAAACGTATTTTTGATACTCCATAACAAGCCATTTCAAATGACACCCCACATGATAAATTAAAAGTCTATGAAATTATGATTTTACACTCAATAATTATTGAAATCAAAAGTATTTCAATATCCTGGTGAACACCTTGAATTTGAGGCTTCAACTGAGAGCCCTCATTTATAGTAATAGAACACGAGATTATAGGCCGCGAAACTCCGCACGCACGACCCTATGCTTGTTTTGGTCGCACTAACACGTATGTCATGTTTATATCTTCACATAATAAGGGCAAATGCAGTAATTCCTTGTGGTTGGCTGTAAGAGATGACTCTTGTAGCAATAAGTCTGCCACTGTATACTTAGTTTTCTAAGCTTGCAGAAATAAATAAATAACATAAAATTTAAAAAAATTGTGAAGTAATATATTTACCACTTTTTTAATTCGTATTTAATATTATTACATGAATATTTAAAAACAATTAGCTGGTGCAAAATATATTGCTTAATAATATGTATTACTATGGCAAATTTAAAATTTTTACGTCGCATAGTTTCTGAAAAAGTCAGCTGTAACAGACAAACAGACAGACACGTGAGTGAGGTCTTAATTCCTTTTCCCCGTTTTTCCTTTTGAGATACGGAAACCTACAAATATTATTTCGTTTAGGAGCACGCTGAAAAAAATGTAATGCGTAAAAATGAAGACTTTCAATACTTAATAAATAAAATGTTGCAAACACCTTATTATGTTATCAAGTAAATAAAGGTTTGTGTTGTATAGAAACTGAAAGTATATTTTCTGTGACGTCATTTCTAATTAAAATTGAAAATGTCAAATTGTCTACTACTAAACTACCAAATGTAAAACAGGAGACCCCTTCAAACCTACACAGGTACACCATAATTCAACTGGTCCGTTTGACTTGACTCAGTGGAGTACAGAAGAGGTCAAATAATATTCTCATTTCAGCCAAGTTGCTTTTAGCTGAGTCTGTGTCACGGCCTAGTGGTTAAATGCCGCGTTTACCTTCAGAGCTGACTGGTTCTAGCGTGACATTGACATTTAAAAAAACATTTTATCAGCCGTTTTTTGTCCGTTAACCTAAAGTGTCTCGAAAATCATATTTTACTAAATACATGCTACATTATCTTTCAGACAAAACGAGAGGGAAAAAATCAGATGAGCTATAAAACGAGGTTACCAACTGTCGGGTTTTTAGTCGAATTGTATACACTTTAGTTCAGATCCGGTACCCTGAGAGGTAAAATATCAAGTTAACTGAAATAATAAAGATTTTAAAACAATATGTCTCTACGAACGTGTTTATATTTATAAAGTTACTTATTTGAATTGTACTTGTTGTCATAGTATCAATTTTTATAATTTTTGCTATAAATTTAAATTTATATATAATTTTAGGATTGCTGTTCATAAGTAAAATATAAATGAATGTTGGTTAATTATATATTTTATATAAAACTTTATTTTAGTTATCAAAAAACAGTCGAATCCCCCCCTGCACCCACATCTTAACTAGGTGGTAGTTAAGCTAACATTTTTACATTTATCAAATCACCAAGATATTCGTAATAAATAATTAGCATTTCAACTATTTCTTAAAATATTCCGAGGTCCCAATGTAACCTGTCTTCAAAAGAGATAACTTATCACAAAACAATTTCTGGTGACCCAAAAATTCTAAGTCAATAATATTTTTCACATTTCAACGAAATTTAAAACCGGAAACGTTATTTCTAAATATATAACTGCACTAAGTTAAGTTTTTCGAAACTAAACTCTTTTAGTGCAGAACTTGTAAGTTTCCTTGTAAGGATCAAGATGACCCCGAATCCTTTACGAAGATGACCGGGCATTTAAGTCATAAAAAATATATCTTCATATTATAATAAAGATATAAATTATATTACAAACAGCGCAGTAAGAAGCGTCATTCTGGATCGACAATAAAAATATGCTAGAAATATCCATCTACGACAGAGTACAGTATTTACTACGACTCTACGACACGTCTACGAGCTATACACGTTGATTGCTTAGCTACAAAGCATACAGAGCCAGAGTGCTTTATATCGCATTAATTTTTTATATCATTCAAAATCGATACAAGTCAATGGACCCTAATGGTATTAGGCTATTAAAAATACAGCGCAGTGGAAAACGTCTTACGAAAAGCGATATGGATGACAAGTATGTGCCTCATCTCGCCAATAATGTAATTTTATTAGCGACCACATAACATTTCTTTGTATAAACAAAATATTATAAACATAATTAAAATTTTTAGTAGCTCTAAAACTCATTTCTCTACATTATAAAATACAACATCTACTTCGTCTGTTTGTTAGCTTCTAATTTGAGATATACTCAATTGATTCTGATATTTTTTTGGGAATACGGACCTTAGAAGGAAAAAAAACGTGAAACTCTTTAGGATCATAATGTCACATATTTTTTTCACAATGTTATGTAAGATAGATCTAGATATATTGATGATATTGAAACAAAAAACGTGCTCCCACTCCCAACCTAAAACCACTTCTAATAATATAACGAAAAAAGTATTAATTAACTAAATTGTTTGCGATGATTCTACAAATTAATTTTTATGAAAAATATTATTACACCAATGAAAGTTATACTAGACCGTATATAGTAATTACAAGGCGCAAAACACTATATATCCTTCAATATTAAAACTTTCAATGTACCTATGTGTGCATGGGTCTCAGTAGTGTGTATAGCGTTCACTCATATTTGACACATTTTTCTGTCGGCTGTTTAATTATACCGTACGCTTATAAGTTACTCACTTCACAATAGTAACGATAAATATATAATAAATCGAATATTGACGGAGCCAAGAGCATGACTAGACATGACGTAATAAAATAATAATAAAAATAGAGCATTTCTGAAGCGACAGCAGGTAATGTCTGTAACCCTTCATCATACCCTCACCACCACCTCATTTACAGATTAAGCAACTGTAGAAAAAATAAAACACAATGTTGCAATGACCTAACTATTTTTTGGTGCATATTTAAACGATTTCCTAACTACTAAGATATTAGAAATAGCCAATAAAACCCAATATTATAACAGAAAAATGAAGTCGTCATTATCCATATGAATAATTGTTTATATATATATATATATATATATATATATATATGTATATATATATATATATATATATATATATATATATATAAATATATATACATATATATATATATATATATATATATATATATATATATATATATATATATATATATAATTCATGGTCATGTGTTTTGTGTAACATTTACTTCAATTCCATAAAAGATTCGGGGGTTGATATCCTCACCCATGCGACAGAGTTTCCTGTGGGCAAATACTCGGGGAATAACTTCCGCTGCTGTTTTAATGGTTCTAAGCGAGCATGGCGTTTTCATGTGGGGAACTCACCGCGGAGTGCGTGCTCGAGGACAGCAGGGCGCAGGGCCCGAGCAGGCCAACGCTCTCCCAGCACGTCATGACGTCGCACCGTCGTCAGACTACGCCGTACGTCTATACCACATCGTCATGCACTTTTGTTAATACACTTTAAACTCTCACTTAAAAGTTGACGAAAGAAAAACAAATAGGAAAGTGATAATGTTAAAATAAAAAATCATACCAGAATTTAACGATAATTTGATAAATTTATTTTCATTGTTTTTTTTTATATTTACATTCGATATTTAAAACGCAGTATTGCTAAAAAGTCGCTTCTAATTGTCTTACGTATATTATATATTTGTCTTATGAATATTATGTCTCTATGAGAACTATATCCATTTAATTACGATGTAAAAGATTGTCTCTAGGTACTGCACCATTTCGCGTTTACGGGTTGAATTTTGTAAACAACATAATGTATTTTAAATAAATTGTTCGTACTTTGATTACACCTTTCCCCTAAACATCATTGAAATAATCATCTTCAATCTTTTCGCTAACCCAGATTCAACTAGTGACATAATTCGAACGAGTGTTCGCCGTTATGTAAACTGTTCCTACAATGTCATACGGTGGAGTATTAAATAACGTCGGTTATTTAAGTAACGGGTTTTTCTTGTTAATTCAAACTATAAAATGGTAATAAAACTATTTCTGATAACAAGTTTTTGCGTTATGTCTCTTTTTAAAGAAAGTATGCGAAATAACGTCTCGAAAATTTTCAGCGTTAAGAAGATAAAAATATTACAATACTAATAAAAAATATTCCCGAAACACTTAAACTAAATACCACATTTAAATTTTTATACTAAATTTTTGAATACGTGACGTTATCAAGAAACAACTATGAATAAACGGAAAAAACTTTGGACAGTTAATCTAAGTAAAGATTACATAGTAAAAATCTCAGTGCCTGTTATACAAAATTAAGCGTTAAAACGGACCGCGTGACACGACGTAATGAACAATACCCCCTATTATTGCACATTACATCAATTTGAGGTTAACTTTGAAATAATGTTAAACGCTATATACCCGAGATACATTCCAACATTTAAAAAAAAATCTGTTTAAAATCACGTATACAATACTGGCAGTAACGTGAAAAAAAAACTGTAAAAACGAAATTCAAATGCAATCAAACACTTGTATATTTCTTGACGCAAAACATCGTTCGAAATAGAAAATTTAGTATTATACAAACGGTTAACACAGAAACTATAACGTTTCGACCTCGGCCACTTCCAGCGTACAGATCTTGCATAAACTAGCAATAATTTAATTTTTAGCACATTTTTGTTAGTAGACGGTGTTGTGAAAAAAGCAGTATACGGAGGCGTTGTGTAAGAGCGCGTAATCGCGGCGAGACTGGCCGCGCGCGGGTGGCGGGGCGGCCTTGGCGGGAAAGCGCGTGCGCGGCGCCATCTTGGCTAGACCCGGCGCGCGGCCATGTCGCGCGGGCGAGGGTGCGCCGCCTTCAGGTGGCGACCCATTACGACCGTCTACCTACCGCGCGCCGCGCCTCTCACGCTACGCTCTACTAGACGCACGCCGACGGGAGCTCGAATTATATAAAAAGGTTTCGAAGCCTGTTTTTAAACTTTGACAACGTTTTACTGTAAACACACGCGAACGTGTACGCAACACGCAGCATATCTCTATTTAGAATTATCACAGGAAAATTAGACACGCTATTTTTTTCCATTACCGAAGTGCCTTTCGATGAAAGTTCTATGTCGATTCCACGAGTTTAATAATTAACTTACTTCGTAAAATCATACAATTTGATAAACGTACGTCAATTTTACACGATAAGCTTGATGCGACTATATTATCGTCGATTACCGTCTATTTTATTATATTTGATATAAAAGTATGTTTACTTCTACTTTGTAAACGATTTACAAAAACGTCAGCTATCTTCAACAAGCAACTCATAATAAATATTTTTCTAATAGTACTTGTCAACATATGCCATCAGAAGTAGTTAATAAAAAAATAATTACGCAATTAACAAAAATATTTTATTTAATTATAAAATTCTTGTCACGCAATGATATTAAACTCAAAAGTAAGTAATTATGTTGCGATTATAACAGCAGGTGCGCTTAGAGGCCGCACGTAAACGTTCAAAGGATAATTGATGGCAACGTGTAAAACGTATCGTCTTTACATTACTGTGTGGTGATAGCTGCAGCCAAAATGTTTTTCTAATGGTTTCTAGTCTACAAATATGAGAGACATTATGTGCAAAGAAACCTTTACATATCTCTGGTGGAACAAGTTAAATGGCTCCGAATAAAAGAAATAATCGTTAATTATTAAACTCATGGAATTTTTAATTTTACTACAAAACGAACAAATTATCTGTAATTAGTGTTACCTACCAAAGTAATAAATCAACAAGGTGTCTGTCTGTTTGGAAAAATAAAAGTAGGGTTAATTTTTTGGGGGTGTCCTTTTTAAGGATCTGTAGTTAAAATATGTACCCTTAACATTTAAATAAGTCCATTCCTCTGTCAGTCATCAGTCTTCAGTTTCTATAACTTTAAAATAATTTATTTGACTTGTTCTGTTATCCGTCTGTCTGCTACAAATTTTGTAATCTATATTGCACCCACTTCTCGACGAACTAGAGACTTGAAATTTGGCATACATAGTAATTTTTAGTGACGACTCATTTATTTAAATTCTTTAAAGGCTTCGTCCATCCATTTGAACTTTAATCCGCCATATGTATAAATTAGATACGTTATTGCTACGAGAGCAATCTCTTACAACCAACCAGAACACCAGTCCAGCCCTGCTCGAGGAGCGGCCGGGAATCGAACCCGGGTCCCCGCCGTGCGACGCACACTCAAAGGCCGTATGCCTCGTGATCAACCCAATACACCCTAGCGACGACATGATGGTGATGACGGAATCTGAATTTGATAATAAAGATGGAAGTGACCAAAGGAACAGTGAATAGAACCATCGAGTTTTAGCTCGTTTCACTTGTATTGATAAGTTCTTTCTTTGATGGGAGGAGGGGGATACTGACGATGGGATTAGGATCTGATGATGGAAATGGAATTTATGTGAAGGATCTTCTTAATCGTGAATAATAGACACATCGAGTTTTACTTGCTTTTACATTTAAAATAAAAACGTTTTTATAGAAATTTGTTTTTTCTTTTCGAGTATACTTTCAACTTTCTCCGTATCTAACAATTTCCTGCACTCATGCAATTATCACCTTTTAGCCATACCGCCTTCTACAACCGGAACTCTCCAGTTTCACGCGGTATTGAACTGCTAAACCAGCTGAACGCGCCCGCACCAGAATATGATATGCTTATGACTAGTAAAGGAAAATTGTGTGCGAATAGCTTACCTCTAATGTATTGAAAAATGTATGTGCATAAGTAAATAAATAAAAAAATAAATAGATCAACCCTAAGAAATTTCTCAGGTAAATGATTCAGGCTTAATTCACACTGTAAGGCTGCTCTTGCTTCGTTCTCGGTCCGATATAATTTCTTCATAATAACATTACTGTTCAAGTTTCGATCACGCTCCAATCGTGTTTCGTCAGTCGATGTGAAATATCGTTAAATTTTTCCACAGAATAATTAGCTGTGATAGATACTCTTTTCGACGAAGATTATGAAAAGTTCAAAAACGAGAAGAAAGAAAGAAGGATATGGGTGCATCCATATTTTCAAATTACAATATTATACGCTGTATCGACATTTAATAAACGACGAATTTCGTACAGTATTTTCAAATATATTCCGGTACATTCGAAATTATACCAAAATAGAATCAAAAGCCGCTGCAAGTCCGATCTCGGTCAGTTAAAATATTCTTTGAGATGTATCTGAATAGGAGCGTTATGTGTTCGAAACCTGAGCGATAGCGATAGTGCGAATGCGCTCATTGTTTCTCATGTACAAATATTATATCGGACCGAGAGCGGTGCTATGGTGTGAATCAAGCCTTAATAAAATATATTCCGGTATTCGAAATGATACTTACCAAAATAGAATTAAAAGTCCGATCTCGGTTAGTTCAAATATTTGTTAAGATGTATCTGAATTGGAGCGATATGTGATCAAAACCTGAGCGATAGCGATGGTGCGAATGCGCTCATTGTTTCTCACGTAAAAATATTATATCGGACCGAGAGCTGTGCTATGGTGTGAATCAAGCCTTAATGGATATTTGTTCTAATGTGTACTTAAATTAGTAAGCTTTTTTAGTGTCATCCTATAGATAAAGACGGGATAAAAAAAAATTGAACGACTGGACTTTGATCTTCGGACTCTGAACTCGAGTATTTTCAAACAAAATTCATGGACCTCAGTTTTTTTTACTAAGAAGCCTCGTTCGTTATCAAAAAATCAAATTTCAAAGTTGTCGCTAAGATTTCCACCCGGCGATATCAAGAAACATTCTGGGCATTTCGAAAATCCACACTGTATTATCTAGCCGTTGTAAAAAATATGGAAAGTGGTATATCGTGAAAATATTAAACTACTTGGTGAATATTACCTTTGCCCAGTTTTTCTTATGTAATAATCACGTAATTCTATTTTTTGCGTTTTTCAACACGTATTATACCGTTTTTTAGCCGACTTAGAAAATTCCAATTAGGTATACGCGGATGGTTTCTGGAGTTTACCCCTTAAGAATCGATTTTCATATATAGCACCCGGTGTGAAGTTTTATGAGGAGTAAAATCAGAAGTTCAGAGCGTTAAAAAAAGTGTATCATCCGATTACAAAAATTCTTTCACCAATATTTAGAAAGGACTTTGAGGATGGGGCACAGGTCGTATATTACCTCGTTAAAAAAATGTTCATGGAGACCAGTTTTGCAACGTTAATCAAAGAAAAAAACAGTCGAGCGAATGCGTTTCTTATGAACGCTTCCTTTACGGTAAGAGATATATTAGTAGATGATATTAATATTTATAATTATATACAGTGTTACCTATTTTACACATTCCAAGACAATCGTAATTAAGGAGTAAACTCCAGTGGCGCGTCGGAGTTGACACGCATAATGTTTTTTTTATGAACTTGGATTATCTGGGAATCATTAGAAACATTTTTGCATAGTGATCAAGAAAATGAACGGTTTTTTATAAAATTCTGACGAAATGGATTCATAGTTAGTGGTTTAGTTATTGCCATTTTTATCTGCATAATTTAGAATATTACCATGTGTTACCTAGTTTATAGTAGCAAGCCATATTCATACGATATTTTGAACTTTTGCGCTGAACTTGCACCCGCTTCGTGCTTGGTGCAACTCCATTGCATAAGTATAACTTAAATAACGTTTGACCAGAATCGGAAGCTTTTTTTATTAGGAAATATTTCTTTCATTAAAAGTTTCTAAGATATAAAAAGCCGGTCAAGTGTAAGTGGGAATACGCACAATATATTGTTCCATAGTCGTCTACGTTTCTTGAAATTATTAAGAAAACTTAAATAAAATAGTTTCACGTAAAAGTTTTAGTCAAATGTTAGTATTTACGTTTTTTCAGATTTTTCGAAACAATGGTGGAAAAATTAGAGGGTGGGTACACTTAGCATGTCTCTTTGGAGCTTAACTTTTCGCAAGCGGAGTTTTAGAATGCAAAATCATAAATAAAAACACCATTTCATTTTAAATGGACCTATCCAATAACACCCCACTCAATTATTTTTTCGCACAATAATATGCGCTCAAATATTTTGTCTCGAATTCACATGTATGGTTTTTTTTTTAATGTTTTGTCACATACTAATTAAGATCTTTCTATATAGCATACACTTGCAATAACTTCAAATTACGAGGCAGTATAATATGTAACAGATGGACAGACATGAAGGAATTATATGGGCTCCTTGTCTATCTGCGAAAACCAAACAAAATTATCTACGCCCCGAATATTTATTCAGGTAATTTTAGTGGTCTTTGAAACCTACTTTTATATTCGGTACATGACCAGAGCCCAGTAGCGGTCTGAGCAGGCGAAGTTGGGGCGGGACTTTTGGCACGCCTTCAACCCGTCGAGCGTGCCACACAAAACACATGTGGTTTAAAAATTATATCGATTGTTCTTGCTTATGTGACTTTATTCGTATGTTTTATTTACTTACAAGATGTGCCCGCAACTCCGTCCGCGTGGAATTTGGAATAAGAAGTGATAAAACATTTTTCCTTTTTTTCATTTCATGTTTCCTTTCATAGTAGCACGCAGACAGACAAAAATTCTAAAAAAAGCTTTTCTGGCTTCTATTATCATACTAAATCACTCTTATTAAAATATGTTCCACGAACAGAATTCACTGTTACATTTATGTTATATGTGTAGATTTTTCACATATTTCATCCTCATAGTATGAAGTATTCGTAGCTAACATATCATAGCATAGCTAACATATCTTATAAAAACATATATTTAGCACTAGCTAACTTTTTAAATATTCAAATAAGAATTAAAGAGGCGGGTAAATAAAGCACCCTATTTTTTTTTATTTTATATATCATGTGGGTATCATTTGTAAAAATGACAAAGTCCTGAAAAAGTCCTTTAACTTTTTATGAGAAACACAAAAATTTTTTTGTCATAATTTTAAATTGCATAATTAAAGATATTACAAAAATATGCAGAAATAGAGCACTCACCCCCCCCCCCCTATTTCCGAAGCTACTAAATCAAAAATCATCAAAAATGCGGTTGAAAAAATCTGACTAGAATATTGCAGGAAAACTATAGCAGTCCTAGATATTTCGATTTTTTAAATATGCATCACGTATTTACGCCTGTGAAACAAAATAATATGTAATGTACTTATGTACGCTATGAAAAATTAATATTTGTGAATAGTTTAATATAAATACTACATTCCCTTAAAAGTTTATAAGTGCCAAAATGTGTACCAAACCCTCGTTTGAACGGAAACTTCTTTAGAACCGTTGGGGTTTGAAACTCGATGAAACGAAAATGCGTCACGACAAATAAAAAAGTGAAGCTTCTTTAGAATCCTTGTGATTTGAATTTTATGTCTCCTCTTTGTGCCATGCTTCGTAGTATTTCCCTCTCGTCTACTAAGCATCGTACATATGTATGCGTCTGTATATTGCCGAGCTAAAGCGAGAGAGCAAGCGTCGGTGTGTATCTATATTGCATACAGTCTAAGACTTGTTAGAACAGTAATTGACGCTGCATTTCAAAGATATATAGATAAAATTGAAACTAAAACATTTGTTTCCTATTTTAGTTACCATAAGCCTTTTGTGTCGTTTGTTCAAAGTGAAAACATGGAGACTGACTAATATGTAATGTAATGTATGTTAAATAAAATGTAAAATAACATTTAAACGTGGTAAAAATATTTTAAAAAATAAACCTTACAATTATCCTACTCCTGACACTCTATATTTATCTCATTCTCTCGTAGGTTACTTTTCTTAGGTTACAGACAATGTTTTTTTTAATATTATCACGTGTTTATCAATACGCAAACACGATACGAATTCAATACAGTTTTTAATACAACTTCCAACACACGTTCGTTCATTCAATATAGTAATCTATTTCTAACGTATATAAGTATCTACGCGAGTAGATTATTTATAAAATCCTTAACTTAGACACATCGGAGTTTTTCCTGCGTAGCACGTCTACGATAAAGATATGGAAAATAGTGTTTACGAGAGTGTCACGTTGTCGCCTGTCGGCACTTACGAGCACAGCTTAACACAGACAAATACTAAACGGTGAGTCAGTCGTGCTCGCAATAATATCGAGCACAATTGTGTCATCTCTGACTTGTTGAATAGTTGAGTGGAAATTCTGAAAATAGATATAGGAATCGTTAGCTATAGAGCCAGCTTTTCTCTGTCGTATTGCTTATATACATTGCTTGTTTTCTCATATATTTGATAGCAATATAACTCTTTAATTCGTATTAAGATGTAGTCATGGATATTACAGGGATCGTCAACAAGATACACATTATATCATGGCTATAAATGTGATTTTTATCATAAAAAAAGAACTTTTGTAGAATATTTCATGGGCGGGAAAACATCTGTTATAGCCGTTTTTCTCGAGAATTTTTGTCGTATATATATAGGTAAAATTTGACATAGTAATAAAAATTAGTACACAAAATATAATCGTAGCCAAAATGTAGTTGTTTAAAATATGTAGCCAAAATGTAATTGTTTAAAATATATAGCCAAAATGTAATTATTTGAAATATGTAGCCAAAATGTAATAGTTTAAAAATTTTGTGGGAGCAAGTTTTGCACAAAAAATGCTTGCGGGCCAGCAATGAAATAGTTAATTACAAAGTATTCAAAGGAGAGTTTTAAAAAAATTGTGTATTTCAGAATTTTATGTAAGTTCTAGACAAATTGCTGAAAACGTTAACAGAAAACATATTCTTCTTCGCATTAACTCCGAAACTGATAAAATGGTTACAAAAAACAAACCGACTGTTTAAATAAAATTTACTAGAACTGATGATTCTAGATCTCATACGTTTTTGGGAAATTCATGGTATTTTTCTTATGTCTGAAAAACGTACCAAGCAATTTGATGTTAGTTACTCAAACCAGTTTCAATGATTGGACAGATTTTCATGAGAGTAGACATAGCTCAGGCTTCGAATTAATATATAGACTATTTTCAAACCTTAGAAATAATTTAATTACTCCGAGATGAAACTTGGTGCTATATAATAAAAATGTAGTGCTACAAAATATCCATAAATAGCGCAACATTGGGATGCTGAAAATATTCAGAAAAGTGATTGATTTCGCGTACAGAATTATAATAGAAGCCAGGAAAACTTTTTTTAGAATTTTTCTCTGTATGTTAATTTGAGCAGCAAAATCAGTAAAATGCAGCAGTATCATGCAAAATCTACTGGGCGGGTTTTGATGAAATTTGGTATGGTAATAATATATATACAGGAGCAATCTATAAGAAAAAATAACAGAATTTATTAAAGTTATTTTTTCCTAATTAGACGTGAATGAAATCGTAGGCACAGTCAGTAAATAGTATTTGAAAATAATTTCACATTTCATTTTGAAAATAATATCACACCAACCTTAAATGTATGAACTTTTATAATTATTACCTAAATGTGTACGCGATAATCTTAGTGCAACTTCTGTTGTACTTAACGGTTTTTTTTATTATTTTTGAGACTTTTGTATCGAAGACAATACTGTAATTTCTTTATGCCTCTTTATTTCTATTTTCCTTTACGTGATAAACTTCCTTTTCCCTCAAGTTCCTTTTTATTTTGTAGGGATGTAATATTATTAATTTTTAAACTGTCGCCTAGAAAAAAGCCTTACCTTGTAACGTTCCTATATACATTTTTTGTTCATTACAAAATTGATTTACTATATATTGGAGTAACCAACTATTCTATGGTATTAAACTACTTAATCGTCTTCTCACAACTATATCGAAATACGACATATCTTTTGTGGATAAAAGTGTATCCAGGTTTTTTGATTGTTTAACAATTGCTTGTATTTTTAACACTATATATTAACACAAAGTAATTTATCTAGAAACAAATAATAAATTAATAAATAGATATTTAAGATAAAAATAATATTTGAAATAAAAACGTAAGACATGACGTTTCCCGTGCAGCAAGCAGTTTAGAAATAGAAGCAAACAGTATTCATTTTCTAACCTTTTTCTTAAAACTCTTCCTATTAAGAAACCAAAAAAAATCGCTCAGAGCCGAGCTCGCATTATTAGGTTTCATTTCCGT
This sequence comes from Druceiella hillmani, assembly GCA_039881145.1. Lineage (NCBI taxonomy): Eukaryota > Metazoa > Arthropoda > Insecta > Lepidoptera > Hepialidae > Druceiella > Druceiella hillmani. The sequence goes on from JAYKKI010000033.1 coordinate 12,146,934, forward strand.
TATTTTAAAGTCGTGTATATTTGGGTACAATAAATATATATTTTTTAATTTAAAAGATTTGACGTGGGTACAATAGATGATCGTAACAACTAAAAAACCTATCAAGCACGAGTGGAACTCGCACTATGAGGATTCCGTACACATTTAGGCATTTATAAACATTTAATAGTACATAATATTCCTATTAAACTATTTACATAATTTTAATTTTTTAGAACGAAAATATATTGCCTTTTAAATCTTTCACAGACGTATATTTAAAAAAATATCAAGTTCCTTAAATACAGTGAATCAAACGTAATTTCCGGGGGGTTCCGTACCTTAAAACGAAAAAAGGAACTCTTATAGGATTACAGAATATAGAAAGAAACAGAAGTATTTTATAGGAACAATAACGCTTGTAAATGTGCACATCGCGTGCGCGATGTCCTCCATCGATTTAATCCGTTGCATTAAATATTTACAATGAACATAGTCCAATACAAACGCTGAACAGCTTTTAATATTGGACTATGTTGAAAGACTATGTTAAAAGACATAGTCCAGTTTGAAAACAACTGAAAGGTACATGGCTGCATTAAATTATTAAATAATTTAACAATTATAAAGTTTAAAACGAAAAAAGTGATTTAAAGTCACATTATAAATTAATTTTATCAATAAATCTAAAACAGATTTGTTTTTGAAGCGCTATTTACCAGAATAAGTTACGAACGACTCATTCAATGCCAAGTTAAGATTATACCGATTGTATATGGCTTCGTTCTAATGAGGTATTGGTAACCGTTTTGTACGTGCGCAGTGTCATATGCCGGCTGGCAGACATTATGACAATAATTAGTCGAATTATGAACGATTTACTTACCACTTAATGTTTTCGAAACTTAAAATATACATAAATACATAAATGAGTGCCGAGCCAAGATGGACGAAGTACAATGTTACATTTAATATATATAATAAAATCGTAAAAAACTAATTTGTACATTGAATATTTTTTAAATAAAACTAAGTGCTACCTACTAAAGAAACGCTACTAAACCTAAAACAACAGTTTTTAAAATTGTTGTCTGTTTGTACGCACCTTCGTTTTGCACGCCAATCTTAGCAACGGCTAAACCGAATTGGATGCGGTTTATAGTGATATATTTATATTAGTTTTGTTTCATTTCAATCGGTTCATAGATAAAAAAAAGATACGTCAATCTTAGTTTACGTGCACCCTAATATGAGAACTGACGGAACCAGTTTGGCTGCCAACGTCATTTACTAGCGTTTCAGTAGACTTTATGCTCATAGAGTTCTGGGAAAAAAGAAAAAAAAAACAGAAAAAAATTCCAAGCGAATGAAGTCGCGGGCATAGCGAGTAAAGCAAATAAAATTAATTGTAATGACTATGTTAAAAGTAGTGAAGAGAAAACGAGGGTAAGAGAAATGATCGATAGGAAATGTTCACCAGGAACCTCCAATGTTCTTCTCAGGGAACTAGAACCGGAGGATCCCGAAGAATACTTTGCAAAATTAAGAATGACGGGGGTCGTTGTAATTACCTCTTAAAAAAATATTTTCTTTCCGTAGCATTAATTTTTTTTCCAAGTCATTATATACAAATGACCTGACTTGGCCATTTTGATAAAATTGAGACTTAATATGCTATTAGCACTCATGATTTAAATATTCCGATGAAAGTTTATTTTTTGCGAAAACTAAAGAAAACCTTTTCAGATCTGTCTCACGACTTATTTAATAATTGGTAAGAAAGAGCGGGGACAGAAATAGATCGAAAAATTAGAATAAAATTGAATGACTCGACCAAACGATTTTACTAAATAATTCGACTAAATATGTTTGTTCACAAACATTAGTTACTAAACCTCACTATGTTAAAACACTAGCATAATCTGAACTAAACTTAAAAGTGAAAAGATCCAATATACAGAATATTATTACAATAGCAAAAGTCAAAAACGATTATCAAACGTTAAATCAAAAATAGTTTAAAACTGATGCCCAATTTTGATGAACTAAAAAGAGATAAAAAAGGGGTATATCAAAAATAAAGCACAAAAGAAATAAAACTTATATTACTCTGAAACATGAAATAAAAAAATTAACCCGTATTAATAAACAATAATTTTAAAAATTCAAAACGATTAAATCGTACGAGTCACGTTTATTTTGCGTAGTGTTAGAATGAATGAGAACGCATATGTATATAACAAAAAAGAGGCGGAAACAGTCGAAGACGCGCGGAGATATCCGATCACTGACAGCACACTCGACCGTGTCGCTCTCCCCAATTTACTCCTGTATATTTCATGCCGAAACGCCCAGTAAAGTTTCACAACGGTATGAAATTATTCAATCTGTTTGATTTGTTTACAAAAATGGGATGATTAATGATGATCGGAAACATCATGATCAATTATATCCAAAATGAAATTTTAAAGTTTGATTATCTGATTATCTTTTTTTTTAAATATGGCAATATCATGTTCTTTTCAAAACTGACGTTTAAACAAATATTTTTTTTAAATTGTAAAAATAATTTCATGTTGCTTGGCTTGATGATACACTCTTACAGAAATAAGGTGGTAATTTGTGTATTTTTGTCACTTGACCACTCCAATAAAAGTTGCTGCTTTTCTTTATAAAATAAAGAAGTATTCATAGTTGAAAGTTTATAGGAACAATTGTATTTTTAAGATTTTTCCATATAATAAAATCGATGTTAAATTTTTAAAAATGACCACGCGTGTTTTGGTAGTTCCATTGCCAAAACACGCGTGGTCTTTATTTAATTTTCACTTTAACGCTATATTCTCAAACCTAATCGTGGATCAGCCATAGGGCAAACTGTCATAAACGTCAACGCTATATAATTTATGATTAAGAAAACAAAAGAGCCAATTCACACATAACAAGGTTTGAAGACGATATGAATTGAGTACAAAAGTTAAAGTACAAAGTTATTATTGGTGATAAAGAATCTTGAAGTCCGAACTACGTGATGTTCTTTGAACAACGATTAAACTATATTGCGAACTATAAACTGATATTACACAGCATTTTGAAAAATTAATCAAAATACCTTTTTCAAATGTAGCCACTTTTGTATACAATATCATATTTAACATAGTTACCACTTCATAACATAGGTATATTAACATAGGTATAGGTATGTTAACATAGGTATAACTTCTATGACATGGTGTATCTAACTGATAACTTACACATATTGAAATAGTAACAGATGCGGCCTTTTAGTAGAGCAAGTTTCCCTTGGGAAATTGTCAGCTGTTGCATCGAGTCGCTCCGTTGTCATGTGGCTATAAATTTTCCGAACAACGAGATATGTTATTACATGTTTTGAAAAATATATATTTTGTTAAGTGTTATAAAATTAGAATTAGTGAATATGTGAAGATATTTTTTTGCTTTTTTTTTGTCTTTTAAAAACTAAAGACGGAAACTTTAAAAGAAGGACAGACATAAAGTGAACATATACTGAAAAAGCTGAAAGCACGTCCTGAACGGGAAGAGAGGAAGAAACTGAAAAGGTACAATCTGACTATATTTGTTTCAATATTTAGGAATAAATGCCTAAAATATACAAAGTTCATTTTACGTAATTTGTATGTCAACTAATCCGATTTTTAATCCACAATTTTTTTTTAAATTAAAAAATCCACTTGCGAAAAGCTAAAATAAAAACAATAATATATGTTTTATAACATAAAATAGTTTCTTTTTTATTTGTAAACGCGCTCTATTACATTTGGTATCTCAAAAAACTCCGGCGACAATTTTGGTTTTTAGGATCCCGTATCTAAAGGGTTCGAATGAAACCTTATTATATCATAAAGGTTTCCGTACATACGGAGGACAGATTAAATATAAAAAATTGAATATTCCACATAACCCGTTCCTCAATATTCCATATCCCGTTCTTAACCAAGCATCGCATATAATGTAGTTTACAAATAATCTATACATATAAACAAAATCGTAAAAAAAACTGAGCTGGTATATTGAATATATTACGGTAAAAAAAGTGCTACCTATAAAGACACGCACGCTGCTAAGCCTAAAACAACAGTTTTTTTTTAAATTTATGTCTGTTTATCGGCTTGTCTGTGCGCACCTTAATTGTGCACGCTAATCTCAGCAACGGCTGAACCGATTTGGATGCTGTTTTCAGTGATGTATTTAGATTAGCTTAGGCCAACATCTAGGCTTTGTTTGATTTCAATCTGTTCATAAATAAAAAAAACGAGTGTGCTTTAGACCACACGACTGAAGTAAAACTTCAAATTCACAAAATATGAACTTTAAAATGAATTTACAATTTTATTCACTTTAAACGTAGAATATTTAATGTATTGAACAAAATAATAATTTATACAATTGTTCAAGAACGAAATGAAATTACAAAATAATCAAAAAATCACCGTTCGCGTAATGCTAGCAAACTCGCATTGATATATATTTCATGCACTGGCTATGAGAGGAGAGAAAGAAAATGTGCGCGCGCACTGCTCTCTCTTGCTCCTACAGTGGGATACAGGCAAAGGCTTGCACTGTGTCTTAGATATACGAAACATAACTGGCTATGAGAGAAAGAGAGAAAGAAAATGTGTGCTCGCACCTCTCTCTCTTGTCCCTACAGTAATATACGAAACGTAACTCTCTTTCTGTCTTCACTAACTTATATCTCCCTATCAACTTCCATTCGCCTCGCCCGATCACACTTTTCGTAACGCTCTCGTCACGCATTCACCAGTTTACTCCCCAAGTCAAGCATGCGAAAAGAAGTTATACTTCAAAAATATAAGTCAATCTTTAATTCACGTTCATTGTGCACGCTATCATCAGAATCAGCGGAACCGATTTGTCTGCCAATGCCGTCTATTAACGATTTAGTAAACTTTATGTCCATAAAGTTCTGAGTGAAAAAAGAAAAAAACAAAAAAAATTCCTAATAACTTTTCTCACTCCGAATTCTACGCGAAGGAAGTAGTACGCACAGGTTGTGAACAATATAAGCAAAACATTTTTTCATGCATATGAAAGATATATTAAACAATATAGTGAAAGGTAATGTCAACATTTATATTCGCTTTATAGAAATACATCAATTATAATACACAATCAAATATGTTTATATGACATGCGAGCAACGCACACAGTCCTCGTGGCCTCTGAGCACTACTGAGACTTTGGTAAACTCATTAGCAGTGTAGTTCTCACAAGCTCTTGCAAATAAATAAATTTTAGTATCGTCCAGTGCAAAAGCTATAACGAGCTTTTGAACTCTTGGCAACATTACAGCTTTTATTGCTAAGCGCAGTTCCGTATCTAAATATATAGTGGTCGAATACAAACCCTTAATAGTACAGTCAACTAAGAATTTAACCACGGAACAAAGGGAATGTAAATTGCCTTTGTTTTGATGTTCTGAAGATGGATGGACTGATAAGTCTCATAAGATATTTTGTCCACTAATAAAGCAAATTTAGAAATTATATATATCTTAGATAAATTCAATACTTCTACAATTACTGATAATGTATTTAAATTACTTAAAATTAGGAAAAACTACAATTAGAGTCAAATTATATTATTACTTTATTCCTCATTTATAAATATAATACTGTTATAAACAATTTAACTTTATAACTACCATAATTATAATAACCCTTTTATTATACAATTGACGTTGTAGAGTGTTACAGTGCTTCTATGTTCTGGCTCTGTCAGGATCTGGCTCCACGGATTACGTAGCGTTATCCTATAAACGGTCACAAGCTTCGCACTCTCCGTGGATTATCTCAGAAACGGTTAGTCATACAAAAAAAATGTATAAACCTAACTTGTAGAGAATTTTCTGCTCTACAATTTTTATTAAAAAATACCAATTTTCGTAAACTTTTACCTTTGACACTTTAACTAGCAGACGTAATATCATCCATCTTTAGACCATTAAAACGAAGGTCTGTGCAAATTTTCAGCTTTCTCCTTTTTATTTCAAGGTTTAGTTATTATATTGCCTTATTTTGAACATTCTATAAATATTTAAACTAATATTACATATATTAATGTATACGGAACTTTAAACGTTTACAGAACCTTCCCAGTGTGAGTTCTCAACTTAACAGGTATTATCAATTAACAATTTCTTACACACAATTAAATGAAACTACGTGATGTAGTATTATTTTTACTTTCTTTAAGTTCTTTACCACGACCTAGTTTCGTTGTATTACAACATCTTCAGGTGGGCTGTTAGCAAAGATTCTTTTCCAATCTTTCCAATCGATTCCAATCTTTGCTAATAGCCAACCTGAAGATGTTCTAATACAATGAAACCTAGGTTGTGGTACAGAACTTAAATAAAGTAGAAATAATATTACATCACGTAGTTTTATTTAATTGCGAATAATGAATTTCTACAAAATTAACGCCAAATGTATTCAACAATTTCTTAATTTAGTAATTATCTTACATTGCTTCTGATTCCCTTGTAGCCATCGATTGTAACCACGGTGTCGAAATATCAAGTTCAGCATGATATCTTGATTTCTTTAACATCTTGTCGAAATAAATAAAAGTGTGTTAAACTCTTGCTACATGGGTGGGTAGCTAAGATTGTTACGTTGGCTATTCAACCTCCCCAGTTTCCACTCAGTTGAAGCGGAAATGCAGTGTGAAAAGGATTTGGTGGCAGATAATGGCCGGCGGAAGTGAGGAAAAGTCCTGGCGCGTGTCGCTACGCAGAAAATTCCCGCTACCTGTTGCTTAGCGACTCGGTCGCCACTTTACTCGGTGAAACCGCAGTTTTGGAGAAATCGGCGACTGATTTTTTTTATAATGTCAGTGAAATTAAAATATTTCGGTAGTTTTAGAGACAATAATCAAAATATATTCGTTAAGAAATTACCTGTCTCAGATGAAACATTTGAGAGGGTTAAGTTTTGAAAGCGTGATGGACTACTACTAGTATATTTAGTTCGTTTTTTCTATAAGATAAATTTAATTAAGATAAATTTAATTCCGGTATCAATAACATTTTCTATAATCAGTTTTCGGATGAAAAATGCAGAGGCATTGGTCCAATCTCAAAATGTTGAGCACAATATTTTCTCAAATATAATTGTGATGGTAAAACGTAAAATTTTGTATTTTTTGGACAATTTTATTGTGTTTAAATGGATGATAATCTTTTCTTGTTGTTTCTGTGATCATCATGGAAAGATTCAAATCCCAGTATTAAATTGAAATATATTTACTTTTGTCCTTATAAACATTTTGTTGTTTGTCCTTATAACAATTTTGATGTAGATAATGAACTTGGCAAAGTTTTAGAACCAAATTATTTTTATTGCCGCTGAATAATCTGAACGAGAGCTTGGCATATTTATTCACAAAACCATTTCAGCTCTTTTTTGAAAGTTAATATATAATAGAGAAATTCCAATCTCAAAAATACCGTTTTGGTGGAATTTCAGCTCTTTTTTTATAGTTAATGTAAAATAGACAAATTCCAATCTCAAGAAAACCGTTTTGGTGGAATTTCAGTGTTTTTTTAAAGTTAATATAAAATAGACAAATTCCAATCTCAAAAAAACCGTTTTGGTGGAATTTCAGCTCTTTTTTTAAGTTAATATAAAATAGACAAATTCCAATCTCAAAAAAACCGTTTTGGTGGAATTTCAGCTCTTTTTTTAAAATTAATATAAAATAGACAAATTCCAATCTCAAAAAACCGTTTTGGTGGAATTTCAGCTCTTTTTTTAAAGTTAATATGAAATAGACAAATGTCTCAAATTCCATATTAAATTTGTTTGTTTTCTGAAACCGGAATTGAAATAGGTACCAGTTAGAACTTTGTTGTGTACCCATGTTTTGGCCCTGCATAACATTTGAGACGATAGACTGCTGTATAGTCTTTTTAATCAATCTTAATACAAAAGGATGGATAAGAAGTGATGACATTGTATATTTATTGGCTTTGTGTTACGTAATGCTAGGGACATCCAATGTGTGTCCTTAATTAATCTACTATATATGACTTTAGTACGAAGGAAGTTAGAAGCGAGCTCTGTTAACTGCAGCCAACATAAAACTAAATACAGCCTCATGATGGAACACGTCTACAAAACGTTTCTTCGATATTTGTACATGAAACGATATAGTTATTTCCCTTTTCCATTTCCTACTGATTTTCTCTTGAGTATACTAGGTTATCATAGGTTGCAGCACAGAAGAGAAGTATCTTTGATGAAATTTAAGTTCTGATTGCTAAATGGAAAGATTTTATGCCCTAATATATTGAAAAAAAACCCTCGCTCTTCACACATGATGACTACCTGCACTAGCGTAGTCATCACCTTTTTGACCTGCACTCGCGTAGTCATCACCTTTTTGCTACGCCGGCATCAAGAAGCAAGTTTTGTCGTAGTTCTCCATTTTCCCACGCTATGCGATTGCTCAACAGCCTAATCGCGGTTGGACCCGAGTGTGACGTATTCGCGACGAGTAAGAGTAAACACGTTGAATTGCGTCATAGTTGTATACGTTGTAATGTTACTGAATTTAGATAATTGTCCTGTTATCGTTATTAAAACGCAAAGGTATAAAAATTGTTATATTTCCGTAACTATGCGTAAATAAATAAAAACATGTTCTTAGTTCTAGTTAGTTTAGAACAAAGTTATCGATGCACCTTAATACAAACTCCTTTTAAAGTAACCGCAAGCATAACTTTGTTCCCAATTTTCAGGTCTTCAAACAAACTCTTGCATTTTCTTATTTCCCTTTTATGTACATGCTTTAATATAGGTATATATTCCAAATTTCAAGGTTTTAGGTATATAGGAAGGAGTCAATTGGTGATTTTTCAGTCAGTGTGAATGCACGTCAAAATAAAAGATTTTTGGGGGTTCATATCTAAACCCAATAAAACTACATAGGTGAAATTTGGGCTTCTCTGCAATATTGTCTGCTGTGTTACACCAGCAAATTAGCTCTGGATTCCAATTATTACTTAGATAAAGAGGGGGTTCAAAAAGAATTAGAAATAGGTCGCATAAATACTGCACAGCGAGTGTTCGGCTAATTTTGTCAGAACTTGGTCTGCGCGCCTCCCGTTTAGATATAATAAAATTATAGGTTAAAAAAACTAAAAAAACACGCTTCTGTAATAAAAAATAAAAAATAATCTTTAAAAATGAACATTTTGGTCAAGAGCCAAAGGATTAATATTTAAAAAGATAAATATTTAATATTTAAAAATAATTTTTTATATTTTAGTTCATATAGCTGCAAAAGCGCGTTTTTTTCTTGTTTTTTTTTTTAAATAATCTTATATTCTAAATTTTTAGTTATGAAATTATCGTATTGTCATCGATTCTTGTATGTGTGCATAATTTTAAATAATTCGGACGTGTGGAAAAGAGAGAACACTTAATTGAAAGATTCCGTTACATTCATATGCATACATAAATGCATACATACATAAATACATACATACAAATGAAGCTAATATAAAGCGTGTTAAAAATAATTCTCTGATCCGAGTGTGACTTGAATTCACACTCTCTTTAAAACAATTCATACTTTTGCATACATATATGACATGCAGCTGTTATTATCAGGTTAAAGCCGTCAGATACTACTGGATACACTATCATTTTTCTTTGCTAACATCTGCCTGCTTAACAGCGGAGCTCCGAACGCATTAGTAATTATCTCATCAACAACTTCAATTGTTTAAAGGACGAAAACTCGGTTCTTCATGGTCGAAAAAGAATGTGCGTGGTATAAAATTAGTCAACATTTCTACAAACTAGGCCGTTGTAATTACTATCTATAGTCTTCTCAAATAACCAGGTCAAAAATTAACGACTCGACTATCGAGTTTGCCATTTATGGTTCACAACGCTTACGAGAATCAACTCGGCGTGTCCATAATGCCTTATACCAGAATGTGTTTTAGTATGTGCCGGACAGCACGCGTCCTTATTTGAACATAGTTTATCGTTAATGAAAGAGGTTTATTTGTCGTAGAAAGTATTGCTAAGATACTAGAAATTATATCTGTATAATAAACTATCTTAGCTCACGGCTCGCTCGCATGGAAAAGAGAAAAAGTAGTGGTGAAATAAAAAAAAGTAAATACACACAATCGAAGAAATGGCGTGAACAATAAAAAAAACATGCGCAATTCAGTAGACAGCCGGAAGATAACATGTTACCTTGATGTGTACCACGCTCTTATCGATAACGCGGTGATGATTTTAATTACGAAAAGAAAAATTTATATATGTTATACGTTATACTATATTCACTTGTTATACTATATTTATAATATGTTATACTATATTTATAATATGTTATACTATGTATAACATATATGTATTGTGTGCAAAATTTCACAGAAGTTGGTTAAGTAGTTCATTTGTATATAAATAAACTTACTTTCGAATTTATAATATTAGTAGGATCGGTAAAATGTTTTAAAGAAGTGGTATCTAACAAAATAATTTTTGGCAAAATAACCAATAATGGATTCACAAAGCATATGCAATGATTAGATTTACAATTATTTTATACCTGGCTTTTGCTGTTACAAAAATAATATAGATTCTTTATGTTTTCATCTGTATTTTTCTCCATTTGCATAGGTATAAAAGTTATTGAACCAAATGTTTTCGACGCATATTACAGATCAAAATCATATTATGCGCATAGTGATGTCTATACTAATTTTTGTGGCAACTCTGTTATGCTTGTCGTCCATACACATGTCATGAACCTTTAGTTCAGAACTTCCTAACCAGTGGGGCGCGCCTCCCTAGGGGTGTGTAAAGAGATATTACGGGGAGCCACAGGAAAAAAAAACATTTGATGTTTCAAATATACTCAATAATTTATTCGGTTGCATGCAGACGCAAACATCGCAATGATAGCATTTTATTATTTTTATAACTATACTTAATTATTATTTGGAATGAACACCAAAGTTTTCATTTATTTGACTATGCTTCTAATTAAGAAATAAATATCCTATAAATGATGTGTTCTTTTTATTGTAACAACGTAAAAATTGAAAGGGAGCACTTTTTATAATCCAGGGAGGCACAAAACAAAAAATATTGGGAATCACTGCTCTAATTCGTAGGCAGAATAAATTGATATGTAAGTGTTACACATGTTATGTAAATCTCCGATACGAAAAAAAATTTTAATTCTATACAATATTTTTTAAGAGTATCTTATTTCGATACTCGTAAAGAGCAAAACAATTTTATTTCGATAGCTGTAAAGGCCAAAGCGATTTTATTTCGATACTTGTAAAGGCCAAACAAACTTTTTTTCTATCTAGGCTCGAGGAATATGGTTGCCAAGACTTTTTTTTCATTAAGGTAGTTGTTGTGTGACAGTAATATCGAAAAATTATTGAAAATCTAGATTTTTATTGAAAATATAGAAAAAACGCTCAACAGGTTTTTTTTTTAAATAAAATTAAGTGTAGTTAAATGACTACTTTTCCTATAATACAATTTTTGAAAGAAATTTTTACCAAAACTAAACCAGTAAAAAAATTTAAAATTTTAATATAGATATTTATAGCTTGAATTATACATAAAAATTCCGCGAATTTTGTTGATAACGCGTTTTACACGACCAAAATATAATGTGACCATCATAATTGCCCTTTTCAGACCTTTGACCTTTGAAAACCAGAGTTTTGTTACCAGATCTATTTGTATCAGAAAACTTTGATACATTGCTACATAGAATTCCTGGCCCATATAAGTTTTTAGGTATCATAATAATCTAAGCTCATTTTAAATATGTATGTAACAAAAAAAAATGTGTGTATATATATACATATATATATATATATATATATATATATATATATATATATATATATATATATATATATATATAATGCGTATCTAGTAGTGCGTACCGAAATCGCGATTAGCCGATTTTATTTAGTTTTCATAAAGACCACTAAAATATCTGCAGAATACGAAAGATATGGGTTTTTAGGTTAATTCATAAAGTACTTATTTATAGAGAGTTGTGGCCGTTTGGAATTCTGCAACGATCATATCTGCATACTGTTACATTCCATTATCTATATCTATTTATTCCACATTACACACAGCAGACATTGCCTTCTGCACTTTTTTCATTTTTTACAATAATCTTTTCGGGCACACAGTTGTTCCTTCACTATTCTAGAAATCTATTCATAATACTGCGAAACATATGCAAGCATTTCACACGAACTACCCAATTTATATCCCAAACACGAACGTCGGTCGGAAATTGCAGTCAAAGTAGTCACACTTAAACGTACATTTATAAATAGCCGAACGCAAACTTAAAATAACACATAATTCGCATGCGCATTGTTCACGACGGCCGCCTAAGGAGCAGATGCCATAAAGGAGAATGCAGATGTCGCCCGTCTCGGTGGGCGCAGATTCCCACGCCCGCATACGGCGAGGACCGCGGCCAGCTAAATTAATCCACTTACGATCGTCGGCCCGCGGGAGGAGAGTCCTCGCGGGAAAGCCAAATTGGATAATGAACCGGCCGACCGGCGCGACCCGACTATGTACAGTGGATTAAATATGACTACGGCGCTAGCGTAGCTATATCGCCAGTTACTGGTTAATAGTTACAAAGTGACTACTTACTAGAACCATTCGCCTTAACATGAGCCTTTTATGTAGTTATTATCTGTCTTTAAACAATAATAATAAAGACATATTGTAATAATGATGCCAACTTAGCTACTGACTGATAAATACAAAGTGACTACTTACTAGAACCATTCGCCTTATAGGTTGTTATTCTCTGTCTTTAAATAATAATAATAAAGATATATTTCAATAAAGATGTCAGCTTAGCTATTGACTGATAGATACAAACTGACTACTTACTAAAACTAATCGCCTTAACATGAGCTTTAACTAATCGCCTTAACATGCACGTTGTTATTCTTTGCCTTTAAACAATAATAAAGACATATTGCAATACAGATACGAACTTGGCTACTGACTGATAGACACAAAGTGACTACTTACTCGAACTATTCGCCTTATCATGAGCCTTATAGGTTGTTATTCTCTGCCTTTAAATAATAATAATAAAAACATATTGCAATAAGATGCCAGCTTAGCTACTGACTCATAGATACAAAGTGACTACTTACCAAAACTAATCGCTATAACACGAATCTTATACGTTTTTATTCTCTGCCTTTGAACAATAATAATACAAACATATTGCAATAAGATGCCAGCTTAGCTAGTGAGTGATAGATACAAAGTGACTACTTACTAAAACTAATCGCTATAAGACGAGTCTTATACGTTTTTATTCTCTGCCTTTGAACAATAATAATACAGACATATTGCAAAAAAGATGTCAGCTATGCCGCAGGCTACTGACTGATACATTGCAGCTACTGGCTGACACTGTGTGCTAGTGGACTACAAACACTGTTCGCCTTAATATATACGAATAAGGCGTTAACGTGCATCTTATTCGTAGTGATTATCTCCCTTTGTTATTACACACACATGTTTATTACACACGTGTAATAAAGATTCTGCCTTTAAACACAAGTGAATGCATCTTGTAGTCGAAGTATCTTAATTTACTGAACGTCAAGATGTTATTAATATGACAAAGATTATTTATGCCGATGCTATTATAATAAACAAAAGATTTATCGTCAGTGAAACTAATGAGTTAGCTAAACTATAGATAATTAAAAAAAACACTTCAACATGAGAAAAGCTCGCAATACAAGGCTTTCGTACACACATAAGTACGTATAAAACATAAAATATTAAAAAGTATTTAAACTATGTGGTTGTGTGTACCTTTTTAATTTGGTTGTATGGTACACAACCTTTTAACGTGGTTGTGTGTACTTTTTAAATTTATTATTGCAAATTGTCCCAAACAATTACGCATCAAATGCCTTCATCCTGATTTTACATACAAGTTAAGAAGTTAACTGGGTACCGCCCAATTTTGGTGATATATGTCGCGAAGAAATCATGCGAGAAAACAATTTTGATATATTTTATAATAAATTAATTTGAAAATATATAACTCTTCAATGATATACACAGATGGGGTTGCAAAGAAATATATATTTCATCCTCAGGTTCGGAGAGATATATCAAAGAAAAATTAAAAGATATTTTTTCTTTTGTGTGTAAATCTTCCTATAAATTTTCATTACAATCGGTTTCAAAATAAAAGAGCGGTGATTCTGTGACATACACATGGGCAGTGTGACATAACAAAATTAGGAAGATGTCGCTTTTGATATCCGGCTATGTGACCCTAAAAAAATGTATGAGAAATTAAACCAAGATTCCAATACCGCTTTTGCATTGCATAAAACAAGGAATTGCACTTATATTTTTATTTCTCTGTTAACTTATAATTGTTCGTATCTATGTTTTAAACAAATTTGTAACACTGTTAAATAATCATTAATTTAAATTTTATTGTGTTTGTAATATAACTATTACACTACCATAATTTCACATTTCGAATAAACTACCTCCAGAAAATTATGTACACAAAATTGAAGTCATAAATTTACGTAGAATTACGTCTTCCCATTGGCATTAGACGGAGGGCTCACTTCCAGAGTACCGCGGTTTGCAATTTCAGTACCATTTCGGAAAATGGATTTTCCGACAATGTCATAAGAGAGTAGCAGAAATTCCAAAAACTCCGTGACTTTCAGTATTAAGATTTACGAAGGGAATAAAAATACATAATCAACAGAAACTATTTCTAAACTTATAAATATTAAAACAATAACGTAAATTAAGTCTTTAATGTCATTTATAATTAATTAAATAAAGTAATAATTAAATATAGTATAGTAAAATTAAATATAGTCAAAAAAAACTCAAACTAAAATTAACTAGGTATTTCCCAAATTAATAATTTCATTAATCATTAAACACATTGTTAAATTAGTCTAAAAATAGGAGCTTCAAATAAGTAACGAAAATCCCGTGATTCATGATTCATGGATATTACGACAGAGGAATTCTCGGGAGGAAACTCTGGATCCAATGAAAAGATATCCCCCTCTTTAAGTGCTTATATCTATGAGACTAATAAAAGAGCAATGAACATGTTATTGGCCAAATTGTATAATTCAATTTAGAAGTTTCAACTCTCCACTTTGTAAATGTACAATACAGCAATGTTTATTTAATTTGACACAATTTAATATGCCATATTACAATGAAGTTATTTAAACAATATTACTTTGTTCTCCTATGGAGATAAAAACTGACAATCTGTAAGAAACTAACACCACCTATCCGATTACGTTCGTACTAATGTTCCATTAGATAAAGAAGATTCGTAGGAAATCAACGCCATCTATTACTATTTTTATAAACTTGTATGGCGATTTAATTACAAAGCGCTACAATTACAAAATTCGAAGAAAAAAAATAAAATTAAATGTGACAGACAATTGGAGAGTGGACGTTCCAAAGGTACTAAGTACCAAAATTCAATTTTTTTACTTTTTTACTTGCAAAGGTCATAAAATGATAAGACCAGTAGTACAGTAAAGTGCCAATAACGCAAGATTTAAATTTAAAAAAAAATTGATTTTCTATGGTACTATTGTCAGCCTGCGTCCCGTTCCAATTGCCATTAGTATCAAGTTTTATGAAGATGAACCAACTTCTCCGATACTTGTCCATTTTTAATGTGATATCTACATTATATTAACAATTAGTATTATAGATTTCAACGTATCTGTTTATTTTTCAATAAAATTATATCTGTTTATTTTTCAAATTCTTCTGCTTTTTTAATTCTAACGACTATAATTTTTTATAATTTGATCAGCGGGCACAGTTTTATAACCTGCGATTAATGATTCTGCTTCAATAAAGAAAAAAAAAGGATCATGGAGGCTACGGCACTCAAAATCTGCATGATGTTGTAAAGTCTGCAATATATATTCCATCTTTCGATATATAATCTGAATCTAAGGTGTTAAGATTTCGACAAACAAATTTTTAAATTCAAAGCATCTCAGATTACCAAAGCAACACAATTTAACTACACCAACTGTCATAAAAGTCAATATATTTAGGACCAGATAGATATTAGAAGAGAAATAATGGTATGGATGAAAAACATAACAATTTCAGACTTCAAGTCAGCAAAACTGCATCTTCTTCCACCTCAAAACAACATAACACTAAATAAAAGATTCATGCCGGGTTATTTACCCAAAGAAGAGCATAAAAATATTTACAAGTATTTTTTGAATATGGACAATATTCAATTAAGAATACTTAATAAAGAACCTAAGTACATAGACCACATATATTTAGAAAGTCTGATATAGCATCCATTCTAAAATTATTTTTAATTTTATATTTTTTTAATTACTAGTGTTATAAATTCGTTATCATTTCTAAGTAAATGGTAATCACCCTACTATAGAAACCTTTGCAATAACAGAATTAGGAAATAAAATATGAAAATAACAAGTTTTCTCACTCACTAAAGCAAATTTGGTACTTTGAAAAAGTGCCTTTGAAACATACACTCTTCAATTATAAAAACAGATCTAATCTTAAAGAAGGAGCTAGAAAAAATAAAGGAACTGAAAGATTTATTTAGTTACATTTAAAAGAATGTTATATCTGAATAATTCAAGTGGTGCAACAACGTCATAGTTCTAAGTTGAACGTTGCGGCACAGTTTCTACTATACCCCTTTCGATTTTCGTTTTAATTTTTTTGCCGTTATCCTACGACCACACTATCGGACGAAATTAATGGCGCGTTGTTGCGATAAAAATTCTCTTTCGCCCTTCGTGCTACGGCCACCCTATTGGATAGACCAACGAACTCCATACTACTGTCACGAAGGAATTCGTGGTGTGTAGTCGCGACAAAATCCTTATGCAGCGTAAACAATTTACAGCTAAATTATCGACATTCGTTGCTACCTGAACCTTCATTGCTACCCAAATTCGACGAACGTTCGTAACTTTAAACGAATCCTTCGAATCCCATATGATGATAACGCGAGTCTTCGCTGAAACCAGATAGTGTGGCTCCAGGGTGAAAGAAAATTGCCTTGCTTGAGAATAAAAAAAACCCTATTATTTTAAAATGAAGTACTATCTTTTTCTAATGTGCCATTTCGTCTTATGCAAACAATTTAAGCAGAGTCTAACTCTGTTTTAATTCCATAAGCATTGAGAAAAATACTGTAAACATCTTAAAAGTATTTCGTCTTTTTCAAATGACTTGCCATTTACGGCTACAAAAAGTAAAATTGGCTGATCGGATATTAAAAGTCAATTGCTGAATTGATGGCAGCATACGTCCACAATTTTACCCGGAAAAATTAAGAGATATCACTAACTTTTTCTAATTTATTAAGTTCTTCTTTACCCGTCCACCTAGATTATGGTTCGGTCACTTGTGAAGTTGTCAGATTTCCTACATTTTTAGCCATATTTAAAGTGTCCTGCCAAGAAAACAATTGCCCCATATTAGAAAGTTTCATAGCTAACCGTATAAACATAAAACAATTCGTCCCAACATCATGGCTGGTGCTGATATCCGCTTGACCCTCCACGAAATATATGCAATATTCATTAAAATATAAAGAACAATCATAATATAAATTACATCGCGTAGCAAAAAAACATTGTCTGAATTAAAAAAAGATTTTTTTTCCTTTTTGTCCAGTACTAAATTATGAAATTTTGTATTTATTCCACTTTTACGCCATTTGTCCCTTATAAATAAAACAAACATCTGGCAACTCTGGTCACCTGTCACATTGCTGGATATTTTTATGGCAAATACAGGAGTCGCTGGTTTCGTATTTATTACTGAATGCATTGCACGCGATCCCACATTGCGTCAGCCTTGTAAGCAGTCTCGAAGGCGGCCATGTCCGCCTTCGTTTCATTAAGGAATGCAAGCGGTGCAATCTAGCCACGATGATGACGAGGCGTTGCGGGAATGCTGCACGCAGATATAAGAGGCGCTACGTTTTAATGATTCCGCAGATAAAAATGTTACGACAAATCATCTTGATTTAATTGCAAAATATACAATGTCATTTAAGCTTTTTTATGCAATACGATACATATCTACACAATCCACAAAGAAGTAAATAATGAAGACACGAGAAGGCACCTTGAATATTTTCTAGGCAGACATTAAAATATTAACCAGAATTATCTCTATATTTCGCGTTTTCTACTAGCTGCGTTCCTGTGAATACACACACAATCCTACATTTTTAAGTTGAACTAATTTTTTTTAAGTTTACTTAGCTACTAATATTATAATTTCTGTACATCACTATACTATAAAAATGTCGATATAATTAGAAAGTACGCATACGCAGCGTGTTGGTATAGTAAAGTTTTTTTTTGTTCCTTGGTGCAAAATTAGACTATTATAATCAATCATGTACGTATCTCATCCCGTTCTGGGGATATATTATTTCATCGTTAATTCAAGGGTCATTCATCGTATAGTACACGCACACCGACGCCGTGCGGTATCATCAAAAGAAGACGAAGCGACGCGGCTTCGAACAGAAAGAAAAATCGATTGGTAAAATTATTTAGCAGAAAGAAAAATCGATCGGTAATTCAGTATATTTCTTAAGTTTCTTTTTCATAGAAACTATGTTTAGGACAATGAAATGTATAATTGTTACAATATTGGAAAAATGTTGAAAATAAATTAAAAATTTGTTCAAAAATAAATTATTTCTTCGTAATAAGGGTGCAAATCAAAAAAATTATTATACATTTATTATTTTCTTTTTAAATTTTTGAAATGAATCAGAAAAATTAATCTTGCTATAACAATCCCCCCCCACATTTCCCCCATACATGTTAGGGATCTAACGAATATATAATGTCTACAAATGTTTCTCTAGATATGTTACGTTTTCGTGTTCGATCATATTTGGGTTAACTTTAAGATTAAACAGAGTAAAGTTTATATTAAAATAATTATTAATTTTACAATGACCTTCTAAGGGTTCCGTAGTAAACACTACACTTAAAATTTCATAATATTTGTCCATCCGCAATAGTCCCATAGTTCTTACAATTTGAAACCTTTAAACGTATATAGAGGCTTTATATAAGGATCTCAATTATTATTTAGCTAAACCTTTAAAAAATATATAACGCTGCTTACCCTACATTATGTAGCATATTACCGTATATATAATATGTAGCATAATGGAGGCGAAAACATTTTGTTTGTATCACATCGAGTGATTTGTCATTTATTTTTAGTTAAATATATTTGAACAAAAGCATTTAATGTAATTAAAATCCAAATTGAAATTTCAAAACATCTTTCGTGAAGCTGCACTATCCTCAAGGATTTGCAAAAAAAATACTCAATGTAACGAGACGAGCTGAAAAAAAAATATGTAGTCAATTTTACTTTGTAGCTATAGCACTGCCGGGCGATATTAACAAAACTATTGGCAGATTTCTTGCCAATGCAGATATTGTGAACAGATGCGAATATGTGTTCGTAAAGCAAGCAATTCACTCCGATGGTTCTCGAAATAGTCGCTAATACTAAACACATCTTAAATAGAAAACACGCAACACCTGGGTAGACTAGTTTCCAATCTCAGCTCGAAAATTGTTGTCTTTCTAGGGTTCCGTATATTAAAAGGAAAAACGGAAAATTATATTACCAGTCATCTGTCACAGCCTGTTTTTTTTTAGAAATCATTTAATGTTATCAACGTTGATATCTGACATAGTAGTAAAGCGTATTAATCTGAACATACCTAAAAGTTATCACCTAAAAATATTTATATGGAAATTTGGACCGAAAAAGTTATATTTCTTTGAAATATGCTAAAATATATGCAAAAAACATACATTTTTGTTTACTTCCGAAAGTAACGAACGTAAAACTACGAAAAATCAGGTTTTTAGAAGCCCGCGGAAAGGCTGGTAGGAAATTTATAACGATAGTTCTAAATATCACAGTGAGATATTTACGATAATACGGTGGCATGTCACACCTCCACGCCTCAAACTATATTTAACCTAAAACATAATTATATTAAAAATTATGTACAATTTTTTTTCTACCTAGACGTGTATACAAAAAACAGCATTATTTGATAAAAAATGTATTTTTAATTTTTTTTCTTTTACACATATCGATGTAGAAGCAAGGGTACACAAAAAGTATCGATACCTTTTAGTATCGAGAACATTTTTTTCGATACCGATACTTTTGTACTCGATAATTCTTAATAGATATTTTTACTCATATATACTTTACTCTCGAAATTATGTCCTTTACATAATACAAAAAAAACTTCTTTTGAATTGTAATTTAATGGTGGCAATACTATACTGCTAAAATATTGGTGTTATTGGTGACACTGCATATGTCAGTCATTGGAGAAAAGACGTCATTCGTTTGTACCGTTCCACGCAAGAAAACAAACTTATCGCCTAAATCACGTTTCAGTTCTTCTATCCAAACGAAACTATTGGACAACATTTTATTTACTTGTGTTTATCTTGATTATAAAAACGTTGCATAATTCAATTCTTGTTTTATTCATTTCCAGCTATAAACTTTTATACGATTTGTATCAATGGAGATTGGCAAAAGTTCATATAGTGTTTGACCCAAGTGTTACACAAGGAAAAAACTGACCCTTATACAGAAAGAATATAAAAAAATAAGCTTTTAAAAGTTTAAGTTAAATTGTTAATTAGACAAATGACAAAATCTCGTACTTTTATGAAAATACAGGTTACTTTACATAATAGTTTGCAAATACTATTTCTACGGAATACTTTGAATCAGACAGACGAAACAAAGTGCAAATCATGTCTCGTTGTAGCCTCCTCCATAGACAGATGTAACATACTAATCCATTAAACCCGCAGACCTGACATGGCCGTCAAAAAAACTAACGTAAAACTCGTGCTAAAAAGACGTTCATGTTGATAACAAGAGAACAATTATCAATATCAGTTAATACTATACTTTCAATTAATTTAGAGCATAACTTGAAAAAAACAATTGTTTTGCAATCGATCCTAAAAAATTATTGTGTACTTGGTTAGATTTTCATTGTTATTTTTATGTCTTATTAACAATTCTTGATATATTAAAAATATAATATATGAATGGCACGTTTATGAAGACATCTTCCTTGTTTTATATAATGGTTACAAATAGCAACTAATTTCTTGCCATTTCCTGACTGTAAACCGCTTGTTTGCTTTTTATGTTCAAAAAAATACGAGCTTTTTAAAAATTATATTTCTGCAAAGCCAGTACCATTTACACCGGCCTCGTTTACCAGGTTTATCTACTTTGATAACCCTGGTACCTAGGCATCTGAAATATCTAATGTACATTGCAAATATCTTACACTTAAACATTGAGGAAATCATTCAGAACCTTGGACTTGTGGCTCAGAATATCAGAGGCTTACCACGTGTTTCCTCAATTAATTTATCCACCTCATCGCATTTGCACCAGAGTGCGAATTTATTGCAAGGAATAAATTTATTGAAAAAATGCTATAGTTATTATAGTGTCAATGAATGTATTGTCTTGCTATCGTTATTGAAGAGTGTCGAGGTATTATAACTGTAGAGTGTAATATAAATAATAAGATTACGTTCACCTATGATAGTCTATAAGTTAGAAGAAATAAAAACATAAGTTTCTTAATAATCATGATCTTCTGTGGTTATGATTATAAAATAAAACTGTTCACCATTTTATTTGCTCTAATTTTATTTTTGACTTTTTAGTGTTTTTTTCTTTATTTGGGGAAAAAACTAGAAAAAGTAGATAACTTACTAAGGACACAAACTTGTCGCTTGTGTTGTGTCTACTTTACCAATTTGAAACCAGCAGACCTTCCAGTCTCATAATTAGGCATCAAGACTAAGTAGTTAGAACCCAGAGTTCACGGACAAAGTCTCTGTTGAAAACCCGCGAAACTAATTTACAACCAGCAGATCCTCAATTCTTATGATTTAAGAAACCAGTACCCCTGCAGTATCATGATTAGACGGTCACCAGATTGAATTTCCTTAAAATTAAACATGATGAAATTCAACAGGTTGAAATCAACAAGATGTACTGTCAAGGGGACAGATTACGCGTGGAAAATTTCATGAGAATCGATTTAGAAGGTTAGTTTGTTAATTCGATTTCTATACAATACATATAAATAAAAGATTATTTTATTAACACCACACTAAACGATCTTATTAACTTTATGTTCGAAATATTGTTAATTCAAATGTTATGATCGATTTTTAAGCTTATAAGGCGCTAAAAAATCGATCACACGATTTGAATGAACAACATTTCGAACACGAAGCTAAATAAGACCGTTTACTATAGTGCAAATAAAATAATCTTGTCTTCACATGATTCTTTTAAATTAAAAAAAAATAAATATAACTCGTATCAAACCCTTGTAGTGAGAACTCGATTCGTATTAAACCGGTTTTATTTCTATTCAATACTTGCAACGAGTTATATTGAATACTATATGAAGATCTCTTGCATCTTCAATACAACTGAAAGCAAATGATCAATAGCTGCCAAGACTATGGAAGTTGAATATGGAGACATCGGCATACTCGACTGGTCACAGGGCCGGCAGCGTCTTGTGAAATTGTATATTATCACAGCATCGATTCGATATCTGTGTATGAGATAGCATGGTTCCTTCCCCTTTCTATTTCCTACAGATTTCCTTTTGGGCATGCCAGGTTTCCATTCCTTGCAGCTCAGAAGAGACGTTGCGCTTATGAAAATTATCTTCCAGCTATAAAAAGGAAAAATTCTATACCCTGTGTTATTGAGTAAAATTTCATTCTTCGATCCTGAAAATTTTCTACTTTCGCGCTATCATCACCTATTTGCTATACCATCCTCTAGAACCGAACTATATCGCAACTCTCCAGTTTCCCGCGGTCGGACCAGAGTGTGATTTGTTTATTTGGAAATTTGTCAAAATGTGTCATAGTTACATTTTATAGGTCTTGTGTATTTTATATTCATGTTTAATATATAACTTATTTGGTTTTAATTTGTTAGTTAATTATTATTATCATTATAAATAGATTACAGTAGGTTGTTAGTAGGATGTCAGTTAAGCGAATAAATTGTTGTTTCGTAGTATTCATTTCTATTTTATTTTTTTCTTCATTTTGAAACGCATTTTTCACAAGCAATCTACAATCAACTGTAGAGCAACTCTGGGTTCCGCAGATTAAGCTAACATGACGTGCCATAATATAATTTTATTTCGCCATCTTCTATCGCACTTCCGACTTAGTCCTGCACGGTTTTGGGTCATTTAGGCCGTAGCGATTATTGATCGTGTTTAAAAATATACGGAAGCTACACCTATAAGATACGTAAAAAACGAACTTACCTAGCAAGACATCCGACCTATCTTTACGTACTTCAACCCCTTGAAAATATAAATACCGCCAGTAGGCGCCTACACCTACATATATTCAGCACGATAAAGGTCCTGGGGTGGCCTTAAATACCTTTACAACCCATTATAAGTTGAAAGGTCGCCGGCGTCGAAGCGCTGAGCGGAGAGAGGCGAGGATGCTCGCCGGAGAGGGTAATTGAAGGCGCGGTAGCAGCTAATTAAATAATTGAGGAAGGCGACCGCCGCCGTATCGAACGGGCGCGCGCTCGGCGCGCGATCCGCGCATTCCCAAGCCGCTTCGGTATATTGTTTGTGCGTACTCACATCGATCGGATGCATTTAATGAACTAAAGCTGAGTCAGTTTCTCTGCATCTATGTACAGACTGCATATAGGCAATAATATATTTTAAGTGTATAGTAACAAATTTGATGAAAACGTAACATTTGTGGGCCCCTACGCATTTGACCCTTGCTCGTCCTAGCATTTTATGACTGGCTTAAAACTGTGATATTTTGCAGAAGCTATATATAAAATAAGCTAAAACCGTAAGAAGTAACCATTTTATTAAATACTCACATTTTGAATAGTTTTTGAATGATTTAAACTATTAGCAAAAAGGAAACTTTTTAAACCCCTCCGCATGAGGATTCTAATCCACTCGACGTGGGTTGGAATAGAATCGATTTTCAAAGAAATTTGTTCACAAAAAGAAAAAAAGAAACTTGTTATGCGTCAACGTATATTTTTAAATAATTTAGCTAAATATTATAAATAACGTAACAGTAAATTTTATTAAAATATTGTAAAATACTCCGATGAAAATAGTAATTTTAAATTTTAATGGTATTATGAATTGTCAATTAAATAAAAATCTAAAAACAAAATAAATAAACGTATACAATATGTGTATTAAACTCGTAGGGTAGTTTGTAGTTTACACATTTAAAGCAGACGTTCGGCATACAGTTCACCTTTTATAGGCCTTGCATTAATATATAGTAATATTAATGTTATACAAAAAAAATTAAATATACATAAAAATATATGTATAATCATACGATCAATCTAAAAACTTTACGATTCCAAGAACATAGATGCATATGCGTTCAAGGCAAAATTCGAACTAATCAAAATAAATAAAAGAACCTTGCCCCAAACTGAGTGCCATTGTTGAGATCAAATTTGATTTTAATTTAACAATTTGGCTTAATAAAAAAAAATGTTAAAAACTGTTAAAATTTGCCTCCCTTTCCCGCATCCCCTATCCCTATGTCTGAAAACACAAATGAAAAATACCTGAAGTAACCTCATAAACGTATAGAATTTTCCCCCTTTGTTTTTTGCCTTTAACATCAACGCCACGATCGTGTAGCTGGAGGCGTTAATGAGGTAGAAAAACACGTCAAAAGCGGGTACTGATCGAACGGTAAGTTAATCACGCAAGCCACCGGAAAGCAAGTGAGCGCTTTGAAACGTTCGTGTGTGTTCTAGGTAGTTAGAATAAATTAAGGCTTCGTATTAGCACATAACAGGAGCTTAAAACGCCACACAGCACAAGACCGAGGAGCTAACAACATAATTATTCGATGCTTCGATAAAAATGCATAATCACAAACAACTCACGACAACTCAAGGCAATGAGACTGTACAATAAAACAGTTACAATAAAAACGTCTATCCATTAAAAGTATTTAAAAGAAAATGATGATTTAAAGAAAAACATAGAGAAAAAATATAGAGAAAAACCAGATAATTTTTTAAATTTTCATCTAATTGTTGGAAAGTACCGAACGAATATAGATACATTTCCATCGCTGTGCTCAGAGGCGACGAAAAAAATGAAATATGTTTCATCTAAAGTAAACATTTATCGATAAACCAGACATTTATCGATGTACAGTGCTTCGCCGCTGCGCCAACGACTCACTGATCAAAGTGATGAAATAAAAATAGATGTAATTACTAAATCGGTCGCACGATGCTCCTCTCATTCGGCCGTACTCAATCTACCGACGAGTATACCCGAAGCGGGTCGCGCTTGTGGCGAAATCCCAAACTTTTTTCCATCAAAAAATGTTGGGTGAGCTAAAAGTAAAAACTAGGTGAGCGAAAAGAAGTTTTCACTTCAAAAATGTAGTTTCGCCGAGGCTGCCACAGCGCGCGCCGCGTGTGGCTACTTATTACTGGACCAGTGCGGAATGTCCAGAAACGATCAGCAACTGTCACTTCCAAAATTTTACAAGTCCGAGGTGATTTACAAGAGTTCCCGTTTCTTGCGCAAGTTAAGCTCGCCTTTAACATGATAGTCGGATTACCTAAATATAACAGAGTCAATTTATAGCGCGAGCTTGTTGATAGCACGTGGGCGTATCGCAAATCGAGTGTGCATTATGTGCCTAAGTATCACTTACAGCACCGCATTCAGCTCCTCGCCCACACTGCGAAGTATTGTACTCGTAAACCGCGATCTGGCGTTGGGCAATCAGCCCGCTCAATGAGAAAGTGATAGTGCCGTGACCGTTATGGACTTAGCGCAGTTCACGACACCAACACGACGGAACAGTGCGAGAAGTTCACAGTATGTGCATCTGTCGTGTAACTAAAGTTTTGTGAACGTCACTATGTACCTATATATGGGCTTATCTGAAATCGAATGAGCATTATGTATCTAAGTATAATTTACAGCACCGCATCCAGCTGCTTGCCCACACTGCGGAATATTATAAACCGCAATCGAACGTTGGGCAACCGGCCTGCTCAGTTAGAACGTGACAATAGCGTGACCCTTGTAGATTTAGCGCAGTTCAGCAAGCCAACAGGAATGAACCGTACGATAAGTTCGCAATATGTGTGTCTACTATTTAATCAAAGTTTAGTGGACATCACTAGTACATACATCCATATACAAAGAGAAATGTGAAGTATTTTTGGTTGACATATTCAATCTTAACAGCTACGACGGAAATAAATAAAACCTGTCAAACACGAGTAGAACTCGCACTACGAGAGATCCGTACATTTAGGCACTTATTGAGGGTGCATAATTAGAGCACGCATGTAAGTAAGCCTTTGTCGGCTAATTTTAAGGCCCTGACTAATTTTCAACCACGAATTGTAAGTAAAATTGCAGAAAAAAATTTCAAATAAATATCTGATTTTCCTAACCAACTTTTCTTTAAATTTTTATTCAAATAATTGAAAGAAATTCAATTTTGAAGAAAATGTTACTAATAAAAAATACTATCCCATACAGAAAGCAAGAAATCATCTCTTCAATGACAGTACCCGGATAAAAAGTGATGAATGTGTACCTCCCTCACGGATCTCAAAAATAAATAATAAAATTTTAAAAATATTCTGCTGAACAGCAGAAGCGATTTTAGTAAAATGAATAGACGTTGTAATATAACAAAAGTACACCATTTATAAAATAATTAAGAAAAATAAAGATGATAGTTGATGCTAATTGATTGATAATAGGATGATGCTAATTGATTGATAATAGGATGATGCTAATTGATTGATAATAGGAGGATGCTAATTGATTGATAATAGGATGATGATAGGAGGATGATAATTACAGTGGGAAAGAAACAAAAATAATATTTGCATTTATTTACCTATAAACTATTGTTTAAATACTTATCAACTAGGTACAAATACGAAATTGCTTTTATGGAATCTCCAGATACCAATCCTACTTAAGTAACATTATTCAGGAGTTTTTCAAATATAAATTCGATACTTCAAAAAATAATATATTGATAAATTCGATGAAATATTCAGAGAAAATTATCTTTATTTTAGTACCAATCAAAGAACCAAAATGACCATGATCTTCCCTGGGTGACATTCACTTAGCACCTACCATACAAACGAATGCCAGTTGTTTGATCTATTCACTTGTATACCTTACGAATAAAAGTAAAAGTCATATTCCTCAAAAATTAATCATCATACAGGTACTTTATACCTATATATAATCTGGATAAGAAACGAACCCGAATACTCAGCAAACAAAAGGTTTAGTGTCAGATCTCGAATCCTGTGTCTTTTTCTGCAGATTGTTTCAGATAAAAATAACTAATTCAGGAAATGAAGTTAGCAATTCGTCCTCGAGATATCTATCGGTATATTTCTATTACTAGCTAGTTACTGCTAACCAATTCTTATTGCTTCTATATTTAAACAACTTCAGTTTTTCTCTTAAAGTATATACTTAAACCATTAAATATCACGTCGCGGACAGAGCCACCGATAGCATCAATAAATGTCACGTAGCGAACAGAGCTACCGATAGCTTTCAAGTTGCGTTCCGAGTGGCGCCGTGCAAGTTACAATAGGTACCGTAAGGCCTATTAGCACAGTGGCAAAGCCGCGTCTGCGGTCGCACTCTCGGTTTAGAAAGTGTGTCCACATCAAGGCGACATTATCGTGAAGAACTTTAGTTCTCCAATCTTAAGATCTACCGATTGAAATGTTACAAAGAGTTTTATAAAACAAAAAAGTTTTGCGGTTCGATTTGATCGGCTTCGTGGTGCATTTTGAGGTAAGGTGCGTATATTTTAAAAATTATCTTTAATTGACCCCAAAAGAAGTTATGATTTAATATGTTAAGTGATCTACACGAATATTATTGTTGTCACTTATTTCCGACAATTTCTAAAATGTTATAGAAATTTGTCTCTGGTAGAGCATATAAAAAGGAAGACGTTTTATATTTTGTTCAGTTAGCAATCGAGTTTTGGCGAGTAAAGACGTAATATAAAAATTTAATTATACGGACAGAATTTGCAGTGATCTTGCTTTAAGAATTCTGTACAGAGCAAAAAACGAACTAAACAATACGCAATATACGCACAACGATGGATCATTCAAAGAAAATGGTGATCTCTCCAATAATTCCCATTCAGGACGAGCTACATTAAATTTAGAAAAATAAAACGGCATTATTGGAAAAGTTCGCTTCATCTGGCAGAGCTACCCTCAAGCTCTTATACTGCAACAGAAAAACTTTATGCTTTGGAGAAAAGTGGGAATATTTTATTCGACTGCCATATGAGATCACTGATGAACTGAGATGGCGGTTTTATCAGTTATAGTAACCTAACCTAATATTAAAAAAAATTTATGAATTTTTATGTAAGTAGGAGCTAAGTTTAGAAGCTTTTATATTGTTTCTAATAATTATACGCTGTTTTAAGTGTCAAACTTTCCCACATATACTAAATTTTATTTCGTATGTATGCAGATTGTAGGCTAAATGGTACAAAAACTTTTTTTTTCAGATTAGTCTCAAAAATATTTTTTGGTTTGGCCCGTTATTACGGGGAAACGATTTATTTTTAATAAGAAAATATTTTGTTCTTCGAACATTTTCTCAGTCTAATTATACACTATCATAAGCAGAACTTCAATGTAAAAAACAATTTAAGAAAACCGTTAGCGTATAATAGATTTTTCTTTCTGCGAAATAAAACTTGTATCGCTCACTATTCGAGGTCGAATAAGGGGTTCGGGTGTCGAGTTATATATCGCTTTGATGATGTCATGCAGCGCTCGGTGTGCACGCACTGCAGGAAGCTTAACCCATGCGGTGAAGTTTAAATAGTGTATCGCAGGAGAGAGGAAACAAATTACTGACTATAATTGTTTTATTGTACTCAGGAGCCAGTGGAAGCCGGTTCGCCTTACTAATTTAACAACAACGGTATATACAAAATGTCTCTCTGTCTGTATTTTTTCCGTTCGTTTATAACTTGAATTCTATTGGATGAATTTTGATGCGCTTTTGACCATCGTGTAAGGTTTGTTTCTAGGAAGATTTTCGTGCAGAAAAAGATTAATGTAAATTCTCAGATTAATACCTATGTGTAAAGAGTGATCTGCACCCCAGACAAGCATAAAGTGCTATGGATGATGTGATGTCGGTAGTGGTGTTGGAGCGCGGGATGGGGGACGTCATTCTATTAAAGTTCACCATCATAAAATTCACGCGAGAGTAGCCGCGGGCGCAACCGCTATAATTGCCGACTTCGTGTTAAGCAATCTGTCCTTTGCTTTTGTAGATTGACATTGAATTCGCGAATATATTACTAAGTTTTAAATGGATTTATGATTTTAAATTTGTCTTTATTTCATTATACCATTTCTTACTAAGACAGCTATTAATTTGCGTCTTTCGCTAGCAGACAGTTTATTATGCTAGCATCACGACGCTTTAAAATATACGGCCATATTTGGAAGTCTTCTGTATTAGAGTTTCTCATACAATGGTACGTGTATAACTGGTTGTAATCAGAGTTTCTGAAGGTCGTCAGCGAGCAGACACAAACAATACTAACAATTTATTTAATTTCTTTACTGCTTTACCATTTTAAAAAGTAGTTATGTACTAAGTTTTTAATAGATCAGTGGCACATGATTGATTGGAACTTGGTCATCCCACTTATCTCCTTACCATCACTATATTTGTACGTATCTCCAAACAACTTCAACAAAGGTTATTCAATTGTCTTTATCACAGCTTTACTTTTACATTGGAATAATGAAAAGTACGTAATAAGTATACTTCTATTTCGTTACTTCCCTAATTAACCATTTTAGTGCCATGGTTTTTTACTCATATATACTTAAAAATGCCAAAGAAATCTTTTGTTTTTGATGTCATTTACCCTTGTCTAGAAAAAAAACTGTATCTTTTCCAAAAATTATCCAATTTTAATAATTTTTTCGGTGGTTTCTTAATAAAAACTTGTACAAGGATAATAAAATACAAAGACAATTATGGAAATATATATTGTGAACAAAAACTGAAATCAAAGTCACATCGTATTTTCGTAGTCCAGTACATCCTCCGTATCAGCAAAATAATTATTTTCGTCACTATTATCACTATCACTCAAAATTGAACCTTGAAACTTGATTTTCATATTTTACATTGCAAAAATGTAAGTTATTTTAATTACTGGATAATAATCCTATGCATTGCGTTTCGTGATTAAAGAGACAAATTTAAAAACTATTCAATAAATGTATAACGAATGTTAATATCTATTCTGTAACATTTACAACGTTAGCTGTGATACTTCTGAATAACAAGTATCAAGGAACTCCAAACTGTATTTTCACCATATGCCTCTCTTTCATGCCCTTATTTTATCTTTTCAGATTTCTGAATTCAATATTTTCGAATGAAACCCCACATCTGTGTAACACAGATATAGACTTAGATATACACTTTGTTGGATTTACCGCAGCTAAAACTAAACTGTATCATGATTCCTTTTCATCTCAACTGGCAACACTATAAAAAAAAATCTGGTTAATGTACGTCATTGTTTTGGATTAAGAATAGTAATTAACGATATTTCACCACAATAAATTCGGCATTAATATTTTTATTTAATGATCGAAATCAAAAGTAAAATCGTGTTTAAATTCACGGCTAAATTCCGAAATATAAATTGTCCGACAATCAAAACGCGTGACATCAAAATACACCGCAAAGATCAAAATGTACTGATATATGGCCAACTTCAAGTAATTGTGTGAGCAGGATGTCACGATCTCATAAATTCAATTACATAAACAATATTTTTCTATTACTATAGAAGAACTATAAAGGATAAGTGTGGGAAAGAAACAGAATTTCTCATTATTTTAAATGTTTGCGGTATAGTGACGTCACCAAATTTCTATATCACGTGATTAAGTGTTTCAAACGAAGCTTTTATATGTCTGCAATAAAAGTCGATTTTTTCAGCTTAAAACACGTTTCTCGGGAAAGAAACATCATAATAGTAAGTTTATGAAATACATTACGAATAATTTTAAATACTTTAAAAAAAATTATCGAATACTACATTGGTATCCTTGGATTAATGACGTCAGACGTCTAAAAATCGTCAAATGCAGAGTTTATTTTCTCTCTTCGTTCTCTTTAAAACGACTTAAAACATATAATTAATATACAATCGAATGATATTATCAAACAGTTATACTAACAACGTTCGCAATACACCTATTTTAATCGTCTTCCGTACAAGGGCTTGCGTAAGAGAGTCTGGCCACGACACACCCTTCCGCGGAATGCCGCCGAGACGCGGCAGATGAGCGCCGTGACTCACAGACGCGCGCCGCTCAATATGAACGCGACCTCTCCGCATACTTTTGATGTAATCAATCTAACTTGCCCGACCGCTCTCCGAGCACTCGACGTACTAAATGTTTACTCATACATTAATTGTGAAGTACCCAGTGAACGTATGTTTAGTAAACTATGAGGTTCTGATCATTTTAAGAGGGCATGGCCAAATTTGGCCCCGCCGGGAACAAGAATAACTATAATCTCAAAAAGAAATACATATATTAAATAGTTCTTTTCAAGTCATTCATTGTCGTGTAGAACTTCCCCGAAATTAAAAAAAAATAAACTTCTCACTTCATTTACATATTTTCTTTCAAGTGTTACTACATGCGGCAAAAAAATAACTGATAAGGAAATGTATATTCCAAAGTTATTTCTCAAATAATGTGTTGTCGTCATTGTGGCGTCACAATACAGTTAAAAAAATTAATTTTTTGGTAAAAACCCGTATTTAGTAAATAAATTGACACAAAAAATATCGATATTTTTTATTGCAATACTAAAATTATATTATATGTCAAAACGTCAACGGGAAATAATGACATCTAATTATACGCTTGTCTATTGCTTTGCTTTTAAATGGAGAACAGAACGCTCTAGAGCACACCTTTTCAACAAACTATCATGGCCATGTAGATGAAGATTAGTGAGAAATGGTCCATGACGCGGAGCCGTATTGTAATCGGCGTCGATACTAAAAAATACAGTTAAAAAAAATAATTTTTTTATAAAACCTGTATTTAGTAAATAAATTGACACAAAAAATATCGACTTTTTTTATTGCAACACTAAAATTATATTATATGTCAAAACGTCAACGGGAAATAATGACATATCTAATTATACGTTTGCCTATTGCATTGTTTTTAAATGGAGAACAGAACGCTCTAGAGCACACCTTTTCAACAAACTATCATGGCCGTGTAGATGAAGATTAGTGAGAAATGGTCCATGACGCGGAGCCGTATTGTAATCGGCGTCGATTCCATTCGAATATTGTGAAGACGCCCTATCCGGGATTGGTTCTCAGGTCTATCTGATATTCCTATTAATTAAAACATATCAAAATTTAAAACAAGTTTGGATGACTGTCGGTTCATGTTTGACTATTCTACTAATTTGAGTTATGACTGTGTAGGTTATTGGTGGCAGTTTATTGACATATAACTGTTAAGATTGACAGGATTTAACTGTTTATATATAATTCTGTTGAAGTTATTGATGGAAAATATTTCTGAGTTCGGGGAATCATCTTTAATGATTATATATAATTTCATTTGTGTCCACCTTGGGGCCAAAACTTCTATATAAAATGACCATTCTCCTTTAACATGCTTCTAAAATATTTGTTTAATTAAACTATCTTCCAATATGTTTATAGCTATGATTGTTAAATACGAATATGCCAATGTCTGCTTTACTAAGCGTTATGAATTATCAAGTGGGACTTTCTTTTTTTATGGCTTCAAAAATATGTCACATCAGGAGAAATTATATGAAGAGAAAACAATATTCTGCATAGACACGCGCAATGTCGTTGAACATGCCTCCTTTGGATAAAGCTCGAATCGGTTTTTTAAATTTTTTTTTAATGAAAATTAAATAACTTGGTGGACCACCAAGTTTGTAGTGAAAAATAACGTTAACATTTGCAAATAGACGTAATCGTACAGAACCATCGCAGAGCAAATTCTATTCGTACTTAACAGGTTCATTTTTGTATATTTTTGTATATTCGTTTCAAAATTCAAAGAAATGTGTACGAAATAATCAATTGACATATATAGGCTGGTAACAAGACAATTATTGATTCCTTTCTTCATTTCCACCTAACTAATCCGAAAGCTCACATCAAAGTTTGCATTTATGTTGGCTGTCACTTACACATACACGCACACATATATGTGTGTGTGTAAAAACATATATACAATTGCATAATTTATCAGTACACCTGCATCTATGCAACATGCGAACGTTCACACATTACTCGTTGCATTTATAATTATAACATGCATACGAAGTATGTTCTCTAGTTATAACTAAAGAATATACTCAGTCAGGAATAGAAGAACAACTCATTTTGTTTAGGAATTTCGAAGTGGTCTAACCCCCTTTCAACATTGTATCGATGATGCATCTCGGAATCGGGCCTTCAAATATTTTGGCTTTCAGCCAATCGGGCGCACAATTCGTCTCACTCGATCTGTTGTTCCGCTATGCGAGAATCTATCGGCTTCAAGGCAAATTTCAATTAAAATGCTACAATATATGCTGTGGCTTATTGGAATGAGAGTACGAACCAGAATCTATGAAACCTGATTCAAATTCGATCCATATCAGAAAAAGCTTTAGTAAAAAAAATATCCACTCTAAAATAAAGCAGAAAGTTGATTTTAATGCTTATTCCCTGGAACCACATGTCCGATTCCAAAAATTCTTATTGTGTTAGAAAGCCCATACTTTAAGAAGATCATCAGGTCACGATTCATAGGGGCTGATCAGTGATAAAAATTGTAACAGAAATCGGGGAGCACTGTTTAAACGATTAAGACAAAGTAGAGAGAAAGACCAGCTTATTCGTTGACTGAACATACCGAGTATTCCCGCCGATATACACTTGACTCCGTGACCGAATATATTAAAGAGAAGAATGTTTTTCAGGACCAGTTTTTTATTGCCAAATTTACAAGTGGTGAAAACCAATTTCTACTTCCACTCAAGGGAAAAAACAAAGAATGTAGTTTATTCCGAAGCACAATTAGGTACAATTTTTTTACAGAATTTCGGAATACCTAATTTAAAATTAATTAGACACATAATTAAGATAATCCTACGCTGGTGAAACCTCAGAGTATAGCTAGTTATGTGATAAAACTTTTTCATGTTGATAGATAAAACGCTATAGCGTTTCATTAACATATAACGCTAACTTAACGCCATCTATTGGCCAAGTTATATAAGTAGTAGCCACAATTAAATGAAACTACGTGATGTAGTATTATTTCTACTTTCTTTAATTTCTTTACCACGACCTAGGTTTCGTTGTATTACAACATCTTCAGGTGGGATATTAGCAAAGATTTCTACAAAATTAACGCCAAATATATTCAATATGAGTAGTAGCTTTCACCTGCGTAGACTTTTGATTAGGACGGTCTGACCCATAGATATTGTCGCAATGTCTCTATATAAATAATGTTAAACTGCTTGCCGTATGAATACGACAGGTTTTGTGCTCTCAAGCCTCATGCAAATTAAATATTGCAAGATGTCAATAGATGGCGCAATACGTGTAATAAATATTTTTCTCTGTTTAATATACATGTTATTACACACATTGTGTTGACATATTGTAATACTAAGTTTTGTATTATTGAGTAAAGGACGCCGAGTAAAAACTTAGAGAGAATTGTACTAATTCTTGCCTTAAAAAAGATCAAACCGTCAGGGGACGTCTGGCAGACATGAAACATCTAAAAAAAAATTTCACTATCACATTTACCACCACTGTAACTAATATTTTAAATTAAGAACCGCTTTTAACGTTTTAAGACAGTTTAACGTAATATACCGATACAAACGAGTAAAATTGTAAATGTTAGTAAATAAGAAACTATGTTGATGCACAAACACCACATGTAAAGTAGCGTGTGTGAAGTACAGTAGAAGTGTTAAGTTGGAAAGAGCCGACAAGACGCGAAGTTGGCCGAATTAAGCCGGAAAATGGCAATAACACATGAAGCTTGCCGAATGGCAAGACACGACGTGCCATCAGAACGTTTTAACTCCCTTCCAAACGCTTCATTAGACGTTTCACACACAAGGAAGTATTTTAATTTCAATTATGGGCTATGTCTATAGGAAATTATATATGAAAAGGCTATGAACTACTATTTTCATATATAGGAAATTATATATGAAAATACATATTTTCGTATATAATTAATGTTTATTATTCAATAATAAACATCCGAACACACTTTGCGTGATATTATAATTCCACTCGAGCGAAATATTAGGTAAAATATCATATATAATAACCGTCCACACCGAACATTTCAGTATTTTTTTGCCAAATTTAGTAGCGATTAATCAAAACAAAAAAAGAAACAAGCACACTTTCGTATTTATAATATTAGTTAGGATATATATAATTAAATTAAGTTAATGTTAAAATTTGAACTACGTATCATAGTTGGCACTGTCGTTATTTTTATACCAAAAAAATTTAAAAAATTTGAAAGAAAAAAATTATTTTAACTAAAATTTTAAAAGAATAATAATTTTAATATCTTTATAATAAAAACCACCATATTTAATTAAAAATTTGCGCGAATAAAGTTCACGTCAGATAACAGTAATCATATTTCAAATGGTACACCCCATTTCGACGCAACTGCTGTTAACTAACGAAGTGGGTGCCACGCCCTATTTGTTATAAGGCGCCCAATACTTACCGTCTGAGAGATTCTTACGTTATATTGGTACATAAAAAAGAGGGTAAACCACGTGAGGCGGCATATTGGAGGGCAGTAAAGCTGTCCCCGCACGCGGTCGCGCACCCGCGGGACCACTCACGGAGCAATCATTTCAGAGTCCCCCGTTTATTGCGGGCGACCGTCGACGGAGAGAGGCACGCGCTTCGTTCCGTTGACCGATAGACGGTTCACTTCGTGTGATATATCACTGAACGTATGTCTTCTATTCTAATATACAGTTATTTCATTTACTTCATGTCTTCATGAGCAGTCATATAATTATGTAAAATAAACCGCCTTTTGTTTATAATCTAGAAGCCTTTCGTTTATAATCTATTTCACAGTGATATACTCTGTTCAAAATGTTTCAAATAGACAAAAATTAAATAATTCAGTGGACTGTACTAGAAACTTGCTCGTGTATATGCTGTGCAAAGACAATACGATAGTTCATTCTTACTTCTGAACAACGTTAAGGGTGAAGTAATTAATTAACACATTGACTGTCGAACTGATTTTGGCAACATTTCACCCGTAGTCGTACCGAAGTATGAAATTAAATTAATTAAGTTGAATTATTTAATAAGGTAATTTTTTCGTCACTACATTCCAAAATTAAAGGATCATCGAATGTTTAATAAAAACGTAAGTTTTGGGTTATTTTGATAAAGCTGTAATTTTGCAATTTAAACAAAAAAAAATGTATAGTGGAATCTTAGGGTTTAAATGTATTTATTGAATATTTTTTATCCGTTATTTCCACAGAATTACAGAGGAATATATAATTTAAAAAAACTTTAAAATGTTGCATGCAGTTAAATTAATTTTTTTCCATAAAACCTTTAATTCTGTCTTCAAGTGCAAGCGATTCTCTTTGATTTCTTTATAAACTTTTTGACCACTATTTCTAACGGAGTTATTCGCGTTCAAGTAAAAAAAGTTATTTTTAAATTTGACCGCTTATAATTCGTGAACACGTCATCTTATAATCAATGCAGAGACTGTATTGAAAATCTGATAATGCTTTAAGACGCTTAAACCCAAAATAAATTAAGATTTTTATTTATTATGTTAGTCGCAACATATCAGTTTTTTAATTATGTCAAAATACGTAGTTTTGCTCACTTCTCAGTAAACGTCAATTCATTGTTAAGGGAAAACTGAATAAAAATAAATTTATTTTTTAAACCAAGTCTTCACAGTTTTTCCATCTTCAAAATACTCCTAAACATCATACAAAAACGACCGATAGCTCAGATTTTTTCCACTCAAAAACTAAATGTAATTAAAAACGCTTTATTACAGTTTTTCGTCCTGCTTTCGGACGTGCCATATTTTTTTATTTTTTATTACAAGACCCCAACTTTTGTACTGGTTTGTACCCAGGTAAAATACATTAACCACCTACCGGTGACGGCAGATACGGCTTCAAATACATCTTACAAAATTTCATCTTCTTTACCAATATTGGCAAATTTGGCAATATTAGTTTCAGTGTAATACTCGTATATCTTTAAAATGAACATTTTTTAGTAAAGAGCTCGTCCCGAATAAGCAAAAGTAAAAAAAAATTTAAGGTTTTAAATCACATTTTCCAGAGAAGCATGCAAACACTACTGGACCGATCTGAATGAGACTTTTACTAGAATGATGGTTCAATTTCAGATAAGCCGACACAACCTTTCCTTCTGAACGAATATAGTTGAAAGTCCTAAGGTAGTTGCCGATAATCTATAGAGAATCGTCTTAAAATACAAGCTATTTGAAATGCAACATAGATCTACATATTTTTCTATGAAATAATGGTACATTGGTCGTTCGACTTTATATAAATCCTTATACACTATTGTAGATGGTGTTTCTCCAAAAATCGATTAACAAAATTAAATAGTTTGTCACAGGAATAGTTTTAAATGGTTTGTAATTTTAAACACAATGTATTTTCATCAAGAAATCGCTAGGCCAATATACGTTGTCACATCTACACCTTCGCATAAATTTATTTTATTTCTTAATTACAGGCAAATAGTAAATTAATTATTATGCCTGTATCATAAGAGTCATAATATGATTCGAGTCCCCCGTGAAGGAAAAAGCACGTTTCAATTTATTTATTCGAACACATTTTGAATTGTGAACGTGTAATTTCAATTATTTTTTTTTATTATATCGCGACCACGCGCTAAGCA
The DNA here is from genome assembly GCA_039881145.1 of Druceiella hillmani. NCBI lineage: Eukaryota > Metazoa > Arthropoda > Insecta > Lepidoptera > Hepialidae > Druceiella > Druceiella hillmani. The sequence goes on from JAYKKI010000033.1 coordinate 12,185,299, forward strand.
AAAGCCAGTAACAATAACATTGTACATCTGTTTACGTTCCGTTTACGTTAAAATGTTATTTAATTTGTTTAATTTTTTTTTAATTCTTGGCGTAATTGTTTATTTCACCGCTTTAAAGTATTTATAATAACTAGTAATGATTGGGTTTTAATTTAATGTCCAACTGTCAAATCCACATGTTATATGTGTCATAATGACAACGTGAGTGAAGCCGCGGGTAACATCTAGTTTATATATATTTCAGTATTTAGCATTTATCCAACAGACTAAATCTCACTCTCAAGAAATATCTATTTTATTACAATTCAAAACCCATTTTCCATCAGAGTTCGGTGATAAACAAAAATTGGAAATAGCTCTAACGATGTTGTTCAAATAATATAGCTATATGAATTTTCAGTTATTTTTCTTGCACGGGCTACAATTACATAAAAATTAGCTACAATACTACGATTATTCTTCGTGTCATTTATGCCCTTTGAGTTAGAAAAACTACACTTAGCAATTTCGGTTACATAGTTCATTCAAAATTATATGCTGTCTCTTAATCTCCCAATCAAAATTTCTAATGTAACTTCACAATCAGCACCTGAAACGTTGGAATATTTTTGTTTTATCCAAATGATAATACATCTGAAGAAATAATTACAATAAGAACGAAAAAGTGTGTACATTACTTTTTAGAATGCGTTCAAAGTACAATTCATATCAGATCAGATTTTCTCTTGGAAAATTTGAGAATGACATTCGGGGAAAATTTTAAAGCATAAGTAATATACAGGTAACTTTTATTTCATTACGTCTAATGTTTTAAATGACATCTGATAAAAAATACAAAATTAGGAAAATTTCCTTTTATTTCTATCGTGTCCTTTACAAGCACATAGCCTTTTTGTCTATCTGTGTTTGTGATTGCATCATACAAAAACTACTAGACGAGTTTAGAAGGGACTTTCACTGTTATGTTCCTTAGAGCCATTAGAAATATATATTGAGTGTTTTTGACTTTTCCGTAAGTCAGTATGTTTGTTTAATTATTTATAAAGCATTATATAAAAACTACTGAACAAAATTTAGATAAAATATTCACTGATCAGATAAAATCTTGACATAACATAACCACTGATTGCGTCTGATTTCAGTCAACCAAAAAGGTCATTTAAATAAACCCTGAAGGAAAGCACCGTTTCCCCGGCGTCTCCAGGCTACGACAACGGCGAAGTTCGTGAACGAAGGGCGATTTCGTCGGCGGGGTCATTAGCTCGCCGCATTCTGCGGGTCCCCCGGCTGCTGACACCCACTGCTATGTGCGGTACATTCGAGGATGCCACCGACCAGAAGGGGGATAAATAAGTAGTTACAACGGCTCCACATGAGCGCACCAATTTTTAATGCTATGAATGACCGCTGCACTATGTATGGTGCAGTAATCAACGGGGACCCCTGTCAATTATAGGATGATTCTAGTCGCCTTTAATAATACAACTGTCCTTGTTATGTCATTGAGAGCCATGGGTTTAGTGGTTATAGTGTTTATCGCAATTGTCATGAAATTGCCAGTTAATAAAAGGAATAAATTTATTCTGTTATAAAGTTACGACTAGTCCATTTGTATTTTTATTGAATAATATATTATAATAACGATTACTTGATAAGTTTATTTCTTTCTTAGTTAACATAGCATCAAGTGAATATGTCGGTTATCACTGACATGTGACTTGATTAATTCCCAATAATATAATCAATACGGGAGTTGATGTGTTACATATTAATTCTATAACCAAGCAAGAATCGCTAAAAATGGTGTGCATATAGTTCGTGTGGAGAATAGGGTCCGCTTTCTAGGAATTGATTTCCCGAGATTTGCTTCCGGGAATTCATTTCCCGACATTTGCTTCCGGGAATTCATTTCCCGAGATTTGCTTCCGGGAATTTATTTCCCGTGATTTGCTTCCGGGAATTCATTTCCCGATACGTTTGATACTTATTTGCAGTTCCTATTTTCAGACTGATTCAGCACTGTGTTGATTGATTGTTAAGGTAGAAAATATATAAGTGCTGATAGTTTCGTTTTCCTGCTGATTAGTATCTAGTCTGGTTTAATTTATCATTTAAGTCTTAAAAGAAGAAAGAGAACGGTTTATTTATGCTAAATTTAATACACCAAGAATATTCAGTTAACAAATGTTTCATTAAAAGTTTCTCTTTTGAAGATTCCAAACCAGAAAAGGAACCCCAGAAGATCACTTACGTTACGTTTTTATCTGTTTGTTACAGCCGTTTTTCTCAGAAGCCTTTTGCGTAGAAACTTTAAATATGGCATAGTTATAAAATATATTAACCCGCATATATCTCAGTAACTAACACTCAAAAATATTCATATGAAAATTTCTGGAAGAGGCAAATGAAGCACTAAACAATTTTATTTTTAATTCCATAAAATGTTTTTAATTGGAGGTAGACAGGGAGATTAAATAGATAATTTTTCGCATAATTCTATATAATTTACAATCAGATGAACTATATATAATATTCGATAAAATTCTACAGAGAGGCTTTGCGACAGACTTATTGGCTGAGGGACAAATTCCACCGCTTTAATGAGAATTCACACGGATGAAGTCGCGGGCAAAAACTAGTGACAAAGAAACTAAGCCTTTGACACATATTTCAACATATTTACTCTCAAACGCCTAATAGAAAACAAATCACACTCTGGTACTATAGGGGTCAGTTGACTGAACTCTTGAATGCCGTGGGAAAATGGAGAACACCTATTACACATGGTGACGTTCTTGCAAAACAATCCTAGCTGTTGGCTAATACGAAGAGCGAGAGTATTTTTACGATAATATGGGACAATCATAAACCATTACTTATGGTTATATTCCCATGCTATTTGAGCAATAACAACATGAGATCGGCCATAAATAAAGGTTTATGCTAGTGATAATACTTTATTGCAATTATTGTGGATATGGTAATAGCATATTTTACTCTTTCGATCAACAACAAGTGTAGTCTTTTTATGCCGAGGCTAGATTCTAATTTACGATAATATCTAAACGTTAACATCACGGTGAAGCAATACAGTGAATAATCAAAAAAACCGTTGGCATTGAACAGTACGATAACATTTTTTCGTCAAAACTCATTCGCGTATAAAATCTGGTGATCTCGTTGGTTCTTCGGCTTCTTCTTTTGTTTAATCTGACAAAGTTTTCGATGCCGCGAAAGTGCATGTCTAAATATTTAGAAAGAATGTCCCACTTCTTTAGAAAATAAGATATAGCATACTATCGATATTGTCTAACAAATATTATCGATGTTATCTAATAAAATCCTACCTGAGTACCGATTGCTTAAAGTATCGATATTAAAAAAGTTTCCATAAATATATACTGCTTCGAATTAGCGAAACCAGATAAAAAAGAAGAGAGAAATGGGTGGAGTAAAGAAACGAATAAAAAATGACAAGTAGGCGTCGAGTAAAAAATATAATGGAGTGAAAAGAATGGAATAAAAAACCCTGTCTCGCCGAGGCGGCTATTCCTCCGATTTTTCGAACTACAGAAAGGAGTATTCTAAAATTCGAATATCGAATCGGCGTCGAGTAAAAAATATAATAGAGTTGAAAGAATGGGATAAAGAATCCTGTTTAGCCGAGGGGGCTGTTTAGCCGATGTGACTTCTACATAAAGAAGTATTCTGAAATTGAAATATTGAATCGGAGTCGAGTAAAAAATATAATGGAGTAAAAAGAATGGAATAAAAAATACTGCCCCTCCGAGGTAGCCTCAGCCTTCAGCTGATATAACTTCTAGATAAACGAAGTGTTCTGAAATTCAAATACCGAATTGGCGTTGAGTAAAAATATAATCGATAATAAAAAAGGAGTAAAGAATCCAATCTCGCTGAGAGGGCTATTCAGCCAATGTAATTTCTACACAAACGAAGTGTTCTGAAATGCAAAGATCGAATCGGCGTCGAGTAAAAAATAAAATCGAAGGAAAAGAATGGAGTAACTTCTTCACAAACGAATTGTTCTGAATTAGCTTCGAGTAGAAAATATAATCGAGTAAAACGAATGGAGTAAAGAATCCTACCGAAGCGGCTGGTTAGGCAGCGATATAACTTCTACACAAACGACGTGTTCTGAAATTCAAAATATGCAATGTCGACTTGAAAGTAAGGACGACCTGGTAGGAGACGTGGTCGGCGAGGTATGTACAATGCCAAGTTAACCTTGGCCTCACATGAGCCTGGTAGCCAACAAATATGAGTAAGGCATGCGACCACCGAACGGCTGAAATGAAGACCGAGCTATCCATTACAAAAACCTTTGTATTTGAAACAGGTGTTACCATACATATAATTTGGCTAACACAGTATGGATTACAATCCGCCGGAAGCTAGTGGGATCGGTTGCGGAAACACTCCAAAGCATGAACGCAAGTTGTCTAGACAAATTTTCATCACGCGATTAAAAACAGATTTAAATACAAACTCCGTATATTTTTCTATTAATAAATTTACTATTTTCTATAACACCTTTTAACTTGAGTTTTATATTATTAAAAATACACATCATAGACTATCTGACTTTATAGACCACCCGAGAAGGGTGCTTAAACAGAAAAATTATCGTTTAACTTTATTTTTTATTTATTCATTTTTGTTCATATAAATAGATTATTTAATATTGTTGATTTTTTATTGGTAAAGTGTCTATGATTTTATGGGTAAATTTACGGGTACTATTTTAGGGATACTTCTGAATAGTCCATATCTCTTTATTATTATTAGTGTATTGTCAATTTAATGTATTCTGCCCACAAATGATTGGAATATTTGTTCAGAAAATTTCCCATTATGTTACAAACCAAAGTTCACAATTTACATAGATAGCTTTAGTGTACCACAATCGGACGCGAAACAATAAATAAAATGCCTACTGAAACAGTAGTTTACTTGTTGTTTTAATGGTTTAAACAAAAATGCAAATTGAAAGTTATATTGTACGGCGAGTTAATGATCTTATCATTCACCACAAAATGTATGGCTATGGGGATTCCGCAAAAAACCATCAGCACCGTCTGGTGGTAAATAAATGAACACACGGTTATATTAGTCATTTTCTCGTGGGAAATCCATATAACGTGCGTAAATATTGTAACCAATAAAAATTATTTGTCTGTATTTCATCTAGAATTTTGAATAGAAATATTTAAATAATTGATTAAAACAAAAGTATTTATAAAAAGTGATTAATTTTTAGGAAATCTATCCTCATATTTACTCTAACATATTTACCTTTTTACAAGCTTTTGTTTAACTTGTTGCATATAAGTCTTTCCGCGGCGCCAATATGGCGGACTAGTGTTATTCATTTGTAGCACAATTCACCTCAAATTTGGTATTAGGGGATTTTAAAAGTCATTAATAACGAATTTGGAGTCAAAATTGAGAAAATCAAAATGGCGGACGAATATTGGCCATTGATTTAACTTGAAATTGGTATCTAGAGATGTTAAAGGTTTCACAAATTTCAAAATTCAAAATGGCGGTGCAAAATAAAAACTTTTAATTCAAAATATATTATAATTTAAATTTATTACATTACTATCTTCTGTCACGAACATACCAATCGCGAATATAAAAATAAATTTTACTAGCTTCGTTCAGAGTAAAACCTCTTGCGTAAAATTTTAAATAGTTAACATTTGTTTTGCAATTTTAATAATCTATAATGGCTTCCTTTTGACATTTCATTTCAACAAGACATTTCTCGTTAGGTTAACAATTATCAAGTTGTTGCTTTTAAATTTTAATTTCTATAAACCTTTTAAGCATTTTCTATATTTAACTCGTATTTTGTCAAGCTTCATTGACAAACGAGTGAAAAATGTATTTTATTAATTTCTGAAAAATAAAAATGTTCTTCTGATAATGACAGGCAAATAATAGAAAGTTACTTATCGATTTCGTCCACGACGCTGTAAACATTAGCCAAAGCGACAGAGTGTCTCCAAAATCTACAATCTACCGCTGCGCTTTGAATTCTAAGCAGATGAACCCTTTTGTACCAGAAAGTGACGTATATTCGAAATAGTCTGTGCCCACTGGCAAGTTACGACTTCTAAAGACGTGACACCTAGGTTACTTTTCACATGTGTTTCTGGGCGAGTCGGGAAGACGTGGCTCATATCTGATTATTACGCGTCACCGCTCCTAACGAGACGTGCCACCTTCCGCGCGAGATTGTATAGATTTCCCTAAGAGATAGCCCAACCTGTGCCTGCGGTTACGAGACGCAGGATATGGAGTATATTATTTTAACTGTGATGAGCACGACGATACGCGTAGAGTTTTGTTACAGACCATGCATAAAAACAGTAGAGTAGAATCACGCGGTTATTTAAGACGTGACAAGTTTAGACACCGTGACTTAGTTGAAAATGGATTGAACTTTTGAGTCACTTAGAGCGATAGCTAAAAGCATTTTTGACGAAATGACTTCCCAAAAAAATGTTTTATTGACAATTTTGTGGATGACATTATTGGGCCTAGTATTGTTAATTAAAATGGTACATCAGTAAAAATTTAGGCACTATTCTTTTTAGTGTTCCGTAGCAAGCTAAGAACCTAATAATTTCACCATGTCTGTCCGTCAGTCTTCTCTAAATACATCATAGCGCTGTAGCTATGTAACTTTTCAATATTTTGCGATTACATTTTTCAGCTTCATGAGTGCAGCCAATTCAAAGAAAAGATCATTTTTGAAGTACCTCTCCTATACATGGGTACTTGAGTTTTTATTAAGTTATTCAATAAAATATTTGATAAAAATCTTTTTTTTTTCGTCTACAAGTAGAGATTTCAGTGAAAAGGTGTTTCAAAATGCAATTTAAATTGTCATGTAGCATTTTTATGTTTAACTCCCGCTTTGCCGTCCTTTTCAATCGCACATTTTCAAAATATGAATTAAAATCATAAGAATATACCTTAAGAAATACTAAAATTTAAAATTATTTTGGTTTAGGTAAATTCCAAAATTTATAAGATTAAAAATATCGATAACCTTTGTATATTTTAGAATACGCTAAAATATAAAGATTATCGACATTCTTGTCGACATTATTTAACATCACTAAACTTACACTATAGTAAATTTATACATACACAAAAACAATACTATTTACGTGATGCGGAATTTGAAATCGAAATGGTCTATATAATAAGTCTATGGTTTGAAACTTCTAGGACGCGGTCACACAACAAATCCCATAACTATCGCATTACCCACAACAATGCCCGCCACGGCTGTCGATGTTTATGCAAACATTTATACGGCAATAACTGCACTGCGAACGATGAATATAGACACGTTTATCATTAGTGAGCCACATTCTTTACGCAACTCGTCCTCGGAGGGCGTATCTCGGTCGAACATTGGAACGCAGGAACACGTCGACGCGAGCGGACGGCACCGAATACAAAATGCCGTACGGTATCTAAATGAAACGCAATAGTGAAACACTTGTTGTCATACTTTTGTATAACTTACAATTGATTAACAAGGGGAAACTTGTTTGTTTTGGACGAAAGGTAAAGTTTTTTCGTTCGTGACGAACGTTGTAGCGTAAGATGCGAGATGGACGACGGACAAAAATAATATGAAAATTTTAAACAATACTTAATATTTAAAATTGTATTTTTAAATATTTAAAATTGCCTGCCTATCTTTCACAGGCGTAAAAATTATTAAATCTAAGATAATTGCTACAGTTTCCTACAACCTTAGCATGAGCTTCTAAAACTATATTTTTTCATAATTCTAGAATAAGTAGTTTCAGCGAATATTTTCGAGTGTTACCTATAGGAATATGTGTGGTTAATATATTTTATTACTATGTCAAATTTTAAGTTTCTATGCCAAGCAATTTCTGAGAAAAGCGGCTGTGGCAGAGAGACAGACAGACATGTGAGCGATATATATGGATTGAGTTTTTTCTTTCGAGTTACGGAAGTCTAAAAACGCCATTACACTAAGTAAGTTACAAAAGAAATTTCACTTCCATCATGTGCTTTCTGTAAACTGTAACACAATTTTTTTTTATAAACAGTATATCGCCAAAGTGCAGTCGTTCAAACTTATTGATACGAACATTCGACTCGCTGCTAAAAGGGCACAAGTCAACAAGGTCCCACCCAGACCAACGTTTTTGTTTCGGTTTGTATTAACTTCATTACAACTTCATACACATTTAAATACAACAATCAAATCTGTCTGAATGACTCAGAGCCCAACTTCAAACACAGGCCACAGAGATATAAAATTTGGTATAACCGTTCCTTATAAGTGGTATTAGTAGACTAGTTAGTGGGTGCAAGAAAATTATGTTTGAAATTTCGCCCAAAGACTAACACCTGTTGCTTTTTGACACAAGAAGTTTGAAAAAATCGTTCTGCTGACGCATTAACCTAATATAGATAATTTTCCAAAATTTCCCCCTATAAGAGGCAAAAAGTAGATCATATAGTTTCCACCAATATAACAATACCATTTCATTGTTCAGATAAAAATATAATTTAGAACTCGTTTTCAGTTCATTACCTAAGTATCTATTCAAAATACTTTGCGATGGAGCCAAAAATAACAGAATACTTTTTTCATATAACTACCTAATCATTTTACCCCAAGGAACTGAGAAATAAAGTAAAAATATCTTCCACAAAGAGGTACTGTGAATGATATACTGTTTGCCATTACTCATATTCCAAATTTAACGAATAACAACAGTAAGACAGAAGTAATCATAGCATTTAGTAAGTTATATAAAATTATACTGAATTTAACTGCCGCCCGCGATTTTATTAACGTGAAATTCGAATTACGGTCGATGACATTAACCAAAACAAAATTTCACCTCAATAATCCTCATATTACATATGCGGATTATAATAATAACCCTGCAATTTGCTGCTTAACAAAATCACGGGCGGCAGTTAAATTCAATATAATTTTATATAACGTACTAAATGCTATGATTACTTCTATCTTACTGTTGTTATTCGTTAAATTTGGAATATGATTAGTAGCAAACAGTAAATACTACAAGTAATGGTTTACCTCAAATTACTTAAATATATCAAAATTCGATCGTGAAGCGATCGATTACTTTGTCAGCTAAAGGACAGTTCTACATAAAAAATGTTTACTATATTAGGGGCGAAACCTATATGATAATTTCAAATATTTAACTTTAAATAAGATAGTTATAAAGGGACTTCAGACTGTTATCTTTTTCTGTTGAAGGAAGCATATCTCCCATTGAAAGAGGACACGAAGGTGACAAAATATATTGTACGATTTTATAACGGTATCGTTTAGGCATAAATTGTAGGTTTTAACGTTTCTGTTTCTTATAAAAAAACCTGATTTTTAAACTGAGAGCACATTTTCTCTCTACATTATGCTACTCGCTTGGACGTATCAAACGATAAAATATTTTGTCGTGCATTGTGTTTATTTATGTTTATCGTGTATATTTTTGTCGTGCATTGTGTTTATAGATGTCGTTCATTTTCAAAAAGGGATTTTACAAAAGTAATTTCGACCTATCCTCTAGTGATCCCTGCTAACATTATAAATCTGGGAGTTGGTTGGTCACCTAACAACTCTGCAACTGAGCAACGCACTGCTACATGACTGTGGTTGACTATACCTTGACTTGGTTGGTTGACTACCCACACGTCCCATCCGTGGCTTCACTTGCGTAAAATAATTATACCACGAAAAGAAAGCTTGGATGCACTACTCATCCACGCATAAATGGCTAGACGTACCCTAATGAAGCTTGATACAGATGAACTACCAAGGTTCGTTTAATTTAGTTTAAATAGAAAAATAATTTATTTCCTATAGAATGAAACTCGATGTTTTTATACAATTTTGCACCATAAGCAATGACTCAATGTGTATATTAAATCCATTGCAAATGTTTTTTTTTAATTACAAAGACATTAAACATTACGCAAGTGAAACGTATAATTGACATAACAAAACACCATCTCTTTGTTGTATATTAAATCCATTGCAAATGTTTTTTTTTAATTACAAAGACATTAAACATTACGCAAGTGAAACGTATAATTGACATAACAAAACACCATCTCTTTGTTGATTTCAAGACTGCATACGTTTCAGTAATCAGAAAACTACTCATTGAAGCCATGAGAGAGTTTGCAATATCTGAAAAACGTATAAATTTGACAATTATTACTCTAAGACAAAACTTAAGGTCAAAGTTCAGAATAACCTCTCAGAGTTCATTGTTGTTTCAAATAGGCTCTGAAAAAGGGATGCACTGGCCCGCTTGGTCTTTAATATTGCCCTCCAAAAGATTGCCTCCTAAAGTACAAATCTGTTCAGAATTTCGCATTCTCTGACGACACTGACATTGTCGTACGAACTACTGAGGCACTTAGAGCGATGCATCTTGCAATCAACCAAAACAAAAAAAGACTGTGCCAATTACAGCAGCCCTCACTTTGAAATTGAGGATTACAAATTTGAAGCCGTTAGCAACTTTAAATACTTAGGTTAAGAAGTTAATACTTATGATACCATGCCTGAGATCCGTGTTAGAGTCACAGCAGCTAACCGATGTTTTTTAGGTCTTAAAAAGTACTTGAAGTCTAGCTTCACCCGTAGAAAAACAAAGATTCTGATTTACAAAAGCTTAATTAGACCCAAACTTACCTACTCTGCTGAGACATGGATAATGACAGAAAACCATTCTGTTTTTGAAAAAAAGATTTTAAGAAATATTTTTGGTGGTCTAAAATGTAACAACATATGGAGAAGAAGAACTAACTCTGAACTCTGACTCTTACAAATTATTTAAAGGAGCGGATGTGGTCAAATACATCGCAAGTTAGAGAATAAAATGGGCTGGGCACTTGAGTAGAATGGACGACAGTCGGGCAACAAAAAGATCTTCTCAGCCAGACCATTGGGCTTCCGAAAAAGAGGAAGACCTAAACTTAGGTGGCTCGACTGTCTGAAAAAGACTTTAAAATCCTAAGTGTAACGAACTGGATGTCCCTGGCCGAACAGGAGAGCTTGGCAGTTGATTGGGCGAAAGGCATTGGTTGTCAAGCCATTGAAGAAAAAGAAGAACGTATAATTAATATAATATCTTTAATAAAGGGATATCATATTCGTTTAAGCATTTTTTTTGTATTATAGCATACTAGCATAATTCCCGATATTATACGCGAAGAGCAGCATTGTAAAAGTCTTCACATTGTGCTTGAATCTTGATAATTTTCGTGAAAAAACAAGCATCTTCGGACCTCACACGCAAATAACTAAAATTGTTCACCAACTGAATTCATGAAAAAAATATCACATCTTTCTTTTCCAACACCTGGTGACATTGCGTGTTTAGTATAGACACCTTTTTATTGCAACTGAGGACCATAATAAAAAAACCATAGCTTTCACCAAAATAATCGTCATGACGACCATCACTGACATTAAAGTTTCTCTAAAGATAATTACACTGTGAATAATGAATATTAATGGGTTACGTTCTCATGCGCAATTCGTCCTCGTAGGGCGTATCTCGGCCGATCATTGAAACGTTGGTTCGTGTCGACACGAACACAGCTAACTAGCTAGCGGATTACAGATTGGAACGCAGTAACGCTCGTGACACACTTTTTCAATAACGTTTTGTTTTTACTTTTTTTTAACACTTTACGATGTCAATTCATTTTAGACAAAAGTAGAATATCAAACAAATAATAACCTCTAAAATCAAGTTTCTCAAGTTTCTAATGTCTAAAGTAAACTAAAAGGTCTCAGGTCTATCTTTCTTGAAAGAAAAATTAACGTCAGTTAAAAAGAAACATGGAGGATTTTTTTAGATAAATAGTTCTCTTCTTCTTCTTCGATACTATAGATATGGCAGTTTATAGTGTTACTTCGGCAATATAAAAATAAGGCAGTTTATAGTGTTCGTAGGACAAAACAAACGTCAACGTCTCAAATATCTAATGTAAGATTGCCTTAAAAAGGTTACCGATCAGTCCTTCTTGAAAGAAATGTTAACATTAGTTAAAAAAGAAACGTGGAGGATTTGTTTATATAAACAGTTCTGGGAATTTCGAAATATAAATATGGCGGGTTATGTTGTTCGTAGGGCAACATAAACGTCAACGTTTCAAATATCTAATGTAAGATTGCCTGAAAAAGATGTGTTCTTGAAAGAAAAGTGAATGTTAATTAAAAAGAAACATGGAGGATTTTTTTAGATAAACATTTCTGGGAATTTTGATAATATAAATAAGGCAGTTTATAGTGTTCGTAGGACAAAATAAACGTCAACGTCTCAAATATCTAATGTAAGATTGCCTTAAAAAGATGTGTTCTTGAAAGAAATGTGAATGTTAATTAAAAAGAAACGTGGAGGATTTTTTTAGATAAACAGTTCTGGGAATTTCGATAATATAAATATGGCGGGTTATATTGTTTGTAGAACAACATAAACGTCAACGTTTCAAACATCTAATTTAAAATTATCTTGAAAAGACTTCCGATCAATCCTTCTTGAAGGAAATGTTAACTTTAGCAAAAAAGAAACGTGGAGGATTTTTTTAGATAAATAGTTCTGGGAATTTCGATTATATAAATATGGCGGGTTATGTTGTACGTAGGACCACATAAACGTCAACGTTTCAAATATCTAACTTAAGACTGCCTTAAAAAGACTATTGATCATTCCTTCTTGCAGGAAATATTAACCTTAGTTAAAAAAAATGTGGAGGATGTTCTTACGTATATCCTTCTGGAGAAATAGTTGTTTCAATTTGACAACATAAATATAGTCCACAATATGACAGATTCTACTCAGTCTGTAAGAGAAAATTAGAAAAAGTATCGACGACTATTTTTATTGCCTTAAATACGTGGAGAAAAGAAGCTTATAGGGTTACAAAATTCAGGCTAGAAGGGTATAAAGTTCAGACTAGAAGCTAGCATAAAGTGAACTCATTTCAGAAAGTTAGAAATAGACCCATGATATTTGACATAGGTCCTAATGATACTAGTTATTACAATTTCTTTATTTCTGGAATTTTTAGAAAATCTCAACAACATCGTTATCTTTAATATAAAGATCTCCGTCGGTCTTTGTTCATTTTCGAGTCATTTATAAAAAAGAGACATTTATCAAAAGTGTGGTTCCTTTGATAAGTGACTCTTTTAACAATACTTTAAATAACTCTCCTATGGCGAGGGTCAATAAATAACATCAAAATGGATAAAACACGGTCTTATAACAACCATTTGATAAAAAATAAGGAGCTTTTCAATAGAAATTGGATTTGGCCTCTTAGAAATGAAATTTGTACGTCTTATTGGGAATTAAGTAGGTGTTGTTATAATTCGCAAATCTTTCTTATATAAAATGAGATAAGAACTAGCGTATTCTCAACAGTGTAACAAATTTGTTTGCCACCTGCATGGGAAATATCAATTTAGACGCTTAAGGAACGTTTTCGTTTCTAATTTCAACTTTAGTAATTTTATTACGTCTTTAATTTTCATCATTTATGAATTTTTCTATAGAAGCTTTTTCAGATTTCGTTATTTGCCCATTAAATGAGTAGAGACAATTGTTCCATTTTTAAAATGGCGGTTTTGCTTAAGTTAGTTTTCAAATTAATTTTTAACATATTATTCGAATTATAAATATTTAACTTATTTTAAAATTTAAAAATTATTTACCGTTTAGTTTTGGTAAAAATCGCTCTCAAAAATTGTACAATTAACATTATAGGAAAAGTAGTAATTTCACCACATTAAATTTTATTTAAAAAACGCGTCTAGCGATTTATTTAAAAAACTAAGTCTATATAAAATATTGAATATATTTGGCGTTAATTTTGTAGAAATTCATTATTCACAATTAAATAAAACTACGTGATGTAGCATTATTTCTACTTTCTTTAATTTCTTTACCACGACCTAGGTTTCGTTGTATTACATCTTCAGGTGGGCTATTAGCAAAGAATCTTTGCTAATATCCCACCTGAAGATGTAATACAACGAAACCTAGATCGTGGTAAAGAAATTAAAGAAAGTACAAAAAATATTACATCACGTAGTTTCATTTAATTGTCTATATAAAATGATGTTATTTTAACATTTTGAGAAAAACATTTCAAACAAAACATTTTTTAATAAATTTTGGATCTTATTACGACGTAACTACCTTAAGTAAAACTAACAAAACGGGGTCATAATTTTATAAATACTTCACTGAATCCTTAGCGACCATATCCAAATAAATATTGTGTTCATTATAAACTCATAAATTTTTAACAAAATAATTCGGCGTTAATGTAAATTTTATATCCAATGCAACTTAATAAAGTTTAATACAAATAAAACAATATTATGTTTAGGGCAATACTAACACCCCTTATATTAAGTAGACGTGTCATTAGCGCTGAAAGAATGACCCTAAAAAGACGAGGTAATTGCTCATTTTTTACACAAAGGTTACTTTTATATACACGCTTTCTTTGCCTCTATCTCTTTCATCATAATTCCAGCGCGGTGCCGCTTGGGGCCAATTTTTTTGGTTTGTTTTTTTATGGATACTATGTGTCTAGACTATAAGGTCATTGCCCATCCTCATGTAAAGTGAGTACATAAGCCATAAAGCAGCATATCCTTATTTTCGTCAAAGTATATGGTGTTTACGTGTACACAATTAAAAAAAATACACACTAGTGTCCTAGATGAGACACTAAGATAATTTAAGCTGGCCACGTTCAAAAAAGCATAATAATCATGGAAACAGATAAATTTATTTATGTTAGTTTGTTTTACATTCGGTTGTGTCATGTCTAAAGGAGAGATTAGAAGTGATTTGGACGATCGTAATTACGTAATGCAGAGTAGCATGCTCTGATGACAATGACCATGCTCTCGATGGTGACGATTAAGAGCCTCGCTTCCTTGGGGGTCTACTACGTCGGGCGGCGTGAGTCAGTGCGACATCTGGCCGCTGTCCAGCCTGGCGCCGCGGCCACGAGACGCGCCTGCCGCCGCGCATCTTCGTGGAGCTATTTATGGAAGCCACGCCGCGTGCGCCACTCGCCCTCACCGGTCGCTCTATTACGAATTCCGGACTACAATAGATATTCCATATTGCAGGAATTTTGAAGCGTTTTCCTTTTGAAGGCAACTTTTGAGACGTAGCGGGTGGGAAAATGTTAACGATACGCATCTTTCGCGCTTCACAAACCGATACCGAACAAAAGATTTAAATTAAATTGCCGTACTTAACCATGGAACAACGAACCTGCCTCTAATGGTGATGTCAAACAGACTTTCACAGTTGACAGCGGATGTGATATTTTTTATCACTTCTGTATACGAAATGAAAATAATTCGGAATTCGAATAATTCCTATGTTAGCTTTTCTCTTATTCATTCGTACACAAACAGAACGATCGAAAGAGAGAGACTGACGATTATCTTTTCTGCTACCCGTTAATTCATCTCCCTCTAATCTACCGTCGCAATATCCACATAAATTATTATCGATGGCCTCTCTAACAAGTCTGATGTGTGTCGGCGAGACGGTCGAATCACCATGTACCACCACTTTTTTCGTTCATTATAAAAGTTTTTTATATTGCTAATAAAAATGCAATTCTTGCCATTTCAATTATATGAGTATCTTCTATTTGCTGATGACCCAAAACTTTATAATATCAGTAAATGTGATGATACACATTGTTGCTTCTGTTTTATCGATGCCTACACTTAAAACTTTTCGGGAGAAGAAAAAGGCAACCCTATTTCCCATGATCACAAAACAATTTTCCGTTAGTGAAACGATGTGTTGTGGTTTTACTATTAGGGCATTGTAATAAATTATTTTTAATAAAAACACCTTTGTGTTTTTATTATAATGTATAATGGCATAAGCTTTTAAATATAATACACCGAATGCTTTATTATATCATTCATAAATTTGTCGTAAATTTTATCATTTTATCGCAAAGCTTAGGCAGTAAGTAATATACAAATGTACAAAAAAAGTTTAGAAAATAAAAAAATAAGTTTATTAAGTAATAAATCCACATATTGGAATTATTACATCACAAATTATTTTTTTATTTTTCAATTTTCTTTTTTGCTACTAACTTTTGGACTTTATTGGCGGTAAATTTTAATATTTTAGGTGAACGGAAAGTATTATATAGATTTTGATGAGCGAGTCAACTTCAAAATAAGTATATTTAAAAAGCCCTATTTTCCACCACTTGAGAAAAAGGGTTTTGACGGACAGAGAGAAAGATAGACGGACAGCAAAGCAATCTTATATAGGCCCGTTTTGTTATTCTAAAGTAAAAAACCATAAAAAGAAAAATATCGAAAAAATTAATTTTTAAGAACATATTTACTACCTACTGACATAAATAAGGAAAATATAGGATTAAAAGGGAAAATGAGTAACAATAAAAAAAAACGAGTGTGCTTTAGACCACACGACTGAAGTAAAACTTCTTTAGCTCCATCTGTATGTATATATGTATATATGTATGTGTGTATATATATATATATATATATATGTGTGTGTGTGTGTGTGTGTGTATAATATATACATGTATATACATATAAATATATTAATTTTCTACAAATATTTAAATTTATTATCGGTTATCATTGATAAATTAATATTTTTGAACAGATTGCTTGCACTGTGTCTTAGATATACGAAACATAACTGGCTATGAGAGAAAGAAAGAAAATGTGTGCTCGCACCTCTCTCTCTTGTTCCTACAGTAATATACGAAACGTAACTCTCTCTCTTCTTCTTCACTGACTTATATCCCCCTCTCAACTTCCGTTCGCCTCGTCCGATCACACTTTTCGTAACGCTCTCGTCACACATTCACCAGCTTAGTCTCCAAGTCAAGCGTGCGTAAGGAAGTTTTACTTCAAAATTAAACTTTTGAAAGCGTGTAGATCTTGACATATGTATCTCACTATCACATATAATATCAAAATCTAATTTATCCGACATCATAGCAGCGAATACAGAAGAGTATTCACAGAATAAAGCATAATGTTAGGCAACACGGAAAGTAAGGATATTTTTAAATCCAAGACTGTATGCTACATGTATACAAGATTGATGATCTTGACCTAAAGTTACCCTAAAACCTCTGTTGTTGCCGTATGCTTATTGTAACAATCTTGGGTTGACATATAATAATTTTATATGTAACGTATTAAGGTGTACGAGGAGTTGGCCAATCGGTTAGCATTACAAATCTAAGAGGCGGGGACGTGTCACGACACTGTCACTACTCAGTCCAGTCGTAGACAATTGTGCCAATCAAATTACGAGTGAAGTCGTAAACTTACGTGAGTTCCTTGTTGAGTCACGTAGGTCTGACAACGCCGCGCTGGTCGCACCGGACGCCGAATGCTCGCAATGTTTTCTCTCAAATAATGTCCGAGACACGTGGGAAAAATGCTTTGAAACAGACGACGACAGCTATTATTAATTGGAAAGTGTACCAAGGTAAAAAATAGTGACCATCATGTTGGGGTTTGCGGAATAGAAGTAAACGTATGTAGTTGGGAAATCATTTGAAAATATAGAAAGGAAAATTAATCAAGTTAACAGTAACTGAGCAGAGTGTGGTAGTATATTTTCTCTGTAGTCTTTTAATCAGTAGCTGAGCAGAGTGTGGTTAGTATTTTTTTTCTGCAGTCTTAATTAGAATTTCGCCTGTGGTAAAAAAGGTCCGAACGTCAGTCTTTCAAGATAGTACCACTCTGTACATACTCTTTATGGGACATATATTTTATGTAGGGTCCGAAATTATGCAATATAGTGAAGGTTAAAATTCCTCATTAATTATGCTTATTGTAACGCTGTAAATCATTTTCTGATTTTTAGTGAATCCGCTCTCTCTTATTTATCCCGATTCACGTGGATATATACCACAGGGTAACAGTAATTACAAAAACGTAAAAATGCTTGCAGAGAAAATAACGAAACATTCATGACGATTTCAATGGAATTAAGATGTAGCATCGAGACGTCATATAGGGTACAAAATTGTTGTATACTTTAAAAAACAAAAACGTTAAAATGCTTGCAGAGAAAATAACGAAACATTCATTACGATTTCAATGGAATTAAGATGTAGCAACGAGACGTCATATAGGGTACAAAATTGTTGTATACTTTAAAAAACAAAAACGTTAAAATGCTTGCAGAGAAAACAACGAAACGTCCATTACGAAAAGCATTATAAAACATGCGTAATAAAGGGACCGAAGACGGGCGTTGTAATATATACTTTAAATAGACAATAGTGCTGCATGACTGGGCGATTTCGCTAGCGATTTTTAATACGAATTAAGATGTAGCAACGGGACGTCATATAAGACACAACAATTGTTGTGTATACTTTAGAAAACAAAAACGTAAAAATGCTTGCAGAGAAAACAACGAAACGTTCATTACGAAAAGCATTATAAAACATGAGAAATAAAGGGATCAAAGACGGGCGTTGTAATTCATACTTTGAATAGAGAATAGTGCTGCATCGCTGGGCGATTTCGCTAGCGATTTTCAATAGGAATTAAGATGTAGCAACGGTATTTCATATAAAGCGCGAAAATCGTGTTGTGTACTTTAAAAAACAAAAACGTAAAAATGCTTGCAGAGAAAACGACGAAACGTTCATTACGAAAAACAATATACAACATGAGAAATAAAGGGGTCAAAGACGGGCGTCGTAATTCATCTTTGAATAGACAATAGTGCTGCGTCGTCGGGGGATTCGCTAGCGATTTTCAATAGGAATTAAGATAGAGCAACGGTATTTCATATAAAGCACGAACATTGTGTTGTGTACTTTAAAAAACAAAAACGTAAAAATGCTTGCAGAGAAAACGACGAAACGTTCATTACGAAAAACAATATACAACATGAGAAATAAAGGGGTCAAAGACGGGCGTCGTAATTCATCTTTGAATAGACAATAGTGCTGCGTCGTCGGGGGATTCGCTAGCGATTTTCAATAGGAATTAAGATGTAGCAACGGTATTTCATATAAAGCGCGAAAATCGTGTTGTGTACTTTAAAAAACAAAAACGTAAAAATGCTTGCAGAGAAAACGACGAAACGTTCATTACGAAAAACAATATACAACATGAGAAATAAAGGGGTCAAAGACGGGCGTCGTAATTCATCTTTGAATAGACAATAGTGCTGCGTCGTCGGGGGATTCGCTAGCGATTTTCAATAGGAATTAAGATGTAGCAACGGTATTTCATATAAAGCGCGAAAATCGTGTTGTGTACTTTAAAAAACAAAAACGTAAAAATGCTTGCAGAGAAAACGACGAAACGTTCATTACGAAAAACAATATACAACATGAGAAATAAAGGGGTCAAAGACGGGCGTCGTAATTCATCTTTGAATAGACAATAGTGCTGCGTCGTCGGGGGATTCGCTAGCGATTTTCAATAGGAATTAAGATGTAGCAACGGTATTTCATATAAAGCACGAACATTGTGTTGTGTACTTTAAAAAACAAAAACGTAAAAATGCTTGCAGAGAAAACGACGAAACGTTCATTACGAAAAACAATATACAACATGAGAAATAAAGGGGTCAAAGACGGGCGTCGTAATTCATCTTTGAATAGACAATAGTGCTGCGTCGTCGGGGGATTCGCTAGCGATTTTCAATAGGAATTAAGATGTAGCAACGGTATTTCATATAAAGCGCGAAAATCGTGTTGTGTACTTTAAAAAACAAAAACGTAAAAATGCTTGCAGAGAAAACGACGAAACGTTCATTACGAAAAACAATATACAACATGAGAAATAAAGGGGTCAAAGACGGGCGTCGTAATTCATCTTTGAATAGACAATAGTGCTGCGTCGTCGGGGTATTCGCTAGCGATTTTCAATAGGAATTAAGATGTAGCAACGGTATTTCATATAAAGCACGAACATTGTGTTGTGTACTTTAAAAAACAAAAACGTAAAAATGCTTGCAGAGAAAACGACGAAACGTTCATTACGAAAAACAATATACAACATGAGAAATAAAGGGGTCAAAGACGGGCGTCGTAATTCATCTTTGAATAGACAATAGTGCTGCGTCGTCGGGGGATTCGCTAGCGATTTTCAATAGGAATTAAGTTGTAGCAATGAGACGTCATATAAGGCACGAAAATTGTGTACTTTAAAAAACGAAAACATAGTAAAATATTACGTAAAATGCAAAGGTTTTAATTAAATTAACATATTTAAAAGATATATATATATATATATATATATATATATATATATATATATATATATATATTTGCTTCACAAAACTAATTTTAGCAAACTTAACACGCTGTAATTCTTAAACAACAGATTATAGAAAACGCCACCGTAAAAAGCTATTTTTAATTATTGTCATAGCATCAACATTTTATAAGATATTTGACTTCAACGTTTTTTGCAAAAATGGCGGATTTAACATAAGTTCTCAGATCGCGCCAACTTGGTCAATTACCCAAGGGACGTGACGTGAGATGGCTAAAATATCTTAGCCGTGTCAATGTGTGTGGCCTCAAGTACTTAATGTGAAAATTTGTAGCAGTGTTTGCATTAGGTTTAACTAATTATAGTTCGTCTTTTTCCGATATGAATTGACAAAGTCTCTTTATTGGATATTTTTTGCTAAAGTGAATAATCACGATCGATATTTTATCCCGAAATAGAACTGGTCTATTACACCCCTTTCGTCGGGTTATATTTAGTTTAATTTATTAGGTTTGTAAAAAAATAACATAACGGCGGCCATAAACAGTCGCGTTTCTTTTGACGCTCATGAATCACTCTACGTATAAATATACGAAATATACTGTTTAGAGTAAATATCATTGAAATTTTGAAAACATTTTCCTTGAATGAATATTTAATGGTGTGAAAATGATCCTTGGATGAATATTCAATGATGTGAAAATGATCCTTGGATGAATACTTATTATTTGTGCTTTTGTAATTTTAAGAGTAGATGAAAGATGACAAAGCAAAAACGCCAGGCAGACGTGGAGTTTAAGTTTTGAACGGTAAATTAGTCATTCATACACACACACAGACGTTTTAGTAAACAAAAATATAACTATTATTAGTTTCCCACATAATATAAAAACAAACTATAAACACAAAAATATAACTATAACTATTATTAGTTTATTTACTATACATTTTCTATTTTATTAGCATAATCAGCTTTAAAGTAAAAAAATATATATATTTTAAAGGATCTTTATTAATAGAGTGACTTAATTCAAATAAAACCAGTCAAGTGCATTTTTGGACGCTCGAACGCTGTGACGTGCGGGTAGACAAAAAGAATTTACAACGGTTCCCCCACCCGAACTACCGAATCCTTAAAATGGCCCCAATTGTTGATGAGCCGTCCATTCCAGAGGAAGTTTTTAAAATATTTGGACGCCACCCGGCGTGACGCACGCACGCACGCACACATGCGTCCGTCATGCGGTTGCAGGAAGCGACCCGCATATTGCAGTAGATGCAGTCATACGCGTCCACGCAAGGGACAACCATTTATATATATTTATTTATATACAGCTACGGTTACCATCCGTCCTTCTGTCGCCGGATACTGTCCTCTTTTTGAAAGGTTATATTGCCATCCGGTGGGAGGGGGGAGGGGCTTAAAGGTGTTCTGTAGAAAGCAATTTTCTAATATTAACACATGAATTTGATAAGTGAACTAATGAAAAAAAATAAACTAAAACCAAAAATTGTATCCCCAAGTGATAATACAATATACAGTTCTAGAATGATTTGGCCAGCAATCGAAAACATTTTTTAAGGCAGTATTCAAGAAATACGTACGTAAGTATGTTTTCGTCGATTTTTTAATTTATAAGAAAAAAATAAGAAAATGGGAACAAAATTAAAATGTAAATAAAGTGATAAAATTTATAATTTTTAATCTAGATAAAATATTATGATAATGTGCTAAGATAATTTTTTTAATTTCTTATACTTACCTAAGGTGAACAAGATTTTATTAAGAAATTGAATTTTGGGTAGATTTACATAATTAACTCAAGAAAAACTGGGTACGCTTAAGACCACACAGTAGAAGTGAAAACTTTAGCAACCAATATAATCTTCTGCGTATGTGAGAAACGTTTAATACGAAAATTAAAACACAAGTAAAATTTATAATATTTAATTTATACAATCACGCTCAATTTATTTATAAAACTTTTGTAATTATGTACAAAATTACACCACATAATAAATAATTATATTTGTCTAAAGAGAAAATATACGTCTTCATTATAAATGTGAACTTTATATACTGAGTATACACCGAGAGCGAGAAAAAGGGACCATGAAATTTACATAACATAACCACCTTCTCCATGTATATATATCACGCACCCGGCTACTCTCTCATTCGGGTTTACTCGACCGTCGAATATACACAAGACGCGCCATGCTGCTTAATTCGACCCAGTTTTTTCCCGACCGCAAACAATGTTAAATTCGGCCGCTCGACCTTCTGTCGTTCGGCGGTATTCGACTTACCGCCGTGTATACCCGAAACGCGTCGAACCGTTCAGTCATACTCAGTCTACCGCCGAATATACCCGAAGCGAGTCACACTCGTGGCGAATGCAAAATTGCAAGTTTTTTCCCATAAAAAATGTAATTAAGCTGTGCTGTTTTATTTTCTTTTAATTGGAGTTTTCATTTTAATAATTTAAGTGTTCGGATTTATGAATTCAATACCCGGATCGTTTCCCTACAGCTCTTAATTTTTTAATAGGTAATATGGTAACCCTATACAAAGCGCGCATTTGGTTTCAGCGGACGCATGCGTTCCCGTTGCTATTCAAATTTAACGAGTAGTCAACGTCAAGTAAGAACGCCGTTCGAAATATTTCTGTGCCACGGGAGACTTTTGCGATCTGTAATGATTTATAGATATTAATGTGGAATAATTATTATAAAGATAGACATTTTATTTATTTTTTTAGTGTCCCGTACCAGAACGGTGGAAACGGAACACTTAATCATGTGGTGTCTTTCCGTCGGTCGATATGTCATTTTTCTCATAAATAGTTTTGGCATAGAAAGTTGAAATTTTGCATAACTGTTGAAAATGGTGGTTCAATTATAAGTATTAAATTGTTGAAAGTATAATTTTTATTTAGTCACTATTGGGGGCTACTTCAAAAAGAAGGTCATTTTACTGAGGAGGTAAAACGATCTTTTTTGAAGGTCACATTGTATGACGTATCTAAACAAAATTGATTAAACGCGCAATTTTTTTAGTGAAATTTTTATAACACTAAAAAACTTTAAAATTGAGGAAAATTGTCAGTACTGTATTACTTAAAATATGTTTTTTTGAAGTAAAACTTTTATACGCACGCTTGACTTGGGGAGTAAGCTGGTGAATGCGTGACGAGAGCGTTACGAAAAGTGTGATCGGGCGAGGCGACCGGAAGTTGAGAGGGAGATATAAATTAGTGAAGACAGAAAGAGAGAGTTACGTTTCGTTTATTACTGTAGGGTCAAGAGAGAGAGGTGAGAGCATACATTTTCTTTAATAATGCATATAACAAACAATTAATCGAAACTTCTAAATAGGATAAAGTGTAAATTGTTGTTCATTAAATTGAAAAAGTTATTATGAATTTAGTTTCCACACAAAAAATATGAGAAAATGATAATATGCAATATATAACATAAACGCGATATTTAACAATATAGTCAAAATATTTAATAAATTCCCTTATGATGAACGCTAAATAACTGATCAGTGACGTCATAAGCCAGATGTATTTTGTATGGGGCGTTTTCGCGCGAATCGTGGTTCGTCAGTTTTTAAGTAGTTCTAACTTTGTAATGAAAAGGCCTAGGTACAATATATTTATTTTAACCGTTTTTAATTTTATCACTAATTCTATTTTAGTAATAAAAACCATATTAAAATACCCTATTAGTTATATATTAAAAATATAATACAGCTGTATTTATAAAATTCACTTTTTTTGTTTTGCATTATACTTAGTTAAAATTGTGGTTTGTTGTTTTTCCATTGTCATTGTTCTTCATTTTTTTATTTCTAAATTACCGCTTTTATATTATAAAAAGTATAACTATTTTTAAAAATATTCTATTTCTCTAACACCAATTATATTCCACGTCTCCTTTACGAACATTTTTTAAGTAATCAATAACTCGTAACTAAAATAAATATTTGTTCACGTCGAGCGTGTGTAATATAGGTAAAACATGACCTTTACCGTGTATGATTAACACACAAACATGGATGATGTAGTCGGGTTAATAAAAACGGGCACTTCGCGGCTTTTACTTCATAATTACGTGTGTTACACGCATAAACCTGATCTCTAAACAAAAAACGACTTATCAGAATGACTGCGAGAAATACATTTAATAGAACTGCATATAAAAGTTTTAGTAGCAATACAGCAACTTACTTTTTTTGAAATAACTTATAATGAATAAAATAAAACTACGTGACGTAGTATTATTTCTACTTTCTTTAAGTTCTTTACCACGACCTAGGTTTCGTTGTATTAGCAAAGATGCACCTGAAGATGTAATACAACGAAATTTAGCTCGTGGTAAAGAACTTAAATAAAGTAGAAATAATACTACATCACGTAGTTTCATTTAATTGTGAATAATGCATTTCTACAAAATTAACGCCAAATATATTCAAAACTCATAATGAGTAATTTTATTTTAAGTTCAAAAGCGATCCGACTTTTGTCCGAATTTACTGATTTTATAAATCGATATAAGTCGCTTAGTTGTGCGTTTCTCTGCATGTATGAATATACATATGTTTACGAAAAAATTAATAAACTCTACTAAACTGATTTCATTTTAAACGTCGCTACGCTTATTTACTAAATATAGAAGTAGATAGCAGATACATAATAACTTATTATATATATATATATATATATATATATATATATATATATATATATATATATATATACGTTTTGTCAAGACGGTGGTAGACATACCTATGCCTATGCTGGGATTCGATAGGGGGCGCTGTAGTCAAGTTAATAACAAATTATTTATTTATGAACCAAAATGACTCATATCCGCAATATATGTTGGTTTAGTGCCAAAAAAGTAAATCACAAAATCTGGACCCGATTGGTGGCGCTGTGGTATCACACAAAAGGTAACCTATTCTCTCCAACGAAATTATAAAAAAAAGTATATAAAAAAAACAGCTTTTTAGTTAAATATTAACGGAAAACTGTAGTGACAATTCTAAAACCTGTAGTTTTTGGGAAATTCACTACAATATTACTGCTGTGAAAGTTATACTACGCAAAACATTTGCTTGGTGCAAAATAATTTCCCTTGTAGGGGAAGTTCTAATCGTACTAAACATTTTATTTAAATGTTTATCATGATTACATAACAAAGGATTTTTATCGATTTATTTAATATAAAAATTACGCTGCACTGAAAACATTTCAAACCAGGTCGCGGCCGCTGCATTGAAAATCAACACGAGCGACCATAACAAGGGCATTGCCTCGCAGTATCCATTTGATATAAAAGTACATTTAAAACAAACGACACACGTATCTTGTAGGGTTATCTAACCAGAATTTGAACTTAGACGGGGCCTCTTTTGAGAGGATACTGATAAGCGATGGTAGTTATACATAATGGTGCATCCAGCAGCAGTAACAATGACACACGGGGATGAAAATCAAAGGGTACGAAAATTGAATGCGGTTTAAATGAGATTAATCTTTGCCAAGTGTACATAAAATTATAAATGCAGAAGTTCCACGTCAATGAGATGCCGAAGAAAGTATAGATGTAGTTGTAAATAAAACGTAGGGTAAACTTAAGTGCGAGGCTAGCTACAAGATTGGCCTGGACCTCACCGTTACCGAGGTAAAATCTATTTGAAGTTACTAATAAACAATTGTAAACAACTAATAAAAAACGTAACAAACAAATAAAAAAATGTATTAATTGATTAAAATAATATCCTTGGACTCAAATGACAGGATGTTGCACAACATTTAATTTATTTGATGGCACATTCACATATTCGCCGAGACTGGCTGAGTATGAACACTGTATGAACAGCATGATCTACTGTATGAATGTGCTATCGTACGAATACATGTGCTACTGTATGAACAGTATGATCGTGCTCGGCCAGTTTCGTCTCGGTGTCCGGTTTTTTGAAGTGAATACGTCTTTAAATTTGCTACCATACGGGGGCAATCCAAAAAACCTAATAACAAAATCGGGGGATACAGTTTGACATTGCAGTTTCGAATCTACCTCTACATCAAAAATTAAATTATACCACTGGATAGCTAAAGGATCAAAGAATTTATTACGATGAGCGAGAACAGTGACGCATCGCGCGCGGTGGAGGGGGAAACGCGCCATTTTGAGGTTATTTTGCTGCGTATCGAAATTTGCAATTAGTATAACTTTTGATTCGGAAAAGCTACGATGTTCGTTTAAGTTTTAATCGTCCGCTGTCGTCAAAATCTATCGATTATATATAAAACATTCGTTTAAAGTAGTGGCAGTGAATATAATAAGGTGTTAGAATAAAAAAATATTATCAAAAATATATAATGTCGGCCTATACGTTATTGTAATACAATAATTATTTGTTTTATCCTAAATACATAAATAAAAATTTTTTTTATTTCAAAAATATAACCCGTTACATAGACGTATTCACGTACAACACACGGCCGTGACTATGTCACAGCCACACCCAATTTTTGGTTTTAGTTTTTAGAGTCAAATTATTATGAAATACGTTGAAATCTATGCAATATCCCCATTGCATTTAACAAACTTATACATATAATCATATGAACCTTTTTGCAGCAGAAAAAATAAGGAAAGGGAAGGTATGATTTACATACATTTGTTATTTTCTTTATTTCTCCTTTATAAAATATTTATATAATTAAATAAGTTCATCAATACAAACTGAATGCTGCCATCAATTTGCTGAGTATATGAACAGACTCGTGGACTAATCGCGCTCAATATTGTCGTCCAATGTTCACCGAATGTTCGCTCGAGCGAGCATGTGAATTAGCATTACAATTTTTTATTCCAATGTTGCCATTATCTGATTAATAAATGCAATAATTTTAAATTCAAAATTATTTTGCGTATGGTAACAAGTGTAAGATTTATGTTTGAATATACATATGTAGTTATTTTTTCTAAACCTATTTCAAATTGTGCGCTGTGTGTTCTCCAAATTATATTGGAGTACATATGAATTATATTCATTTTTTTAGTATACTTTCAGGTCCCAGCTTAAAATCGCTAGTTTCAAGAATAATGGAAAAAGTGACTTGATAATGTTTTAGCAGTGGTATCCTTACAATTTTTATGATTCCTTGCCTCAAAATGAAGAGATAGTAACTGTTATAGGATTATTTGGCTATCTGTCAAAACTCTTTTTCTCAGAAACGGCTTGAAATATCAATTTAAAGTATGTTTGAGACCTAAAGTCTTATATTGCTGAAAAAAAAATCATTTTTTTGGTTCACGCAACAAAAACATATAGCGTTTTTTTTAATCGTTCACTCGCTGATTATCAAAACCTATGGAGTACTTCCAGTCGACCTATATTCATGAAAGTCGGAAGAATGAGAGGTTCTATAGCACAAGTAGAGAGAAAATAAAAAAATTAATGACTTCCAATTCTATGTGCAATTACACATTTTATAATTAGTTTGTTTTACGACTCTGAAAGATATAATACGCAAACCTTTTAAGATGTGAAAAAGTAATATATGTATGTAATTTAATTAGAAATACTGTGTATCCTTAAATGTTTATAAATGTCTAAATGTGTATAGAACCCTCGTTGTGCGAGTCCTAATCGTGCTTGACATTTTTTTCTTTTTTATATAACAGTTATTTACGTCTAATTTATTAATTGTATTCCCAATTGTTCAGTTATTTAGTCTGCGCTTTAGTCGCGTAAAGAACTATTAATATAAAAATGTTTACAACTATAATTAATTAATCAACCACATTCACCCGAGACATTTTTGTTCATCTTATTGTCGTGCACAATTCTTTCGAACATCATTATGATGTAGTTGTAATGGTTTAGTTTATTTAACTCAAAAATACTTCTATAGTTGAATTTTGCAACAGAAAACGGGTCATAACAGATAATCTGTAACAACTGGTTATATACATCATTGATGCTTTTTTGTAGATGCTTGTCTACAATAATTTGACACATAACTTGAATGTGGCTATAATAATTTAAAAGTTTAATTCAAAAATCAGCCAAGTGCGAGTCGAACTCACGCACCAAGTGTTCCGTAGTACTAAAATAGCCCATATCTCAAAAAAGCTACACAACATACCTTACTTAAACCAATTTTAATTGAAAGTATATTTTAAGTTATACGTATCTTAATTTTTTTCAAAATTTTACACATGTTAGTTGAAGAGTTAGAGGGGGTGGGCATACTTCTTGAGATTTTAGAAGCGCGTATCTCACCAACCATGACTTAAATAAAAAAGTTACTTCGGCACCTCTATATCATTTTTAATACCTATCTCATAATGATACCCCACACGCCTATATGCACTGGATTTTTCATCCCTCAGTTACGTGTATGGAGTGCCACCCCTAATATAATTTTTTTTCTAATTTCACTATTTCATTTTATAGCGGTTCATAGTAAATACCTGTAACCCAAATTTTATCTAATGCTGCTAACAGTCTCCGAGTAAAATGTATATGACATATCAACAGACAGACAGATGGAAAGACGGATAGGAAGAAATATTAAAAGTTCCATTTCTGCCATTTGGCTACGAAACCCTAAAATGCACCCGGCGCATTTCGACTACTTTCACTTTAATCATACGTTCTAAAAATATATTCAGTACTGAATACTATAAGCGAACAAAACTTATTCAGTTTTATTAGCTAACAAAACTAACAAAAACAAACAAAACTTTTCATAAAGTTATTATGATGATAACAGAACATATCGTCTCATTGTGACATTTGCGAGTGTTTGAACCGGACGTTATACTCGAACTGTCAAACATGCCGATCGCTGATGTCATTCAACCAATATTTGCATATAGACGAGGATACGGGTTTGGCAAGACGGCGGCTGATTGTAGTTTAACTGTACTCCTTGTACTCACAACTCTCACCGAATTAGTCAAATCGCGCGCACTATGATGACGCAAGTCCGCGGCTAAATTATATTTTAAAAACATGTTCCAAACGAGTATGGTTAAGTGAATCGATGTTAGAGTTAACGGACATCTAGTCGAATTCGTGTTGAAAAATAAACTGAAAAAGTGTACTGTTTCTCAAACTCTTGAATAAGATTGTGAATTATTTTCAAATTACGCCAATTCACTAACTATAAGTTCATTCGATGTTTCTGTATCTCAAACAGCGCAGTGACTGTTATATAATCATCAAATAAATTTGATACGTTAATATTTAAATTAAAATTGCATAAATGGGACAGCCAAAGTGCTATATAGACTTTTCCCAAATTTTATAGGAAAAAAATGACACTCAAATAGAGAAGATTAAAAAAAACCTTAAAACTTTTATCAGATAAATGAGGATTCTTGTATTTTTTTATGAAAAATCTGTTTATTTTTCACAACAGTTTTTTACTTTTCACAGCAACATTATCGATACCATCACTACGATACGGCTTAAGGGCTTCCAGCTAGGATATAAGTTATTTTCATCCAGGTCAAGGGTAATGTGGAGACGCAATCAATATTACTGGAGAAAAATTCCGTCACATTAACCACAAACTTGCGCAGGCGAAACCTTGGATATAATTTGACGTTATTATAAAGAAAACCTGTCAAGCACGAGTTGAACTCGCACTATAAAGGTTCCGTGCACGTATAGACAAACACATTTTAGAGTGCCTAAGTAAACAAATATTAATTTTTCACAAAGTAAATATATTGCCTAAAATATCTGCCACAGGCATGAAAATAAACTAATTACATAAATGTATAATCCCACATAGAATTAGAAACAATTGATTTTTGGATTTTTTCCTTTACTTGTGCTGTAAAACCTCCTATTATGTCGACTTCCAAGATTGCGCGGCGACCTGAAAAGTACCCTACAGGTTTTGACGACCAGTGAATTAAACTATTGTATAATAAAAAATACGCTTTAAAGGATCATATCTTTTTGTTGCGTGAACCAAATTTTTTTAAATTAACAGCAATGTAAGGTTATTTTGGCCTTTTACTGTATTAATTTCAACTTGATATCTCAAACCCTTTCTGAGAAAAAGGGCTTTGACAAACCAAGGGATGGACAACCAAATGACACTATAAGGATTCCGTTTTTGCATTTTGAGAGACGGAACCCGAAAACGGTTAAAACAAAATGAAGTAACGGTCCTTTTTACCAGGGAAAATTCGGGACGTTTAACTTGTTCATAATCAAATTAAAAACTAAGGCTAACAAGTTTTCAAATCTGAATGCCATGAATATAAAAAAGTAAACGTATATCTTTATTTCAACCTTGAAAGCGGCATTTACGTTTGAATATATAAAAAAATCCAGAATAGTAGAAACAGAAGCTGGTTTAAATATTCTTAAATGTTAGATAGTTATACAGCAACTTAAATTGCGCAAAACAACCGGTTCCGATTTGCACTTTTATTACACAACTCTCACCCTACGTATCCCCATATTATCTGACTTGTCGAATAATCGCGTTATCGGGAATAATCGCGTTATTGGCGAATAATCGCATTAACGCCATAGGTACGGTCAAATGATTCGCCTCATCTCACGAACATTCTTTATGTTCGGATGACGACGTATAACGATAGGTTAGATGTCGATTTTTTAGCCAGCATCAAAGGATTTTGTCGCGATCACAAGCTACGAACGTTGGTCCGACGGTGTGGCTGCAGCTTTAAGCTTATTTATCGCATTCGTTCGTTTAGACATTCGTTTAGGCATTCATTTAGGGGCCTGTGAGACGCAAATTTCAACTCACCGAGTAGGAAATAAGCCGATGATTTAGTATTCGGCGCGCGAACGTATCGGGAACGGAAACGCACAGCGCGTCCGCTATCGATCCGCACACATCCTATTTGTGGAATGACACATCTGTGCGCCGCCCTGCTCTGACAGATATTCTCTTTCACGACATTTTTTTTTGTTTAATAAATATAAATACATTTTTACTACTAATATAGATTATATTTTTAAAAATATTTATTTCGTTTTCGACTTTAAGTGACGCACTATTTTTTTATACCGGAGCGCTGGTATTTGATATAAGAGCGAGAATTTGAAATAACAATTCATAAACAATGAACTTGGCGCCTCTTAGCCGCAACCAGTTTAGGTGTGTCCCGAAACGGAAAAAATCTTTAGGGCACTGAAGTGAGTTACATGTTATTGTTAGCGATGTGTTTAAAATGACATTTTGAATATAATAAACTTTGAAATATTAACTTTAAGTTAACTATTTATTAAGTAACAAAACGCGGCTGTCGTTTTGTTTTACATTTTCAGCACTATATGCATTTCGTGTAGTTACTTAGGCGTAAGCGGTCTTAAACTTAGTAAAATTAAAATTTTGTATCATGTTTAGTATAATTGTGTACTGTAACTGTGTGTGTTGAATAAGGTCGCGGTACAAGTCGGGAAAGTCCAGTCGAACAAACATGCTGTCAGTATTGATATTTATAACTCGACAAGGTTGACAACATCGTGCGGTTTGTAAACATTACACTTTTCATATCATTGTGTTTAGTTCATTATTGATGTAATCAACTGTAAGCTGAAATAGATTGTTGTCATTTGTGTGTGTCAAGTGTAGAGGTAAAATGATTTCAGTGCGCGAGTAAACTGGAAAGATTACTCCAAACCATATGTCAGCCGGCGTTTCGAAGAAAGTAATGTAAATTGACAAAGTCACACATTTCAAATGATTTATAAGATTTTTAAAGCAATGCGATAACAACGAACTTTCGGACTTCACTCGAAACGATGATGAAATTGAAAGGTAAAGCGACACTCACCTGGACGACGCGGGCGCTGTCCTTATCTAGCAGGTACTCCATGGACTTGTGGATGCGCTCGACGTCGCGCGGCGGCCGGAGCGCGAGCAGCGAGCGCGCGTGCAGCACGGTGGTGCGCGCCGTGTCGACGTCCGTCTCGAGCAGGCCGCCGCGCGCCGGCACCGCCGCCGGGCGCGCCGGTTCGCGCGCCGTCTCGCGCGCCGGCTCGCGCACCGGCGGCGGCGGCGCGTGCAGCGGCACACGCACGCACGTCTCCGTCGTGCGCGCCGTCCCCTGCACCGCCTGCGGCTCCACCGCGCACCGCGACGCGCGCGTCTTCTTCTCCGCGCCCGACTTGCGCGCCGAAAAGCGGAAGTTCGCGAAGCGAGAGAGGAAGCCGGCGATGCGGCTGCGCGGCGCGCGCGCGCCCGCCTCCTGCATGCCGCCGGAGTGTTGTGGCGCGTGCGCGTCCCGCCCGCCGCCCGCCTCCTCCTCCTCCTCGTCCCCCTCCCCTTCCCCCTCATCCTCGCCCCACGCCTCCCCGCCGCCGTCCTCGCTCTCGTCCGTGGCGCAGCTCGCCTCGCGCCAGCTCACCTCGGCGACGACGGGCGAGAAGGAGACGGAGCGCGCGGGAGCGGGAGGCGGCGGCGGCGGGGAACGCGGTCGCGGCACGTGCAGCTCGGGCGTAGAGCGCGCGTGCCGCGGCGGCGAAGGCGACGCGCGCGCGCGCCTCCGGCGCAGCTCGTCGAGCACGTCGTCCCAAGCGCCCCACGCCTCTTCGAGTCGCCGGTTTGTCAGCGCGCCGATCGCGCGTTCGGGGTGCGCGCCCTGCGCGAGCGCGCGCCTCGCCGTCTCGTCGAGACGCCGCATGGTGGCCTCCATCTCGCGCGCGAACTCGCGCTCCGACTCGCCGGTCGAGTCGGTGGAGGGCGTACGGTCGCGCGCGGGCGGCGCGGCGGGCGCGAGCCGCGGCGCGGCCGGCGTTCGGTAATCCAGCACGGTGAGGTCGGCTACGCTGGCGGTAAAGGAGTCCGCGACGCGGAAGACCTGGCGGAAGCGTGCGCGGTGCGGGGCGACGGCGGCTGGCTGCGGGCCAGTGGCGGACGCGGCCAGGTGCAGGTCGGCGGGCAAGCTGGCAGCGGGCGCGAGCTCTGCGCGCGCACTGCGGCGGGCGGCGCGCCGCTCTATTTCGGTCGGCGCGCGCGCGCTCGGATCGGAGTGGGCGCGCGCGCGCGGTGCGCGCTCGCAGTAGCCGCTGTCCTCGCTGAGGTTTTCGGCGGAGAGGTGACGGCGCCGCGGAGAGGCGGCGCGCGCTGCGGGCGGCGAGTCGAGCGAGTCGGCGGGGCTGGGCGAGCGAGCGGCGCAGCACCGTTCGAGACTCTCGAACTGAGCGAGGCTGGAGGTGCGGCTGAGCGAGCACTCGTCGTGCCGCCGCCGCTTGGCCGGGCACGCGAGCTCGCGCTCCGATCCCGAACACGAGCTCTCCGCATTGCGATACTCTGTAACAAACGCGCACGTGCTCCCATTTACTATCTATCGTGTTTGGTTGCTTTCTATTTTTAAAAGCGAGAGTGCATATTATTGTTGGAGGGCGACATCTAGTGTAGACGACGTAAACTAGACGGGATGGCGCCATCTAGCCACGGATGAGTCGATTACGTCGACCACGGGCGTGAACGCCATCTATTTGTTCGTCGATGCGCTATTTTAGAAACATGCATAGTACTATGACAAAATGTTTTACCGCGGATTGTATATATCTTCTAGCTTTTTTTTATTAATGTTTGATATATTTGAAAAAAAAATGCCATGCTATTATTACCTTATTGCTAATAATGTATTTAGTTCGTAAACCGTTTCACAATATCACCACATAGCTATTCTTATAAAAAAACATATCGGTCACATTTAATCTCTATCAGGAATTAAACAATTTTATCCATAGTGGCTTTAATAACCATCAAAAAGATAAGTACTTAATGAATTAGTTGGATATGTATGCAGATGAATCTGCCTATCAGCAACCGATTATATAAATATAAACTTATAAATTCCAATAACGTGAATGTTATTGGACTTATAAGCGTATAGTTATATAGACAGGGGCAAAGTGTGTTTACAGAAATATTTACATACGAACATATTGCGAAAAACTGATATTTCCTAGGGTGGCGCTGTTCAGTTCAAACTGACTTCTGTATATACTGAGTGCCGCTTGATGAAAATAATATAAACATTTATCACTGTTTTATGAAACAAGTTAGACATTTGGTCGTTGGGGTTACTGGAGACTTCTATTAATTTTAGAATTTAAATTTATCGATGTAAGTACAAAAAATATTTATTTAATGGTACCATAGAGAAGTATTCCTATCAAATTATTTACAAACATTAACTATACTTTTCATAGACGTAAAAATATCTGAGTTTATCAAAAACTGAGACAACTTTATCAGTTTTTTTGGTTTTTAGTTAACTTCCAGTAGCACTGTTTTTTTTTTATTATAATTTAACCTACAAGCTTCAGAGATGGAGACGGCCAGGTTTATGTCTTGCAATATATTATATATCGTACAACAAAAACAATTGTTTGACAATTCTTATAACGGAACAAAAGCTTTTTGGGATTCCGTACCTCTAACTGAAAAAAGGAACCCTTATAAAATCACTAACGTGTCTTTCTGTCTGTCAGTCTGTCACAGTTGATTTTTTCAGAAATTATATGAGGTAGAAACTTTAAATTTGGCACAGTAATATATATAAACCACATATTATACTACACATATTGTACCAGCTGATTTTTTTCTAAATATTTATGCTTTTAAAGCGGGTAAATAAACTAATTATTTTTTTTAGATTTATACATCGTTTTGGGTATAATTTCAAAGGATTTGTTACGAGGAGTACAAAAATATTTGTCATAATTTTAAATTGCATATTTAAAAAGAAATTCTCAAAAATATACAAAAAGAGAGCATTCCCATCCCATTGTAGGCAATGTTAATATTTGCAAACAGTTTGACAGAAATACCATTTAACTTTAAATGTTTATAAGTGTTTAGTATGTACGGAACTCTCATAGTGCGAGTTCTACTCGTACTTGACAGGTTTTTTATATCTAACCTGTTGCCTCCAAAATTCACGGGCATATATTTTTTAAGTATTATTATTGCAAAACATGGATATAAATTATTATTATAATCCTAAATTACAAAACTCTGTTTAAAACGATTTTTGAGAAAAATGGCTTGTGACGGATGGACGGACGTATGAATGATCCAATAAGGGCTACTATTTTTCTTCTTACAATTCAGAACCGTAAAATGTTTATTTTTGATTTTATAAGAAACGGGAATTCTCCAGAAAGTATGTGTTTCACGTCTGACAAAAACAACTTTCAACAGTCCTTTATCAAATTTCAAAATGAATACCATTTAATTCCTTTTATGTATTATAATATTTATATACAAACAAACTTCCCTACAGCTTAGCTAACGTACCTTACACGATATAATTATTAGTGTAAACAATTTAAAAAAATTTATAAGAAATATACCAAAATATGATATAATATATATATGTAGTATGATATTATATATATATATATATATATATATATATATATATATATATATATATTTACAATATTTATTTTATTATAAATATACTTTTTGTGTCTTATTAATTAGTTACGTGGCACGGAGAACTTATATCTAATAATGTCTTTCACAATTGTTTTAGTTTAATAACTTTTTAAGTTCCGTAGTTAAACAAAGAACACTTATAATTTCATCACGTCTATCTGTCACAGCCTCACGGTTTGTACAGTTTTATGCCTATGCGATAATATGGTTCATATAAAAATCTTAATTAATACGTAACAAAATATAAAAAAAATTAAGTACCTTTTCACACATGTAAAGTGAATGGGAAATCTTTTTTCTTGAGCCTAATATGTGGTGTGGAACAGCTCTTTTAAAATGTAATTGAAGCTCCGTTTAGCTCTTTTAATCTTTCCTCCCTTAAGCGTCAAAGTGTGTTTAATGTGTCCCTTCCCCCACTCTAACTTTTCATTAATATGATTGAAAAATTTAAAAAAATCTAGATAGTACCATTTGCAACAACACAACCGTACGTTATGCACGCTCCGATACACACTCGGACGATTTTTACTGATAAAATCAATCATCGATTTAACATGTGCGGCATATACAGAAAATCAAATAAAAAAACCGGCCAAGTGCGAGTCGGACTCGCGTACGACGGGTTCCGTACCACCAAACAATATTAAACTTATAATTTGTACTTGTCAAAAACACTGTGAAAGTAAAAGTTATTGCTGCGGTCGGTTCCGAAAATGTCCCATATCTCAAAAACTACATAACATATCTTATTCAAACCAATTTTCATTGAAAGTTTATTTTAAGTTCTACTACGTTAATTTATTTCAAAATTTTACACACGTCATTTGAAAAGTTAGAGGGCGGACACCCTTTTTAAGACTTTAAAAGCGCATACCTCACCAACTATTGACTTAAATATAAATTATTTTGGAACCTCTGTATCCTTTTTAAGACCTATCCCTTCACATGCCTATATGCACTGGATTTATTTTCATCCCTTAATTACATGTATGAAGTGCCATCCCTAATATTTTTTTTCATAATTCCACTATTTCATTGTACAGCGGTTCATAGAAGACACCTACCATCCATATTTGACTTACATAGTACCAATAGTCTTCAAGTAAAATTGCTGTGACGTACAGACAAACGGACAGGACAAAGTTATATATATACGTTATTGCCATTTGGCTACGGAACCTTAATAAATCGATAAACAGTCAGTCAATACAATAACAAATACAAAAGCTACTAAATCAACAAATGAAACATACAATCATTTTCAATATTTTCTTTTATTCTCATTCCCTTACCTTTGTGAGTTAATTTAGAATTTCCTACAAACGAATCTTGCTGGTTTTCCCTACGGAAAACGCATTGGGAATTCTATTTTCGTAGAGTTGCATAGTGGTCTTTATCCTTTATGCTCTTACACCTAGGTTCAACGCTAGATACCCAATAATAATGTGATTGTTACTATTATGTCAGAGGTATAGGCTAAATATACTTTAAATTTAAAATAGGGCTATTATAGATATTTGTAAGAAACAAAAACAAAACAATAACTATATACACGGTGCCCGGGAATAGATGTCAGACAAAGAAAGATGCTTTTCGTTGGTTAAAAAAGAATAAATTGTTGTTGAAATAAAACGTAAAACACGCTCTTTTCATAATTGAGTGCAAAAAAATATTACACGTAACTCTTTTAACACACCTAATACCGCTAACGCACGCACACAAGCTGACGCTAGCAGTCCGCAACCACTATTAACCCGAGCGATGCTGGTGACGGGCGCAAGTACCGTGTGTATGAAAAAAATGACAAATAATTATGAATATTATTTTGAATTTTCTGAAAAAAAAGTCATCTCCAATTTTATTTTGACGACAATCAACTATTTCTCAGTCAACGAATAACGTCTTTCTTTGTACGACACTTATTCCCGGACACCGTGTATAAAGTATACAAACAGAAGCCAGTATAATTTTCATCGGGAAAATCAGCTAAACCGTTTTCATTGTAATATGTTGAAAATATCACAACTTTTTGACAAATAGCGACGTGACTTCAATTTCCAAAATTTTAAGTATTTCTCCCCCATATGTACCATAGGATAAGTCCAAGTCTCATGCGTGAAAATGAGGTAAAGAGATAAGTTTACTACAAAACAAACAAAATGTTATATTAACGCCCAGCGCGTACCTGATGGCGCGACGCGGATTACGGAGTCTGCGTCGGAGCAGTCGGAGAGGCATCCCTCGCTGCGCAGATCATCGCTCGTCTCCTCCACTATCGTCTCCAGGTACAGTAGGTGTTGAGCGGCGCTACTTGCCCCCGCTCCGCCCTCTGCAAGAACAAACAATGGTCTGAACATCTTCGGCTATCTTAAGTTTTTCAACTGTTCAAATTGACTTAACTTAAAAAAATGAAATTAAAAATGAATGAATTGTCTTCTCGGATAGAAGACAAGTGGCACTTGGTACAAGTGACTGATTAAGCACCATAATGATTAGTCGGTAAGCAATAAGTGTAGGTTATTTTTGCTTAAAAAAAGCGAATCGTAATCGCGTAGAAAGTGTTCCGTGTCGTAATTAAAATTAATTGGATATGCGTATGTGATTATGATGATTTTCAGCTAATGCAGACCCCATCTTCGTATTTTTCCATAAAAAAAATTTTTTTCATAAAAGAATTAAAAGTATTAAAAATATCAGTATTTCTATAAAGATCAAGTTTAAATTGATTAGTCCCTTCATAAGTTATAAAAAGAAAAAAACCTGTCAAGCACGAGTGGAACTCGCACGCGGCTAAAAAGAAAGGTTCCAGAAGACCTACTGCAATCACTGTTTACCGTTTTGAATAAGAATGTGTCAAAGTATACTTACCATGCAAGTGTTCTACACTTTTATCTATTGTTAAGTGCCTTTGAGATAGATTGCAGTTTAATTATGTAAATAGAAAAAAACAAAATTCTAAAAATATTGTTTTGGAACACTCATAAGTTGCCCATTCAATTAATATATTTATTTACTGACTTTAATGTACATAATTCATACACATGACGGAATTATTGCTACAAGACATCAGCCCAGCCACGCTCTACTAGCGGCCGAGAATCGAACCCGGTACCCTACCGTGCGCTGCGCCATAATAGGCCGTAACCCTGTAAGCAACCCAATACATTATGACATTCCATTACTACGCTAGATTTTATCCTTCTATGTCAAACTATTTCTGGCAAAAAACGGCTGTGACAGACGGACATACGGACACGTGATTTATTTATATAAGGGTTCAGTTTCTATTTTCCTTTTGAGGTACGGAAAAACTAGCCGGAATAGGTTATAGTGAGTCAGTGACCGAAAGGAGCAAGCGAATTGACCAGCATTCGCACTGTCGACTACGAAGTCGAAATAACAGTAAAAACATAATAACAAAACATCAAAACGCTTCCGCTTCTGAGTAAGTCATTATAATTAAGATCAGCGAAATGGAAACGGCGTTGAAAGCTATTCGGGTCACTTGTTTATTTAAATGAGCTACAAAAGAAAGGAAGAATAGAAACTTTTCTTTCTCCCACGCTAAGACAGTAAGTCAATATCATTTGTTACAGCACTATCGAATGTCAGTGTCGGTATGTTTACAACGTCATCAGACGTCCATAAATAAAAGATAGAAACTCGAAACAAAGCTATGTGCAATTGACAACCGTCTTATAATCTGTCATGTGATAGCAATCGATAAAATATTATTTAGATAAAATAAAACCACGCGAACGAAATGCGCCAGTACTAAATGTCAAAATTAATTAAGATGTATAAAAAGTTAATCTTTTTAAATATTGGTACATAAATTTTAAGATTAAAAATTAAAGAATGTTTATAAGAGATATATAAATAAACAGGACATCACAAAGTCTTATATTCTCACACGTTACTAAATTTTGAGATATTTTGTTTATCTTAAACAAGATAAAAAAAGACTGACTACCAAAAGTCCATATTATATAGGGCTCGATAATACGAGAATAAAAAAGGCCGTCTTATATAGAGAAAAAGGAAAAACAAAGTCTTTTAAAAGTTTTGTTTAAATAGTCAATCAGACAAATGGAAAATCTTATATTTTATGAAAAGTCTATTTGTACACAGCTTTTTGAACTGGCAAGATAAAAAAATACAGATTGTGCCCCATTGAATTCTCTATAGATAAATGTAACATACTAATCCATAAAAATTGTAAGCCAGAAAGAATCGTCGAAAAAAGCCACGAAAAATTGGTAAACGAAGAAAAAGACACTTATTTTGAAAAAAATAGAACGAATGTCAATGACAGATTAATTTAGGTAATGGCTACATATTTTGAAAAATCGATATCGATCGATTTTGTTATTTTTTTTGTAAAACTTCTAGAAATGATTTTGTACGACACTCGATTTTTATTTGTTCTTATTATTTCTTATTGACAATTCTTGATATGTTAAAAATATAATACGCCCGCTTTTATGACGATAGTTTTTCATGTGAAACGTCTAATTCCGCATTTTGATGGGAGTTAAAACGTTCCGATGGCACATCGCGACCTGCCATTCGACCAACTTCGTGCCCTGTCGTCTCTTTTCGACTTATAGGCCAGTTTCGCTTCGCATCTTGTTGGCTAACAGTATTATAAAATTAAAAATACATTTTCAATAGATTGTTAGGAAATATTTCCGTGACAAATTAATTCATAAGAATAAAATCATAAAAATAAATAATTATTTTATTCCTATCCTATCCTATCTAAATATTTGTTTTTTTTTTCATTTTGAATGTGTTTAAATAAAAATGTCGATATAAAAAAAATTTATATGTTTCACATCGGCCGGGCGTCCCATGAAGCTCACATTTTTTTTTCTTTTGTGTTATAGTTACGAACGATGTTTTATTTTTTGCCTTTTACTGATTGTCAATCGCTGAATCGTTTGTTCTTTTATAATCTAAAAAATATGAGCTTTTTAAAAATTTTATTCTATTTTTGTAAAGCCAAATCAATTTTCGCAAAAGTAAACTGTAATACAAATTTGATACGTTTATGATTTGTATTATATAAACAACTTTTTTTGGTTCAATAAAAATACAAAAATAATTTATTATCAAAAGAATAAATTATATATAAATTAATTATACATAATAAATTATATATAATAAAGTATAGTTTCTCAGGCGGCTCTTCTCTTATCTTCTTTTTGTGGCTGACTTTTGGAGCAGGCACGCCCTGACACTCCATACCAGCAAACAAATTTAATTGCCTACGTATGTATTTGCATACGTACTCGCCTATCCGTATTCGTGCGTGTGTGTGCGTAAATTAATACAGGGCTGTCAGCAGCGTGCAGGTAAAAAATATTTGCTATTACTACATATGTCAGAAACATAGCTGTTTCTCTTTTTTACCAATAATTTAAATCAAATAACTGTCTCAACAGCACGCTGACGCAATACGTTTATACCGGCGCGCACGTCTTCATTATTACCCAATTGTAAAAATGTAGTTATATAAATAAATATTTTACACTATATATATATATATATATATGTATATATATATAAAAATATATATATATATATATATATATGTATATAATTGAGCGAAAGTGGTTTGATAATAATAATATTAAGATAGAATTTTAAAAAAGGTACTTAGTATCTTAAAAACGAAGTAAAATCTTAAATAAAAATTTTTTTTTCTTTATATATAAATGTGATACACTGAAATACCGATTTCGTTGTACTTTTGACTTGATTAGATTTGCTACATGTGAAAGATATCTTAATAAACAATATAATAAGGCAATGGACAACACTACAAGGATACGTTTTCCAACCACATCGCGGTCAAACAAAATAATGACTTTTAACAACAGTTTGAAATTTAAAACTGCTCAGCGACATGTTTATAGATACAAAATTGTAGGTACTAACCAAATAAGATAAAATTATTTACAACAAACAAAAAAGGGACACAAAATAATCTCCTATCCTTATTGATTTTATTGCTTTCTAGGCACTCGTGCACAGCGCAATAACGGTTCGTTATATTGAATTATTATAAACTAGCGTGACCCGTGCGAAGTCTTCGCATTATTTATTCCATTATGAAGCTCAGATGACAGATCAAACAAATATTTTACTAAAATTGACATATAGAGGCGCAAGTATCAAAAGCATTGAGCTAAAGCGCCACTTTATTTATACGTGAGTGGATTTGAAATTAAACAAAAATTTTACCGACCGTCAATCATATTGACGTTGAGCCGTTAGATGGCAGCATTGCTGTTTTGTGTATATAATTTTAATAATTAATTAATTTGCAAAAACAACAGCAATAATAAATTTTTTAGTTGTGGATGCCGGTAGAGCAAGCAATTATCTATAAAATGATATATAATTTATGTGGATTAGTTGTGAGGTTTTTTCTAAAAAGGGAGTGTAACATCTTAAAACCTTAGCGTATTAATATATATGATGATAGTTATCAATTAAGGCTGAATTACATAAGTTTTACTCAACCAATATCGCAAAATACACAGAACAAATCACACGCGCACGCAGCAAGCGGCAACCTAGTAACGTGTACCCTTGATCGTACCCCTTATCTGCGAGTGACGTTAAACTGGCGGCAGAACTAAGTGTCGCTTCTTTACGCAGTAATAGTTAATATTCTTTGGTTATGATTTGATTAATTGTGAATGGAGTAGTGTAGTGAATTATAAAACTGAATCGGAACAATGGATACGATATTTCAAGCGGCTCGAGCGGAACATCTACAAACTGAAAACACTGTTTACAAAATTAAAATATAAGCAATATTGATAATAATATTACAAATCATTTCACGCAATTTTAACCTATTAAATTTTCTTCAGTATTCTAATAGTCTTTCCTTTCATTTTTCTATAAGTTTAAAGTCTAAAAATTAAATCTAACATGTGTTTATTTTTCAAATTTCTAGAGTCGTAATGAGGTAATTTACATATATGTCGATAAAACACGAATACAAACATTCAATTAAAAAGACAAAAAATGTGTTCTCTACCGCCTAGCTATTGATTGTGCCCTGGACTTATTTCCTATGAAATTTGTGAAAATACGATAATATCTAGTTGAATAAAATGAATTGTGGAAAAGCACCGGGAGCGAATATTTCACAATAAACACAAAGAAACGAGAACATATCGTGCATTCCTTGAGTGTTGATAACGATGACATCGAGATAAATTTAAAAGATATAATGTGACAATTTAAGCCATTTGATCCCCCAAGGCCATTCTATTGACAGTATGCATTTTTTACCTACCATCGTCGTCTATCTCGTGAATGATCGATACGGAATCGTCAAATTTGAACGACTTTTCAAACATTCGATTAAAACTAATATTTTCGACAATATTTTGCCTCATTGCGCTATTCCGCTTTGACACTATGATAGTACACGCAAAAGCCTGTGTCATTGCTAACTGTGGAGAAATTTGTCACCATATACACAACGAAATTTTAGAAACAAACACTTGTATCACAATCCGCCTGAAGTATTTGTTTTCAAGTTATCTGAAGTTAGACTTTCTAAAATAGCCCTCGAGTCGAAATACCTTTTAGCCCTTACTGTCCCCCGATCTATAAGGTATCGCGTGTCTAACATAGCCGTCAAACAAAACAACCCTTAAACCCAGCAAAACCTTTTATCCCTTACTATCTCTTGTATTGTTTTATTTAATTTTAATATTTGTTTTATTTAAGTATTCATATACCTGTTATATACAAGTGTGTTAATATATCTTTACTTTTGTTTACATTCATTGAATTGCCTGTGTCAACAATTTGAAACCTACCATGAGACTAATACTTCAGAATTATTATTTGTGGTCGGCTCTAACGGATCACTCTTGTAACAATAAATCAGCCAGATATACAGCTTTTGGTTAATTAGTATAGTGTTGTGAATAATCAAATTAAAGATGATTTTAATGTAATTTTAATATACGCGATTATAAACATTTTTCACAAACAAAATAAACAAGCAAAGTAGTGAACTTTTTTCTTTCGTGAAAGAATACTCGCATTTTTCATTGTTCGAAGCGAACTATGGAGTTCGGAGCGGCGTTCGGTGTAGTGTTACTGCAAGAAGCTTAACCCTTTCATTAAAGTTGAAATAGTGTACACCTAGCAACTGGGTGACTTACGATTTATTAATTATAATCTTCTTATTGTATACTCAGGAACAAATAGAAGTCAGCTTATTAAAATGAGTTAACAATAACTGTATATATAAGTACACACTAGTAGGAAACTAAAACACTAAGTATATAAATAAAAAGTTTTCTCCCATTTTGAAGCACTATATCCATAGTAATTATTCGAATTGAATTATGATTACAAAAAAGAAATTGAAAAAAAGCATTTAAAAATATATATAAATAAACATTTCTAGTTTGCCGTTTATTTATATCTCCCAAGTACTATGTCTAATTTCACTACATTTTCTAACAATTGCCATTTTGTCTTTAAAGTCTAAAAATTAAATCTAATATGTGAATAATATTTATTTATAATTATACAAATATTGATCAGCGAAATATTATAAAAAGTAATATGATAATAAAAATAACATGTTAGTTATAAAAAATAAATTAACTTTTTTACCACAAAGAAGATGAGATTTTTGACAATATTTTCTCATAATGGTATTGTAAGCCTCATAGTTCCATTATTTCAAGCAAGACATTTATGGTAACACGTAAAATAT
This sequence comes from Druceiella hillmani, assembly GCA_039881145.1. NCBI lineage: Eukaryota > Metazoa > Arthropoda > Insecta > Lepidoptera > Hepialidae > Druceiella > Druceiella hillmani. The sequence goes on from JAYKKI010000033.1 coordinate 12,229,925, forward strand.
TGCAATTATAACTTTCGCTGAAAAGAAAATGTACCTAAACGGATGCGAGAATCGAATCCATGTCGAAATGAAATAAAATCGTACGAAAATACTTATGTGCTTATGAATTAGATGCTAGTTGGGAATTAGGAAAAAAATTAGATGTTATCAAAACTTTGGTTTCTACGAAACACTACACAATCTCATACGATTCTATAAAATGCCCAAGGGCACATTCGACAAAGAAAAATGAAAAATATTTCATAATAAAATATTATCCAAGGACAGGTACCATCTGCCTGTCTGTCTGTCTGTTACATTCTATTTTCTCGAAATAACAGAATTTTATTTAGAAATATGGATAGTTTATCAAAGTACTACTAGTATATGTTACATCTACGATTATTCGTATAGTCGATTTTATAACTTATGCTTTACAAGCCATTTTTACAAATGAAAACATAGCTAAATTAGAAATAAAAGTACAGCAGAAGTTGATTATAACTACATCAGTTATAACAATATACTAGTTGTGACAGAAAAATTAGGTATTCTAGCTGAATCCCATACAAACGCCTTATCTAACACTGCTTGTATACACGGTGTCCAGGAATAGAGGTTGAACAAAAAAACGCTATTCGTTCGCTATAACGGAATAAATTGTCGTTGAAATAAAACATAAAACACGCCCTTTTTCTAGTTGAGTGCAAGAAAAAGTTACACATAACATTATTTAATACACCCAATACTTGCCCGGAGTGTAATGTTTACCCGCAGTGGCGATGTCTTAGCAGCTGTTCGCGGATTATTCCCCCGAGAGGTGCTGAATGATATGCGCAAGTATCGTGTACACGAAAAAGATTTTTTTTTAAATTTCTCAATTTAAAAAAAAATCATCTTTTAAATTTTATTTTAAAGACAATCATCAACTATTTTTCAATCAAGGAATAACGTCTTTCTTTGTCCGACACTTATTCCCGGACACCGTGTACGTAACGACATACCGTATTTAACGACATATTTTCTCAAAGTTTTTTGGGTAATCATTTCAGTCATACCGACGAGATATAGTGTGTTTTTATTTAGTAGAAATAAAACTAACGTCGCAAGTCCGTCACTTTTACTCCAAAACTTTCGACGATGGCTAATTTACAAACAAAAGCGGTAGATATTTCGGGTCCATTCTAAGAAAAATACTTTTTTCCACACTTGGAACAATACAATCGAAAGAACAGTATAAGTCAATTCGTCGATCGCTGATATACTAGACGCGTTTATTGTCGAAACTCGTACGTTCTAATGAATACATTTCACAGTCCACAAATTACCAGCTCTCAAAGATAACCTACATCGTAAGTTTGATTTTGTTACCGAAATCTTTAAATCAATTCAGCACTAAAGAAGTTCAATTTCGGATATAATTCATATATAATAGCGCGACAATTCCACTACATTTTATCGGTACAGAATTGTCATTTACCTCAATACGCGCTGTCACCATTTATTACGAATTTCTACCCATTATCGAATTTAACATTACACCGGAAGCATAAAGCATGGAGCGCATTAATGCTAGACCGCGGAACGCTTGACAGGTCGAGTGAAAGTGAGCCGGCACTGATTGTAACAATCGTGATGAGGTTTTTTTTTTATTGCAATCGATTTGTTTGACCAACCGCCGTGGGCCGCGTCATCGCACCGAGAGAATGACAAAAGTGTAGCGCGGTCCTGTCGCTACCGGTATGGTTCCGCTCCAACAGTATAGTTCGTGCTAGTTCTAAGTGAGCGAGTGTGTACGAGTACCCGATTGCGGTGAATGGAGTTGTGTTTTGTTTTCTTTTCCGATGACGGACGAAATTGAGACCGTGCGGATTGGAGCTGTGTAGGCTTTATACCCATGTACATAAGGCAATTAAAAGTATTGTCACTATACGTCCCAATTTTCGTGGGACATCCCAATTTTACGGGTGTCAATAATGAGAACACGCGCAATGGAGCTGTGTAGGCTTTATATCCATGTACATAAAGCAGTTAAAAATATTGTCACCATATGTTCCGATTTTCGTGGGTTATGTCAATTTAGGGGTATCAAGAATAAGAGCGCGCGGATCGGAGCTGTGTACGCTTTACGTCCATGTATATATGTATAAAGCAGTTAAAAGTATTGTCGCCATACTTCCCGATTTAAATGGAACGTCACAATTTTAGGGGTGTCAAGAATGACAACGTGTGGATCGGAGTTGTGTACATTTTATATCCATGCACATAAGGCGATTAAAATTATTGTCACCATACGTCCTAATTTTCGTGGGACGTCCCAATTTTAGGGGTGTCAAGAATCGTCCCAAGTAAATCTTACACGGGACGCCAAATGTCGTTTAATACCACTAACATTTTTGAACATATCTCACCGATATATAAGGCAAATTGAGTATACAAATGCCTCCGGAGCGAGTTTCTGGATACAATAGCGAAAAAATTATTTTAAATAGTGTCGCATTTAGTCCTGTATACGATACGACTTGGCCGAATATTTTTACATATAAGAGTAAATATATTGTTAGCGGGAACACCAAAAATACTGTAATATTACAAGATTTTTATAAATTATACCACTAAAAAAACGAGTGTGTTTTAGACCACACGACTGAAGTAAAATTTCAAAATCACAAAATATGAACTTTAAAATGAATTTACAATTTTATTCATTTTAAACGTAGAATATTTAATGTACTGAACAAAATAATAATTAATAAAATTGTTCAAGAACGAAATGAAATTACAAAATAATCAAAAAATCACCGTTCGCGTAACGCTAGCAAACTCGCATATATATATATATATATATATATATTTATATATATATATATATATATATACATATATACATATATATATATTTCATGCACTGGCCATAAGAGGAAGAGAGAAAGAAAATGCGCGCGCGCACTGCTCTCTCTTGCTCATACAGTGTGATACAGACAATAGGCTTGCACTGTGTCTTAAATATACGAAACATAACTGGCTATGAGAGAAAGGGGGAAAGAAAATGTGTGCTCGCACCTCTCTCTCTTGTCCCTACAGTAATATACGAAACGTAACTCTCTCTCTTTCTGTCTCCACTAACTTATATCTCCCTCTCAACTTACGTTCGCCTCGCACGATTACACTTTTCGTAATGCTCTCGTCACGCATTCACCAGCTTACTCCCCAAGTCAAGCGTGCGTAAAGAGGTTTTACTTCAAAAAACGTAACAGACGTTTTATTTTAGTATTAAAATTATAAGACTGCTTGTTTACTACGGACGTTAAAGTAATGTTTCTGATGTTTGAAATTGTTGTTGATTACTTATTAATTACGTTACAGTGTTTAAGTACTTATCTTGTTGATTAATACTTAAGTACCCTCGAGTACCAATTACGATTGTAGTGTAGACAAGTATGATTGTATCGAGTGTAATCGTACTTTAACTGTAAAACACAAATGAATATTTTCGTTTAATGATGAAGCACTCTTTTTTTACGTTCCAATTTTAAGTTTATTTGATCGATTTTTTAGAGAGCTATCCTGATTTTGTGCGTGTTGGATCAGTCAACACTAGCTAAAAGCCTAAATAGACGGTTAGTACAACTTATTGGCTAAGTTCAAAATTGTCTTTGACTTTAAAACTACAAGTTTTTCAGGTTTAAGGCTGGTCACCGACGGACGCGCTATTTGGACGACGTGGCTCCAAATGGCTGCGTGCATAATATCGACTGCACTCACGATCGCTCCAAGGCATAACCATTTTATCGTCCGATTCATCTCTGTTTTTTACCCTTGTTGATAACCGAAAATACAAAAATGGCATCTGTCATTTTGCTGTCCTCTTGCATTAACTTCACTAACTCGAGGAATAGAGAATACAAAACAATTTTTGGCATGGCGTTTACCATATATTTATCATATTCCAAATGTCTATCACGCCGTTTGACAGACGGTTAAAATAGGTAAAGTTTTGAAAAGTTTGGAAAATCACTGCGAATCCCATTCGTTCGAAATTGTAGGCGATTTTGACATTTCGGTCAACGTTGACGTAACAGTTAAATACGCTAAAGTAAAATATGATAAAAGCCTCCATTTTGGCTCGTTCTTAAAATTGAACAGAAGTGCAAGGCATTTAATCTAAGCTGCTGGTAAGAGCTAGCTTAAAATAAACACGATAAAAATAATTTCATGCGTAATAAAAATTCTTTCTGTTGAAATAATCGATAATTTCACATAACTCGCGAAGAGTTACATAATCTTTAACATTACTAGCTGAAACAATAATACGCAGTAACGAAAGATCTCGCTTTGCGGCAAAAAATCCTCCTCTTCGCATACCTTTTTTTTTTATAAAAAATTGATATTATATTGAAATAACAAACCTAAAAATAAGATAACTACGTTGTATTGGGACGAAAAACTCATTGGGCGAAACCAAACTCACATTTATACTACGGCCACGGTCTCCTTGCATACAAAGCAAAATAGAGCATATTGTGGATCATTCGCACTTACAGTTCTTATGATTTTCGTGTACATGAAAACAGAGTTACAAATAGATAATAATAAACATTATAATACACATTTATAAGCAAAATTGTAAATATCTCAATTAACATTAGGTAAACAATAATACCTAATTATTTAATTAACTATAACGAAGTAAGTGGTAAATATTTACTATCAACTACATAATTAATTGTTGATTATTACTGCCAATACAACTCTTGGTGTGGGTGCAAAGGGGGAGGTAAATTTACTCCTCAGGCCAGTCCATTGCTAATGTCTCAAATAATGTGCAAGATGAAGAATTGAGAAAGTCGCACATACCAACAAATTAATTACTTATTATTTTTATAATAGCAAAAAATAGTAGAAAGTGCGTGAGTTACTAACCAGGTGTTCTTTTTTCGCGTAGGCGACGTATAAATCACTATACGAACCGGTTTTATTGCTTCGCATGCAAGGAGACCGCGGCAGTAATATAACCGTTTTTGTTTGAAACGCTCTTGTCTAAACTTTTTGTTTTATACCCAATAAGTATTAGACTATCTTTGTTGTCAGGTGGAATGAAATGACTGCTAGCATCCGCAATACTGCTAGGTCGCTCTTCAAAATATAACAAAAATAAAGAGATTTCCTGTGTTCAAATCAAATGAGGAATCAGAGCAATAAATTATAAACACACATATTTACATATTTTGGTTCAGCTATTTCCAGCATCTTTCTAGTCATATGATAACCTTCTCTACGCATAACATGGCCATGCCAGCGTAGGCGGTTGTCCTGCAATTTGTATGTTATATTGGCAACTTTGAACGTATCCCTAATGTAGTTGTTTCTGACCTTGACTCCCCCAGACCAACGTAATATTTTCATCTCGGTTACATTAAGTCTCTGTTTGATTAGCGCAACGCCCAGCATTCCAACCCATATGTAAGAGCCGGTCTTACTGTCCTTTTATAGACGAGATAGATTCCCTTTGATCTCAATTATCATTCTCGCTTCACAGAGAACCCCAGTCAACGCTCTCCACTTCAGCCATTCTGTTGTTATTCGGCTTTCGATATCGGCGTCGGTTGAAAAATTTAAAAACGATTTAAAAAAAAAGAAATATATATATAGAGTTTACCCGATACAGCTTTACGGCTCAGTTTCATTTACTGCTCAGGCACAGCTCAGATGCGCAAAGTATATGAAGAAGAAGCCTTGAAGAAGTTTTTACTTCAAAAACCATTAAGTTTCTAAAAATAGCAACAAGCTAGATTATTGTGTTCAACTTTATGTTAGATTTCTATACAAAATCTTAAAAGATTAATATATATATATATATATATATATATATATATATATATATATATATATACACACACACACACATATATATAGTTACAATGTGGAACTCTTGCACTATTTTTAAAAATTTACTCCTTTTCACGTCGCCGCGAACTAAGAATATCTTTTTTTAATATGGTATCCCAGTAAGCCTACATCACATATTCTTCCAAATTTAAAATTTTGAATTTCTCTTAAACTTCTAGAATATTCTCGAAAGATATCACTTCTATTCGTCGTTTAATCATAAACCGCAGTAGAGTGCAAACTATTCCTTCATTCAGACACGTATACAGCTGAAACAGTTACACAAAAAAGTCAAAACAGTGCTTTGTACAAAAATCCAACTTATTGGGTGGTTGCTTCTGCTGATCTATTCAATAATATTTTAACTACTTTCTTCGTCTGACGCAATTCAGAACCATCTTAAGATATTTTTGATCAACAGAGTGAAATTAGCATATCAAAAGGGAAAACATGTTATGTGGGAAAGTGCGTAAAAATCAGGCGTGAACATAAACAGTATTACAACGCAATTACATAATATCAATACATAAGAGTATGCGCTAACATGAATTTTAAATTATATAATAAATAACATATATATATATATATATATATATATATATATATATATATATATATATACATATATATATATATATATATATATATATATATATATATATATATATTAAACTGAAGTAACAGGAAAATAATTTACTTAAATTGAAACTATATGTTTTTACAAAACACAGATTTTTAAAAACCTGTCAATTATGAGTAGAACTCGTACTACGAGGATTCCGTACTCATTTAGACGCTTATAAACATTTAAGAATACACAGTGTTTCTATTCAACTATTTACAAATATTAATTTTTCACAAGGTAAATATATTGCCTAACATATATCTCTCAGACATAAAAACATGGCGCATATTTAAATGGTTGTAAGATATCAAATAATCGCTTTGGTTTTCTTACTTTGATGTTTGCATAGACTTTTGCTTAGACTTTAATAACTTTATTTTTTCATAATTTTTGGAAAAGTTGTTTTTGAGTTGTTTTTTGCAAATTTTTCAGTATATCTCTGAATATATACCGCCTAACCTTACGAAAAAAAGGCTTTTAAGGCCCTTATTATTAGCCCTTTCAAACGATATATCACAATATATATAGAATTAAAGAAAAATTAAATACTTCATTTGTTCTTAAAATTTCTATATAAATATTTTTGAGTTTTAGCTATTAAGATGTGGGCGAGAAATAATGTTTTATTACAATTTCAAATTACTACGTCAAGCGGTTTCTAGAAAAAACGGATGTGACAGACAGAAAAAAAGACACATGACGGACTGTATAAGGGCTCCATTTTTCCTTTTGAAATACGTAACCAAAAAAAAAGGTTTTTAATAATTTTTCAGAGAATTCCGTTTCCGAAAACAATCTTGAGGATAGTGAAGTGAGAACAAACACCGCCGTAACTCGTTGACAGCTGATATCACCGTATCAGTTCTTATTATCGGCGCTGACTTATCATCAGCCTAACTGCCTTTGGCAGACACTTGATCTTAAATTGTTCCTTCGCGTGGGTCATGGTGTAAAAAAAACATTTCAAGCAATTGTTATCGTATTATAATAACGTAGTTGGTGTCATTTGTTATGTTTAGATCGTTTAAAAATCTAGGATATTTTCCAGAATTTTCAGCTGTTTTATGCGTCAAAATTTAAACCTGGTGTAATACTTACGTATGGGACGCATATTGCCTAGATATTATTAAAGTAAAAACGAGTGTGCATTTATGAAGTAAAACTTCAAATTCAGAAAATATGAATTTTAAAATGAATTTACAATTTTATTCATTTTAAACGTAGAATATTTAATGTATTGAACAAAATAATAATTTATAAAATTGTTCAAGAATGAAATGAAATTACAAAATAATCAAAAAATCACCGTTTATATATATATATATATATATATATATATATATATATATATATATTTCATGCACTGGCCATGAGAGGAAGAGAGAAAGAAAATGCGCGCTGCTCTCTCTTGCTCATACAGTGTGATACAGACAATAGGCTTGTACTGTGTTTTAAATATACGAAACATAACTGGCTATGAGAGAAAGGGGGAAAGAAAATGTGTGCTAGCACCTCTCTCTCTTGTCCCTACAGTAATATACGAAACGTAACGCTTTCTCTTTCTGTCTTCACTAACTTATATCTCCCTCTCAACTTCCGTTCGCCTCGTCCGACCACACTTTTCGTAACGCTCTCGTCATGCATTCACCAGCTTACTCCCCAAGTCAAGCGTGCGTAAAGAAGTTTTACTTCAATAATGGACCTTTCATAACGAGCGGTTCAAAGCACGCCAGTGACGCACTAACCGGAATATTGTGTTCTAAAGCTATTTGTTACATTTCTGTAAGTGGCTACCCCAAAAATAAGGCCGAACAGAGGTCGTTATTAAGGGAGTGTCCCGGCGACCAATATTGAATTGAAACCATAACAAGAGTCGCCCGTTGTGACCCGGGCGCGCCCTCTAACCACGACCTACGACGCTAATCTCGTACGGCGGTGTTAAAAAATTAAATTAAAAAAATAAAAACCTGTCAAGCACAAGTGCAACTCGCACTACGAGGGTTCCGCACACTTTTTAAAACTACAGAATTTCATTTTTAGAACGAAATATATTGTCTACTATATCTTTCTTACTTTGATGTTTCAAAATGTATTGAAAAGTATTGAAATTTCAAAATGGAAAAAATCGACCCTTCCCAAAATGTTAAATATAAATATAATTGAGTTTTAACGGTTAGGATATATACGGTTTACTATGCGTTATCCACTATGCCAAATATAAAGTTTCTACGTTAAACGGTTTCTGAGGTAAATGTCTGTGACATACAGTATATGAAGAAATATGTAAGTGATCTGACGATTACTTCTTTTGCCTTCCCCAACATTTTCTATATAAATATTATTGCGTTTAACTATTAAGATATATGCCGATTACTAATACTAACGTCAACTAGTGGAGTATGATACCAACTAAATCAATTTTGTTTGGGATTCTGACAGTTTTTCGATTCTGACGTCTTTGAATCGATAAAAAATAAACTTTTTTCTCTCCAGCTACAGAAGTGCTAAACATTTTGATCTGTTACTCAGTCAATTAACTTCTAACAACATGTGGATATTTCTCAAGAAGAACGAAGTGTGTCATTTTTTTCAAAATATCTAGTAATTACGCTATCCGGTAGCATCTCTACACCGCGTTAATCTGATTTCATAATAACAGTCTCTGCTATCTTCAATCCATTATCCATTATTCACTTGTTCATACACTGCAATGTGAATTTATGTTTCTCGTTGGTGAAGTTATATAATATAATATACACAGATTGTTAAATTAACTTTTACGATACTATTTTCTTGTACACTTTTACGATACGTAATCAATATGTCAAGCATTGATGAAAACGCGCACATCAAATCACTCGAGCGAAAGAAATTGTGCATAGACAGACATAGATAAGACGAAAAAGCGTCTGTAGAGCCAATGAACCTAGAGAGGATTGCCGTTGTAAACTGCGTTTAGAGTACTTGAAAAACAAGTCTGCAGATAGCAAATAGCAAGTTATTGTTTAAAATGTGCAATAATAAGGAAGGTCAATGATGTGGCTTGTTTATGCTGTTATTTTTATTCGCTGACGTAGGATTTTATGCTACATTTACAAAGTACGTACTTGACCAAAGTTTGCCTTAGAGAGCAAACAAAAATAAATAAGTCTAAGGATAGCAAATTATATTTCATTGTTTAAAATGTGCAATAACAACGAAGGTTCAATGACATTTGTATTTATAATGTTGTTTTCAGTATGCAATATCTTAAAAGTATTCAACAATCAAAAGTTTTACAAGTTTAATTAAAAAAAATTTAGTTTAATTTGAAAATAATAATTACCATATTACTGTTGAAAGGGGAGAATTTATAGATTTACTAAGAATTAAAATTAGATTTCCTTTCATTTGTTTTTTATCGATATTCCATATTATTTTTCTGAACTAATGTTTTTTTTCTGAACACTAGATTAATTCTTAATCGCAGAGCGTAATGAAAACTTTCACTGTTCACTCGTACAAGCGTCGAGTTTTGTTTATTGTTTGTGTTAGTTTACCTTCAATTTTATTTATTTCAACAAAGAACTGTTACAACCGTTAAGTAATTGGTGTTATTAAAGGTCGTTGAACGGTCATGTATAAATAGTCGAATAGCGCGAACCGCCTCGACTACGATCGATACTGTTTCAGGTTCTACGGTACGGGGCTAACGGACTTCTTTTTAGATTATATTTATTTAATATTAGCCTACATATAGTATATTATCATATACAATTGCTATTTTATTATTTAGTACTAAAATTGAAAAATAGAACACTTGTATGTCTTTCTGTCACAGCTTATTTTCTCTGTATCCATATGACGTAGAGAACTATATTTTAACTTACCTATACTTAGTAATGATTGAAACATAGGCGTAAGAACAAAACAGGGGGTAACATTGAGGCAGTGAAATGAGTCAGAATTTTAGCGACGTCTCGTTTATTCTGTTACGTTAAAATTATGTAACGCTTAAGGAAAAAAATGCCAACCAGCAGCGGACCTCCATCGTGATGTCCATATTGCTTCCGCTCCTATATTTTTACCCACCAATATAAAATCATTACCCCAAAATCATTACATGAATAAACTAAAAAGACTAAAGCAAACAAATTATTGCACAGATCTATAGAAACTTCATAATAGGTCACTAAAATGGAGCTACGAACCTCTCTAATGAAGAGACCAAAACGAATTTCAGGGTTGGTAGCGAAAGTGATACTTTTATCACTTTTCTATGCGAAATACAACTATTTCAAAATTTAAATAATTCCGGTATGAGTTTTTCTCTTATTCCCGCATGCACAAATAAAGCGATGGAGAGCGAAACAGACGATTACCTTCTTCGCTCCCGCTAACTTCACCTCTCTTCTTTACCAAGAGGTGCAAATGGTCCATTTGTAATTATAGACGAACACAGGAATAACCCTAAATTGCATTAATTAGAATGCGTAGTTGGTCGTACCTCTCTCTCTCTCTTTTTCTCTTTCTCTCTCTCTTCAGACACACACACACACACGCACGTACGCACGCACGCACGCACGCACACACGCACACGCGCACACACACACACACACACACACATACACACACACACACAACGTGATAGATTTTAATGCGGTTTTCTTTATCAAATAAAGTATTCATCAGAGAAGGTTTTTTATTTCAAAATATTAACGCAGATAAACGCTATCGATGGTGTGACAACGGCACTGGGTAGAGTGAGAAGTCATTTTGTTGAGAAATGTACGTATTCAAAGGTCAATTGCGGAAGTTATGAATATGACTTCTAACGCGAGTGGAGCTGTGGGAAAAATTGGCAAAACTAATATCACATAGCACATATATATATAGAGAAACCGACCGATGTAGAGAACGTCAATCGATAAATTTATATTCTAATATGTTTCGTTTAAGTATTTTGCCGTTGGAGGTGTCAAAAAAATTATTATTTTTGGTATCCATGTCCCAATTCTATGATCATATCCATAATTATAGCATACACTATTATACTATGTATTAAACTTTCACTTCATCGAAAGAAGTAATACATTAAAAAATTGTACTAATGCTGCAACTCATTTCGTGAAGGTCTCGCCTTCGAGGCGACGTTCGTAACGTATGTAACGAGCGTATTCTGTCCAGTATCCGGTATCGCACTCGAAACCACCATTTCACGATGAGCAAACAGTTCTTGCGGCGAGGCGAGCGAGAGTGAAGTGCACACACCCCGACACGTACAGTAACCTACTTACGCTGCACATTGTCCGCGCGTGTGTCTTCTACAGTTTCACACTAATTAAATAAATATATCGTGCCGTGTGGCATACGATCATTTGTGGTTCGAATTAAAGAAACAAAATGTGGGTCAGTCAGTTAGTTAGTTACTAATGACGAAAAGTGTGACGTGAACAATTTCTAATAGCAGAAATGCGGCTACAAAAGGAGGTTTGAATTATAAATACTGTTAGCCGCTTCAGTCGAACGTTGTCCTGATAGCTTAGTTACTGACAAACGAGCAAATCTTTTCATTTATGATCTAAACACTGGCTGACTTTTTTCGTTTCATACCATTCTTTCTTACCTTTCCTTTTAAGAGCTAAACACTGGCTGACTTTTAGTTTCAAATGATTCAGTCTAATCTGTCATTTCAAGATGTAAACACTGGCTGACATTTTTCGTTTCAAACGATTCGTTCTTATCTTTCCTATTAAGATCTAAACACTGACTGACTTTTTTCGTTTCACATGATTATTTCTTAAATTTCCTTTCAAGGTACTGGCTGACTTTTTTCGTTTCAAACGATTCTTTCTTATCTTTCCTTTTAAGATCTGATCCTATCCCACCTGTTATTTTAAGATCTAAATACTGGCTGACCTTTTTTTCAAACGGTTCTGTTATCTTTCCTTTTAAGAACTAAAGACCAGCCAGTCTTCCTTCATTTCAAACTATTATATCTCGTCTTTTCTTTTAAGAGCTAAATACTGGCTGAAATTTTCCATTTCGAACAATATTGACTTATCTTTTGTTGATGAGATTAACATTGACCGATTTTTTTTGTCATTTTGAACGACCCTGCTTTATCTAAACGTTTACTAGCTAAATATCAACTGACATTTATCAATTCGGACTTATCGGTCTGCTTATAAGATTGCCAATGGCACGCTTTTTATTTCAAATTAAATTGAATACGATTTTACCTTATCTTTCCATTTATAAGCTAGACACTATTGGTATTTTTTTAAAATGTTAAATGATGCTGCCTTTTCTTTTATTTTAGGAGCTAAACATTGGCCGGTTTTTTTATTTCAAACGATTCTGTTTTATATTTCCATTAAATATGGTTTTGCTTTTTAAACTAAGCAGTGGCTGCCCTTTCAAATTAAAAAAAAATAAATATTTAATAACTTTTTTATTACTAGATATTTAACCGTTTTAGTGCCATGGTTTTTTACTCATATATACTTAAAAATGCCAAAGAAATCTTTTGTTTTTGATGTCATTTACCCTTGTCTCGAAAAAAAACTGTATCTCTTCCAAAAATTATCCAATTTTAATAATTTGTTCGTTGTTTTTTTAATAAAAACTTGTACAAGGAAAATAAAATACAAAGAAAATTATGGAAATATATATTGTGAACAAAAATTATAATAAAAACTGAAATCAAGGTTACATTGTCATTTTCGCAGTCCGGTACATCCTCCGTATCGGCAAAATAATTGTTATCGTCACTATTATCACTATCACTCAATATTAGCATTACGCCAAATTGTGAGCGCACCACAATGTCACTCCCACTATCACTTTCTTCACAACTTGAAAAACGATCATTTTCACTCGAATTATTTTCGTATCCCGACATTATGGGTTAAAAATGTTCTTTTCCTGGATCCTTTTTATATTGTAATTACTAATAATATAATTTGAACTTTATGTAACACGTAGAAAGATAAAAAATTTGCGATGCGTGCGAGCGACCTCCCCTACCGCGCCTAAACAGCAACTTGTTTTAGCGAGCGCCATCGCGCTCGTGGCAAATTTAGTTAGTACGCGCACAAGCGCGATGGCGCCCGTCGGCACTCTAACGGTGAAGACTTAGTAATTACACATTATGCATTTTACGTAGTTTTATTTTGATTGATTGCAATAAAAGTATTCTCGTGGTATAAAGATGGATGTATTTTTTGTGTAAAATAAAGTTTATGAAGAAATAAAATGAAACAAAGAATATGAATCCTGTAACCCTAATAATCCAGCTTATAATTTTTGACTGAAACAAAAAAAACCAAAAAACAATTATTATCGTATGTTTTTCTTTCGGGTAAACTAAGAAAAGCATAAAAGTGTAAAAAATAGCACCACAATAATTATTTAAGATTTTATAACAATATTTTTAGTTCGTTTAGAGGATAATTTAATACAGAAGAAAAGGACAATTTATTCAATTCGTTAGTTCGTTTAGTTTTTTAGTTATCACATCCGCCGATTTAGAAATATCGTGAAGATGATTTTGACCGATCTAACTGTAATTTATTTAATAACTAATTTATACAGATCGAAAGTATACCAAACTAAATATGAACTCTCAAAGAAGTTGCATACTTGGTTTGATAACCACTGAAAAGAATTAAGACTAATGGTCAGGTGAGAATAACTCCAATGGCAGTAATTTTCTAAGGAGATAGATTAAGGTTATTAAAGAATTAAACGATTGATTCCGTCCAGTATCCGGTACTGCACTTTTTATATCAAGTTAGTCTACGCTTTTTATTTCAAGTTAGTCTACGCTTTTTATATCAAGTTACTCTACGCTTTTTATATCAAGTTAGTCTACGCTTTTTATTTCAAGTTAGTCTACGCTTTTTATATCAAGTTAGTCTACGCTTTTTTATCAAGTTAGTCTACGCTTTTTATTTCAAGTTAGTCTATTTAAACCCTTTATTTTATAACATGAATTCTTGCCGAAGTTCACCCCCACATTTGGTAACATTATAAATTATTTTGTTTCAGGTTAAAGAAAGTTATTTATTAACCCTAATGAAAGTAAAGGATTAGAGAGAGGAATTAGGAAGATTAGGAAGGTTGAGATCAAGAAATTTCTATTTGAAATACACATATCTCATTGAAGAACGGAGAAAAAGGGAAGTGGATCAGGTGTAAAATGGGATCATTTAAATTTTTTTATTCCACCATTTCAAATATCTGTTATATTACATCATCGTCAAGAGCACAACAGCTTTCTGCAAGCCAAGACTGACTCGCCGATCCTTCTCCACCTGACCCTGTCTGACGCGATGGCCCTCCACCGGTTGACTCCCATTAGTTGGAGGTCCTTTTCAATGTCCCTCAATCTTTGAAAAAATCAATTTTTTGGCAGGAAAAATATCAGCATATCTGTAAAGATGGCCAAGCCACCCAGATGATTTTATGGTTCTCAAAATATCGGTTCCACCGTATTTGTCATATTTTCTGTAAATTTCATAGCTGTAAAGAGTTCTCCACATGTTGTTCTCCTGGATAGGTCCAAAAATCCTTCTCAAAATTTTTCTTTCGAAAATGAATAGTTTTTTTTCCTCTGCTTTATTAAGGGTCCATACAGAAATATAGACCTGATTAAAGTTTTATACATGCCTAACTTAGTCCTAATAGAAATAAACTTGGACTTGAATTGGTTTCTAAGGCCGTAAAAACGTCTTGTTATATTTATGTATAAAAATATGGAAAATGCACTATTCAGTTTAATTAGATTAATAAATTCGACAGAATACTTCTTTTCAGTTAGTTAGCAAAACCGAATTTTCGACTCTCATAATTTCCTCGGTTATAAATAATGGTCAAAATTTGATGGTTTGAATGGTTTTCGAAAGTAATACAGATTTAAAAATACCTGATCGTAAAACCGTCTAAGATTCTGAATTGATTCGTCTTTTCTATTTGCGCCCAATTTGAAACGAGTTTCATACAATTATCAAGTAATAATATCTCATACAAAAATAAAACAAAGAACATGAACCTATGATGAGCATCATTTAACCCTATTGTAAACCCTGGCATTGCGTAGGAGGGAGCGGCGGCGGCAGGAAGCGACCAGGAATCGGCGTCACGGTGCGCGCGCGCCCCACTGCATTGTTATCTAACCACGACGCTGCTACACAATTACACACAATGGCTTCGGTATTCGACTGCGCCCAGGTGTTCCTCAAATACGTTAAAGCTATGCTTCGAAACTGATTCACAATCATCCGTATCTTGGAATCGAAGAAACGAAACCCTTATAGGATAATTTTGTTGCTCATCTACCAGTTATGTTCGTCAGGACACTTTTTCTCAGGAACGCCTAAAAAAACTTGCAATGATAAATATCAAAGTTGACTACTCCTTAGTAAGGTAAATATAGAAGCTTTATAACTCAGTACAATATAACGAAAGTTAGAAATAAAAAAATAAACTTTTTTAACCCAGGGTCCACTGAGATAAATTAAACGAGCCTAAACTTGATGGATTTACTGATAACCATTGAGAAGTTCCTATGATAACATCCCTTCCCGATTAGTTTTTCACTTGTTGTAATGTGTTCGCTTGTGTTTTCACTGTAAACAATATTTGTTTGGCGTTTCACTCCGCCGGTCATAAATATCATATCCGTTGTTTGTATTTAGTTTTATGGTTCAGTCAACGCCTAATAAACCGAAATAGCTTAATGATCCTATTAACAATTTAAAAAAGTAATAACGAGAACTACGTCTCGGCTTAAATGTTTTTTTTTTATTTTATATATTTTCTTTATTCTGTGTCATCTTACTTCATCAAAAAAATCGTGAACGCATTAGTAAACTTTGCAAAGCAAGTCGCAAGAAAAGCAATTTGATACGAATCAGTAACGGTTCTGAAATTTACGTCGCGTTCCTGTATATTCAACATATGAATGTGATTACTGCTTGGTCGCGGTGCAAACAATACTCAACAATAATGATTAATGCATTATGTAGATAGTGAGGGAGACGTTGAAAAATCATCGATATAGACATCGATGTCAACAAAGTTAGTTAAATATCGGTAACTGATTATTACTGTATATTAAAAATACCGATATTCATTATCATCAATGATTTTACCCCGCGCCAACGGTTCCGTGCCGTCAAACATATTATAAAGCTTTTAGTCACTTTTCGTTTTTACACGTAATTACATTTATTTGTTGTTGTTGATTTTCATAAATATATATATAGCTTTTCGAAACATCTTGAAAGTTTTCCAGCTGGCTGATTAACTGGTATCTTATCCATTCAGAAATAAAGTGGATCCGGACAATGTCGAGGATCTTGTCCAGAGTTCTGAACTAAAATGATGTCATCCAAATTGAAAACAAGACGAGAATGAGGGCGGGTCAGTCGGAAATGTTTTCTGGGGTTAGTTCGAACTGAGGGCAGTTTTTTTTAAATTCTTTGGAATTGAACTGTTCGATACATCAATACATATTATGAAGCAAAGTCCGCGCCCGCTTTTGTTTGCCTGTATGTTCCGATTTTAATAGTGAAAACATTATTCACGCGGACATGGAAGCAATGAATGGCAATGGAATGGTAGCTTCGTATATATTTAACACAAAATCCATAATAAATTTTCACTGTTTAAAAAAAATATAATTTTCAACTTGATCTTCTAGAGCTCATTAGGCAAAACTGTCCCAATCCTTAATCAAATTATGATTTATAGTGAACTTCCTCAATTTATACTGATTAAATTTCACTTCACACCGTGTCTTTTGACGAATAGTTTAAAAGCTCAAAACTACGATGATTTTGGAATAAGCAAAACTATATTTTCACGCATTGACCCGATGCGCGTGAAAAATGTTTACCTGCCCTGCAAAGCCGAGGCGGGTCGCTAGTATGTTAACATATTGTAGTAAGATTTAAAACTATTCCCTTATCGATATTTGTTTATTCTAAATAGATCATCCCTATATGTATGTACTGTGATAATTTGTGCGTAGAAAGTTCACGATACACCTATATACACGTAACTGTTATTTTTATATGAATTCGTTATCGTATTACAACACGTCGCGCACAACAATCGATTGTTGGGCGAGTGACGTCGGACGCTGTCGATTGTCGGCGCACGGACCGCCCGCCGCGCGCCCCGCCACCGGCCGCATCGTACGCGCAAGCCATCGATCTAAGTTTCGGTTTCGATATCTGGCACTTCACTTTCGATCGTAGCTTTCGACAAAAAATGTTTATAAATTAGCTGAATTCGAAATGGACGGCAAGAGTATCATTGTGCACAGGTGCTTAATAACTAACGAAAGCGATTGGAGGTAAAAGAAATATTAGACTGTGCAAGACATCGAGTATTGTAAATGAAAACACATTTTTTCGAGTTAGGGTTCCAAACCTCGAAAGGAAAAACGTAACCCTTACAAGATCACTCCCGCATTTGTCTGTCTGTCACAGCCGTTTTTATTAGAAACCGCTTGACGTGGAATCTTGAAATTTAGCACAGTTATAAAACATATTAGCCTACATATAGCTAACACTTGAAAATATGCATTTGTAAATTATATTATTTGTATAGCCAATATAAAAAATTAAATAATATATAATTTGTATTTTAAAAATTAGTACTTAAAGAACTAATTTTTTTAAATTCCATTTATAGTACGGATATTGTTTGAGAGGACTAAGTACAAAGGCCTCGAAAAATTTTATTTCATAATTTTCGTATTATATCTTCAGAAATATACCGAAAAATATATAAAAAAACATATAACTATGTCCTTCCATCACCTTTTTTCTGAGACTACTTAACTAAAAATAATTAAAAAAGTACCGTTTTTACAAGCCCTCGCAAATGTTCATTTCATCTCAAAAGGCCCATTTTTGAAAAATTCAACATGTTTTTACGCATGTGAAATATATAGCAGGCAATATATTTGCGTCATAAAAATGAATATTTGTAAACAGTTTAATAGAAATACTATATTCTGTTAAACGTCTGTAAGTTCCTAAATATGTAAAGAACTCTCGTAGTGCGAATTCAACTCGTGTTTGAGAGGTATTTTTATCTTAACAATAGTGATATACGGTATTGCCACTTTTCTGACAGCCTACAACCGTTCGGCAACCATTACTCGCCACAGTACTGGTACTAGTATTCTTATTTCCCCAAGTCCTGGTTAGAATTTAGGTGAAACTTAAGAGATCTCCGAGGACAGAAAATCCAAGGTTCTAATTTGGTGTGTATACTTATTTTTTTCAACGATCATATGAGCGGTATTCGGCTCATATGACCGTAGTTTCTAATCGGTACAACGAATTTATTTCATGTTCTATCCTGTTGCAGAGGACATTTATCCTAGAAGAAATATTTAAAGTCAAATTTTATATTTTTAATATATGTATATATATGTGTGTATGCATGCGCGTGTGCGTGCGTCTGTTTGTGTAGAGAATCTTGATCACTTATCACAATATGGAACGAAAAGTGTTGTTTTAACATAAACAATATTTTTTTTATATATATCTTTCTTCATCTGAAGACCTGCATGAA
Source organism: Druceiella hillmani (assembly GCA_039881145.1). Lineage (NCBI taxonomy): Eukaryota > Metazoa > Arthropoda > Insecta > Lepidoptera > Hepialidae > Druceiella > Druceiella hillmani. The sequence continues at coordinate 12,248,994 of JAYKKI010000033.1, forward strand.
ACAGAATCGCTTGCCGTTTTTCTTTTACACTTGAAAACAAAAAATATCAAGATATATCAAAATATTTGTTAGGCTAAGAAGTTGGGCAAAGCATGATCGACTAGGGTTTTCGACATAAAAAGTATCTATATTATACATAAAAGATATTCTAACACGTGTCCAAATAAACTACTGATCACATCCTCAAAATCACACTGCCATCAGTTCAATAGATCCTAAGTTCATTGCATTCAGTAGACAAACCGACTGAGAAGCATTTCTTTTTTTTATGACCGTAAGGATATATATATATATATATATATATATATATATATATATATATATATATATATATATATGTATATGTATATATATATATATATATGTGTGTATATATATATATATATATATATATATATATACATATATATAAGTTTGCGAAATGATTTGTTTACTTGCATACACTTTTAGTTTTGTCTGGTACAAATTAATATATTTTTAATCGGTTTATTTTCTCAGATTTTAATCTGTATTTTAAGGTCCATTCAATAGCCGAACCTATTTATAATATCAACAAATAATAATAACCAACTTAACACTGTCAGTTTAGAAGTAAAACAGCAAATAGATACTCGTAGAAAAATAAGGCAGAATACTGAATCACGCAGCGCCACATTACGGGTATATTGTGATAAAAACCTAGGAGACACTTCTAAATATTTGTAGGCTTTCAATTTCAGAACTGTAATTAACGTAACTTACACCTCAAAAAACATATACGTAAACCTCAAAAAACATTTATAACAAGGCCATTCACATACGCACTGCGTCCCACTGTACAATTATCAAAATGTAGGAAAAATATCCTAAAACTTTTCATATTTAACATCTTCATAAGCAGAAAAATTAAATTTAACATCCTGGAAAACACAATCGTGACAATTTTCCTATTGTCATCATCTTAGAGGCGTTTTCGCGAAAGCCATGCGTAGGTTTTCTCAGAAACTTCGCGGAAGTTCAATATGATTTCGGTCACACACATCGGATATAAAACGTGACCAAGATTGCAGTGCAAAATGTTATTTTTTATTAAACGTTTCCTGCTTTCCCTTTGACGGTGATCAAAATGGAAAACTCCCACTGCAACTTATATTAAAAATGATGGTTCAAAAAGCACGTCTTGTCGTTAACAAACGAGAGCGAATCTCTTTTTTTTTCTTTGTTTGACCTGCACTAAAATAATTTAATACCATCTGTGTAACATTTTAATTAAAAAACTAAATATTTTCACAGCCGCCTTTAATTTTCATTTAGTAAAATTGGGTATTTGACTAATTTTTTTATTTCATTAATCGTAATTTCAAGGTACAAGCTGATGAAAAGTGAAAAAAAATTTTAATAATCTTAAAAATTGACCGAGTTATAAAAGTTTAAATTTAACCTTTAGAGAAGGACGGCAATACTGTGTTGTGAGGTCATTTTTAATAATGCACATTATATTCTACGAGAGGAAGAGACAGGAATATACCCAACTCTATCCATATCTTTAAATTTCGAAGCCTACAACTGGCTTATTTTTCAATCAATTTTTGAATTTTTTTCAAGACTGGTTTTTAATTAACTTATATTTCACAATATTGTCCGAAAAATATCAAAATTTAGAATGAGTCAACTACAGTATTCAAGCAAAGTACCCTAAATGAATTTTTTTATTGCCATTATCACAAATGAACAATACTAAGTAATTTTGGTGCTACCCTCGTAGACTATACAATGTCCTTTTATGATAAAAGTAATAAGGGTATTTATAAATATTTAAATAGAAATACTAAGTACCTTAAACGTGTCTATGGACTTAAGTAGTCCATCAAACGTTCCCACAAATAACTCCTCACATTTTGATTTTGGGCGTGGTTGGATATAACTCTCTGAAGGTGAGAATAGTGTTGCATCTAGTGGTCATATTTCACAATGAACTTTTATGCACGGATAATAAGACGCCACTGTTTTGTAAACCGTAGTCATGCACCAACGTCCACTTTCGATCTCCGATTGTCTACGTGCTTAATTTTACACTTTGTATTCATTACATTTTAATTATTGTTTTTATTTTAATTTGTCTTGAAGACTGAAAAATTGTACCCCTATGGAATTTGTGATTTCAGAGCTGAGAAGGTGGAACATTTGACTGGTTTGCGGTCGACTCTTTATTATTAACCATCTACAATTTGTTTTGTATTCATTATATTTCAATAATTGTTTTTGTGTATTTGTCTTGAAGACGTTAGAAGAATTGTTTACCTATGTAATTCGGGATTTCAGAGTTAAGACGGTAGAACATTTGACTGGTTCGCGGTTACCTCGTTGTTATTGATTATCTACAATTTGTTTTGTATTCATTATATAATAATCATTATTTTTGTATATTTGTTTTGGAGACGTTGGAAGAATTGTTCTCCTATGTAATTTGTGATTGCAGAGTTGAGACGGCGAAACATTTGACTGGATCGCGGTCAACTTGTTTTTATTAACTTTTTACAATTTGTTTGTATTCATTACATTTTAGTCATTGTTTTAGTGTATTTCGTGTTAAAAAAAATAAAATAAAAAAATAAGTAAAAAGCGGGACGATTTTCAATCCCATGAAAGTAACTTCTCAAACAGGGCCTGTAAATGCTGAAACCGATAATCCAACATTTTTCAACAAAACTAACTTAATAACAACAGACTGAAATAATTTAAACGGACGTGCTCATTAAGCGCTAGGATTTTTCTTTCGTTCAAGAATTAAATTAAGGAACACAATGCGAACCGTTTTGAGAATGAATTCTTCATAAAAGGCACTTAAATCTGTCCAGTGTCACTTAGGCAATATACAGTATTGTATATCTATTAAAATATTTATAAAAATACTAATATTATTTTTCACCATATAAATTGCCTAGCATTTCATTCATAGGCATAAAAATACTGTTACATTCTCAAGAATACTTTGGTCGATCCTTGAAATTTTTTAATATCTTAATATCAAGGTATATTTTGTGTTTGTTGTTTAAATACGTGATATGATGAATATTAACAGCTTCCTAAGAAATGGCGTTTTTGAGATAAACCTGATAACAAAATGAGTTTAAGAAAATAAATTTTGATGGTCCCTCAAACCGTTGTTTTTCAGTTAAAAAAAAGAAAACAAGCAACATATTTCTACTTGTTTAACAATACTCCAGATTTCCAGGTGAGAAGAAAAAAACCAGCTCTCTTTACCAGCACCTTATAGTATCGTTTTTGTGTCATTTTAATAGTAATACCTATAAATGGTAATTTCCTTTCCAGTTTTGAGGCTAAGAACCACATGTCGTGTGTAAATTTCAATGTCTTATTTCCTTTAGAAATTAGAAGCTTCTAACAGACGGACAGACAACGTCGCCACAACAATAGGTTTCTGTTTGGACCTTTTTTGTAAGGAGTCTCAAAATTACTAAAAACCGAAAAACGTCATCCCCATGTAATGGGGAAGGTACATTAAATAACAGGAAATCGTTATGTTGCAGCATATTACCTAAGATCTTTAGCATCTAGTCCTAATATTGTAGGAATTACGACGCTGTGACAAAGAGACATAACGAAATTACAAAAATCCATAATTATCCTAAAGAATCCTAAAAATAGAACTTAAAACAAGTTTTATAAAGGCCCTCTCTATCAGCATATGCCTACATGCACTCTATATTGTTCCATGGATTTTGAAAATATTTTGTCATTTTTATATAGGCTTCCAACCTCTGAATCTAAAACCCTATTGGGTGAAAGCACTTGACTATAGATACGGAATACTATTGGGGACTTTCGAAGATCCTTGCATTGCACACTTGTGCGACTTGAAGCGAGTCGTTACGAGTCCTAGAGACAACGATGGCGTACTTAGAATAGTCGCTGCCTTACATCTCCTTGGACATACACAATTCATCTTCTGGAAGCCAAAATCGGTTTATTTTCCTTTCCCTCCAGTAAATGACTAGTAAAAATGGGCCAGCCTGTATAACAAACTGTAAAAGTAGGGTAACTTCTTCACAATTTAGCGAATTTGTGCTTCTTTGAATTCAGACACTTTATTCATACTAACTTATAAATTAAAATTAACATTTGCACGTTTTTCTCAATAAAAGCTTTCAAGATAATTTTTTATTTCCATAATTTAAATTCGTCTCTCCAAAATTCCTTATACAGATAGTAAACAAGGATAGCGGTCTGAGAAACCCATCCGAGTTCATTCGAACTTTCTAATTTTTTTTGGGACATGTAAAATCCTACAAACAACAGCTTTAATGTTCATATGGATGTCAGAGACCCCACACGACGTACCAAAAAGATGAATCGTTAATTTGTAAAAAATAAGAACAATAGAAAGTTGGACGTGCTTATGATCTACACGATCGAAGTGAAAACTTTGATAACCAACCAATGCTGTTTATATGAATTGAATAAGAATTAAAAAAAAATAGTAAAGTTAATTAAATTGATAATATCCTAATAAATAACACATATTAATTCACACAAAGCGCTCCATTAATTTATAAAACTTATGCATTTAAATACAAAATACACAACATAATAAATAAATACATTTGTCTAAAGAGGAGCGTTTCATGGCCGCGTTCATGGCGTTTCACTTTTTCACAGTTAGGGCGCTACCACCTACGTCCCTTAGGAGGCTTTGCTTCAAAAACACATTTCTACTTATTCAATTATAATCCACATGCCCAGTGTAGAAAAAACCTCCCTTTACCTATACCTCAAAATATCATGTTTACGTCATTTTAATAGTCATAACTAGAAATAGTAGTTCCGTTTCTAGTTTTGAGCTTAAGAAACAACATGTGTATGTAAATTTCAAGTCCCTATTTTATTTCGTTTTGAAATTAGAAGCCTCTGACAAACGGCAGACAGTGTTGCCACAACAATAGGTTTCTATTTGGACCGTTTATGTAGAGGTACAAAAATTAACAAAAAGCCAAGGACTTTTCTATAAGCATGGGCATATGCTATTCCCGATCCATCCACCCGGGTTGTCTCAGAATCCCTCCTGGGACCCGTAACGACCCACCTCATACAAAAAAGGGACCTTCAAAGGTCCCTTAATAGTGACCCGTATCTACAGTCTCAGCGATTCTACCCAACAGGGTTAGAGTCTGTCCCTTCTCAATGAATCACTCAAGGTCTCTATTTTTTCAAGGAAGCACTTTGCGAACGCTCTAAATGACTCAAAGATAGGTCCATTCTCAACCAAGTCTCGGTGACCAAAGATACCACGTTCTAAGTTACCGCGTCATTCTACTTTATTATTTAGACGCATGCTCTCTAACAAAACTTAAGCGCATCAACGTGCTCACTGCAGTGGAACAAAACATGATTCATGTCCTGTGTCTCAAATCCACAGGTACATGCCGAGCTATCCCGTAAAGCAAATCTGAACAAACTGTCACGAAAGGCGCCATGACCCGTTAGGAATTGGGAGGTAAAAGACTTTATATGCTGAGTATATCCCGAGCACAGGAGAGAGGGAGCATGTAATAAAAAATCACTCACTCGGCTACTCTCTCGTTAGGATATACTCGGTCCGCCGTCGAATAAAACGAAGCGCGTCGGCGTTGCGTGAAGTAAACTCGCAATTTTTTCCCGACCGCAAAATAATACTATACTCGGCCGGCCACACGACATTTTACTCGTTCGGCCATAATCCAGTTTCCCATCGAGAATACCCGAAGCGCTTCGAACCGTTTGGTTACACTCGACCTACCGCCGAGTATACCCGAAGCGAGAATGCTCATCACGTGGGGTGAACTAGAAAATTTGCCCATTAAAAATGATTACTTTTTAGACTTCAGTTTAGAGAGTCAACCTTTATATATAATATTTAATAAATGAGTCGTTTGAATATTTATTTCCTCAAAGCTTTCTGAATAGTTCGCGTGTGCCAATTAACATAAATTTTATTAAATAAACGAGTATGCCATACAACACTATGTCGAGGTGGTACGACGTCCTGGTAGAGTACAACGTATAATTGTTTATAGCACAAAAAAGAAGTCATTATGGAAGAACCGATTTTCTATTTTGTACTTAAGGGTAGTCCTTGTGCTGTCCTATATTATGTCAGTTAACACGTCATACTATTGGTACATACAAAAATCCTGCATTCAGAACGACAACTGACGGCGACACATTCACACGTTTACTTTATTCAGGAACGAGGCCGCATCCACCGCGTCAAGGACGATCAGCCGCATACTGTTTAGTCATCGTGCCATTGTCAACCGTTTCACGTAAGACTGTCAACGATAAACGCCTTTTAACATTGTCTTGTCTATATTTAAAATTTAATATGATGTTATTAAGGGGCTGCTTGGAATCTTATGCAAAATATCGACTTTGCCCGCGAATGTGGAACAAGTCCATTGTTGGCTCGAGAAAATGGCTTTTTGATATGATAATCCATCATAATCGTAACCATTGACCACAAAAAAAAACAGATAAGGATATTTAATGCTTCTTATAAATAAGCTATTAACTCTATCTTCAACAATGTATTTTATTTACATAAAGAGTACAAAATGAGTGAACGAGCGATATTTTCGAGATAATATCATATACTTAAGCAATGCAGTTGGTTTATAGAGATTTACCTCTAAAAAAATAATTTGTTAAAAAGATACTCATAATTACTTAAGAAATGTGATTTTGACAATTTTTATTAAAAAATCTAATGTAAAACTCTATTAATTGAAACAAAAATATAACATAATATTTAGATTTCTCGTTGCGATGCGCTCCTGTTTAATCGTGGAACTAAGAATTAAATTATTTTCACGTACAAAGTTAATTAAACCATAAAAGCATCACGCTTAGCCATCTTCACAGATATGGTGATATTTTTCCTACCAAAAAAGTGACTTTTTCGAAGATTGAGGGGACTAAGCGAAAAGGACGACTACCAACACGTCGGGTAGATGACATTGAAAAGGATCTCCAACTAATGGGAGTCAACCGGTGGAGGGCCATCGCGTCAGACAGGGTCAGGTGGAGGAGGATCAGCGAGCCAGCCTTAGCCTGCAGAGGGCTGTTGTGCTTTGATGATAATGAAAGTTAATTGGTTGATGCCTTGAATATTTGTCATAGCAAAGAATGAAAGCACACGTTGGCGTTGTTTGAAATTAGACGGGCGATCAATTAGTTAAAAAGCAAGACTTCTGAGTTTAACACTTCTATTTTTACAACCTTGGAAGGTGCAAAGACCGTACGACTTTTTGGGACTAACTAAAAGGTCTCTGAAAATAATGAAAACAAGGAAATTATAAGAATCAACACTAGGTTATGAACTTATCCACATGAGGGGAACCAAATTAAAGAGGGGTGGAACATTGCCCAATCGTTATTTTATCCTGTAAAAAACGTAAAATTACATTCAGCTCTGTCTAACAGCAGAACGATTCGAGGTCTTGATATTAAAATATAACAAAATATTGATTAGTCACATTCAGGTTCTCTAATCGGGTTTTGTACATACCAAACATAAAAATAAAGTACGAATATTATTAAGAGAAGATTTACATTTGAATCACCAGAATAGTCAGGATGAGATCTATTTAGTTAATGAAGTCTGCTAACCCAATTTCATCCAAAGGTAGGTATCTCTCCATCACGGACAAGATTTATTGCGCGCAACTAAATTGACTCAACGTCGCGTCGCTTCAGGTTAAATAAAGTTTCCTGTCACTTAGGTTTTCAATGAAATACAAAAGGAAAACAGTGGAAATATTCTCAAGACATAACACTACGATTTTATAAACGCAATTGATATTGGAAAAAAACTCTTAAATTTAAAAGTAAAAAGTACAAAACGTGATAAAGAATCCGCAAACCCGTTAACTGTGATAAACAGAGCAGCATTATAAGCAAAAGAATTTTTAAAATAATATAATTCTTAATTTTTCAAGCAATTAAGAACAAGCAATCGAACATTCGATTGACAGGAATTGTACTCTACTATGGTCACATCAAAAGGACTCCAAAGAAAAGGGAGACTTTTATCCACAATTAAATGAAACTACGTGATGTAGTATTATTTCTACTTTCTTTAATTTCTTTACTACGACCTAAGTTTCGTTGAATTACATCTTCAGGTGGGCTATTAGCAAAGATTAATGAGTTATATTCTTATGATCTTTGCTAATAGCCCACCTGCAGATGTAATACAACGAAACCTAGGTCGTGGTAAAGAACTTAAAGAAAGTAGAAATAATACTACATCACGTAGTTTCATTTAATTGTGAATAATGAATTTCTACAAAATTAACGCCAAATATATTCAATATTTGGATACTTTTATAAAAAGTTGATGGTACATATTTCGAAACATTATGATACCTGATTAGTATGAGAGCATATTTAGCAAGAGTCGTAGGAAAAGAGGTATTAAAGAAAATTTTAATAGAATTAAAATGTAATGTAAATCGTTTATTATGATATTGAAAAAATAATGAAGTTAAATTGAGGCATTTTATTTTTCTCGATTTGTTAAACCATTTCCACTTACTTTTCTTCTTTCACGTCGCTGGAATGTAAAAATATAACTCAATAACTCTAAGGTTAAAAGAAAATTGTATTCTGAATTTTCTTTTCTAATAAGTTAACAAATTAAAAGGTTTACAATAGGCGATTAAAATTTTTAAAATAATATAAAATAAATTTAGGCAATAAGGCGATTAAAATTTTTATTAACTGTAAAAATATCGTAAACTGAGACACGATTTTCTTTGACCAACAAATTTAGAAAACCCTGTATTTACAGTTTTCAGAAACTAAATTATTTATAGAAACTTTATATAAAAATATAGTATTAAAACGGATAACATTCAATAGATTTTGTCATATGCTTACACATATAAAACATCAAATATTCTATTCAAAACGGCGCAAATAGTTTTGTATTCTTCTGAAAAGTTCTAATTGTTTAACAGCATAGATGCCGCGATCGAGTGTGGATGATACAAGTCATCGTAGTGATAATCTAATAGTAGCAGTGATAATCGAATAACAAGGTTTGTAAAGTTTGGACTAAGGGCGACATAAGTTTTCTCTTTAGCAAAATCAGGGTACAATGATGGGGAAACGTAAGGTTATATAGGAAATATTCAGTGATGAGAAGAAAGTTCATCGAGTTTGGACTTGCTTGACGTAATCAATAAAGTAACAAGGTAAATAAGTAGGTAAGTTTATATAGATACATACAAAGGCATGAAGCAACTCTTTTTATGTATGTCATCTCATATCGCCAGTATTTATTAACCGATTTGGATATTTTTTTTATTTGCAAGGGTATAAACCCCAGTGTAATCCAATGAAAATCTGGTTAAAATTTGATTATAGGAATTGAGGATACAACATAGGATTTCTCCACAATGTACAATACAGGGAATGTATATAGGTTTAATGATAATAGGTTTAATGATAACCTATGGGGAATGAATATAGGTTTAATGATAACCTAATAATAAAGTTTCGGCGACATAGAATATCTCCACAATGTACAATACAGGTGATGTGATCGAGTTTTGATGATATAGGTTTAATGATAACCTAATAATAAAGTTTCGGCGACATAGAATATCTCCACAATGTACAATACAGGTGCTGTGATCGAGTTTTGATGATATAGGTTTAATGATAACCTAATAATAAAGTTTCGGCGACATAGAATTTCTCCACAATGTACAATACAGGTGCTGTGATCGAGTTTTGATGATATAGGTTTAATGATAACCTAATAATAAAGTTTCTGAAGTTTTGACACGAATAAATGTGACAAAACAGTCGTTTAGCAAAATAAAAATACAATCTGGGCTGGAAGGTGGTCACAAGAACACTCGAGGGATAAGGAGTAAGCTTATGGAGTTTGGACTCGTTTAACTTGTCTTGAAGTAAGCAAGATAGTTCAAAAATAAACAACTAAGTAAATACAGGTATAAACAAGGGCGTGAAGCTAGTAAGATTTTAGAACATAGGTAACTAAGTAAGTATAAGACATAAATAAAAACATCAAATAACTAAAACATTAGTAGATAAATAGGTAAATAAGTATATATCGGTATGTAAAGAGATATAAAGCAAATAAAAAATTAGTAGACAAATGAGTAAGTGCGAACAAATGTATACAAAGCCATGAAATAACTAAGATACTATTATGTACAGGTTATATACAGGTATGACGCACTGACTAATGTAAAGCCAAAAGAGGGAATGTGATTTACTTATCCGTATATATGTATGTGTGTGTGTAAGTGTATGCTGGGAGGTGTGTAAGTCGGTATATATGAATATATTTAGGACGCCACAAACGTATCCTTCCATTTCTTCCTAAGTTCATAGCATTCTGGGTAACAAACGCACTAAAAATGGAAAAATAAAAAATTTCAACAAAAAAATATTGAAAAATGAGTTCAAATAACCACGGAATAAGAAATGCAGTACATTTCTTATTACGTGGTTTAAAATAATATCAAAGGTCTAAAATAATATAAATAAGAGTACTTAGTTTGCGGTACAAAATCGTTTCCGAAAGTAAATAAATTTGCAAAATACTGCTACTCCTAGAAATGTTTGGAGTCGATGCCAAGTCAATAGTAGCACTCATCTGTTGCCCGGTTGTGCACATACGCGAGAGAAAGAGAAGCATCGATTTGAACCGATTCCAAAAATCTGTCCATAAATCATATTGTACCGCAAAACTTCAAATAAGTACTTTAATACTTTATATTTTCAGTGCGTTTTTTATTCTGGGTGGTTATTTGAAGTCGGTACAATTTTTTGGTAAAAATTTTCATTAGTTTCTATGCTGTTCAATTCAAAGTACGATACGCATTTTTTAAAAATCTAATTTTGAAAGTAAACACCAAAAATCTTCAATCAAGCGATCACCAAAAATCTTAAAAAATAGTTACAATGGCTATTCATTGACTGGCAGGCAAAACGCTTATCAACAGATCGCTAAAATTTTGCCACAAAAAATAAACGAAAACAAAAGAGAGAAATAAAAATAAAGTTTATACGATTTCATTGATGTGTTGACTGCTTGACGGGGAACAGTTGCTAAATAATAGTGTTGGAATGCTGAGGTCAGTGAAGAAAAAAAAACATCAAAGAACCGGTTAAACATGGGTCCACATCGCTGCACGTAAAGCTGAATTTGTGTGAATTGTAGTTGTCTTTAAATGTAAAGTTTTGCAAAATTTATGTTTAGTAATTTTAAAAAAATGTTTACTGTAAATTGTATTTTATTTTATTGTTATAGTTATTTCTCTATGCATCTTAAAATAATGTATAAGAACCATGAAAATCTACAAAAAAAATCAATCGGTATATATTACTAATAAACCCATTTTGGCCAGGCAAAAATTTTAAGAAAAAAGTTTCGTTAGGAAAGTGTTTATGCATTTCTTTACTAACTTTAGAGAATTGGATATTTTGCACACCCATATAAAAATTCTACTAACACACTCTAAATTTGTTATTACAAGTTTACGTACGATATTAGAAAATTATCTTTTATTTATTAACCTCATCTTCCATTAATGAATGCTGAATTGAGAGCTGGATGACGGCTGCATATCGCAGTTAAATGTTGCATAACAGACCAACTATGCAAGCTATTGCGTGGCATGTAACAACGCCATAACGGATATGTTGTCGATGACGAGATCGCAGCTGGTGCATTGTACGCATGCATAAAGCATTCAATGCAACACGGGCGATGCACGCAAGTGCATAAGGCAATCTGGTCGATTAACTTGTAAATGCTTCCTCTATTAATAATACAAGTAGCATTGTTCCCAGTAGAACGTGACAGAATGAGAATTTTAATTGAAAATTGCGATCCATTATTTACCGTTAAAGTTTTGAAATAAATTTTAAACATATGGATAAATTAGTCGGGTACATTTCAAGGAATAAGACTTATTAAATGGACTGCACGCAGAGGTCTGCTCATATGAATAATGCAGTAGACGACAAATATCAACAATGTCAGGCATGTACTTTAATTTATACAGCTCATCATAACAAAGGTGTTTAATCAATCCATGAAGTAAAGTGGACGTGTACAGAGTTAGTGAAACAAATGGGTCAAATGTTATTTCCGGGTAATGAAACAAATTGAATAATTTATTAGACTATTTTTATCATGGATTTAGAAGAAAGTTCTCATTTGACTGAAATAGGTTGGAGGAAATATCTTTATTCCTATTTCTCTGGCCGCCGATAGCGGAAATCGGTTCTTTAAAAAATTCATTGCTTTGGGTACCGCACCGTGTGGAGTCTCTTTCACAATATTCTTCCAGATTTGGCAATCTTTGGCCACCGTTTTAGCTTCTTCGCGAAACAAAAGTAGACTTGCAGACCTACGCTAATGTGAATAGTCTTCTTTGTTGGTGTGCATTGAACGTTGCAGGTGGTCTTTCTGCCCAGTGAAGATTAAGTAGTAAACGATCCGATTTCATTCGAAAAATGTGACCAAACCAACATAGTGACCATCTTATATTAGTTGCGAGATTATTGGCTGATTATTACAAACCAATCGAATATTTAATAAAATGAACACATCTCGTGAACTATTATATAAAATAAAATTCTGTGACTAAGGATCCACAGAGCATCATCCTTATTGTCTACTTTATAAACTCGAATTAGGTAAATACAGGCCTAATACTTAAATACAAAGAATATATAAAGGTCCGTAATGGCGTATAACGATAAAACTATCTACGACTTAGGTAATAGCGGAACTTTAGATTATACGCGATAATTATTCCTTATGGAGCATTTATAGAAAAAAAAGTTATTTTTTTTTATCGCGTGCAATCTAAAGAAATGTTTTCAATATATTTTACGGAAAACAAATAAAATATTTTTCTTAAAATTAACAATAGTTAGGGGGAAACACCACTATATTGATATTTTTTCTTTCATTTCTTTTTAGTGCCCACGTTATTTTAAAAATATGCATTTTTTATGCCAAGATTCCCAAAAATTAGTAATGTATGACTTTTTAACTGGGAGCAGGTAGGGCACCTCGTCTCCACCGACCTGCTAGGCAGGATTCCTTTAGGAAATTAAGTTTATTTTGGCCAATTCCTTTTTGTTTACTTATAATACAACCTATACTTTCCTAGAATCACCACGACCGCTTTAATAATGATCACAAAAATTTAAAGACTGCGGCAAAGACAACGGCGAAAGAAAAAAAAGGCCATGTTATGGACCCAGAATTAACGAAATTCAGTGAATATAAAAGGTTTAATAATTACGTATAAACAAAACACGTACTAGAAATTTCAGTCGTGTTTTGCTCGAGACAATTTTTCACGGACTGGTTCTTTCATATTTCATTCGAACATAGATGAATTATACTTTTTCTTAAACTTTTATAATCGTAACAGCAAACATCAGACCTAGCAGTTTTTTAGTGAAAATAATTCAAAAAAATACAAATCTTTCCATTAAGATTTTACTAAAAATTTTTTTAATAAAGACGACTACGCTTAATATAAATTACATTTTACTGATTAAAGCAATTTTGGTTTTTTTTTTCAAGTAAAAAAAACAAAAAATGTCAAGTGCCGGTGCCGGTAAACGTTCATTAATACTTGGAGATAGCTATACTTTATTGCAGGAAAACCCGTCTGTTTTTTTTGTCCTTGGAAAACACAAAAAAATATTCAAACGTTGCCAATATAGTATATTATCAATATATTTCAAAAACGAAATTTTTTTTCAATCTCTGTCAGTTTTGCAGCATGTAGTATATGGAGGAATGCGTTGCTCTTATTTAGTTTTAGTTATTTTGTGCAGATTAATTATTTTAATTATTATTCTACCGACTTAACTCCTTTTCACCACCGAGCCTAGTCTAGTTTAATTATTATTCTACCGATTTAACTCCTTTTCACCCCCGAGCCTAGTCTAGTTTAATTATTATTCTACCGACTTAACTCCTTTTCACCCCCGAGCCTAGTCTAGTTTAATTATTATTCTACCGACTTAACTCCTTTTCACCCCGAGACTATTCATTAACCAAATCATAGATTTATATTAACACTTTAATGCACACCACATAAATTATTGAAATGTGCACGTGTTGGATTAATTGGTACGAAAGCAATCTCTTAAAATCGATCACAATGAGATTGAGATTATTGGTTTTGTAATAGATCATATACAATAAAAATAGAGAAATAAATAACAAAAATATTAAACTTTTCCCGCAGGTTTCCCTGCAGTTTTTCGGCTTTTGAAATACATAAGCGATAGATTTAGTATACACGTTGCATCGTCTATATAAAACTGAGCTTCATTTTACAGGAATTATGCTATTTCCTAACATTCAAAAGTAACTTTTCTATAAATTAAAATCTTGAACTCTGTACCAAATTTCATGAAAATCTGTCCAGCTTTTTAGACACGGGCGAAAAACAATATCGAACAAACATTCAAACATACTTTTCGTGGTTTTGGTACTCCACGCTAATTTCTCAATTTTCTGTCGCTGTATCGAGATGAATTTCGGTTGCTTTATAAAAAAAAAATTTTTTTATCCTAGATTCTAAACAATACAACAGTGAGAATTTGACTTAATTAATATTTGGTAATTAAACATTAATTAAGTCACATTTACGACAAAAATAATAATTTTGTAGCTTTATGTGTATATAACCGACGAACGCTTTCCGATGAAGGCTTGCCGCCTTCTTCGCCCACTTCACGCAAAAGTGCGGATAAATACATATCAATAAAATTTAAAATTATTTCATTTCACAAACATTTGTGAACCCATATTCTGATATATAAAAAAAACCACGACACTTCAATTAGCTCAATTCCGCCCTATTTGCCATTCTGACCATCAATATTTGTTATACGTGACTTGAACTTGCAGATATATAGCCCTGCCTTTATAACTTTATGTCACAACTTACACTAATAATATCCCTAACGACATGTGGATAAGGAGTCAGATCTTAACAATGGATCTTAAAAACAATGCGGATACTCCGGGATTGTAGAAGCAAATACGATGTTTGTAACGTACCAGATACAAACAGATGAAAATTTCAAAAAAGTTCAATACCTCAGTTTTTTTCTTACATTACAAACAAGGAAACAAAGAAACCCCGTTAATTTTTTGCGTGAAAGTACAAAAAAAAACAAACAAACAGCGAGACAAATATACTGAAACCGCTCTTCTTTTTTATTTTATTCCTAATACTCCAGTCACATTATGAACCAAACTATGACAAGTCATACGTATGCATGTGAATTATACATTCCCTCGTGATTCCAAAATTACAAATCCTGCTTTCAAAACTGATGTAATGTTTGATTTGTCTTAAAAGCTCAAATAACATAAAGTTTAAACATCCACTATGGGGGCCATAAGACACATTATGTAATTAAATTGTTTTTTCCTTAAAAACCGTCACGATGGGTATCAAAGAAAAGGATTAGAAAAGGAGGCCGGGAAAGCCGTTTCAAAAATAAATGTCTTGTATATAAATGTCAGATAATGGTAACAAAAATTGGAATCGAATAATTTATCTAAATCCACATTAAGGCGAGTCAATGATATATTTTAAAACTAAAAGTCAAATCCTAAAACACCATTATACCACATTTAGGAAGAAATGAACGAATTACGATAAATAACCAAAATTTTGTCTCAAATTTGCTGTCATAACTTCTTATCACCGTAGTCGTGTTTCTTGAAGTGAAAACTTCTTTAGGCGCATTAGCGATTTTTGGTAAGGAAAAATCTTATGGGTTCACGTCAGCAACATGCTAATGTTAACAGTATGTCTGTAGCCATAAGCATGACATGTTGTGCAACATTAATTGTGCAACATGCTGTGTATGTACAAACAAGTAAAGTCAAATTTATTAGGTGCAAAGTTCAATATGTGTATTGTTTAAATTGTGTTTTATTTTAATTAATATTTTAATTGTATTTCATATTTAATATATATATGTATTTTAATATATATATACAAGGTACATGGCTTCTTTTTAAATATGTTTCATGTACAAACTATTTGAACTTTACTGTTTTATTAGATGTAGATGTAATTAAATTGTGAATCATAGCTCGCTTAGTGGGCGGACTGCAGCAACCTACGATCTCTTTGTCCTTCAATCATCAGTCCAGGATAATAGGTCTGTTTGATAATTACGACTAACGTGAAAGGCGCAAAGCTAACCACCGCGTCACCTTCTGTTCTACCATTGAACGTGCGATGGTCACAAGTGGCATCGACGAGCCCGGTGAATGCAAATTGGGTGACCTCAGGTGCAAACTTCCGGGAAATATCGCAAAACCGCAGAACGTTTGGAGCAAATCGCTTTATTCCTATATTAAACGCATGTAAGGTCGATGCAGTTGACCTCGCCTTTAAGTAATCCGCCACCACAGCACTGTGCGGACGTTAATTATTTGTTATTAAAATTTCACACTTGTTGATGTTTATGGTTGGTTTGTGTATGATGATGTTAATGACAAATTACTGTTTTGTGAATTAGGTAATTCAAATATTATCAATTCTCTACTAAATTGTATTTATGTAGCATACTTATATTAAAAGTGTTCTAGAGTCATATCAGCCATAGGACTCCCCCAATTTGGAACACGTTTCTAAGGGTCCTATTCAAGGATTTTCCTATCAACCATTACACAAAATTTTAAACTTTTTAATTGGCGGAAGAGTCATTGAGAAGTTATTCAGTGGAATTGTTCTACTTAGGTTACGCGTGAATATTACATATTGCGCTGTTATGCGAAATGTTCGTTTATTAGTCCCACAGAGAAGTCTTTGATGAGACCAACAAATATAACAACTGCAGGGATGGAGAAGACTATTGAAGAGAAGGAATAGAGACTTAAACCTGACAACATTTTTCGAACTATTTGACTAAACTTACCACATCAAAACACCTTCCGCCATCTTCTATTATATATATCTCTTCGTTGAATATTTGCATATTTATTCTAAACCAGCGACTCGCCCCGACTCCGTGCGGTTGCAATTAAATTATTTGAATAAGGTAGTTGTCGACAAAATTCCCTGAATTTTTGATATGATATTCAAACCATAAATACCTAAATAATTTTAAAATTGAAAATTTACTTACAGTTGAGTTTTGGTAAAAATCACTACTACTACTACTATCAAAAATTATACAATTAACATTAAAGGAAAAGCAGGTATTTCACCACACTTTATTTTATTTAAAAAACCCGTCGAGCGATTTGTCTAAAAAAACTAAGTCTATGTAAAATTATGTTATATCAACATTTTGGAAAAAAAATCACTATTTAGTTTTTATAAGAAACGCTCTCAAAAATTGTACGATTAACAATAGAGGGAAAATAGGCATTTCACCACACTTCCTTTTATTTAAAAAAAAATGCAAAATTTATTTTCTACAAACTGTTAAAATGAGGTTATATTAAAATTTAGGAAAACAAAAAAAAATAATTTTCAATAAAAAATTTATAATAATTTTTGGATCTTATTGTCACACGACAACTAACTTAAGGTTCCTTATATGTTTTTTCTTTCATTCAACGTAGTCATGGGCTTTATATTAATTAACAAATATATAATAATGTACCGCAATGTTATATGCTTGTGATATTCCCGCGACAAAGGTGCCCGTTTTCCCCTCTCTCCTTCGTTCTCCGTCACTATGCGCGAATACATCGCGCCGGACGTCGTCTAAATCGTATTTGTTTACTTTGTAAACTTTTCAATTTTCTTTCTTAAACCACTAATCCCAATTACATATAATATAAATAATCATCAATCGATAAATTTTCATCTATCAAAAATGCTTAAAATGGCAACGATAATTATTTTAATGAGGATTAATAAAATAAATTGACCTAAAGATTGTCACTTTTGTCATTTTTTTATCTTCAGTACAGTTACCATGGCTTATCCATAAAATATATATACATATTGATTCTTGAAGATATGTACATATTTATATCTTGAAGCTGAAACAGACTTGTCTTCGGATCTTTTTAAAATCTACAATTCCTCCATACATACCACAATATATATATATATATATATATATATGTGTGTGTGTGTGTGTGTGTGTGTGTGTGTGTGTGTGTGTATATATATATATATATATATATATAACAGTTTTGCCAGGGTTCGTCACGAGACCAGATCAGTGACTTTTCCTCCGACGAGGTTGACATTATATCTGGCCTATGAAACGATATCTGGCCTATGAATTATATCTGGCTTATGAATTATATCCAGCCTATAAATTATATCTGGCCTACAAATCTCTAAATTGTTAGCTATTACACTGCGAAAGATGCATGTTAATTTAATATGTAGGTTTTAGGTGAATCCATAAAAATAAACAAAAAGTGAAAACTTTCCTGTCTATTATATTAGTTTCACAAAAAAAACTATGTAAACAGATTTCAAGCCAAAAACGTTTTTTTTTCATCATCGCAATTGAGTTCTCTCCTCCATAACATGCCTTCAGGATTTTTCTTCTTTTAGTTTTTCTTCAGTGCTTCATAAATCTTCATAACTCTTCGCGCATGCCGACGGTATATGTTAAAAAATGCATGTGAAAAATCGGGACTGAATTCCGCAAATTAATTAAATCAATACAAACCGTATGATACTCGTCATAATTGTATAACGCTTACAATTTTTTAAAACTAATTTATACAAAAACTCCGTTTAATGCATAAACTTTCATAAATGCTTAAAAGAAATTGCAATGCAAGTTACTCGAGATGGATATGATATATCGCACTTCTGTTTACCATCTTTGAAACAAACACATTCCACGAATGTTGAAAAATTAATGTCGTGAAAAATGTAGATAACCATAAACGATTTCATTCTCTCGAACTGGTCAGAAATAATTGTCGATGATACCGATTGTCTATGGTGCGGTCATCGATAATTGGACAGGTCGTGTCCTTGTGACGGCAAGCATTACTTTTTACAATTTTTCGCGGTAAATTTTTCAATACAAAATTAATACTTAAACCTCGGTTTATTTATTTCATATAAAAATATATAAGTTTTATACCAAGCAGACTTGTATCCTAATATTCCCACATCCAGACACTAAGCTACGTTGAATATTGCTACATATAAATATCTATTGAACCATGGTAATAATAATAGTATACAAAATAACAGTGATAACTTAACAATAAGAATAGAAAATAAACAAGTCATGAAGTTATAACAATGTGTGTAAGATTTATACCAGGTAGACTTGTATCCCAACATTCCCACATCTAGACACTAAGCTACGTTAAATATTGCTACATATAAAAATCGATTAAACCATGGTCATAATAATAGTACACAAAATAACAGTGATAACTTAACAATAAGAATAGAAGATAATTACAAAGTGAATAACAATAATTGAATATCATGAAATTGGAACAATTGCTGAATAACATAAATAATGATTTCCATAAGAATTATAAAGAAGATACTAGAATACAAAATTAAAAAGTAACATGTACAAAACACCTTTTATAAGAATCTAATTAAAAAAAAGTTAAAAGATAGATATGCCTTAAAAATGTATGTAAATATAAAATATTTCTGTAATTGTAATAGTTCTGTAATCTATATCTATGCTAGTTGAAGATTTATAATTTTTTTTTATATTATTCACATCCATGACTGGTATAAGTAATAACATCAAAAACGGTTACAATAAATATACCGTACCTAGGACTGTTCATTACAAAGTTATAACGATTAAAACATCACGATTCGCGCGAAAACGCCCCGTGCAAAACACAACTGGCTTATGACGTCACTGGCCAGTTATTTAGTATTCATTGTAAGGGAGTTTATTAAATATCTTTAGTATCTCGTTAAATATTGCGTTTAAGTCATACATTGTATATTATAATTTTCTCATTTTTTTGTGTGGAAACTAAATTCATAATAACTTTTTCAATTTAATGAACAAAAAAATTTACACATTTTCTTATTTAGAAGTTTCGATTAATTGTTTGTTATATGCATTATTTTTTTCATTACAAGGTTTTTTAAACCTACTCCACAGTTTTAAAACATTTTTACAAGAAATATCGACAATCAAATAACCCATTAAAATTAATATTAGATGAAGGAACTTCAACATTTCTTTTAGAGTTTTCACAAAACGTCATCTTAATTGTCTTTACAATATGTATATTCACATGTGAAATACACAGCTGAGATCAACCTTTGATGAATTAACTTCAAAATTTCTTTTTGTGTTTCCATAAAACGTTATCTTAATTGTCTGTACGAGACGTATTCACATGTCACATAGACAACTAAGATGACACCATTCTCGACCGATAAAATGTATTAACGCAAAATAGTGAGCAAAATGTTTATCACAATATTTTGTAAACATTAATTAGCATAATATAATTGAACGAATGATAATTTATATTCGCATTATAAAGAAAGATTAGACGTATGAACTCAAGTACGATTTTGGCCGTGACCTTTCCCCATTCGCAGCCGCCCGGACGCTGCAAAATGCTTGCGGTCAACATAAAGCGATAAAAAATTGAAAACCACGACTTGTTATTCGGCAAAAATGTAAAGTTCGTGTCGTTAAGGTTAAAATAAAGAACGCCCATATGGCTTTTCGGGTATTAAAGGCAGATTGTACTCTTTTATATCAAACGATTTATAGTCAATTAAAATGTTTAAAAAAAGCGAGTCCATGCGCCCACACAGACAGTGTTGCGATATTTTAGCGTACGGTTATAAATTACGTTCGTCAAAGTAGAACGGCAAATAGTGCTGGGCCCAGGTATTACAAGAATAAAAATGGAACTCTTAAATAGAGAAAATGAAAAAAAATACACTCCTTAATAGTTTTATTTAAATGGGCAATCAGACAAATGAGGACTTTTATATTTCTTTATGAAAAGTTAGGTTATTTTCCTCACAAGTTTTAAAATGACATTTCTACGGATCTATTTGAACCAGTAAGATGAAATAAAGTACAGATTGTGCCTTGTTATACCCTCTATATACAGATGAAACATACTAATCCATAAAATTCGTAAATCGGACAAGGTTGTCGAAAAATGTTGACAACAACAGAACGAATGTCAGTCAATGTCAGTGGCATTGTCGGTTAACTGTTTATTTTTAATTACGTTTTATAATAAATGGAAATTTCACTGTTTTTTATAATGAAGTTATATACATTAAAAACGATATATTTAATAAGAATATGAGCCACTTGCATTATTTTAATATAAAAAACTGGTTTGAAATATCTCTCCGATCTAAACTGCATTTTTGCAATGAACTACTTGTTATAATTTGTTCGACTTAGTTATTATTCTTTGTAACACTAAACACTGAACTTGTAACACAAACACGAATTTATAGAAAAAACAAACCCAAATAACCGAAAATTAAAATAAGTAAAAAGGACTGCACGAAGAGAGGTTATAAATTTGCAGTTTAATAGCAAACTGACAGCCGTTTCTTCATAGTAAGATGATTATATATTTCGAATCGATTTTTTGAATTTGTTGCCTTTTAAAAAAAAAGAGGTATTTAATTTCTGTAACACAAACCCATTTTAACCTGTCTCCTTTTTTACTACAAATTAAAATATTACTCTGCATTATAGCGTCTCCGTTCCATTGAACAAATGATATCGGTCTTTGGGATCGGGGGTATATCAGCGGAAATATTCTAGATGATAAATCAAGAAATAAACTGATCTCTCTCTACTTTGCACCGTTTAAGCAGTGTTCCTCAACTTCTGTTACATTTTTGATCACCGCTTTGCCCGTAGCTTGGCGGTATATAGCGTACAAACGTCTTCAAAAAATGGGCTTTTTAAAACAAAAAGAATTCATGGAATCGGACGGACGGCTGGTTCCAGAGATTATGATAAAAAAAATTAATCGCGTGCATTTTTAGCGATCAAAACCTTGACTATACATTCAGAATACTATACATTAAAAAAAACTATTAAATTTCATAGAACGATTAAGAAACAATAACTAAATGATATAATGAAAGAAAATGTTTTTTCACTTTTCCTAACTAACTCACTTTAATAAAACGCAGAAATGTTAGAAAAAGTTAAAAAAATAATAACAAAATACAATGATAAATATTAAAAAACGCAACGTATGCGTGGTACCTCAGCTGTTCATATGTAGCGTCTGAGGCGTACAGCTACATCGCGCGCATGTGCGACAGTATCTTATTCAGTCGCTTTGTATCGTTGTGTATACGTCGATCTCTTTTGCTCCGCTTCCATGGCGTCGGAATATATAGCTCTCTTTCTCTCTACGTTATATCTCTTTTCTCTCTCGTGTAACGAAATGTACCTAAGTGTGACGCGACCTTAAAATTTTACTCTCAATTCTCGTTCACTTATCGATTACCGAATCGCTCCCTAACAAGATTTACATCAAAAAAACAAAAAGGGAACGGCAATTCGCGAAGTAAAAAAAAATTCGTTAAAATTTTTCAATCATCGGGGCAAGTGAAGTAAAAAATAAATCGTATTGGGATGTCGATTAAAAAAGGCCCCAAAACAGCGGTTCAACTGGTTTTTGCCCGCGACGAGTTTCGGTCCGGGCCTGGCGCCGCGCCGGTATCGATCTTGGAGAGCCGTTTTTCGCCCACGTCCTACGCTAATAAGGAAATGCGACGAGAAACAAAAACCTCGCTGGCCGGACACATAACTTAATCTTGTTACTAGATTGGCATCCACTGAATGAGTCATTAAAAGTAACACATGTATTCGATCACATCTATTTATATATTATGTTTTGTACATTATCTATGGGTTTGTCTTACACCAGGCCAAAGATAGAGTTTATGTATTTGATTTGTGGATTCCTGTATGATCACTATCTGTTGGTGATTGCTCCCTAGACATGTATGTTGTAAATCAATTTTGAAATTCAATATGAGATATTAAAGCTAGACAGGCGAAAATAGATCTGGCGTTTCAAAATATAATTTTAAAGAAAGCTAGTATTTTCTGAACATAATAAAGCAAACAATTCAGCGATTGACACAATAAGGAAACTGCAAAAAATAAAATACAATGTATAACCATAATATAAACAAAAAATAGATGTCTTCATAAACGCGGACATTATTATATTTTTAATATATCAAGAATTGTTAAAAAGAAACAAAAATCTAACTGCATACAAAATAACTTTTTAGGAACGATTACAATAAATAATAAATACCGTTTTTTTAATATGTAGCCATTGTCTAAATTAATTAAAAAAAGAACTGTGAACTGACATTGACATTCGTTCTTTGCTTGTCAAAACGAATATCTTTTTCGTTCTTTTCGAGTTTTACGTTATTTTTTTTCGATAATGATCTCCGGCTTGCCGGTTTCATAGTAGTAGTAGGTTACATCTATGTACAGAGGATACAAATGGACACAATCTGTACTTAGTTTCATTTTGCCGGTTCAAACAGTTCAGTTGAAATGGCATTTATAAACTATAGTGAAAAATAACTACTTTTCGTAAAAAATACAAGATTTCTCATTTATCTGATTGACCTTTCAAAAAAAAATTCAAGGAGCTTATTTTTTTCTTTATCTCTATTTACACTTGTAACCCACTTGTATAACTAAGTAACTTGATCTTACTATGTCGAATTCAAAAAAAGAATAGAACAAGAGAGCGAACCATTTACATAATGTTCCCTTAACAAAATCTAGATAATAAACGATTTGATCGATTTGAATAGATAAAACATCAATCGATCGTTTCAGTCCCGCGAGTTATAGCCAATATTTAGACAAAATACACTGACTGACACAGGTCCCCATTACAGCCATTTAAAAGTGAAACAAACGCAATAAAATTTCAAATCGGTGTGTGTATGTAAAGAGCTCGGAAAGACGCTTCCAAAAATAAACTAAAACGAAAATCTGTACACAGATGTAAACGAAAATTTGTATAGATCCAAAATGTCAAAAAGAACGCAAACAATTTCGAAAGGTTGAAACAATGATTATGCTTCAGTTCGGTGTTGCCAGAAAGTAACTAATTGTTCTTTTCTTATTTTATCATTGCGTCTTTAGCTTAACGTCAACATAAAACCACACCATACTTTCTAAAAAACAAAACTAACAAAAAATATTTATTGAATGAAAACAATAAATAAGTTATCATGTAAAATTATTAACTGAATGGCTGCGACAAACAGTATCTACTATTCTATCCAACCGCTACTGAGATACATTTTGATCGTGATCAGTAAAAATCCGACTATTGCACAAACCTATAATTTTGCTTGTCTACGAAACTTGGATATTATTTTAGAAAGACTAAAATTTACTACATACTAAATGCTGTGTTTAAATTTAAAATAAAATTTAGTATAACAATTACAAGATTTATTGAGGCACATTTAGCGAATGAATCATAAAAGAGCTGCAAAATCTTAAAAAAAGCCTTTAAGACCTGATGAATCTAGATTCTGTGGAAAACAAAACGAGGATGACTTGATAATTTGAAAGATAACCAAAGGAAAATGGAAATGAGGAATAATTAAAAACAAAGTTTAGTACCGTGAAGGATGAAGGGACAAAGTCCTGGAGTAGTAAATCCTGAAAGGACTGTAACACAAACAAAATGATAATTGTAAGCAATATGGCCAAATTTTACAATTTAAACATTACACCAAAGTAAGGAATTATTAGTTTTCATATCCTCTTCGCACCTTTGTTCCTTTCCTTTCTTTGTTTTTTGTCCGTGTGTTCCTGTATTTTGTACAGTAGTCGGGTTTTTTTCCGAAGAAGACTTTTGTTCCTTAATAATTTTTATCGGATATGTATATCCTTAAAAGTATAACTTTTCAATAACCCTAAAAAGGCAATATAAGCTTTCATAAAGCGCTTTTTGCAATACGGAAATTGCTACTGCTATGGTCAAAAGTTTAGATTTTTTTTCCATAGAATATCAAGTGACCCGTGCTACGTAATTCCACTTTGTACTCTAGGATAATTTGGCCAACAAGCCAGCCTAGGTGACGAAGGTTGTAAGAAATGCGGAGAAGTGGATTAAGATGAAACAAACTCCAGTCGTTTCGCAGAGTCTTCACAGCACGCTAGATATAATCGTTTAAACTGAGATCAGTTGCAAATCTCGTTCCAAAGAGACACGGAGAAGAACTGGATTATATATTCGATATATTCTATCCGCTCTGTCGGATCAGTAGCTATTACGGAAACTGTCGCTTGCAGAGAGCGGTCAAAACAAAGCACGTTATATTGACTACAGATTACATCTAAATGATATTTAGCCACAAATATACCTTTTTTACTTTACATTTCTCGGTTTTCCTGTCTCTCAGCGTCTAGACATCACATTGAGATAAGCGTGTTTCGATTGCTGATAAAGACGACAATTCATTGGTAAAGTATTTTAAGTAGTTTTGCCTTTCGCCAATACAACGCGATTTTGGTTATTAGTTAATGGCGGTTTCTTTTACTGTTTAACATTTTCAAATCACGTTGAGATATTACTTGTGATAGTTTCGTTCTCTTAGTGAACATAATCAAAATCTGTTAAGTTGTTTTTTTTTCACGACGTCGTTACGGGCAAAAATTACAATTACTTTTTACCACTTCAAGCCATCCTCGTTTTGTTTTCCACGGAGGCTAGATTCACCAGGAAACCTTATGAAACCTAGACAGCTAGTATATAGACAAATATAGTATATAGACAGAACAAAAACTGTACTGTAAATTTCAACGTACAACCTCGCCGCTACAGCATCTTAATCTAACATTGTAAGCAAATCTTATTATTCACTTTTTACCCTGTTCTAATTATCGTATCAAGTTAACACTTTACAAACTGGTACAATTCCGATGATACCATCGAGTATACAGTATATTTTTTAACTGGGACAGTATGGGGAAATCCGAAACCATAGCAGATACAAGAAAACTGTTTTAGGTACCATTGGTCCTTTTTTTATAGAAACAATTTTGGCAGAGTTATATTTTAGGTCAAGTGTGTTTTCTTAGTTGTTTTTTTTATATGAATCGACCCAGTTTCATTATAGTATCATTTCATTGTATGGGTGAATAAAACCTAGACAGCAGAAGTTGGTCAAATTCCATAAAATACCTGTCAATTTTAGTGTCGTAATATATAAATTTAGTCGAGGTACATAACACATCAATATTGTATTGTGTAGGGTTAGTACTTTATTTGAATTTTGCGTTAAATTTCAAGTAACCAGGAGGGTCTGATGATGGAGAAGGTATTGGAACTTCTCAATGGTTAACAGTAAACCCATCGAGTTTGGGCTTGTTAGATTTGTCTCAATAGGTCTTTTGGTGACACAAAGGTATGTTTTTAGTTTTTTTTTAACTTCAAATTTTATTTATTAATATAAATTTTATCAAATTAGGAACAGATGACGTTAATAACCTCCGAAAATTTTATTTTTAATTTATTTCTGTTTTAGGGCAAAATACCCAAAGGGTCTGAATGGGACAATATTGATATGACGTTGTCTTTCTGTATGTCAGAGGCTTCTAATTTGTAACGAACAGGGATTTGAAATTTGCCCACAGCATGTAATTCCTAGGCTCAAAACTAGACTACCTATCAAATGATTTATAATGATATTACGAAACCTCTCGTACATGTAACATATTTTCTCTGCATGAGCATGTGGGGTATAGTCGAAAACACCTTATTGAGTAAAAGCACGAATCTTTTTTTACTGAAAAGAAAAAACGATTTATTTGAGTATATATATTTTAATTTTTAGACCCATGTTGTTACCAGGTTTATCTCAAGAATACCATTACATGGGACCTGCAATTCGGTTCTAATATGTCTCGTATCCTACATTTAACAAAGAAATAAAAAAGAGCTAAATGTGTAAAACAGTTACGAGTAATTAAACTACAATATTTTTAAGAAATAAATGGTATTTTTAAACATATGACGGGCAACCATATGCAACATATGCATACGGTAAAAATAATATCAATATGTTTAATAGAAATTTGTAACAAAGTGTGAACGGAACCCTCCTAGTGCGAGTTCCACTCGAACTTAACAGGTTTATTGTAATACATACTGTAAACACTATCTGATAGATGACTTGTTAGCTTCTTACGACTCGACTAATTTCTTCCATAAGAGAACATAGCTTCCAAAATTATAAAAATTTGGTTCACATTTATGATATTGTACAGAATAATTAAAAAATAATGATTTGAAATATGGATGATATATTTCTATTGCTCCGCGATAATTAAGTTTTGGATATAACATATAAGCACAGTGGGGCATAATTTGTAGCACTGTACTTTAGAAAGGGGTCATTTCCTGGTCTAGTTCCGGGTAAGACTACGTCTTACGTCAGTGATGTATATAACAAACAATACTTCTACCATTTTATTACCTGTGTAACGATTACGAGATTAAAAATAAACTATTTTTCGCTATATTCTCGTTTTGTACAACCTTGCATCAACCTTGTTTACATATATTCCGATATATCAGCCGTTCCAGTTCCGCTACTGCGAACGAGTTGATTTTTTCGCTACTTAAGATTATTTTCTTGAGTTCCTTAGCTATACTACGAATTATGATTACGTCGTCGATCTCGGTTTGTCGCACGTTTAAGTTTCGCTACTGCGAACGAGTTGATTTTTTCGCTGTTGAAGATTAATTTTTTGAGTTCCTTAGCTATGCTACGAATTGTTATGATTACGTCGTCGATCTCGGTCTGTCGCAGGTTCAAGTTCCGCTACTGCGCACGAGTCGATTTTTTCACTGCTGAAGATTAATTTTTTGAGTTCCTTAAATATGCTACGAATTGTTATGATGACGTTGTCGATCTCGGTCTGTCGCACGTTTAAGTTTCGCTACTGCGCACGAGTTGATTTTTTCGCTGTTGAAGATTATTTTTTTGAGTTCCTTAGCTATGCTACCTACGAATTGTTATGATTACGTTGTCGATCTCGGCCTGTCGCAGATTTAAGTTCCGCTACTGTTAACGAGTTGGTTTTTTCGCTGTTGAAGATTATTTTTTGAGTTCCTTAGATATGCTACGAGTTGTTATGATTACGTCGTCGATCTCGGTCTGTCGCAGGTTCAAGTTCCGCTACTGCGAACAATTAGACTTTTTCGCTATTTAAAGCATAATTTTTTGAGTTTAATAGCCAAACTATGGATCCTAATGATTTAGTAATTCTGGCAGATTCCACACAATTTTAAATCTATTCAGATTTATAGATTGAAGCTTCAGATGGAAATCACAATTAATATGCTTCAAATTAAATAACAAAAAAAGGTTCCAATGAGTTTCAAACTTAAATATAATATGACGGGACCGACTTATATTATTAATAAATATTAAACTTCAAAGTTGTCTGTATATGAGTACTGTCGCCATACGTCCCGATTTTTAGGAGTGTTAAGGGTGTCAAGACCGTAATGTTTCCACAGGTCGCCAAATGTCTCTTTTTTGACAATACTGAGATACAAATATAGCGTATATTAAACAAAAAAAAACGAATGTGCTTTACACCACACGACTGAAGTAAAACTTCAAATACACAAAATATGAACTTTAAAATTAATTTACAATTTTATTCACTTTAAACGTAGAATATTTAATGTATTGAACAAAATAATAATTTATAAAATTAAAACGAAATAAAAGCATAAAATATATATATATATATATATATATATATATATGTATGTATGTATATGTATATATATATGTATATGTGTATATATATATATATATATATATATATATATATATATATTTCATGCACTGGCTATGAGAGGAAGAGAGAAAGAAAATGTGCGCGCGCACTGCTCTCTCTTGCTCCTACACCTTCCGCACACTCTTCCACACACTTCCGTTCGCCTCGCCCGATCACACTTTTCGTAACACTCTCGTCACGCATTCACCAGCTTACTCCCCAAGTCAAGCGTGCGTAAAGAAGTTTTACTTTAAAAATTTACGGCAAATCGAGTGCATAAATCCCAGGGACGAGTTCAAGAAGAACGCAACGGAGACGTCGACCCAGTGTTTAAAAACATAAAACAGTAAAAATTAGTAGCGAAAAGTCTGAAGATACCGTAATATTACCCACATATGTTGTATAACGTCACAATACGCTCTGAGTGATAATCAAAAACATAATAAAAAGTAAATAAACACAATTTTGAACAGATGTACTAATATAAAATTCACGAGTATTTCATCCCTACTTGTGAAAATGAAAAACATAAACCCCTTAAAACTTATGTTTCAATCGCCAATCAGACAAATGAGAAATCTTGAGTTTTACTATGAAAAGGCAGGTTTGTTTTTGAATAAGTATAGTTTGTTAATGCTATGTTGACGATATTCTTGGAAGACATCCCTTACAAAAGGAATGCTTGTGTGCTTGTATTATGTGCAGGTACGTGTGCGCGTGCGTCCTTGTGGAGAGTGCAGTTTCTATAATATTTGAACAAATTTTAAAAGAAATCTTGAAATAGCGCTAAATAAAAAGAACTAATAAATAAAAAGATTTTGTTCTTCAAAAAAATATGTTCACCACTCTTTATTTTCGAAACTAGCCAACCTAAATTATAAAAAAATATGAGTTTTGAGAACCCCACGCAAATATTGTAGAAAAGCTATAGCGATGATTCTAGATGTGGTAATATTTTAAATATGCGCCATGTTTTACGTCTAAGAAAGATAGTGTAGACAATATATTTAATGTTTTCTATAACTATTAATCGCAACGTAGAGACTTGACATTTGGCATTGTAATACATCTTGTTAGCCCACATATTTTGAACTAGCTTACTTTATTAAAATATTCATACACGAATTAAAGAATGGGTAAATACAGAACTCAATTTTTTATTTAATTTTTATATATCACGTAGAGTAACAACTAAAAGGGCTTGCCAGGACGAACGTGAAAATAATTTTTTATTCATATTTAATGTGAAACAAATGGGAGTTAAAATATTCAAATGGCAAGACGTTGATAGTCGGCCAGCTTCGTTGTTTTGTCGAATATTTCTGAGTTAATTCGGCCATCTTGGCGTCTTGTCTGTCATTCGGTCAGCTTCGTGTATTATCGACTCTTTCCGACTAAATTCAGCCAGCTCTCGTTTATATCGGTGTTTTACATTAAACTGTCTTAAAACGTTAAAATTACAAAACTATAGTTTTGGGCTCGTCCAGTTTTCGAACCCGGGACCTCTCGTACCCTAAGCGAAAATCAAACCCCTAACCCAATGAGACGTGGTCGTGGTTCTTAAAACTTTTAATATACACAGCAAAGTTTATTTTCTTTAATTTCAATTATTTTTAAGTATAAAATGTTTTTAACACGATACGAGGAAACCCCCGCCATAAATGTTAAGAGGCGCGCGTAACATTTCCTATTATTAAAAAAATTAAGAGTGGCAAATTAAATATTATCAAACAAAATATATCTTGATAATTATCAACGATAATTGTTGGTGACAATTGCACATGATGGGCAAGACTGAATCGAAACGAGCTTGAAAACATGTGTCATTTCATTCGCTTTATAAGAAATCCGAGGAGACGTTGTCACGCACAAATCTCGGCCGTGTCAATAAGAAACAGCAACAGCAAGATTTTTTTTCCTATTCTCACTTTTTCACGTTTTCTTGTCGCATTTAATAAGTTATTTCGTAGAACGAATGTACTGAATCTAATTATTTCATCGAATATTAAAAATTAAAGAGAAACGATTAAGAGACAGAGAAACGGTATTACATTTTCGAACGTTACTGACAACGTCGGCTTGCTAAACTTTAAAATATTTATGATTCCGCCGTCCATCAAGGCGATTGCGACCTTAGACCGTTGTTAAATCTAATCTACAGCCGCTGAGCAACTCTGACGTTTGTAGCCGCATTCGGGTCACGGCATTTGAGAAATTGATATATTTTTGGGAGCGGTGCCGTTTTAGAGCAGCGCGCGGGCAGCGTGGCGTCGCTATCGGCCGCCGCGATCGAGGAGAAAGCGAGCCGCGGCCGGCGGACACGACGAACGGTGGGAACCAGCGTCCAGCTGGAGCGACGAGCGCGATTGTTCTGGAGCGGACGCGGCGCGCGCTCGCCGGCGAGGCTCCGCGCTTGCGCAATCGAAACCGAGCGTTGTTTGTTTCCCTTTCGAAACTAACGTAATCATTTTTGTTAGTTGCCGATTTGGCATTTTGTTAAAGAACCATTAATATCTTCGATTCGTTCCAAATGGTATATCGACGTTCGAAAGTGAGCAACGATTACGGAAGGAGAATGGAATCTAAAGAAAATAATTAATTTTAATTTTCGGAGGTTTATTTTCTATTGAATTTTTGGCTTTTGTGACACAGCGTGATAGAGCCGGATTGATTGCATTCGTCAAGCAGGTACTTTACAATTACCCGTCATATAGCACGGACGCGGGTGTGGTGTATGAACAATTCGTTATTTATTTAATAAATGCTTTGTAACAAAAACGAGTGCACGGTGGATTTGTCGTTACGAAAGCTTGTAACATCCAAACACGACGCGAGATTATGGGTAATTTTAATGGTAGATTGTAAATTGTCACTGAACACGATTTCGTAACAAAGAAAAGTATATGTAATCGTCTTGGAAAAAGAGACTATTTTAACTTGTGTGGAAAATGATATTTTTCCTGAAGAGAAAAGCCCGCCGACAGCAGATTTTTTCCAAACTGTTTCTGCCTTTTTTCTTCTAAAAGTTACGAATTTTCAGTCATTAATTCCGAGTGCCCTTATTTTGAGAAAAACGCGTTTGAATTTAATTTTTTCCGATTTGAGTGCCTTAAATCAGATTTTGAAACCCTAACTTTTTCATATAGTCGATTTCCCTTCGTGGGATTAGTGATAAAACTGAATAAAACTGGAAAAAAAAACGTTCAAACACCAGTGGAACTCGCACTACGTGGGTTCATACACATTTAGGCATTTATAAACATTTAATGATTCATAGTGTTCCTATTAAACTATATACAATATTTTAATTTTTCAGAACGTAAATATTTTGCTTACTATATCTTTCACATGCGTATATTTAAATTATAATATAATTCCATATAAAATTAGAAATAATTGATTTTTTAATTTATAAATAATTGGTTTAAAGCCTCCCATTATGATGACTTTCAAGGTTGCAGGTTAACCGGAAATACCCTACAGATTTTGATGATGAGTGAGTACCTAAGGCTATGGCAAAAATAACGAAAGATCTTGAAAATTTTACAGTAATGTAAGTCAGTATATCATATTAATTTCAACTTAATATCTCAAGTCTTTTCTATGAAAAAAGGCTTTGACAGATAGACGAACAGACAACCAAGTGACCCTATAAGTGTTCTGTTTTTTTTTCATTTTGCGAGACGGAACCTCACATTGTAGAATCCGAATCGACAAAAAATCATGTATAAATTTTCCCAGCTTTCTTTTCCATTTTTTTTGTTCTCATTATAATTCGCCGTTTCTGAGAAAAAGAGCTTTGACAGATAGACGAACGGACAAGCAAGTGATCCTATAAATATTCCGTTTTTTTTATTTGGCGGAACGGAAGCTAAACTCGACAAAAAATCATATTTAAATTTTTCCAGCTTTCTTTTCCGTTTTTTTTATTGTCCTTAAAATTCGCGTTGTGAAGGTAATGTGTCTGAAAAGGCATCTTATCTTATTGAAGGTTACGAACAGAAACAATAAATCGTAATATAGAGTATTAGAAGTAAGATATGGATAAAGAGCTAGAGACAAATGACGTGTCGAAGAGACATTGATGGCCAGATTACGAAAGGCGATGCGAATTGAGACGACTTTCATGTAACAAATTCTGCCTTTAATACACCTACGTGGTTAAATCTTGTAAGAATAATGAAGTATTTATTCACCATAGAATTACGTTCTGTATTATACATAAGAAGTATATTCTGTTCTTTAAGAGTGCGGATTAATAAATGTTAAAACGCAGACCGGAGGACGTGATGGCAGGCGATGCAAAAGCGAGAATGTGTTCCGACATTGATTAACTGACTGACATATTAGCGCCTAGCCTCAACCACTGGTACTATAAAAATATACAAGGAGATTGGCGAATTGGGTCTGGCGTTATAAAAATAAAATAGAATTCTTAAAAACTGGTTGTTTGAGAACATAAAACATCAAATGATTCAACGATTGGTAACCAGGAAAGAACAGAAAATAAAATACAATTTATAACCATAATATAATACAAAAAAGCTGTCTTTATAAACGTGCACATATTATATTTTTCAAATAACAAGAATTGTTAATAAGACATAATTAAATCAATAAAAATCGAATGAAATACAAACAACTTATTTAAAACGATTACGGAAAATAATAAGTATGAATAGTTTTTCTTTAATGTGTAGCCATTGCCTAAATTAATTAAAAATAAACTATTGACTGACATTGACATTTGTACTGTGTTGTCAAAATGAATGTCTTTTCCGCTCATCAAGTTTTACGTAACTTATTTCGTCGATTCCGCCGGGTCTGCGAGTTTCACGAATTAATATGTTACGTCTTCGTATTATATACATACATCTATCATCAGCCCTTTGTTTCATCCCGCTGACTCAAAGAATATCGTCGGAATAGCATTTACAAACTATAATGAAAAATAAATTAACCAGTAACACAAGACTCACGATTCTAATTGACGATTGAAATAAAAGTTTTCAGGGACTTATGTTTTTCATTTTCTCTTATGTTTTCTTTTATGCATGTCATTTTTATTAACGTAATCCTGGGGGTCTCCTTTTGGTTACGTTAATAAAAATGACCCTTTTGGATACAATCTTTTTCTAAGAGACACCTTTCAAGAATATTGCCTAAACATAGCATTAACAAAGTAATGAAAAATAAACTGACTTTTCATAGTAAAACACAAGTTTTCCCATTTGTCTATCTCCTTTTGGAGATACATATTCATTCCTACTACATAACTTGAGGTTCCATTAGCAATTCTAATTTATTCTCGTCATAATACAAATACAAGTTACCCACCATAAATTCTAGAACGACACGTGCAATAATAATATTTAAGTCAAGCACACTTAAAGTGACAAGAGTAAATCATTATATCCTTAGTAATCATTCTGACCAAAGAAAAGATTTCTTTCAAAATTCTGAAAATTTTCAAAAGTGAGTGAAGAAAGTTAAAGATGTTTTTACGTATGATGGTAGATAACGGGACACTATTATGATGACCTTGGAAGGTCTCTTCTTTTGTACGAGGAGCACGTAAGGAGTCCCTGGAGGAGTCATGACACAACTCGGTTGTAAGGCGGGAATAGTGGCTGGAGTAAAGGAGGTTCTCTTGTTTTGATCGCGAAAAATCTCCACACGTTTTAAGCGAGTATGAAATTTATTTGACTTGAAAAGATATTTTTGCTGGCGGTGATTGTCTAGATGTATGAACAATGACGTGAGATGAGATGATATGAAACTGAGTTAGATTAGTCGTGATATGAGATGATGTTAAACTGTAATATTTCTAACTAGCTGTACCCGCGACTTCGTTTGCGTCGAATTCGTAGTAAGAAAAGTTATTAGGAATTATTTGTCTTTTCTTTTTTTTCTCAGAACTCTATGAGCATAATATTTATTAAAAACGCTAATTGATGGCGTGGGCAGCCAAATCGGATTCGTCGGTTCTGATATTAGCGTGCACAACGAACGTAATCTAAAGATTGATGTATTTTTTTAGTTATGAACCGATTGAAATGAAACAAAGCCTAAATATTAGCTCAAGCTATTCTAAATACATCACAAAAAACCGCATCCAAATCAATACATCCGTTGCTGAGATTAGCGTGCACAACAAAGATGCGCAAAGACAAACAGACAAAAATTTTAAAAACTAGGTAGTGTCAGTAACAGACTCAGTTTTTTTACGATTTTATTATATGTATAGATTTGCAAAAATAATTCATAAAAATTACTTCCGTAAAAAAATTATTTTAAATGTTTCTATAAATATTGGGAAGACACGTTTGCCGTTTTTGCAATTTTTATCATATATAAATTGCCTTGGCATTATAATACGGAACACTCTTAGCGTTTTATATTATATAAATATTTTAACTTACGCAAATATATCTACATTTACTTAATAAAATATTATTTTTAACCTCAATGACGACTGGTTAAAGGACAATGGTCACTTTTGCTATTTTAGCCGAAATGAGCACCACCATACGAAACAAATTTGCTGTGATAGACTTTATACAAATGTTTATTTAATTTTTTGGTATAGCTTAAAGAATTAGAAAATATATGAAAATATTAGTATGAAGTACTTACTTTTAACCTCAACGACGACGAGTTAAAGGGCAACGGCCACTTTTGGTAGTTTAATCGAAATGAGCACCACCCTACGAAACTAATTTGCTGTGATAGACTTTATATAAGTGATTATTTAATTTTTTTGGTATTGCTAAAAAAATAGTAAATAAATGAAAATATTAGTATGACGTACGTGCTTTTAACCTCAATGACGATGAGTTAAAGGCCAATGGCCACTTTTGGTGGTTTAGTCGAAATGAGCACCACCCGACGAAACTAATTTGCTGTGATAGCTTTTATATAAGTGATTATTTTATTTTTTGTATGGCGACGAGGTTGCAAAGTGTGGGAGTTTTAATATATTAAATTATTTTTAAAATGTTTCAAATGTAAATTATCTGTCTTCGACTGATGTGATAAACAATAATGATGAAGTAACCGTTATAACATCCAATAAATAACAATGGATATAGATACTGTACGCTACCTTACTTATGCCCTTTTTAGGTACCCAAGCACTTACTTTTTTTTTAGACTTTACACTAAAAATACATTTGGCGTACTTATTGTTTTATGAACAACCTCTTCCAATCAACTAAAATACCAAAAGTTGAAAAGGTGGTGTTGTGTAAGACTAAGTTATACATGACATTAACCACGCGTTAAAATAAAATAATTAAATATATAACAATAAAAGTCAAAATAAGCGAAATATTTCAGTATAAACGTGGACAAGGAGGAGGGATAGAAAAGGAGAAGAAGAAAAAAGTTAGTGATAGGGAATAAGGTCAGCATATACTTTTCAAATGACTATTACAAACAAAAACTATCGTTAATTGATAAGGACGATATTACAATGTAGAACTACGCGTATTGTCAGACATTATTAAGAGGTAAGTCTTACCAGTTTTAGCATGTATAAAATATATGGTCTCCTATATATATGGTCCATTACTGTTAAATATATATAGTAGGAGTTCAGTTACTATTAAATAAATCTCCTATTCTGTAAATTGTCCGTAGTTTAGTAGAGTGATTACCCGTCGATTTACACACGTATAAAATATATGGTAAAGTATATTTAGTAGCTAAATAGATATGGTCCGTTACTGTTAAATACGTATAGTGGGAGTTGAGTTACTATAAAATAAAGTTCCTATTTTGTAACGTGTACGGACAAGTTTACCATAGAGTGATTTACCCGTCGATTTAAACACGTATAAATTATATGGTCTCCAATATATATGGTCCGTTACTGTTAAATGTATATAGTGGAAGTTCAGTTACTATCAAATAAATCTCCTATTTTGCAACGTGTCCGTGTTTACTGTAGAGTGATTACCCGTCGATTTAAACACGTATATATTATATTATCTCCTATATATGTTTATGGTCCGTTACTGTTAAATACATATAATAGGAGTTCAGTTACTATTAAATAAACCTCCTATTTTGTAACCTGTCCGTAGTTTATCGTAGAGTGACTACCCGTCCATTTAAACACTTATAAAATACAGTCACTTGTCAAAATTACAAATATTTTCTACTTCAAAATGTCGAAGTTTTGCCGCGTATCCAGTCGGTTCCGCGGCTAAAGTAGATACGAATGTTGACAAGTCTCCGAAATAATAACATACACCGGTCAATCGACTCAAGGCCGACCCGCGGTGGCGATAAGGCGCACGCCACGATACATACTCTGCGCGACTTGCATCGAATAATGTCATAATAATACGACTTAATACAATTCACAACTCCGGGTAGAGTAATATGGTATTCTCTTCAAATTATTTTAAATATTACGTCCAAGACAAATGACGCATGGCGATATACTTTTAAGGAACCTTTAGTTGGGAAAAAGAGAACATTTGTAAATTCAAACTACTTTTGCTACGATGGGCGTGGGTGACAGGTGATTAAATGAATCAAAATAATCGATACAGTAAACTAATTAATTAAACTAAATTACTCGCTTAAACTTTTATTGATTCATTCACCCAGTGTGGCTTGCGATGACCAATGCGTATACTCATAGACTAACTCGGCGCTCACCTTAGGGAATTAGTTTTCTTATTAGGTGTGTCTTTCTATTTCATAAAGAATCAGATAGAGAGGGTGAAAAGTACCTAATAAAAGGTTTTGATAGTGCTAAACCTGCAAAGTGCGAGCTCAATAAGTATATGTACATAACGCAATGCAAGAGCCATTTAACTCGAAATAAAATAAACTAATCGTCGCCCATTGTTCGAAATTCGACCGCAATTCAATAAATGTTTAAGTTTGAACGTTATTCGTTTACGTGAAAGTCGTTCGGTCAATCTGAAATTTTAAAATTTTTCAGCGACAATCTCTACTCTGTGCGAGTGTTTGATCACAGACTGTTATGTGTTTGACATTGACGGTATGCGGGTCCGTTGAACTTTGAATTTTTGGAACCCCTTGCAACTAGAAAGAGACGTATTTTAGGGATCGTCGTTGCTCACTGGTAGTCTAGGTGGTCCTCCCCCGATTCCAAGGGGGAAACGACCAGGTTTTTGTTTCCCGATGTTTCCGAGCGGTTAAGTAAGAACTGGCTCGTTCCCGATTATTATGTTTCCCAAGTTTTAACGAGACATGGCGCATTCCGTGCCAGCTTGTTTAGATTTGCTTTGAGACGCAGGACGAATCATGTTTTATTCCACTGTAGTGAGCACGATGATGCGCGTAGAGTTTTGTTGGAGAGCATGCGTCTAAATACTAACGTAGATTCACGCGGAGACTTATAACTTGGTATCTTTAGTCACCGAAACTTGGTTGGGAATGGTCCGATCTTTGAGTCATTTAGAGCGTTTGCCAAGTGTGTTCTTGAAAAAATGGAGATCCTAAATGACTCATTGAGTAGGAGTAGACTCTAATCCTGTTGGGTGGAAGCGCTATGAACGTAGATACGGGACACTATTAGGGGACCTTCGAAGGTCCCCTTTTTGTATGAGGTGGGTCGTTACGGGTCCCAGGAGGGGTCCTGAAACAACCCGGGCGGTTATGGTGGGAATAGTATGAACGTAAACAATAAATATTTATTGTATTTGTAATACATAATTTAATGTATTTGTAACACATATTATATATACATTTTAGATTTCTGCACTCCTTCTCCACATAAAATTTCAATACGCCAAATCTCACACCTCTCCGTGCACGCAATATGCTTAAAAAGGAGTACAAAGTTTTCTCTTCACGTATCGATATACTAATATAGATATTTTACGTATTAATATCAGTTTCTTGAACGATTTAGTTCTCCTAATTCATTAGAGTCATTAAGTTGAATCAATTATTTTATTGATTCAGCTTCAGTGAATCATTTCGCTTAGGTGGATCGAGATTACCTACGACTATGGTACGTCAGTACAAGTTTGTTTGTTGAGAAACGTGACCGTAACGAAAAGTGAAACACATAGGTAGTTGAGAGTTGCTCTCTCTGCTGCGAGCCGCTCGGGTATCAATAAATAGAAGTACGTAAATAAAATAAACCTAGCTTGTTCCAGTTACAGGCTTTCAGTTGTAGTGAAGTGTATATTCATCTTTATGTATTTATAGCGCAAAGAAGCATTATGTAACGCATTAACATTAACGCATGATTAATGTTAATGCGTTACATAATGCTTTACTCTGCTAATGTCACTCCATAATAATAATGATAATAGCCCTTTACAAAACCAAAAGGACACACATCAGGTTTTTTTGTTTATTAAATCAACAATCGTAAAAAAGTGAAAAATGAAAAAAAAAACCTAAAAAACGCAACGGGCAAAGAGAAGACGCAAGAAAATCAGCACAAATCGGAAAACCAGAATAGTCGCCCGGCAAGAAGAAAGGGATTTTTCAAAGAGAAGAGATTTTTCAAAGAGAAGAAAAAGATTATAGAAAATCATCACTCATCAAAATGTAACCCAGTATAGTATGAGATATACTTTCAATAAAAAATTCTCTTTTTCATTCCATAATAATAAAGAAAGAAGTTTCACTTCCTATCCGCGTAGTGAGAGAGAGTACAGATTAATTTTCAATAACTTTTGCTTTGCTGCCACTTACTTTGGCGCCTTTTTTTTCAGTTCGCATTTTAATACTTCAACATTCTTAAGTAAGTGGCTTGATTTATTCATTGTTATCTGATACAATAACCGAATACTGGTATACAATTAGGAAACACAAAAAAAAACACTAATAACCTATACATTTTCAAAGTTTTGACATATTATGTACGCTTTTGACACTTTACTTTTGACACTTAAATATACCTCGCTCGGCAGTGGCGCCACCCTGGTGATAGCCCTCATGTCAATTTGACAGATGTAAACTGGCGAATAACTGCTATTTGGTTCTTTTATCAACGAACCACTTTATTCATCTGATACTGGATATATACCATTAAAATGATATGACGGATGAAAAATTTAATTATGATCATAATTAGCTATATATAGCAAATAACCCTTATTCCGTTCTTTATTTGTCCATTGAAAAATTTCGGTCTATAGTTTAATAAATTAGCGCACGCCAAGACTTGTTATTGCACTTCATACAACCAATAACGATTTTGTTCTCAAATATTCCAAAGACATTCAGCAAAGACTATCTTGTTATTTTTCTACGAAACGTCCGTGTGGCATGCCTTTAAATTTTATTAATTACCTCTGTCACATTTCAAAACATTTAATGCGAGCGACGTCAACTTAAACGAATATTCGTGACGTGTGACAAACTAGTAATTATCGGCGCGAAATATGCGTGGAAGACTACGAAATGAGTCTTTGACGTAAGTCTCGTCGTGTTTGTCCGATTGATCAAAACCTGGTGCCATTTTCGTAATGGAGTGCTGTATTTATCTTAGCTTTCACGTAAGGTAAGGTAAGTACAGCAGACATGTTGAAGCGTGAAATTGGTAGCAAAATTCTATATAATCGAAAGTAATATTTCAACTAAGTTTTGATCAAAAGGTTAAATCTTTTAATTACATTAAATTTACATATTTATCAATACACTAGCTGTTATCAACGACTTTACCCACGCGTTGCTATTAGGAAAAGTGCACCATATAGCGGCGCACTTTAAGAAAGGTTTTTATAATTTCCCAAAAAAGCTGTAAATTTTTTGAGATGCAAACTATGCTGTATGTTAATCTTTAACACGTTTTACTGGTATGCAACGTTCGGAGGAGATTTGTTAATTACTTAAAGTCCAGGGAATGCCCTAAAGTCTAAAAGAAAATGATGATACTGTAGTTATCAATATTTAAATATAATTATATGTTATATTAAATACCATTATTAAAAATAAATACCGGCCATCTAGTGGAGAATTGTAAAACTACATATATTTATGATGGTTACTTATAAAAGAAGACTGGGCGACTGTCAATCAAGCACTAATATGTTATTTAATTAAGTGATTATCTTAATGATTTCTATTGCAGATGTTGCCCAAGCCTTTAAGGCAGAACTTCTCAACCAGTGAGGCGCGCCCCCTCTAGGGGGAGGGGGGAGGTAAAGTGATCATAAGGAGGACCCAATGCATTAGGATATTCTAAAGAAAAATCCATTTAAAGTCTTAAATCCATTTGCAAATCCATTCCCTGCATGGAATCGAATGAATGTTTCATTCGATTCCATCCACGCACAAACATAACATTAATACAATTATATTATTATATTTATACAATAGCATTATACTTAATTATTTTTAAGAGTGAACACCAAAGTTTTAGTTTATTTGATTAGGCTTGTAATTGAGGAATAAATGTCGTGAAAATTATGTGTTTCTTTATTGTAACAGTGAAAAAATATTCAAAGGAGGCATGTGTATATTTTTATAATCCGGGGAGGCTCAACGCAAAAAAGGTTTGGAATACATGCTTTAAGGTATAAAACCGTGAAGTTTCATTGAAATCCGTTCAGTAGTTTTTGCGTGATGATAACAAAGCGCATGGATACAGCTTCGTTACCATTTTATTTTATGTAAAGATATTCAAACTAGTTATTTATTTTTTTATTTATTCGTCTAAAATTCAGCACTGTTCTCAACGTGCATTTAGTTTCCCTTTCCAATGTACGTATGCCTTGTCAAAAAAAATCGAATCAAACTGTTATCTACTAATAAACGAACAGCATACGTGCACGCGCAGGCGGCTTTGGAATGCATCGGCCACAGCGATGGAATGTGACTGTAGAAATCGATCGGAAATGCATCGATCGGAACCTACTGCCGCACTACGTGAGCTCCGAGCGCGATTGTCCAGTCGTTCAGTGGCCGCACCTCAAGGACGCACATTGTACACTCACAACACCGACTCGTTGCTTCCGCAATTACCTCTTAGTATGACGATGCTAATGAAGCAAAACTGATTAGCAATTAAATTCTATAAACATATTTTTTGCACCACACTAGGGATGGGCGACGTTAAAAAAACATCGATATTAATTAACATCAGTGATTTTGGTGAACGAAGAAAAAATTAACCAAAAACTAGCCGATGAGACACATAAAAAAAAAAAGTTCGATGAAGAAACGTCTTTCATTTAAGTGACTTTTTATAATGCGTTTAGAAAAAAACGTGCAATATTTAACATTAAATGTGTTCATAAACGTTCATATTGTTTAATTGTTTATTTCGTTATCTTAATTATGTTGTTTATCGATATTCATATCACCCGTTTTTTTCATATCGGCCGATGTCCCGACGTTTCACATAGTTCATTACCGTTATTGAAACATCAATGTTTACCTGTTCGTCATTGATGTCAGAGAATAATTTTACAGCATAACTTTACCTTGCTCACATACAAAACGCTTTTGTTAATTAAAATATTTCAAAATACAGAATCTAAAAACATTCTATTAAAATTCAATATCTTCGTATTTTCACACACGGAATTTTTTAAAAACAGATTTCATATATTTTGAAACGAGATAAAAAAGTCGCTCACTCTAAGTCAAATGCGTTTTATTTAAAATCAAAACGAGAGTTCCCGTTGGGACATTACATAGTCAGGGCTGGTAGGACCTGATGTAATATTGATATAAAAAAAAATTGAGTCAAATCCTCTACATTGGCTTAACGTCAACTCGGTATATTTTTCGTTTTTATATAAAACTATCGACCCGGCTCGCTTTCGCACGGATAGGTGATGGAAAGGAAAATCCATATGTATGGGTATTTTCTGTCGAACTGTTACGTAGAGCTTGTAGGTTAGATCAAAAAACGTCTGATGTGGAGTATTTTCCGATTTTTTTTATTCATAAAACTACGTAATTAATACTAAATGTTTATCGCAAATTTTAGTGAAATGTATTATAATACTAATAATAAAATAATTATTCCAAGATAATTAATAATCAGAAGACGTGTCTTTATAAACAAACCTAAAATATTTGTTTATATGTAACATTTATTACTTCCGCCGGATTAGGTGCAAAAACAAACATATTATGTTTTGAAGTCACAGAGCAACGTACAATTGCCCGCGTGAAAAACGTCGAACGCTAATATCTTTTAAAGTCTGATTCTGTGCTTTAGTTATTGTCATTCCAAATGCTAGCCGCTTAAAAAAATATACAAACAACACTGTCATTCAAAACGAATATGCGATCTCCGATATTCTAACAATTTACGCTGCCCATACCTATCAAACTTTCAGATGTAATGATATTTTCCGGTTTCCTCGACAATTTTTATCATAATTCGGCCAAATTAGACATAACCTTAATCAGTGATAAGCTAAACGTCCCCCGTAAATCACTTTATTGAAGAAAACCGCATGAAAATCCGTGCAGTAGTTTTTGAGATTATCACGTTCAGAAAGACAGACAGAGATTTTGTTCTATACCATGTAGTGTCAATGAACTACTAGTGACTATGAACATCCCACTTAGAATAAAAATGAAATTGCTATTTGCTCTTCTTGTCCACAATACGTTTTGAGCATAACAGCATTCCTATATTAATTACTGACGTCGGTTTACTCCCGCCTCACATTCCTGTGCAGTTAACCAGATAAAGTTCTAATCATTTCGCTTGGAGTTGCCTGCAAGTTTTTGATTCTCGAGATATGTGAGGATATATTAATATATTCGTTGCATCACTACTTAATAAGTAACATTAAATTTTATAATTGAGGAAAAAAAACAGCATATTCCATCGTATAGGATTGATGTCATTTTCCGATTTGAAAAAGAGAGCTCAAATGTTATGCAAGTCTTGAAATATATCTACACCATGTTTCCTGAAAATGCTATATAGACCTGATTAAGTAACAAATATTTAAAAACACTATTCGTGGTATTAGCATAGCACGCTATGCAACTGGCAGCTGCTTATTACTCCGCCTTACCTTTGCTGGTAGCTACTTATTCATTCTGAAAATATTATACTTTATTTACCAATAAGTTGGAAAAATTTATTTCTCTAAAAAAATCAAGAATCTCATCTATTTGCTATATAACCCTGGTAAGACGCATCAATACCTTAACATATTACGTAAGTTTTCATTTACGTTTATACTAAAAAAGCTCTCAACGTCAATCCCCTGTGTGTCCCATTTTCTGTAGTTTCATTGAACACACATAATAAACGCAAATTACTAAAGGTGTTTTGAATAAAGTTGTTGCTACACTTCACTCTCAAAATATTAAACTTTATTTTAAGTTGGAAAAATTTATTTCTCTGAGTAAATAAAATATCTCATCCGTTTTTTAAATAACCCTGGTAAGATGCATCAATACCTTGGTATATTCGTAAGTTCTCATTTATATTATAAGTAGTAAAATCTTCCAACGTCAATCCTCTGTTTGCTCGACTTTCGTACAGTTCATTGAACACAAATAATTAACTTAATTGACTAAAGCTTTCTTTAACAAATTTGTTGTTACATTTCACTCTAAAAATATGATTATACTTTATCGTCAATAATTTATTTTAATTAAAAAAATTAATTGAAACCTTATAAAACTTTCGGATTTTTAATAGAAGTAAGATTTTATAGTTCTAACTTGTAGTTCTAAAAGAACAACGATAAATATAAAAACATTTTTTTTCATATTTGTAAGATAATAGCAACTTTATTTATAAGACCAACTTGCCAAAGACAAATTTTATTACGATAG
The DNA here is from genome assembly GCA_039881145.1 of Druceiella hillmani. Classification (NCBI taxonomy): domain Eukaryota; kingdom Metazoa; phylum Arthropoda; class Insecta; order Lepidoptera; family Hepialidae; genus Druceiella; species Druceiella hillmani. Next base: position 12,293,604 of record JAYKKI010000033.1, read on the forward strand.
GTCGACAATTTTAAATGCTAGGTGTGAAATTTCATAGCTCACGGCTCAGCTGCCTTTCTCCGTGATTCGGTGGGTATTTATTCCTATAAAGATTTATATAAACATTAATTGTCTCCTAAACACTTGATGAAGCGAAGTGCTTTGATATTTTGTAAAAAGTGCAAAACGATTACGGTACTTTCATCATAGAGACTATTCGTTGTAACAAAGGTACTAAGTAACAAAGATAATGGCAGTTTCAGTAATGTTGCTTTTTTTATTACACTTCCAACTATACAACGTAGCTAGTTAAGATAACTACGTGAAGTACATACGATTTTTCCATAACTACAATGAAAGCGTTCTCAGTTACGCGTGTGAAAAACTCACGAGAGTTTCTCGAGCTGCACTTTCTTCGTATCACGGCTTTCATATCGGCGGTACGTGGTTCGAATTATGCGTTCCGCTTGCCAACACCCACACGTGCCGTTACAACATTCAGCAGCGGCGAGCACTAGTTTCGGTTACGGTTTAAATTTTAACCAAAGGGACATATAACATGAACACCTGCTGTGATTGTTCAAACTGGAATAAAGTGTTTTGATGTAAAACTGTCAATGCAAAGCTCGCATCGAAACAATAAAAAATAAGTTTTAAATAGAAACGACAATTGGAAGTTGTCACATTTAAATGTTGCAACACGACTTAAGAACACGCCATTTCATTATCCTATGTTAATATTGCAAAGTGCTAAAATATGTTTGTCCTTATTTCACATACATAGTAGGGGGCAGGGAAATGACAATTACTTTTTATAACGGGAAATCTCATTCCTTCGGAAAAATTCTTATTTGAAACTAAAAAGTACGCAAGCGGAGTAATGAAATAACGTCGCGAGGGATTGACGTAATTTTGAAGTTATATTTCTTTAGGCGCGTTATGAAAAAATGATGAGAGTGAAATTTTAAGATTCGTCACACAAAAGTTACAGTATGAAGTTGCAGTTATTGAGACTATATATTAATACCAATATTTTGTACGAAACTTACGTTGGGGGCGTAGCTCATGCATGGTAGAGCGCTCGCTTAGCATGTGAGAGGGTACCGAGATCGATACCCGGCGCCTCCAAGACAAGATTTTTATTTTTAGATTCTGCATTTTATTTGTCTTTCGAATAATTTAAAAATGTTTGATGTCATTAATTGTGATTCTTTATTAATATTACTAATAAATCTAATATCCAAGTTTCACAGATAAATACTTATACAGAGAGGCAGATGATATTTAAAAACAATATTACCATTTGATGCAGATTTACTTGATGATGATTTTAATTTAAACAGATAATAGATAAAAACAATATTACCATAAGGCATTTAGCTTTATGGTAATATTGTTTTTATCTTTATTTTGTATTCACTTTTCATACAGAATTAAAATATAAATTAGTTTATAATTTCCTTACATCAGCGCAGCGCCATCTTTTGATAGATATGATTATTAATTTCACGTAACAAAAATACTTCAAGTACATAATATTGACGCAGTGAGCCGCTTTTTCATTTGAATTTATTGGATAAAAAAATGTAAGTGCGATTTATATATGCGCTGATAAATTATATTCAGTAGTGATTTAAATTCAATATTTTGATTAATAAATTTACTATTCGTAAATATTAGTGAAAAAATTGTGTTTATAGACTTTTTCAAGTGCTCCAATATAATTGAGGTTATCTATCCGTATGTATTATTTCAAAGATTCAAGATGTATTATTGCAAGATTCCAGTGCGAATTTTTGAACAATATAACAACGACAACATGAAAGCCATGTTCCTATTACACGTAAATGGATAGCATTTTGGATCCGAAAAATTTTTAATCTCTTCAAATCTCCGACACTGCTTTAACGATTTTAACCAGTACCAATAGGTACATCTATGTACAAACATTTTTAAATTTCCCAAGTTTTATAGGACAAATGTTTACTTATTAAGGATGCATACCTCGAGGTAATTTTTTACAACACTATAAAATTAATATTCAAAAGTAAGTAATTAAATGATAAACATTTTTATGAAGAGGTATGTTTTGCTTGTTTATTTTTCAGAGTTTGACACAAGAATGACATACCACTATAAATATGATAAAGCAGCCAAAAAGCCATAAATTAAATAGATTGATAACTAATTTAAACATTAAAAACTGTCAAGTACTCTCAACGCCAATCCCCTGCGTGTCCCACTCTTGTATAATCTCATTGAACACAACTAATGAACATAAATTACAATTGAAAACATTGTTGCTACTATTCACTCTCAAAATATTATACATTTTTAATAATGATTTCTCTAAATAAATAAACTATCTCATCTATTTCCTATATAACCTTGATAAGATAAGATACCACAACGTCTTGCCCTATTACGTAAGTTTTTATTTATATTTATAATAAAAGCTCTCAATGTCAATCCCCCTGTCGTACAACACAAATAATAAATGTAAATTACTAAAATGTTTTTGCTACGCTTCACTATTTAGAATACTTTATAATCAAAAAGTCAGAATAATTGATTTCTCCAAATTAATATAGCAGATCGTCTTTTTTCTATAAATCTTTGGTAAGATGTGTTAATACCCTGTCATGTCAAATAAGTTCACCTAATATACATAAGAATATTACGTTGTTATTAATCCATGTAATTTATAAATTTTTGGAAGCTTGGCAAAACTCTGTAACGGTTGGCGGGAGCATGAAAGTAATACGACGCGACGCGGTGAACCCTTTATTCGGCTTTGAATATTAAGCGATACAAATATTGTTTTGCAGAAAAAACAATCGATTGTACTCATAATTCAGTGTTTTTCTCCTTTTTTATGGAGGTTCTGTTTATGATAATGAAACGTTTAAATGTAATTATGACTTAGAAAATATTGAAAATAAAAAATATCTTTTTATTAAAAAATAAATAATTTCACCATAATAAAGTTGTACCACTTGTACTAGCAGTACCGATTTAAATGAAGGAAGTCGAAGTACATTCGGTTAATTTTTGAGTTAAACTTTTAAACCATTATAACTATATTAAAATAATCCATGAATATATAGCAGATAAAATGAAAATTTATAATAAAAACCATTCAAGAATGTATGTTGTTAATTGTTACTGATTTTCTGTCATGACTCACTTTCCGTTGCCAAATCAGACCGTAGATTATTCTCGAGTTAAACCGACTAAGCGACTAGCGTTACATAAACGCGAAGGCTTGGAGAGGAACTAACTATGCAATCGTCACGACTGACAGCGTGACTTGACCAAAAAACGCTCTCAACACAACACGCTGCAAACGTATAAAAAACTTTATAGGTTATTCAATGCGAAATGATTAATGTTATTGTATCGCATTACAGACGCGCCGTACTCCAGTGAAAGTATACGCAAGTACCCACCGCATAGGTACTCGTACTTTCCATTAGTGAAGGTGGAAACAATTCAAGTACGAAATGAACTCGCACTACGCGGGTAATGCTTCCTAAGCATCACATAAGATATAAGACATTTAAATGTGCATAATATTTTTAGTAAATTATTAAAAAATATTAATATTATTTGACACTACTATTTTTATTGTTTATTAAAATTATTTTATATTTGAATATTTATTTAACGTCCTAATTTTTTTTATCCCAAGCTCGACGTACTCAAAAAATAATTAACTCGGTACAACAGCAGTTTAGGACTAATGATAATTTCACTTTGTTTCTTTGTTTAAATGAAAGAAAATCCATAAAAAACGACGTATTTTATATAAACAATTTCCGGTGGCGATTATTTTAATAAAAAAAAATTATTTGAAAAATGCTCTTACTATGACGTAACGGTTATCAAATGTCAAAATTATAACTTCTTTTAAATTATTTAAATTTGTTGATCTTTTAGTTTTGTTCTTTACTTTTTTAATAATTAAATAACCTAAATATTTAATAATGAAAATTATTTTTCTTAAATACATCGTATAACGTATATCCTCATTTAACAACCAATGAGCAGTAGAATTTTCATAGGTGCTAACTAACTTAAAGCATTAGTTCCTGCAAAGTAGCCCGGTTAACAACCACATTTAGTGGTTGTTAACCGGGCCCTCTTGTAAATATCGAATTATATTAATATTAATGATAACGTAGATATTAAGACTATAAAAAAACATTTTAAATTACGAACACATTAATAACTTTTTATATTAATAACTTAATTGTCGGGTATGGGACAAAAATTATATTGAATAATAAAATCACAGCGTACGAGTACAGAAGTAACAATGGTTTGATATAGTATTAAGTCACGGATCATTAAATAACAGTTATCAATATTTTTTAGACTTGTAACCCAAATTTTTGGGCCACATTCATAATCACTAAGATTTCAGTACACAAAAATAAAGATTATTCTTTAGATAGCAATCCTGAGGTGTCAAGGAAATATTTTCCATGCAAAGGAGTCATTGTATGAAATATCACTTTTTTGAGAAATTACTCTATCCGTTCTGGTGTAACAAGTGGGTCTCTTTCGATATCCTTTCATCATAATTAGGTGAAAGAGCTACTGTGAATAAGAGGTGTATGCTATTAGTATTCTTTCGTACTAGGAGATCCTGTTACGAGTATGTAAAAATAATAGGTACGAATACCTGTTACAAAGTACTAGGTAGTACGCGACACGCATACTTGCTTCTCGGGTGTTCTGTAAGAAATAAGCTACTAAACACACATCATAAGGTATTCAATATTTTCTGGTTTGATACATACCGGGATTTCTCACACTTTGGTCTTTCACTTATTTGAATGAAACTAAATAAAAGCTACAAAAATAAAATCTAATGGTTATTGCCATATTGTTATAAAGCCTTTCATCACGGATCTTCAGACTATGAATGAAGATGTGCACGCTAAATGCCGCTATGCAGATGAGTTTAGAGACTAGAAAATATCTATTATGAAGCAAGCACAGAGTACGAGTATACGGAACGCTAGCTTGTCCAAGAGGTTACAGTCCTATGTTACGAATATGAGCCTATTACATGGAACGTTTTTTGTTTCATTCTTTCCTAAGAAGGGATTTATACGATGAACGGGATAGCCTGCGTCTTATAGTCTTTACAAAGCGAGACAGAAAGCTGCGTATTTGGTAACAGGTATCTGCGGAATGTCATACGCAAGTACGTCCGTTTCACGCAAATACTTAGTACTCGTACGTACTATAATATACATATACACCTTACACCTTTTATCTATATACTAACGAACATGGAGAACTAGCGAATGTACGAACTAACTTTCTGGCGTTGAAATGTACACTCCGTAGCATTCGGACTTTGAGATGTTTATTTTAAATACATAACAAGCTAAGTTAGTGGCCTAACTATGTGTATCAGTTCAGTATTCCAATCACACATCAGCACAGATTTTCAGTAGTATGGTTGAAATATACGCATCAACGCCCGAATGCTTCATGCCCTGCGCGTACACTCCTGCGGGAGCGTACCCTTATTATTTCTCATGCTCATTTTAGGCTAACTAGATTAAAACTGACTAAAAGTGAAGGCTAGTAAATTACTAATACGCCACAAATTCAGAACATGAACGTTCAAAGCGTTTCACTAATTTGTTTTTCCCAATAATAATGACTAAAATTAACTGTTTGAAGCTCTCATCATCAATCCCCTGTGTGCCCCACTCTCGTATAGTCTCACTGAACACAAATAATTTAATAAACTAAATGAATAAAGTTGTTTACTTCATTCAGAACGTATTACACTTTACTATCAATAGATTAGAATAATTTATTTCTATAAATAAATAAAATATCTCATCTATATTCCATATATCCTTGTAAGATGCGTCAATACCTTGTCATGTCACATAAACATATATTTATGTATATTGCGTTGCTATGAATTAATGTAATTCAGAGCTTTTTGTGGGCTTGACAAAATATATAAATGTTTTTTTTAGTATTAGAAAAATAAATCTGCCAAGCATAACTTTTCTTATTATTACAAAAAAAAACTATAAAAATAGAAGTATAACTCGCATTACGAGAGCTTAGCACACATTTAGGCTCTAAATATTTGTTATATTTATATTTTAATAGAAATACAATGTACTCATTGTATTTCTATTAACATATTTTCAAAATGTTTTAAATAATATTTTAATAATCAATAATAACTGTTAAAATATTTACAATATACTATAGTTAGTAAGTATATATGAAGATAATTTTTTTTGTTATATTTTTTGCTCTTTCCTGACTGTCAATCGTAGAATAGTTTCATTTCCTATATTCTGCAATTTTTTTTATTATTATATTCAGTATTATATTTCTGTAATGCAATGCCAAAACTCACAACAAATAGATTTTTTTTTAAATTGCAACCCTAAAGGAGAGAAAAGAGAATTGTGTATTTTCCATAGATTGAAAATTCCCTCCATTATACTAATCTATTAAATAACAAATTTTAAATATGTTTCCCTTTTATTATATAATTTATTGGCTGTGACAGATGGATACAGGAGTCAGGAGACACGTGAGTGACCTTATAAGGGTTATGTTTTTTTTCCCTTTTGAGATAAAGAATTCTAAAATGAACAAACTTTCAGATATAGACATACATAGGTATTATAAAGGCAACAATTTCAATAAGATTAACAACATAACAAATTTAAGGAACTTTTTCAGGCGACTCAAAACGTTTTCTAGCAGAGTTCCCGGATTCCCATTCATTTCGCTGACTTCATACCATGTGGAATGTTTAGAAGTAATAAGATTTACTTTTTAAAAGCAATGCCAAAAGCACACCAGGCTTTGGATATACTTCTATGACCAATAATGTGAATTGTTTGAAACGATGAACAGAAACATAAGTTTTTATAGTATTCGTTTCAAGTTTTTGGGGACCAAAATATGGAGAGTATCGATAAGAGTATTGTATATACGGAAATAATAAAAATAACTTGCTTATTTGCTATTATTGGTTACTGTGAATTAAAAGTAATTTGCTATTATTGGTTACTGTGAATTAAAATTAATTTGCTATTATTGGTTACTGTGAATTAAAATTAATTTGCTATTATTGGTTACTGTGAATTAAAATTAATTTGCTATTATTGGTTACTGTGAATTAAAATTAATTTGCTATTATTGGTTACTGTGAATTAAAATTAATTTGCTATTATTGGTTACTGTGAATTAAAATTAATTTGCTATTATTGGTTACGGTGACTTTCAATTTTACTTTGAATGTTTATTCAACTGATATTTCATTCATTTCCTATCAAAAGGAGTAAATATATTTTTCTTTATACGTATCGAAGATCTGCTTTGGCATGACAATTTTCAGGAACACACACCAAAGTCAACCGGGACTTCTTGGTATTTTTGATCACTATATCAAAAATTATCAATCAGACAAATCTGAAATAAACCGAGAATGTTGGTGATAAGGTAAATTGACCAAAAATGGTCAGTATTATCAATTTTGTCGTAAAGAATTTAATTTTTTTTAACTTATATTATTACCAAAGTAATAATGATAGCAAAAAAATAGTTATTGACAGAGAATGCTCACATTCAACTACATATATTCAATACGACCATTTTATAATCGTTTTTTTCATGTTTTCATCATTTATCAAATTAATTACACGATTTATACGAACGTGGTAAACGCGAAGGTTGTTTCTTCTGACTTCACGCATGCTCCAATGCCTCTACGTGTTTACAGAATGTGACGGAACACTAATCGTAAAAGTTCAACTTATACTTAACCGGATTTTGTTTTGTTAAATGCTAAAATTAACACATTTTGTATAACTAATGAATGCAATAGACGACAACGTACGAGAATACGTTGACTCACACGAAGCTCTGTCATCGCCGTCTCTACGAAAGATGGCATCACTGTATAGACGTGTAAAGTGATTAGCACACGTGAATTAAGAGGTGGCTGATTCATACAGACATGTGAAAATATAAATTTTACCATATTCGAAGAATGCAAATGTATTTAAATGAAGTCGCGGGTTCGATAGCCGAATCTGGAACATCCGGCTCGAGCCGAGTGGCCTACTCCGATAGGAGGCCAGCAGCGGACAGTAGGCCAGTCGGTGAAGAAGTATAAGATTTTCGCTGTAGATATGCGACGAGGCCTGGATGCAACGGTTTAATCTATATATTAATACGTGAAGAGAAAACTTCGCACCTCTTTTCAAGTATATTGCGCGCACGGAGTGATGTGAGATTTGGCATAGTTAAAATTTATTTATATGGAGAAGGAGTGCAGAAAGCTAAGATTTATACATAATACGTATTACAAATACATTAAAAGATTCATTGTTTACGTTCATACTGTCAATATCAAACATATAATAGTCTGTGGTCAAACAGTCGCACAGAGTAGAGATTGTCGCCAAAGAAGTTTAAAATGTCATATTGTCGGAATGAGTTCCAAGCGGTGAATTTTGTGTGATTTCAAATGTTCGTTTTTCAATAGTCTGTGGAGTATACGTAAAGGCAAAAAAGCGTTTATTGTGTGTGTAATAGATATCTGTGTTTTATATATTTGTATTAGTGAAATACGGCTTGCTTAATGTACACCTGTTACGAAAGGAAAATTTTGTAGTAGCAATCTGAATTTACTTGCTTACATTACGGTCGAATTTCAACCACTGGGCGACGATTAGTACTATTAAATTGATGATTTTTTTCTAATAATGAAGAATATCTGTAAACACTGTTAAGCTGCCATAAAGCTAAAAAAATACAGGAAACAATAGCAGCACAGTACACGCGCATGTGAATTTACAAGGGGTCTACGCATCTCACCAGGTATATTTATCGGATAAGGTTATTTATTCACTTAGGTAAATCAGAATTTTAAGAAGTTAAGTCTTTTTTCTAATAATAATATTTCCGGTTTTAGGGTTCCGTATCTCAAAATGAAAAACGGAAACATTATAAGATCGACCCACGCGTCTGCCACAGCCGCTTTTCCCAGAAACATCTTGACGTAGAAACTTAAATTTCAAAATCTCAATAGTTAACATTTAAAAATATTCATATGGAAATTTTACAGGGGATGGAGAAGGGGAGAAACTTTAGTACGCAAAATGTTTTATTTTAATTTCATGTAATGAGGGGTGTTGTGTCAAAGTACTATAATGTGGGGTATCGTTTATCTAGATTCCATAGAGTGTGGGGTATCGTGTCAAAAGTAATTTAATGTGATGTATCGTTTATCTAGATACCATATAGTGTGGGGTATCGTGTCAAAGTAATATAATGTGGGGTATCGTTTATCTAGATTCCATATAGTGTGGGGTATCGTGTCAAAGTAATATAATGTGGGGTATTGTTAATCTAGATTCCATATAGTGTGGGGTATCGTGTCAAAGTAATACGAGTATAATGTGGGGTATCGTTAATCTAGATTCCATATAGTGTGGGGTATCGTGTTAAAAGTAATTTAATGTGGGGTATCGTGTCAAAGTAATATATTGTGGGGTATCGTTTATCTAGATACCATATAGTGTGGGGTATCGTGTCAAAGTAATATAATGTGCGGTATCGTTTATCTAGATTCCATATAGTGTGGGGTATCGTGTCAAAGTAATATAATGTGGGGTATCGTGTCAAAGAAATATAATGTGGGGTATCGTTAATCTAGATTCCATATAGTGTGGGGTGTCGTATTAAAAGTAATTTAATGTGGGGTATCGTTTATCTAGATACCATATAGTGTGGGGTATCGTGCCAAAGTAATATAATGTGGGGTATCGTTTATCTAGATACCATATAGTGTGGGGTATCATGTCAAAGTAATATAATGTGGGGTATCATTTATCTAGATTCCATATAGTGTGGGGTATCGTGTCAAAGTTTATAAGGGTCTCAAAAAATTTCTTTTCCATAGTTTTCGATAGTACGTATTCAGATATAAACTGAAAAGTATGCAAATAACGGTTCCTCTGTAAAATTATATAAAAATTAGGGTTTTTAAAAGCCTACGCAAAAGGTTGTAGGAAAACTTCAGCGACTATCTTAGATCTTATATTTTGGAAATATACATCGTGTCTTAAAGCATGTGAACCTATATGTATGAACAGAATTATTAAATCTGTGAAAAAAACATTTTCCACTTGACCTCCTTAGGGAAAATTTCTAAAAAAATCCTTTTTGAAGTGTGCCTATGGTATAAAATATACGTACTCTCCTTCATAACATTAAGCCTACATTGAGACTAGGCATCGGCATGTATGCTCCTATTTTGAAGTCAGTTAAAAAATATTATATATTTTATTCTGTTACGTTATAACATATTGAACTAAATGAAGATGTTGCAATAAAATCTGGCACGGCAAATTGAAAGCGTCAACCAACTTGGGCGCCAAAGCACCAACTCAGACGGAGCACACGCAGAAAAAAATAACGCTCAAAGGACGAATACTGATCCGCCCTCTAAATCTCCTAATCAATACTGGCACATTATCACGCACTTTCGCGACGATTCATTACAATTACCATTTTTTCCTGATGAAACTTTCTAGCATTTTATATCGGGGCTACGGGAGGGATTTTTTGTAGGCACAAAGGCATACGACAACCTCGCACGACATCAATAACAATTCGGTCGGTTCGCGGCACGGAATGACAAACGACAGGAGCAACGGCCAGTGGCTCGAGTGACGCGTCACGGCGCGGCGCCGTCGCCGTATTCAACAGTTCGCTCGCATCCCTAGCCACAATAAGCTTATTGTGTGCTAATGGACGTCACCGATGCTAATCGTGCGGGTCGGCTTTATTCACCTTGCATAAATATACATTTTCTAAACGGTCTTTCAAATCGCGGCGACGAAACGTATTTGTCAATATTTTTCAAAGATAGAAAATTTCGATGGTCATAAATTATCTTCTGCGAGATAAGGAATGGTTGCTTTTGTACGAACTTTGATCTAGGATGTCGATACAGACAATGCTTGTGTTAATTTGAATATTTTACCTTAACAAAATATGAAATTACTAGTGTAATTATGTCTTGAAAACCCCTGCTTATGTCGTAATATGATGCCCGACATTTCTTTAGCTTCTTATCCACTTTAGCAAAAATAACCTGTTTTCACTGTTTTTCTTTTCTTAAAACAGAGAAAACTCATAAAAAGCAATGCCATGTGAGAAACGCCGATAATTTAGTTAACATTCGATTTAAAATGTGCCTTTATTAGTGTCCCTTTGATAATTTTACCAGCTTTCAATATTATTGAAAATTATTTGCAAGGTGATGACGATATTATCGTCCACGTATCGTAGACGATAATATCGTCATAATCCATACGTACTTACGTTCACGCTAACAAGGTGATTTTTTTAAATTACCAAAATAAAATAAATTCTATTCTATGAAAAAGAATCTTCCACAAAATTGGGTTGAATAATTAAGGCGTGAAAGTGAGACAAACAAACAAATAAACTTAGTTTTGCATTTATTGTTTAAATACTTTTTTCCCATCCAGCTTAGTCCGCATGATATTAAGAAAATAAGTTTTTATTTAAAGGAATAATAATAGTGTTATTATGAACATTATTTACCAGACCTCACTTTAAAAATGTCGTACAATAATTAGTTCATGAATTTGGTATGCTTAATAGAACATGTCCGACCAGTTTTAAAAATTAAATTAACAGCAATGCAATCAGTTTTTTCGTGCGCGGGCATTACATTTTTAGCGTCTACATTCACTGCTTTACTCCTGTAAAGAACAGCCTAAATATATACAGGTTACCTTTTAATTTAGAATGTAAATTATCTACATGTAAAATTGCTTTGAAACCCATTAGGCGGTTTCAGCACTAAAGAACGACAAACAAACAGAAAAAGTTCCACTTTTATTATACACACTAGTAGGGATAATAAGTGTTTTATGGACACTTTCGAAGACTGATAATTGTATGTACTAACAATTTACAATTAGTGTGTTCTTCTTTGATAGTAAAAAAAATGTAAATTTATGGAATCGCGAAAGAGACTCGTAAAGCCTTCTAACTCTGATCAGTCTGACTTTTTTATGTCATAAAATATACGGTTACTGTTCTTATTTGTTTCGTTCATATTTTATGACTAGTATTATCGGATGCCATTCTTGGCTTGCTTCGAAAATCATGTGATACTTACGCCGATTACCCCTTGTTTCTTAGCGCTTTATGCTCCTCGATATTCACACGAGACGACGAATTACGGGCTTATTCACCTGCCTCAATCGCATACGAAATTCTACGAAAATAAAAACGAAATAAAAAAATCGGGACTACGAACTACGAAAATAAAAAAATCGGAGGCAGTCATGAGGATTCCCCCTCCCCCTTATATGCTTTCACAGCTGGATAAGCCCAACATGTTGTATGCATGTTGCTGACGCGAACCCATAAGATTTTCCCCTACCAAAAATCGCTAAGGCGCCTAAAGAAATTTTCACGTCAATAAATAATTTCAATTGTCTCTGATCAATATTACTTCCAAATAATTAGGGTATGCAGGTTTCATATTATTTATATTTATAGATTATCTTTCGATGATTGTAACCCAATATTGTTTTTTTGAGTTACGTCGCTTATTTTTAAAAGTGAGATATATTCATTTAAATCATGGAGCTACGAACCCCACTCTAACGGAGACTAACTAAGCGACTTTCACGGTGGGAATCGAAAGTGATACTTCTTATCACTTCTCTTTACGACATACAAATAATTCTTGTGTCAGTTTTTATCATATTCCCCATAAACAAATTGAACGATCGAGAACGAAACAGATGACAATATTTTCCGCTCCCCGCTAACTGCAACTCCGCTCATCCATATAAATGATTATTGATGGAGTCTCCAGTCTTCAGTGAACCGGCCATGCGCCAATGGAAACAGTCGTATATACCTCTATAATTTAAACCAAACCATTTTACGTAGTTCGACGCTTCTCATAAATTTTCAAGTCCTAAGATGTCAAGGTAAATCCTGACATATGATAACCCTCTTCGAAAGGCCATGACGAAGTACGTTGGGCTGTTTTTCGTTATAGAACTTTATATCGGATCGTACAATACTATAATATGAAAAATGTTAGAGCATGGAAACTATAGCAACGCCATCAGTTTAATTAATGAAATAAGTATAACAGCAAATGGCTTACCGTTGATGGCGAAATAGTCGTCGTCCTTCTGAGCGTCATGGGGCTGGTAGCCGTAGGCCGGCAGCCAGGCGCTAGAGCCGGGCGGGTCGGGCCAGGCCGGGAACATCAGCTCGTCCGCGCTCATCGTGTGCGCGCACCATCAGCACTTAAACGATCACCGCTTCACAGTTCCCACACAGTGCACTATTATTTAAATTCGAGACACTCGGAGCACCATTTGTTACTGCAGCGTTTTGGTACTTAGATCACTATTCACAACTTTCATTTCTGTAATAAAGACGAATTGATGATTCACATTTTCATTCGACTAAGCCAATATCATTTGACAACAGATTAAAAATTTGGCTTTAGGAACATGTGTTACCTAATTATTAATTCCTCATTACAAATTAATACATATACGTATTTTTATACTAGCGGTACCATGTCACTACGTCGGCGTGGAATTACAAAATGCAAGAGCGTATTTTAATTGAATTAGACACAAATTGTTTAGTTTTTAAATCCCGCGCGGGTCGAATTGCGCTCTCTCCCCCATTCCCCCGCCAGCCCCTGCGTATCCTACAGCTCGCTGCTACCCGCGATCCGTGTGGCCTAAGTTTTGTTTAATTTTCTACGTAATATTTCATTATCATAAGTTCAGAACCGTTTAAGTTTTCACGATGAAATAATAAAAAAATTGGGCCGCGGTGGGACGCCTGGCAGATGTGAAACATCTTATAAACTGTAGCGCAACATAGATTTAATCCATGCTATCAGTATAGCGCCATCTATTGAAAAATATTGTAAACATATTTTATACTAATAATTTTACTTAATAACAATTAGCTTAGTAATTTATATCTAAATTTCAATAACCACAACAACGGATCGTTGATCTAGGGGTATGATTTTCACTTAGGGTGCGAGAGGTCCCGGGATCAAATCTGGGACGGGCTATATATTTTTACTATATATTTTTAACGTTTTAACGTTTTAAGACAATTTAATACAATACACTGATGTAAACGAGCTGGCCGAATTAAGTCGAAAAGAGCAGATAAGACGCGAAGCTGGCCGACAATACACGAAGCTGACCGAACGGTTAACAATACACGGAGCTGAACGAATGGTAAGGCGCGTCTTGCCATTAGAACATTTTAACTCCCACCCTAACGCGCCATTAGATGCTTCAAATCAAAATTAAACTGATCTCAGGTTACAATCTATAAATTCTATGCATCCTGTGCATTTCATGTATAAATTTTACATTGATGTCAATATCTTCATTAGTATTCGAGTTAAATCCATTCGTATAGATAGAAAGATAAATAACTTTTTTTAATATGTATTAGTTGGCATATATATTAGTTTCTCATTACAAATGAATACATATATTTACTTATTCAATTAATTAGTACATATTAGTATAAATAAAATATTTTGATAACAATAGTTTGAATTGCTGGTGTTTTCTTTTTAGATGGACAGACAAAACGAATCTCGAATACAATAAATTATTGCAGCAAACATATACATTTTTAAAAGCGATTAAATCGATTATACGATTTAACACTACAACGCGCGATTTTTAAAAACTTCATTTAAAAACTATTTTGTTGTATATTTGTAATATATATGAAGGGTAAAATAAGATCAAACTGCTTGTCCGTATTTGAGTATTTTTTACTATAAAAAATGTTATAAAAAATTGCGCATGTGCTTACAAAGCAAGTCATTAAGAGATTTTAATACTAGAAGTAGCAAAAATAGCTAGTAGTTGATTAAAATGATTTGCTGTATTTCTTCAATTTAAATACTTTTAAGGGTTAACCGGTTACTTATTTTAATATTTATTTTGCGAAACAGAACCCAATGAAACAGATTATAACCCCAGACTATAAAATGTAACACACAAGTACAACTTACAGACACACATCTATACTATAACTATATTTTAAAATTTACTTTTGTCATATTACTTTTAATTTGACTATCGACCGAGAATTACAATGTATTCTAGGCAGACTTTGACTTGAAAATTGTAAGTTCATGGACCCTGAGTGCTAAAATAACAATATTTGTCATCGATAACAATGCGTGGCGATAAAAAAATTAACACACAATTAAATACAAAAAAAAAACTAACAGAATTATAAAAAATTAATACAGTTAGATTTCAATACATTCTCTTTCACTACAAATACATAAAATTCACGTGAGCTCGCGAGGAGACTGTGTACAATATCCATTGTAAATACACAGTGAAGTGTGTTGTTACGAGCTCGTATAGATCGGTGCGGGGTGGAAATAAAGTGTTTACCATGAGCCACACTATATTGAACTTCGTCGAAGATTCGCGTTATCGTAATAGGTATGGTTCAAGTATTCGCCTCACATCACGAACATTCGTTAAGTTCGGGCGTCAAGGAATGCTGATAATTTAGCTGTTGGTTTTTACCCCGCTTCAAAGGATTTTATCACGAAAACACGCCAAATATTCGTCCGATAGTGTGGCCATAGTACGAAGAGTGAAGACGAAATTTTTATCACGACAAGACGCCAGATATGTTCGTTCGATAATGTGAGTGTAGCACGAAAAGTGAAGGCGAAATTTTTATCGCGACAACATGCAACGAATGTTCAATAGATAATGTGGTTTTAACGCAAAGGGCGGAGGCAAAGTTTTTATCGCGAAAACACGTCATGAATATTACATCCATTAACATGGTCGTAGCATTATTAGACACACTTGGTTATAAGGGTAAAACACTACGAAGTTTGCATTGAATTCGAATTTAATATTCGAATTTATTATTACATCATCTAAACTGGCAGTTATTACTTTATAAGTCAAAGGAGAATGGCCCCTTTATATGGGATCATTGGCCCCAAAGTGGACACAAGCGAAATGGTAAACATTCATTAAAAATTATGTCATTAAAATTATGTATTTAGTAATATTTTTAACTTTACCAAAATCATACATAAGCAGTTCAATTCCGCCAATAATTAACTTTAAAACTTAACAGTCAAAATCTGTGATCAATAACCAACAACTCGGGCATAAATCAAATAATTTGTTAAGAAAACGCAGGGCACACTATCACCTAAATTTTGATGTGTATTAATTTATAGAAATAGCAGGCAGACCGGAGCATAGGGTGTTTCCACAATATTCTACACAACAACTACACGGTGTCAATAATATCGAACGTCGATCTAACAAACTGTATCGAAACGACATGAACCGTTTCACATTAACTTAACCGACTTCGATACCGGCACGATGATCTGTTGAAAACGTGTGCTCTAGAACGTTGTGTATTCCTTTTAAAAACAAAGACCAGAAGCAATAGTAAAGTGAATAAGCAGTCATTTCCCGTACTTTACTTTTATCTTTATCTTTGATTATATGGCGTTCGTTCTCTCCACAGAGATCCTTTGCCAATGTCAAGCGTGGAAAGAAGGCTACGCCTCATTTCCCGTACGTTTTGATATATTATGCAATTTTAGTGTTGTCATAAAACCAAATGTTAATTTGATATTTGTATACAGGTTTTTATAAAAAATAACACCATAACCAATTATATGAAACATATTATTGAAATAGGCATTTATTTAAATTACTTTTTAGCCGAACGATGAATGATTAAATTATTATTACTCGATAATTTAACGCTTAAAAGAAATATAATTTTAATAATAATAAAAGTAAATATATTTTGAATATAATTATAATATTTTGATCCGCCTTGGATTACAATTTTAAAGAATAGATTTTGACATAGAAACTAAAAAAGAGAACTGAAAATTTATTACGCAATTGACTCGAATGAACTAAACCTACAAAATATGTTCGTATGCAATTTAGTTACCTTAAAATATGACGTAACTGAAATATTTTACTGTTTTAAAACGTTTTGAAGTCGCCTATTACTTCGAGTAATAGTTAAATGAATATTATAATCAATGAATTACTCAACACTATGGATGAGAATGCGAGAGAGCATACGATTTAATGGAAGCAATTATTTTTATTTTCGAAGTAAAACTTCTTTACGCACGCTTGACTTGGGGAGTAAGCTGGTGCATGCGTGACGAGAGCGTTACGAAAACTGTGATCGGGCGAGGCGAACGGAAGTTGAGAGGGAGATATAAGTTAGTGAAGACAGAAAGAGAGAGTTATGTTTCGTATATTACTGTAGGGACAAGAGAGAGAGGTGAGAGCACACATTTTCTTTCTCTCTTTCTCTCATAGCCAGTTATGTTTCGTTTATCTAAGACACAGTGCAAGCCTATTGTCTGTATCACACTGTAGGAGCAAAAGAGAGCAGTGCGCGCGTACATTCTCTTTCTTTTGTTCCTCTCATAGCCAGCGCATGAAATATATATATATATATATATATATATATATATATATATATATATATATATATATATATATATATATATATATATATATATGCGAATTTGCTAGCGTTACGCGAACGGTAATTTTTTGATTATTTTGTAATTTCATTTCGTTCTTGAACAATTTTATAAATTATTGTTTTGTTCAATACATTAAATATTCTACGTTCAATGTGAATAAAATTGTAAATTCATTTTAAAGTTCATATTTTGTGAATTTGAAGTTTTACTTCAGTCGTGTGCTTTAGCACACTCGTTTTTTTTTATTTGTAACGAATTTAATACCGAATTAATAAAATTTTGTGCCATCACGTTTTCATACATTTTGGTTCCATCTTGGTAAATTTAACTTTCAATCTAATGGAAACTTATATACAATTATATTATATTAATTTATATATATATATATATATATATATATATATATATATATATATATATATATATATATGTATATATTAATATTATATTAATTTTTAATTTTGCACTCAGTAGTGATATCAATTTTATTTTCTTCGTCTCGAGGCTATATATATTAATTTGGTTTTGTTTTATGACAAAAATATTACACACAGTCGAAAAATATGTTTCTACATGTCTTCTCAATTATTCTTTAATATATTTATTTTAATTAAAAACTCTTTATATTAATTAAATTTCGGTGAAGTTCTACACGAAAATATACATTCTGAAAAATCTTTTTAATAACCATATTGCTTTTTCACAACAATTATTTTTATCCGCGGCTGTTCAAAAATGTTTGCAATCTCTTCCACTCGAATCGTTTCCTAGCATGTAAAATGGTGTAAAGTATCATAAAATTAAAGTTTAAAAGTATCTATTGTCACAAGCGTGAGCTGCTCGAACGTGCGCGCGAGTACTGGCATAAAGGTCGCACGGCAGCGTTGCGCCATAGCAGCGGCCTCTCCATTGTCGTCGCAGCAATTTTGGGGTGTCCGCTTACAGAGCGCCTTTGTCGTCGACGAGGTCTGTCATGCTGATGCCAACAATAACATCGATTTTATACTATTCTTCGCTTTTTGCGCTCTAATAGAAAAAGGGACAATTAACAATATACCTTGACATCTGGGTACTTGTTGATCTCTGAACTCCAGGATGTTTCGAATTATTAACTTTGGAAAGGTTTATAAGCACGTTTTACGCAATCCGGTAGTTGACCCATTCTAAATTTTGATATTTTTCGTACAATATTGTGAAATATAAGTTAGTTAAAGTATAAGATATAAAAATAATAATATAAAGATAAGCCAGTTACAGGCTTCGAAATTTGAAGATACGGATAGGGTTGGGTATATCCCTGTCTCTTTTCCTCTCATAGAATATAATGTGCAATATTAAAAATGACCTCACAACACAGTAGTGCCGTCCTTGTCTAAAGGTTAAATTTAAACTTTTACCACTCGGTCAATTTTTAAGATTATTTAAACAATTTTTCACTCTTCATCAGCTTGTACCTTGAAATCATGATTCATGAAATAAAAAAACATTTGTCAAATACCCAATTATGTCGTACTATTACTTCGTCACGTCTAGGTGAGGTAACCACTTGACACTTAACATTTGGATAGTACTTGAATTGTATATTGCCACTTTTTTACTTAATTAATATCTTGTCGCTTCGCCAAGTAGTTCATTGACGCAATGGTAAATTAACTTGGGGAAGATTCTGAACTTGGGTAAGTTCTGGATCCAAATCTTGAAGTTATTCTTTTTTTTCCTTTTTTTTAGAGTACAATAAAAGAAAAAAATCTTTCAGTCTAAATTCTAATGTCGAAAGTAGCTTAGAAAAACAAAACTTCGACTTTTGTCTAAAAATATTATTTAGAACTAATCAATCGAATTACCTATTTCATTCGATTTTGTAAACTATTAGAAACCAAAACAAAATACTAGGCACTAGTTAGTAGTCTAACATAAAAAACCGTTATCCATAGATTATCATTATCCATAGATTAGTAGGTACTAGTTAGTAGCCTAACATAAAAAATCGTTATCCATAGATTACCATTATCCATAGATTAGTAGGTACTAGTTAGTAGCCTAACATAAAAAAATCGTTATCCATAGATTATCATTATCCATAGATTAGTAGGTACTAGTTAGTAGTCTAACATGAAAAAGACGGTTCCTTAAAGTTTTTTTTTTTTAAATTTATTGAGTTAAATCATTCAATAAGTAGGTCAAGATAGGAATAGAATATCGAAGATTAAATGTCTTTATCTATAATTAATTCATCAAAATCAATTATATATAGACAATTAATAACTGTCGACTTGCCAATTCTAGGCATAACGTTTAGTTATTAAAGGGACAAATTTTAAAATTATTCAACAAGTTAACTGATATTTAACGTTTCCTACTCTATAACATTTCCATGGTTAACTATCAGGTCCAAGGAGTCGCCTTTATATTGTTTTGAGTTTATAGTGAATTAATTGTTGAGTCCATACCCGCAAAGTCTTAGAACAAAAACGTATTTTTTATTTGGGTCAAAATTATAATCAAAATTACGTCATTCAATATTAAATACTAAGCAACGTAGACAGGTCCATTCATCAGATCCATTGAGTCGTCCTTGCATATTTCATTACGGTTTTGACTCTGTCAAATAGTATCGAGTCCGTGATCCGCAAAATCTTGAAACAAAGCCGTATTTCTGATTTGAGTCAATATTACGTCACTCAATATTAAATACTAAGCAACGAGCGTTTATATCCAGTTACTGTATAATATTTCCAACATTAACTATCGGGTTCACGGAGTCATTCTTGCATATTTTATGACGGTTTTGACTTTAAGGTTACCTGCAAAATTTCAAACCAAAAACGTATTTCGATTTGGGTCAGAGTTAAAATCAAAATCACTCAATGTTAAACATTCAACAACGCGCGTTTGTGTTTATTTGCTCTAACACAACTTTACGATTTCTTCATAACATGTTGTTTGTGATTGCATAACAGGAAGCGCAGACGTCGATTAATGAACACTTTGACCGATGAACAGTCTGACCTTTAATCGATCGTCCAACGCGTCCGGCAATTTGAATATTACCTAAATAAGGTTATATATTCAATCTGAATATTAACCGCTCAAGGTCAAGCCACGCGAGCTCGAGTTAAAAAAAAAACGTTTGGTAACTAAGTACTTATACCGAGCTGAATGCATTTTGTCACAGTGTTGTTGCAAGCAAAAAGTTTCTTCAATATTTTACCCGATGGAATAAAAAAATGAGATAGGCTATGTCGGGTCGCCGTCGCTAGATTTTAAGTGAATACGTCTTTATGGCTGGAAGATATAAACGCAGCTTTATTTCTTCACTAAGTGTAGGTACGAGGAATATGATATATAAGACAAAATCTGTTGCCCTATCATTCTAATTTAGCAGAAAGGCGTATATTTGTAGAGATCATGCTTCTGTCGAACTTTAAGCCTTAGATCTTTCCATTGGGCAAGTGGCTTTTCACAGTCGTCGCCAGACCAGGAAGGAACCTGTTTGGTTTTGGCATGTCCGTGTATGTCTCCGCCGATATGTTATAGAAATGTTATTTATATATATATATATATATATATTTATTGGAGGTATGGTATGAACAATTTTTCAATACACGAATCCGTTTACGAAATATTAAGCTGTGGTAATTTTGTTAGAATGGCGTGTCCACGTCTCCTGTCAGCTAAACCGCTATTTTTAACCATTTGAGTGCCGACGAGCGCCATTGCGCTCGCGAAATCAGTTGTTTAGCACGCGGTAATTTTAGCTAATTTTTTACCTTTCTACGTGTTACCTAAAGTTAAAATTATAATATTATTAGTAATTACAATATAAAAAGGATCCAGGAAAAGTAAATTTTTAAACCATAATGTCGAAATACGAAAATTATTCGAGTGAAAATGATCGTTTTTCAAGTTGTGAAGAAAGTGATAGTGGGAGTGACATTATGGTGCGCTCGCAATTTGGCGTAATGCAAATTTTGAGTGATAGTGATAATAGTGACGATAACAATTATTTTGCCGATACGGAGGATGTACCGGACTACGAAAATACGATGTGACCTTGATTTCAGTTTTTGTTATAATTTTTGTTCACAATATATATTTCCATAATTTTCTTTGTATTTTATTATCCTTGTACAAATTTTTATTAAGAAAACACCGAAAAAATTATTAAAATTAAAATTAGTTTTTTTTCTAGACAAGGGTAAATGACATCAAAAACAAAAGTTTCTGTGGCATTTTTAAGTATATATGAGTGAAAAACAATGGCACTAAAACGGTTAAATACCTTGAAAGTATTCACAACAGTAGTATATATAACGAAATTAAAAGGAAAATTATCATAGATATAGGTTCTAGTAATTTACGAGTAATAGTCGATCAGCTTCTGGTATGTAGTCGAGTCTGTAAATAGTACGTAGAAACTCCGTTTAAGTAACTTAAATTAACTTCAAAAATAACTATGTATTTTAAAATATATATTTATTACGTCTCTGAAAGATTTATAAGACTACAAATTTATATATTTTCTTATATATTTATATGGTGTGAAAAAATATAATTTATATACGCACCATGTTTTTATGCCTGTGAAAGATATAGAAGACAAATATATTTACATTGTGAATAATTATTATTTTTAGATGGTTTAAATGAAATACTACGTTCTCTTAAATGGTTATGTGTCTAAAAGTATACGGAACCATGTTATTGAGATTTCTACTCGTACTTGACAGGCCTTTTTTTGGGTTCGTCGTGATCGGAACTTTCAAGGCGTACATATTATTTTATTTCTGCTTGTTCTTTCACCACAATAGTTAGACATTACGAAACTGTCCTATTTTTTCATACAATTGTACACAAAATATGCAGTTCATAATTCAAAATTAAATTAAGTCCTTTAATATTATTTGCACGAGATTTAACCATGTTTTATTGATTAATTTATGAACGTACTTTAATGTATACACTTGATACATATGGACTACTTATTGTTACGAGAGCTATCTCTTACACCAATCCAGCTTCGCTCAACGAATGACTAGGAATCATACCCGGGTCCCTACGGTGCGCCGCGCCGTCATACGGCTTTTTCTCTTGTAATCAACACAACACACCCGGTTTATAATTTAAAAAATTTACCCTATATGTGTTATAAGTGAAAAATTTTACGTTAATTTACCCTAAAAGTAGAATTATCGGATTTTACGTCCGTAAGCTAAAACTATATCGACTACCAACGACGTCGAAACCGTCAGAATTCAAAGAGAATGCCATAGAATTTTATACGAAATAAAGTGCAACCTTTTCGCGACGCTCAAATTTTTGTACTCGCTGGACATCCGGTACCGATCTTAAAATTCTATTTACGTCAAAAAAATAAAACGCAAATGAGATGTGTGCGCACGATCATTACGCACGCTACACGAAAGCGTCGCGGGCAATTATTACCGTGGCTAATTTACAAATTCAGATTGCAAATTAAGAATACACAAAGATAACGGGTGATAGTGCACACACGGCGATACGGTATCTATCGTATGTTTGTTGACTAATTGATTGAGCGTCCAAAAGATAAATACGTATATTTGCAACCGCGCTCAATGTCCTGTCGAATAAAAACGTAAGAATATTTTGGAGTCCAAATGGAATAACAACTGTATTTACATAATCTTTTATAAAACTACAAATCAACTATATTTTATGCTTGGTTCTTGGACTTAGGTATTATAAATCTATATTTTAGAATATATGCTAAGAATTTTTAAGGTATTATAAATCTATATTTTAGAATATATGCTAAGAATTTTTAAGGTATTATAAATCTATATTTTAGAATAAACGCTAAGAATTTTTAAGGTATTATAAATCTATATTTTAGAATATATGCTAAGAATTTTTAAGGTATTATAAATCTATATTTTAGAATAAACGCTAAGAATTTTTAAGGTATTATAAATCTATATTTTAGAATAAACGCTAAGAATTTTTAAGGTATTATAAATCTATATTTTAGAATATATGCTAAGAATTTTTAAGGTATTATAAATCTATATTTTGAAATATATACTAAGAATTTTTTCTAAACCAAAATATTGTTAGTAAAAACAAAATTTATAAATCGATTTTCAGGTCGGTTCGGTCGTGTTCGTAGTTAAACTGCGAACTCTTTATCATTTCCCCATGTCCATCTGTTTGTATGTCAGAGGCATTTTACTCGCTGACTATTAGCGATATAAATAACGCTGAATAGCATGGTTATACATATTTATAACGCCTACAAAATTATGAAATAAAATATTTAAAAAAAATAATGTCAGGGGTGGTAAAAAGTGGGGGTTTGGAGCCTACATCAAAAGTGGGGTGGGGAGTGAGTTCACATAACCCATTGCGTAGTGTACCGTTGGAAAGGTCTTTTAAAGATATTTTGGGGATATGTCATGAACATTTTCTCGATACAGTGATCCGTTTACATTGACCTTCAAAGGATTATTTTTGTTACGAATTTTTTACAAAATAAATTGCGAGCGATCTTTATAATCAGCAAAAAGAAATTTCTTATAGGTTTTCTTTCGATTAAAAAAAAAGAAAACAATGAAAAATTAACTTTTGTTATAGTACATTTGCGTCTATAGTACATTTATTTCAAACTTCACTTTAGAGATTATTAATTATAATTTTAAAATGTGAATTTCCAAAATAATACAACAACGAAACAATATTTTCAAATATACACATAACCGCGACTAACTCTTTTGAACAGCTAACTTAGTTACCCAAATTTCAATTTGAATTATCACTCGTATATAAATAATGAATACTAAGAGATAATTAAATAAGCTCTTTTATTATTTTTATTCTTACAATTATTATTTCATAAATTTCCAGCTATTTTGAATCATTACTCACGTATAATTAATGTACAAGATATAACGAAATAAGCTCTTTTACGATTTCTATTACGATTATTATTTCATAAATTGCCAGCTATTTTGAATCATTACTCACGTATAAATAATGCACAAGATATAACGAAATAAGCTCCTTTACGATTTCTATTCTTACGATTACGATTTCGAAAATTTGCTAGCTATTTGCTTTGGATACAATGTTAATTTAGTTTGATTGTGATCGGTTAAAATATTATGAATGCATAATCTGTTATTACGAGAGTTTATTATGATTACGATATCTGCTATTGTTTTTTTTTCTCGCCTTTGTGCAGTTTGCTTAATTTGTGGTGTACTTGTTTGTTTAAGCCGCGTAATTATCTGCGAGTAAACTTTGCTCTAGAGCGAGATCGAATAATTTACAGCAAACAATTATTTTTTAATGGAAAATATATTGTAATATTTTATAATTATAATAAATTATATTCTGTTTTTCATTATTATTTTACAACCGGCTCAAGAATTACATAAAATGGTATGAAAGAATGTTTCTATATTCTAACTCATGATTGTCGATATCAAATTGAGTAGAAACTGTTAAGGAACCATATGGAATTTTACGAAGTTTTGGATATTTCTAAAGGTCACACACGACTTAATTTAGTTATAAAATAAATGTAAAAAAATTATTTTACTACTGACAAATATATGAAATGGATGTTAAATTCATAAAAAATTGGTTGTTTTCATTATTTTGTTTACTTTTTATGTTCTTTGTAATTAGGTTTTATATTTATTGCTATACGTATTCATGTTTGTACAATAAATGTATATTAAGTGAAAATAAAAAGTGAATTACGTTGAAAAAATTGTATCAAGTACCTAATTCGTTTCCAAAAAAACATAATTTGTATCGAAGAATTTTCATCAAACTGTTTCTTTTCAAAAAAAAATATAACCAGCAACCTTTACACCTATACAAAACAAAAATTCTTCTCAGTTTCCTTTGAAGTAAGAACAGAAAAACGATAAACATTTTCCACTTTTATTCATTTATTTACTTTAATGTATACAGTTGATACATATGGCGAACTAATTGCCTCGAGAGCAATCTCTTACAGCCAACCTGAACGCCAGGTCAGCCCCGCTCGATGAGTGGCCGGGAATCGAACCCGAATCCTCAAGGTTACTGTAGTTACAATTTTTAAAGATTAACGTCCAAATGTTCAAAATAATCTGAATATTACGAAATAATATATCATTCTAGCGGTATCTTACTTTCAAATATTTAATCGCTGCAAACCCTTCTTAAGATCGAGAAGGGTTATATAATCTTATTACCCAATTTTCATTTCGTTACTATAATATTGTTTACACTTTTCACTGTATAACAAATAAATATAAACAAACTAAAACATTCCCGTTACAAGTTACCTAGGTACCTATGTTTAAATAACTTTCTACTGCGAAAAAGTTAAGACCTAATTTTTCCGTAGTCTAATGAAATATTAAGCTGGGAATTTCCAAGTTGTTTTTTCCCTGACTGCTTACCGACTGTTACCAGCGCGCTGACTGCGTACGCTGATACGTAAGCTTACTGTTACTGTACTTACACAGGTCGAGTTCATGTCGGATTGTCCATCGACGATCACAGTAATCCGATACGAGCTAAAGACACGGCCGTTCCGATTATTTGATAAACAATTGAAGTATGTCGCGTCTTGGAATCGATTCATTTGAAATGGTAGCCATTGTGCACAACATGCTACAGTTATCGACACAGACTGAGCTCCAGGAAGTGTTCACGGAATCGGGTGACAAGCTTTACATTTTGACGAATAGTTTTACATTCAGTTATCATCTCTCCTAGAGGATAAAGACAAGTTTGTTTCAATATAAGATAAACGTATTTAGAAACTCGTTCAGTCCATCTTCTCTTCAACTTAAGAGGAAAGAGTATTTGAGAAAATACAAAAATTTATTTAATCTACTAAAATTCGCTTTTTTAGTTTGAACGTAAAAATATAAGGCAACGAGTCTATTTCTACGAAAGTGAATTGTTCACCATTTTTGTTTATTTAATTGAAAGAAAAATTACAGTAAACATTGTTTCAGATGGTTACAAAGGCCGCTTAGAAATTATTTTCTAAAAAAATCAATTTAATAAAACGTTTATCGCAAAAGTTTAACAAATAACATCTTCGTAACGAGTTTTTTTTGACATAATTCGCTTTATATTTTGCCACTTAACATTTAATACACGAATTTCTAAATAGTCGACATTACATACATTTAAAAAATTTAAAAAATGGGTAAAGAAAGTATCGATATTAAACCGTGTACGAAATTAAACCATGTACGACCCTTATAAATATCTAAAGCGTTATTCATTACAAATTATATTTCAATTGAAAAAAGAAAATGAGAGAAAATTAACTTTTCCTAAAGTGCATGCACGCTAAAATCATCTACTTTCATCCAGTCTTGAGGCTCAATTTGCGTTGAGAACTGAATGAGCGGACTAAAGCCTTCAACTTTAACATATGTGTTAAAGATTCAACTCGGTGAAGTGTATTAACAATATCAAACACTAACATGTTATATTCAACGAATACAATAAACACTCGACTTATGGTTAATAGTGTGGAGTCGAAAGCAAGCCTAAAAGGCAGCTTTGGTACTTAGACCCACACACCCAGCCGACACCCACACAACCAAGTAAGCACTCCACACTCTACAACAACAAAACTTTTATTACTAATAATTATCTCACGTTGGTCCATTTACATATTCTTACGAGCACAGCTTTGTTAAAAAGAAATCGGATTTGAACTTTCTGAAATGATTTAGCACAATTAACTTATTGTTAAATAATTAAACACACACATAAACGGTAAAGACGTGATTTAAAAACAAACCATTGCACTTAGATTTTTACTTGTAACAGACATAGAACAATCGAATTTAATGAGGAATCGTATTACGCACAACTACTCTGTCGGGCGGCTGCGAGGCGACTGAGGTAGAATCGGCCGAACAGCAACTCGTCGTACCGCTCCACCTGTAATAAGATAAAAATGCATTGTGTCTGCGTCTATGTATAATTGTATACTTCGTTATTATGGTGCTTTTCTATAAAAACAACACGCCATTATTTTTTAACAGAAACGATGCTATGTTGTTTTAAATATCTTGTTATTTTGCCAACCTAAAATGACTATCACTGTTACAAACAATTGTTACTAAACTTGGTAGAAATATAATACCAATTCATCCTATTCAAATTTAATATATTTATGAAAGAAATAATAATAGATAGACTCTACCAATATATTATGGGCATAAAAACGTCCAGAATAAATTGTGTGCATTTCACACAACTGTGCTTCAGTTGCTTACGGCAGCCATCGCGAATGGTCCTGGTTCAATAGAGAATTTTATTGACAAATAATAAAACAAGGTGTAAAATATCACGCAAATATAATACAAATCTTAATTATGTAGAAACTACTGTGTGTTTTTAATGTTTACAAAATAGCGTCGACACTAATAAATAGCAACAAAAGCACACGTCCCCAGTGTGAATGATGACGCAGCATAGGCAGTGATATTGACACATTTTGTATCCTTGGGGTCTATATATTTATGTCTATGATTATTATATCATTTAAAATGACTTGTTTTACTAAGCTAAAAATAAAATAGGTGACAATGTCATACGTATATCCAATATATTTATGTATTCATTTTACGACAGCCTCTTTGCTTATTAGAATTAAGACAATTCGCTTTATTTTTGAAGCGAAGCTTCTAAATGGATATTTGGGATGGGAAACTAACTGAGAAAAATGAAAAGTCGTGAACGTGGCGATGAAACGAAAACGGCTGGCTGGGCAACGCGTATTGTTGCCCATATTAGTGAGTGAGATGGAGTAATAATGACAAAAAGCAACAGGCAGCACCTAGTGCTGCCTCTCTCCCACCTTTATTCCTTTTAAAAATATTATATTTGTGTTTATATAGTTGGCCCAATAAGAGATTGTACGCGCTTGGTACTATACGCAAGCGCTTGTAGTAGGAGAAGAATTCATTCTCTCACGTGGACAGTTATTTGGTATACTTAACCTGTTTATGTATTTTCTTTTTTGTTAAGTATTTTTTATTGTGTAATAGATAATTCGAAAATTATTTGTAAGACAGTCTATTCCTTATTATTATATCGATATTATATTAAATAATAATTAAAAATTGTTAATTAATATAATTTAGATACATTAATTTTAAATGCGATGCATAAGCTTCGCTTCTATCGGGTGTCTTACGACTCCTCAATTTTACTATTTTAATATGAATTCTGTCATGGTATTAACGTTTATCTATCGTAAACTTATTACTGTATCGATATTATATTAAACAATAATTAAAAATTATTAATTAATATAATTTAGATACATTAATTTTAAATGCCATGGATAAGCTTCGCTTCTATCGGGTGTCCTACGACTCCTCAATTTTACTATTTTAATATGAATTCTGTCATGGTATTAACGTTTATCTATTACTTATTACTGTATCGATATTATATTAAACAATAATTAAAAATTATTAATTAATATAATTTAGATACATTAATTTTAAATGCGATGCATAAGCTTCGCTTCTATCGGGTGTCCTACGACTCCTCAATTTTACTATTTTAATACAAATTCTATGATGGTATTAACGCAAGAGGAATGCGATGGTAATACTGTTTACAGCAAAATTTCCAAAAAACGAACGTACGGTGCGTTAAATTGCTACAGATGATAATGACTTACGGAATACCATAGTGAAAGCAAGTTCTTTTCAAACTGCGGCTGAAATGACACCAGAATTTGATCTCAGTGTCAAAACGATATCGAACCATTTGGGATAAATAGGAAAAATAAAGAAACGAAAAGAGCGAGTTCCTCTGGAGTGGAACGAACTCTAGTCAGGCGTGTAATACATGAAAATAAAGTCATTATGAGCAGAGACAAAAGACAATTATGAACTGAATTATTACCTCTAATGAAAAATGTTTATTACGCTTGTACTATAACTAAAGTTGCACTGTTTTGGTTGCACTGTTTGTTTGTCCGGGCGTCTAAACATAAGACGCAGCTGACTTAGCCATTGTCTAATAATTGAAATTTTGATTGTTTTTTCACTTTAAATAATTTAATAAAAACTTACATTAAAATATATTTAAAAGATTACGTAGATCGTTAATGATTAATTTAATATACAAAAATCGAGTGAATAAAATATTTATGGCAAAAATAAAGTTTTTACAATGAATCATTAATTTACGTGTTTCAACCTAAAATACTCTTCCTTTGTCAATAAACGTTCTGTAGACAAATGGGTAAATCTTTAATACACATCATTAAACATAGCCATAAAAAAATATGTTAAATTAAAATACCGTGAAAAAATGTTTCACGTTTGCCATTGATCAAGCACCGTCTAACTAATTATGTTATTGAATATGTTTGGCGTTAATTTTGTTCACAATTAAATTAAACTTTCATAATTCACTATTTACAATTAATTGAAACTACGTGATGTAGTATTATTTCTACTTTCTTTAAGTTCTTTACTACGACCTAGGTTTCTTTGTATAAGATGTTGTAATCTTCAGGTGGGCTGTTAGGAAAGATGATGACATGAAGATGTTGTAATACAACGAAACCTAGGTCGTGGTGAAGAACTTAAAGAAAGTAGAAATAATACTATATCACGTAGTATCATTGCATTGTGAATTATGTTATTACTTCAGCTACTGTTTGTGTAATAGATTGGGTTCCCATTCGGACAGTTTATTTTCTCTGATAACAAAAAACAGCTGTCCTTAATAGAGCTATTAAAACAGCAAGATGGTTACTGACAGATAATAATCTAAATTATTACAGCTGATGAACGTCTTTATTACATCAGATATAGGATATGTTAATTCATCAGATATAGTTATTTTTTTAATTGTCTTTAAGAATATTGTTTATTTATTTCTTTACATTATTTGACACTGGCCGGAACACTAGTTGTGTTGCAAGAACTGACTCGCTAACAAGTGTCAATTGAAAACTGACATACATCAATAAAATTTTAAACAAAATTATAGATGTGTTCAAAACAGCATTGATACTGTCGTATTGTTTTCGACGTGTATACATTCTAGCGTAGTTGAACAGCGGAAACGCAATTCGCATCAATGTAGACAGACCCTCGACCAAACGCGAGGCGCCACACGAACACATTAAATTCTTTATCTGACAGCTGTCAAATGTTTGTATATCGATATCTTGAAATCTAATCGATAGAAACTTTTTACAAAGGAATATTTCTTTATCGACTTTATCTGAATAATTTTACAGCTGCACACAAAAAAAGACGAAAAATTCTTAATGTTCATGAATAAATACCGATATTAAAAGTTGTATTCTTTATATAATTTATTTTTGAATAGCTCTTTTGCCACCGTAGTGTAGGTTGGTATGTTGAGAGCCTATAGCTAATTCACCCCTCCGCCGACGACCAATCAGGGCTAGGGTTGTCATATGTAAAATAAATTTTTCCAGGACATTTCTACTACAGGATGTAGACGTGGAATTTAAGTCAAAGTTAAAAGTAAAACCTAATTAAAGTAACATTATTTATTCCTTTTTATTTAAACTTTATTGTAAAAATCAACATATTATAATTACTAGCAGTTTAAGGAAAATAGTTTGACCCAACCAAAGGTTTCTTTTGAACTCAACGAAACATACTACCAAATATACAGTAAAAATGTTAACAAAAGTGGCTTACTCGTTAAGTAACAATAATTTAACGCAAAAACAATCGTTACGTCTATCCTCCTATATCTCACATCTATCCAAATTATTAAAAGCTAATACTAATATTTGGTGAAAGAAATTTCTAGATTTACTCCCCTTTCGATAATCAATCTTATTTAATTGCAATTAGGAGCTTAACTTTCGTAGTTTGACAATGACAAAATTTAATTTACTATGTTCTTGTTTTGCTTTAATTATTTTAATCAATTTATTTCCAACGGGATTATTTAATAACGACTGTTAAATTCTGGAGCAAGACTCTTCGCAAATTATGACTTGATTAGATCTGCGATCATCCGATTCCGGTCTTTCCATTGATCCAAGCTAATAAAATGGTAATGCGGTTATGGCATGTAAAGAATGGTTCGTGAAAAATGTCGATAAAGACAATTTTTAAGAATTACTGCATTTTCTTATATTTCCGGGACTAACTTATTATTTACCTTGACATGGGACAACATCACAAATTCCGGTACATTCCCAGAAATCCCAGACACCTACTCAGGGGACTCCCCGTTAATTAATCTTAACTCGTTTCAATTTTCGTTATGCTCTCAATCACTCGTAGTAACTGTATGGTCATCTTTATGTTAACACTTAGTTTTATTAGTGTCTTACTGCTAGTTTTCTTACAGCTACTAAAAGCTTTTGATAATCGAGGCTTCTGCTATTGCACCATGGATGACTTCCTATGAAATATAATGAAAAATGATATATATCGTCTAAAAAAATATAAAGCATACTGATCAAAGGTTAAGGAAATTATATGGTTTCATACTCGAAGATTTTCAGATACCACTTTTTAAATGCATATTTCACATACGTAAGTATACAGTATGTGCTATATGACGCGTATATACATGTATCACGTACGCGCCACGTAGCCCACCGTTCAATACCAACTTCTTCATAACTTTGGAAGACTTTGAGGTATACTGTGAAATAAAAGTATGTAAATCCAAAGGTTACTATGTTAACCTTTAAAAAGTATTTACAAACTAAAAACTCGAAAAACTCTTCAATTGATTTATCTGTATCGATCACCATAAGAATTATTTTTTTCATTTCATAATAATAACACTCCTATATAAAGAAGTTACTAACCTTATTAATTTTGGCAAAACTGTCTACAAAGACAAAAACTAGCGATTGTTTTGTCTTTATAGACATTTATAGGCAAAACAAAATTAAACTTTGTTTATTAGAAAACATGGCTCGAACTGAAGCGAGCGCGACTAACTCAAGAATATTTCAAGTGCGCTGTATCAATAACAAATATTTGATTTATGAAACATATCATTACTATAGAAACGTTTTGTAATTAAATTCTGTGTAATCGTAAAACCAAAATCTGTAATGGAAACTTCGAAATATATTTATTGATCTTGGAAATGCATATGACCTACGAAGATAAGCAATTCCGTTTACAATCGTGATAACCTCTATCAGGCGCTGCGAATCAAACGTAGCAACGGCTATATACTGTAAAGGCGTTGCCTTGTATTTTCATTCTTTATTATAGCCGTATGGAATTTTATTCTCGAATGAATACCAAATGACGTACAGTTTTCTGCTTTATAATCAATCAATGCATCTTATTTTAAATGTGATACATGGCGACTGTCTTTGTGTATTTGTAAGTATGACTCAAGTAGTAGGTATTGTCCTAAACATGAAGTGATTCATATAAAAATCAGCTTACTACGAACGTCATATTTAACGGATTTACTTAGAAAAACCTGTAAAGCGGCTTTGCAAATAAGAACGACGAAGGAAAGGTGAACGCTTTGTAAACGAGATCTTTGAGGATATATGTGAAAAGAGTTAA
The DNA here is from genome assembly GCA_039881145.1 of Druceiella hillmani. Lineage (NCBI taxonomy): Eukaryota > Metazoa > Arthropoda > Insecta > Lepidoptera > Hepialidae > Druceiella > Druceiella hillmani. The sequence continues at coordinate 12,326,799 of JAYKKI010000033.1, forward strand.
CAATGTACATATAACAAATAATGTGTGGATTGAATGAAAGTGTTGTTATAAAAATTAACCAATTTGAACCCGAGGTTTAGTTTTATCTAACTTTTCCAAATATGTAATAAAAATATTTAGATAGATTGTAAAATTGTAAAGAAACGTTTTATTTTAATTCGATTAACTACAGTATAACTAACTTTGAAGATTCATTACTAAAAAAATCATTACTAAAAAGTAAGAAATAAAGGTTAAAATATACTGATTAAGTACACGCCGTTGCCATGTGTGTTTCAAATATTAAATAAGTAATAGTTTGACACACATAATTTCTATGACACACACAATTCATGTCAGGTGTAATTATATTATTAATTTAAAAGAAATAACGTTAGAAATGTTAATATTCTCAAAGCGTAATTACTTACGTTTTGCATTTAAAAGTACCGTGAGGTGGTTATGAAAAGGCCACTTTAGCAAACGTGAATTTTACATTAATTTTTCTTTTAAAAGAAAAAAACTCTCATAAACAACATTGGATTTAAAAAGATCCTTTATTGCTGACAGGTGGCTGTCAAATGTCAAATTTAAAACGTCATTTTTTACTTATTAACTTTTTTCCGTTTCCTTTATTTTTTTGCGCCATATATTTAATAGTTTGTATTTGTTTTGGATGTTAAATATTTAACGATTGCAAATACGAATTGAATTGAAAAACTTTGATTTGTTACAAAAATGTAATTAGTGTGGAAACAATTTTGTTAAATCGATTCGATCGATCGAGTCTTTGTAACTACTGGAAATGAGGTTTACTATAATATTTTTTTAATTAAAATACGAAACAGTCAAAAGTACATTTTTGATAAAGTGTATTAAGTGGTTTTACGGAATATTGAAATATATTGCCTCGCATTGCGAGTTTTATGATAGAAAAGCGTGTAAAAGTCATTATGGAAAAAAAATTGTGAGTACCGTTGGTTGCGACATCGTATTTGTTTCTGACCCCGCTGCGGTGGAACCATCTTAATGGTATAAAAAATAAATAGGTACAAAATTTCAGACCTTTCGGAACGAAGCTTTATTTGATAACTGAAATATGCAATTCGGAAGAAGATTTTCGTTATAGTAGAGAAAATATAACTGTACCATACGTTAAATAGCGCCGTTAAGATGACCGAATAAGTAATTTAACCGCAGCATGAATCGTTGCGGTGGAGTTGAGCAGAAGCAGCGAAGCATCGCTTCAAATCAAGTCAGTGTCATCTCGCGTTAAGGAAAATTATGTGACAGTTGTATTGCCCTGGTGATGTGCCATAAAGATCTACGAAGAAGTACGAAAAACATTCGGGTAGAGTGTTCCATTTCTTTTTTTTCTTATTCTTCTAATTTGATTTTAATATTTTGTCTATGTTTTTTTCTCTCTTATTTATCGCGGTCGGCAAAGAGATATTATATAAATATATAAGATAACAAGGTAGTTCGTTAAATACTTAACGACCATGTGCATACGCGTCATCAAGATAATACCTTTTCAGCTTTATTGTAATGTCATTTGATTATTTTTAGGGTTTCGATTCGAAAGGTCTAAATGCAATCCTTTGGTTATGGCAAAGTCCTCTGTCCATCCGCCCGTCTGTCTGTCACATGTTTCTAACGTCTAAACAAAATAAGATAGGGACTTGATATTCACGCATAATATATAGTTCATTAACCCAATTATATGATTAATAAATGGTATTATTACGTTTAATTATTTATTTAGCATAATAAATTAATATACAATACATATGGAGGATTTACACATTAGTGGAGCAATACATTTTGAGAAATTAGAGGATTAGAGGAGCAATAGATTTTGAGAAACTGATTGTTTGATAGATTTTTAGGAAAGTTACAATATAAATAAGGCGTATACAAACATTAGGATTTGATTATTGCTATGGATTTGGGTGGTAAAAGCAAAGGACAAGCGCGTCGAAGGACTAGGGTTTAGGAAAGGTAGGACTTTTTAGTAGATCCTTGAAAACATTTACCGAAGATATTTTCCTGCTGTTAGTATCCAATTGATTCCAAAGTTTTGTTGCTTGGATAGTAAAGGATTTTTCGTGAGAGGTATTTTAGGGTATAATAAGGGTGGCCAAGCTTTCAGAGCGTAACCAAAGGCCGTGAGCAGACAAGACTTTAAATCTTGATCTGATTCTGAGCATTTTTTAATATGTTAAAGAGAAGCGTAAGTATACGAAGCTGGTGTCAGTGTTGTGGCCGAATTGAGTGAGAAATGGCTTAAAATTATATTTGTAGAGGGTTCTCGTACATATGAAGGGGGATTCAAAAATAATCTGCATAGGAACGTGGGATATTGTTGAACAGGCCTATTTGAGTACAGTACAAATCTGTTGTCTTCAATTTTTTTCCATGGAACAAAACGTGTTAGTAAACCATTAGAGATGCCATTTTAGACCCAGTCCGTTTCTATGTTATTAGTAGGAAACTGATATTTACTGTCTCTGAATTTCTTTATTTAAACATTGACTAATGAATGGAGTTAAATATAACGGAGTGAATAAATTATCAAAGTAATAAAGTGTTTTTGAGAAATCGACCTTATTTTGCTTATTAAAGACGTACTGATAATTTACGTATACGTAACGAAAAAATATTAGCATTTGTAAATAATAAATAGAAACACTATGCACCGAGCAAGCATATTTGTGGTGGGTCAAAAACTAGAACAGGTAAGTAAATATAAATATCTCGGAACATGGCCTACTCAACATTGAAATAGTGAGGTAGAGATGAAAGCAAACATCGAAATTGGCCGCCGTGCCTTTGGAAAAATGGAAAAGGTGCTCTGCAATCGTAATCCTAAAATCCCACTTTGAATTCGTCTTCTCCAATTCTACATCTGGCCAATACTTCTATACGGATGCGAGGTCTGTATTATTAAGGAAGATCCCAGGAAATGGATAGAAAGATTCGAAATGTGGGGTTATAAACGCACGAGTCTACATCTTGGACTCAGAAAGTCACTAATGAGGAGTTTCTAAGACGAGTTGGCCAGAAAGGCAAACTTTTGCAAACGTAAATTTACATATCTCCAACTAATAATGATAGAAAAAGCTGCTGGGCGAAGGAAAGTCGGTCATAGAAGAAAACCATGGTTGTGCAACATCCGAGAATGGACAGGGATTACGAGTATCTTCAAACTCTGTCGCTTTGCCAAGGACAAGAGCTGACTGCCAACCTTTATTCGTTGGAGAGGCACCCTCAAAAGAAGAAGAAGGCTCCTTTGTGTGCATGGAGACCTGGCAGGGAGAGTTGTACTAATATTTAACAGGTATATTTATATTTAGAGGGACTAAAATGTTTACAAACTCTAATCCATAGAAATATTGTTTAAAGTATAGTATTTATTTATATATGTATATAGTCTTATTTAAGATAAAGCTTGTTTCCGATGGAACTTGGTATTTTTATTATTTTTAGTATTTCTCATCGCGTTTATTCTCGGCTCGACTCGGTTGCCGACCGAGTTGCCGTGGAGGATAAGGCGCGGCGGCGGCTCTTAATTGGTACTTATTCTTAGCCCTACTAAAATACTATCTTTCGTCAGTCGTTTAAACCCTTTTATTAAAGTAACATCTATTCTTAAACCTAAATATCTACAAGATGTTCCGATACAGGGTGGATTATAATTCTAGAGTTGATATTTCAGAGCTGTAACTGTATTTAAATAATTTTGTAGATACTATTATAATTTGACTTCAATAAGGACCTTACATCGCTTTTAGTCAATGTAATGGAGTTGTTGCATTTAAATAATTTTGTAGATACTATTGTAATTTGACTTTAATAACGACCTTACATAGCTTTTAGTCAATGTAATGGAGTTGTTGCATTTAAATAATTTTGTAGATACTATTGTAATTTGACTTTAATAACGACCTTACATCGCTTTTAGTCAATGTAATGGAGTTGTTGCATTTAAATAATTTTGTAGATACTATTGTAATTTGACTTTAATAACGACCTTACATCGCTTTTAGTCAATGTAATTGAGTTGTTGCATTTAAATAATTTTGTAGATACTATTGTAATTTGACTTTAATAACGACCTTACATCGCTTTTAGTCAATATAATGGAGTTGTTGCATTTAAATAATTTTGTAGATACTATTGTAATTTGACTTTAATAACGATCCTACATCGCTTTTAGTTAATGTAATGGAGTTGTTGCATTTAAATAATTTTGTAGATACTATTGTAATTTGACTTTAATAACGACCTTACATCGCTTTTAGTCAATGTAATGGAGTTGTTGCATTTAAATAATTTTGTAGATACTATTGTAATTTGACTTTAATAACGATCCTACATCGCTTTTAGTTAATGTAATGGAGTTGTTGCATTTAAATAATTTTGTAGATACTATTGTAATTTGACTTTAATAACGACCTTACATCGCTTTTAGTCAATATAATGGAGTTGTTGCATTTAAATAATTTTGTAGATACTATTGTAATTTGACTTTAATAACGATCCTACATCGTTTTTAGTTAATGTAATGGAGTTGTTGCATTTAAATAATTTTGTAGATACTATTGTAATTTGACTTTAATAGCGACCTTACATCGTTTTAGTCAATGTTATGGAGTTGTTCGGTAAGGAATTTCCTTTTTTTTCTTATCAACAAAGCAATTAGTTTCATTTTAACCAGCAAACTTAATCCAAAACCGAATGATCATTATACTTTTAATAACTGCTTATTTGTTAGATTTTGTTCTATTCTTTTTTTTTGGTGTTCCGTCAAATATGATAAATTAAAAGCCGAATTGTTGGCATATTTTGCTTTTTTATTGGCGAAAAAATAAGAATACTCTTCAAATAAGAAAAAAAATGTGTGACGTGTAAGAGGAAAATATGTTGACAGAGTCAGTTGATAAAATTTCGTTCTGGCAATTTCGTTACAGAAGATGCACCCACGTTCAGAGCATTTTGAAAGACGCTATTCATCCAAAAGGAAAATAGGGTGTAACCACAATGTAGAAGTGAAAACTTTGGTAACTGATGTAACCGCAATGTGTATGTTGGAAATGTTGAATACAAAAATTAAAAATAATTACCATTAATAACAGTCGTGTATTATCTATAAATTCACGGAGACACTGATAAACGAAAACAATGTAGTGCACATTCAACTGATCATATTTTATCCACTTTGACACTAAATATATATATATATATACGCACACCGTGCTGTACACAAACACACGCACGCACGCACACACATATTTATATATCACTCGCCCGGCTACCCTCTCTCTCTCGTTCTGTTATGCTTGGCTCATCGTCGATTATACGCGAGGAACATCACACTGCGTGATGCGAAATTTCAGATTTTCAGAGGTGTAGTGTTTCAGTATTATAATCTCACACAAGTTTGGTAACTTAACAGAAGCTTGAACGAATTGTGCTACCACACTCACTATATTCACCAGATCTGTCACCTTCGGATCATTCCGATCTTTACGATTTTTTTTAAACGGTAAAACATTTCCTTAAAATAGGTTGTTAAATATCACTTAGACCTGTTTTTTAAGCAAAGATCGGAAGTTTTATAAGCGTAGAATCAAGCTACGACCAAAAAAATAAAATCTATTTGACCAAAATGTTCAGAATATAATTCAATAACATATTTATACATCATAAGAATTTTGTTCTTTTTACAAAAAAAAATAAACGAAGTTAAAACCTAGCACTTTTAAACCCGCCATTAAAACTATGTATCACACGTTTAATAATGAAGTGACTTAACTCAAGATACAAATTAGTAAAGTTATTAAATGCTTATTTTATATTTATTTTTGTAGAAATAATTAAAAATAATAAAAATCGTATTTTAAATTAAGTCACTGTATTTATTAATAGTTTGATATGCATTTCAAATCTTTGATCACTTAAAGCTCTCAATCGTTGATCTGAACCAACATTGACTTTAGACAAACAAACATTTCTTTTGCTTTGCTTCATTCTTAAAACTTGTATCGATTCCCTTCTAGTCATTAGCTCCGTGGCGTGACAGGGGCGATGTAATTAGTTTAAAACGGACAGCTGTCGCGGTGGATTTCGTGGGCTTCCTTAATGAGGGGGTGAGGACGAAGACAATCGATTCCAGTGAAGGGTGACTGTACAGAAAAACTCATTACTTTTCAATGCTGTTGCAATAAATAACTCAATACTAGTTCGCAGGGAACGTATAGACATACTCGTTGCGAGCGCGGATATCGGAAACAAGAAAAATACTGATATTGTACAACCGCGCGATTTTCATAAATTTTTTCGTTCATTTAATACGCATATTGGCAACAAGAAAAATATTGATATACAACCGCGCAATTTTTATCAATTTTTTCGTTCATTCAATACGCATATTGGCAACAAGAAACATACTGATATGATACAACCGCGCAATTTTCATAAATTTTTTCATTCATTTAATACGCATATTGGCAACAAGAAAAATACTGATATTATACAACCGCGCGATTTTCATCAATTTTTTCGTTCATTTAATACGCATATTGGCAACAAGGTAAAATATTGATATGCAACCGCGCAATTTTCATCGACTTTTTCGTTCATTCAATACGCATATTGGCAACAAGAAACATACTGATGTTATACAACCGCGAAATTTTCATCAATTTTTTCGTTCATTTAATACGCATATTGACAACACGAAAAATACTGATATTATACAACCGCGCGATTTTCATCAATTTTTTCGTTCATTTAATACGCATATTGGCAACAAGAAAAATATTAATATACAACCGCGCAATTTTCATCAACTTTTTCGTTCATTCAATATGCATATTGGCAACAAGAAACATACTGATATTATAAAACCGCGCAATTTTCATCAATTGTTTCTTTCCTTTAATACGCATATTTGGCAACAAGAAAAATATTGATATTATACAACCGCGCGATTTTCATCAATTTAGGCGTTCAAACTTAACTTCATAATGTTAAATTTTTTCGTTCATTTAATACGCATATTGGCAACAAGAAAAATATTGATTTACAACCGCGCAATTTTCATCAATTTTTTCGTTCATTTAATACGCATGTTGGCAACAAGAAAAATACTGATATTATAAAACCGCGCAATTTTCATCAATTTTTTCGTTCATTTAATACGCATATTGGCAACAAGAAAAATACTTTTATTATACAACCGCGCGATTTTGATCAATTTAGGCGTTCAAACTTAATGACATGTAATTCGTAGTGTCGTTCTATATTAGCCAATGTTGTGCAAAAACATTTCTTAGGTAATTTTTTAACTTGTGATTCGAATGTTCTGACGTGCAGAACGCGGAACTAAGGAATAAACAAAATGTTGATAATTCGGTTGTCAGAAAAGGCTGGAACGATACCTTCCTTTCCATAAATTGATTGTCGTTCGTTGGGATTGTTACATGGAGGCGCGCCCGCTGCTAGCTCGTTTTGACAGCTGCGTCAGCGCGTGCACCGGCTTAAGGGGAGATTTACGCTCGATAGAGCAAGTAACAAAGTATGCGAGTGTATTATATGCAGCTGGTGAAAGTACGCCCCTCGATTGTTAGGGACGTATCTGACATCATCTTCTCAAATAGTTCTGGAGTAATTTTAGCTTTGCGATAGAGGTGTGCGATATCAGTATTTTTTCGTACTAGGATTTCCTGTTACGAGTACATAAAAATAATAAGTACGTATATCTGATAAAAATACTAGGTCGTACGCAGTACGCATACTTGCTTGTCGAGTATTCGGTCGGGAGCACACAAGAAGTAATTAAGATGTACCATATATTTTTAAATCGAGTATGAAAATAAGTTTTTTCATTTAATTAGATACATATTCTATGTATGCGTATTTATTTAACTTGACTAATGAATAACCATTCATTAGTAATCTTCATTTAGATATTAGTGACGAATAGAAGTCTTTATCAAGGTTTTGGTGATGTTTAGATACGTAGTCAATCAAAACCAAATGCATTTTTATGGTACCTATGAATGCAGATACCACACTTCCCTGACAAGTCAAGAGCTAGAACCCACAGTAAAAATCAAAGCTTAAATAGATTGGTAGCGATTCGTTGCTTCGCTGCAGAGATATTAGGTGATAGGCAAACTGACAAACTAACTTTACAACATTAATTAATACTCATTGATACAGCTCATCACTTTTTTCCGGGATATTTTCTGAACCTAATATACATGTTTGGCACAAAGCGTGATCAAGTTGATCAGTTTGAGTTATGCTACAGATGGCCAAATTAACGAAACTGCGTTATTAAAGAATTTTTACCGAAAATAAGGCAGTTATTTTAGTTCACTGTGGGTTAGTTAAGTTAGGGCTGGTAGGCAGTTTGAAATTTGAACCTTAACTTCATTTAAACACGTTTTTGCAGCGAAATTACTCCCAAATTCAATAAACAAGTGACAAAATGTTAATAGGTCGCTGACAACCTGGGGACCAACAAAACATTTTTGTATCATTTTAAATTACATCATTTTAAGTTACATCTTATAATTGATACCACGACATGTCCTTTAACAGGAGAAGCAGTTAGCTGGTTTTCTTTCTACTAAAAGGTAAACATTTTCTTTCAAATATTCTTCCTTCTTTCCCGACAAATATTCTGGAAGTATTTAATATCTCAAGACTTATTAATGTTTTTCTTGTATTGGACTCCCTGCGCTATTAGTATCGGCGATCGATAACTGGAAAAATCTCTAGCAATTATTCTCATTTAAGAGCAATCCATTATCGTCATTTTCACCTGATGAGAAGAATTTCCATAAAAGAGCACTCCAATACAAGCATTTTCAAGTGATAATAATATATTGTCACCATATTTAGGCCTCGAATACACATGTTACTTAGTAGCATGAAAGCACGCTACTTTTAAGCAAATGCTGTCTACTAGTAAACAATTAGCAAGTTTCTACGAAAAAAGCATGCTCGTAAAAGAGCACGTTACTTAATCGCACGATGGTGTATTTTTTAATGCATATTAGGATACAGTGTGTAATGGGATAGGGGGGAGCATGCGTTGAAGTGTGAACGTATTTATTTAGAGCATGCTCGATTTGCCTATGTTGCTTTTTCGTATCACAATTTTTTAAAAATGTTTTTTTATCATTGAAAAAGTAATATTTAAGTTGTTTCATACATGGACACCTTCGTTTTGGCTGTCGGTATAAAAGCATATACTACAGGCTTGCTATAAACACGCAGCAAAAGAAGCATGTTCATAACAAATAAGTTTCAGATTGTGTTACGTTACTAACAAATGTATACACACCAAGAGCGTGCTATAAACGAGGGTGCTGCCTATATAGTAGCAACTAGACATGCTTTTTTAATAGCATGAGTGTTCGGACCTTCCATAAGATTAACGGATTATCATCATTTTTACCAATTATCGTCCCTCACTAGGCATATAAAGACAGTCCCTCACCGGGAGCATTCGCCCGTAATGTAACGTTACAGATTCGAGCATTAGATCAGTGATAGGGGAGAACCGAGCATTTACAGTGCGCAGCCTGTAATAATACAATCTGTAATATTAATACAACATCGAATCTGAAATATTACATTACAGGCGAATGCTTGTCAGTCAGGGAGGCAGCATTCTAACGTGATGCTCAAAATCGAATCTGAAATATTATATTACAGGCGAATGTGGTGAGGGAGCAACTTAACGCTAATTTGTGGCTGCGTACTTCACATTTTTTTTCTAATGACTTCATTTCAGTTTTATTGTTCTACATTATATTACCTATATATATATATATATATATATATATATATATATATATATATATATATATATATATATATATTTTTATATATATATATATATATATATATATACATTTTCATTATATCATCATATATTATTATTATTTTTATTTCACTTTTACCTTTTCATACAGAAATCTTAAAGTTTATATAATTCTGGAGTTTACAATTATTGTTATATAATTGTGTAAAAGAGTAGTGACCTTTAAAAATGATTTTATATGACTCGGAGCTGTATCATATATAAAATGGCGAAATCAGTCCTTTCACGATTTAAGGTGCGCTTTGATTTAGTATTTTCAAAATGTAACCTTATACGCGCATTTAATGATATATTTGGCAATATTAAAGTTAACCAGATACCGATGTATCAATTCAATGATATATTTGGCAATACTAAACTTAACCAGATACCGATGTATCAATTCAATGATATATTTGGCAATATTAAACTTAACCAGATACCGATGTATCAATTCAATGATATATTTGGCAATATTAATATTAACCAGATACTGATGTATCAATTCAATGATATATTTGGCAATATTAAATTTAACCAGATACTGATGTATCAATTCAATGATATATTTGGCATCAGTAAAGTAACTGCAATATTGATGTATCCACCCTGAATTATATTAATCCTCTTTAACATTAGCGTAAGCCGAACATAAATTTCCTATCACTGACATCTATAATATCAATTGTGAATTTGAATAATACAAGTAGGCTCCGAGCATACAAAACGTCTCAAAAGATATGATCTATATGTTCGTTATTACTGATATTAAAACATATATACGTGTAGAAGGACTGTACCAGATGCTATCAGTGCCATCTGGTGACAAAATTAATAAAATTTTGGTTACACTGCAGACATTTATTCTTGTGAAGTACCTATTGCAACCAATAAAATAATTTATAATGCCTGAATATGGTGCAGTGTGCAATAAAGGTGTTTTTTATAGGTATTCAATATTAAAATAAAAAAAACAGATAAAAAAATGATAATGGCCATGATATTGGTTTTATTGGAAAGGCAATTTATTAAATACGATTTTAGGCATTTGGGTACCGCGACCGGCTTGACTGAAGCGCAATCTGGAAGTCCAATTCTCAACTATTTTTCGAGCAGTTGGGGTCGTATATGTCCAACATCTGCGGTTTATTGGCATAGACTAGTGACATCACATATACCCACAGAAAGTAATCCGTAGGTGTGAATGTTTCCTGCAATAAATTGATTGTGTCACAAGTTGTATGGCATGTTATACCGTCTTGTTGAAAACAAAGCTCTTCAACATGAATGCCATTCAATTGGCAACGAAAAAGCCAGTAATTATAGATCTAAGGCGCTCGCCGTTTACTGTAATGTTCTCGCCGGCATCATCTTTAAAGAAATCTCAGTCAATAAGCACCTCACCACCAGTCAATCACCAGTCCATAAAGCACACAAAACAGTGACTTTTGTGAATGTAACGTCGTCTCAATAATGGCACATGGATTTCTTCATTCCAAATCCGGCAATTTTATTTATTTAAGTAGCCATTCAACCAAAAATGAGCCTCATTTCTAACAAATTATTGCTCGAAAAAGTGGTTGAAAATTTCACTTCCAGATTGCGCTTCATTGAGCCAGCCGCGACAGCCATATGCCTGAAATCGTATTTAAACACAAATAAAATATAATTACCCCTTTTTAAATAAAGCCAATACCACGGCAATTATCATGATTTTTATCTATTTTTTTTTCATTTTAAAGTTGTATACCTCTAAAATAAAATACCAGATATAAAAGTATTTTAATAATTCATAAAAACAATACAGTTTATTTTTTCAAAAATCGAATCTCATGTTCGCTCGTAACACATCCTCTTCACATTCAGTGGCGTTTACTTATATACTCTGTCAAAAAAACTATACGTCAAACGTCACCTCTATATTTCTTACACGGTCCCAATAAACATATTCGTCTCTCTCACACTCGGGCCCTGTCGGATCTATTGTTATTTAAAAATTTATCTCGCTTACACTCGCGACAAACATAGTTTCTATCTTTATTACTGACGTCATTTAATATAATACATTCAAACTATGAAATTCTTTCTAAATACGATTTATTTAATATGTTGAAGTTATGCATGGAATGGCACAACCTTGACCTTATTCATATTACGAATGGTTTTTTTTCTGAAATAAGGAAGAAGTCACATTGGCTCCTACGAACAATTTTTTCCCGATAAAATTCTCTATTGACTGCTTATTGACAGGAAACCCACTCGTTTGTATTGCCATAAGCAATTGACGCTATATAAGATGTGTTTACATGTGTTCATTGCACATATTTTATTTTGGACGTTTTTTTGTATGCATGTACAGGTAGAACCTATCTAGTATTATTTTGCTTGTTGTACGTATAACTTTCTTAGATGGCTATTTTCAACACAATTTCCGACCAATTTTATGTCCAATCATACTTTTAATATATTCAATGTGACCAAACAAATATGGCATAAAACAAAGTATTTCGTTGGTGGTTTTTCAGGTATCTATAAATGGACAACACATATTTTATATTCTTATAAATCTAAGTCTGTGCCTTTAAATATTTTTAGTATCTAAATGAAATTGAAATTGTGGTCCATATAATAAAAAAACATTTATTTATTGAGAATATTCTTGACAGAAATAATGCTTATAAAGTTTCTAAAATATATTTAAGTGTATTTCTTTAAGCGAGGTTAAGTTTCGGTATGTATTTATTCACATTATAAATTATTTAAAATTTAATTATCTGATTGAATTTAGATTTTACCAACCATATTTGTAACCACACTCAAGTCCTTTTATTATTTGATTTCAATTATTTGCGTGCTAAATAAAGCAATTCTTGTATTATGCCAAAGAAGTATAATTTCTAATGCGCGTACATAAGTACACGTACATTTTTTTTTTGCAAATATTGCATATCTCACAACTTATGAAACATCCTACGCATCTATGCCAAGTAAGTCTGGTCTACACAATCTAATCTGTTTATAAATAAACCGATCGATAACGGTTAGCGTCAAATCTATTTTAATAATTCATGTAATTGAAATACGACCTTTTTGGAGCGGTCTACAATACGAGGATAGCTAATAAATATTTTAAAAATACGTAAAGATTTTTTTTATATTTTTTTAATTTACAGACAGATATAAGTTGGATTTGGTATATGTACGTATATACTTATTATATAAATATTCTATATTTCATTTAAACGAATGTCAAAACGAAAGGTTGTTTCTGTGCTTGTCCATTTTTATATGCCAAAAGAACTTATTCGACTAAAATCAAACTTTCCCTATCTTATTGATTAATGCTTCTTTCGTAACATACGAGCGGCGACATACGAGATATTTTGAGCCTTGGCAACACTGAGGGTTGTCCGTTGCCATCTGACGTTTGACAGTTTGACATTTTTGACTATTTCTTCAGAACGTTTTGTTATTTGAGCGCAATTTGTGTGTGTTGTTCACAGTCACTTGAAAATTGTGTCGCAGTGAAAAAATATATTTAAGTCGTGAAATTATTCATTACGACCTTTGACGTGTATTTTCAAGACAGGAGTGCATCGATCAACTTACTTCCACTTTTGGCGATCAAGCCCCATCTTTTGCCACTGTGAAACGCTTGTATAACAAATTTTTATCTCGGTCGCCGTTTGCTCACCGAGGAACGTCGTCCAAAATCGTTGTGTCAACTGTTGTGTCGGAAGACATTAATACTGTACAAAAATTAATAATCCAAAATCGTCATATGACGTACTGTGAGATTGAAGCAACCTTAGGCGTTAGCTACACCAGCATATATAAAATATTGCATGATCATTTAGCCGTGAAAAAGGTTTGTTCTAGTTGGATCCCACAATATCTGATAAAATCTCAAAAAGATGTTCAAAACACAACAGTTACAAATGCTGAAGAAATACAATGGCGGTGCTTCAAAAGACATGTATAAAATTGTAACAGGTGACGAATCATAGATATATGCGTGTGAGCCGGAAACTAAACAGCAGTAGATGGTGTGGGTGTTTAAGATGGGGATCAAGAAGGAAACACTTTAGTAATCCAACAAAAGTTGTTCTCGCTCGAAGCGCTTCGAAACAAATGGTCGCCTGTTTTTCGGAAAAACTCGTGTGGTCGTGTGGCAACAGTGCCTTTAGAGGAGCGTAGAACGGTCAATTCCGAATGGCACACATCTATTTTTTTACGCCATCTTCTTCGGTGAAATAAGGAAAACAAACAAATACCGTCGGTTCGTTCTCATCAAGATAATACCAGCTATCACATCTCGTCTAACAACCGACTATTTGAGCACTTAGAATTCGAACTAATGGGTCATTCGCCGTACAGTTCAAATTTGGTGGACAACGATTTTATATGGAAGAAAAAGCAGTTCAAAAACTAGGTGTTTGTGGTGTCTCAAGCGGAATGGAGAAAATGCTTTGACAAGTGGTTAGAAGCATATAAATCATCAAGAATATTTTGAAAAACAATAAAGTAATTTTCAATGACAAATTACTGTTTTTTTTCTTGTTATTATGCTCAAAATATAAATAGTGCCCCAAGTACAAGGAATCCTGAGATTCTAAAATGGGGCTGAGCTGTGGCTATGCAACTGAAAAGAATCGGGCAACAAGGAAAGATTTTTGACACACGCTGGTTAAACCAATAAATATATATCAAAATTATGTTTGAAAACCTTCTAGAGAATAAAGAGTATTCTGTACTGTACTGCAGGTAATCTGCTATAACAATTTTGACGTGAATACGTCTTTAAATTTGCTACCATACGGGGGCAATCCAAAAAACCTAACGTTAACAAAATCGGGGGATACAGTTTGGCGTTGCAGTTTCGAATCTATCCTCTACATCAAAAATTAAATTATACCACTGGATAGCTAAAGGATATTAGGATCATTACGATAAGCGAGAACAGTGACGCATCGCGCGCGGTTGAGGGGGAAGCGCATTTTGAGGTTATTTTGCTGCGTATCGAGATTTACAATTAGTATAACTTATGATTCGGAAAAGCTACGATGTTCGTTTAAGTTTTAATCGTCAGCTGTCATCAAAATCTATGTATTGTATATAAAACATTAGTTTAAAGTAGTGACAGTGAATATAATAAGGTGTTAGAATAAAAAAAAATTATTATACGAAAAGCCAAAACCAAATACAGAGATCGTATACGGCTAGAAAGGGCTTCTCAAGAACAATCGAATGGTAATAATAAAACACCATATGACCGAGTCAAGCAGTGCCGGGAACATAAAAGAATGAATGCGGCCGAGCGGATCAACGACGGTGCCAGTACATCTGCAGCTGGGGCGGTTGAAATTATGCGTTACATAGACGTATTCACGTACAACACACGGCCGTGTCCATGACACAGCCACACCCCACTTTTATGTTAGTTTTGATAGTGCACGTACATTGCTTAACTTACGAATCATTTTACAGTACATTAGAAAATGTTTTAATTTGTGAATGTTAATAAATTCATGTATTGAAGGTTATCGACCTAATTTATGTATCTATCTACTAGCATTTAGTTTGAAAAAAAAACTTTAAACGGGCGTACGATTGTAATATGAGGTATACGTAATTTCTAAGTTGTGGGAGAGATTAGTTTAGAAGAGGCGCAAGAGTGCTGTCCCAGTTTTTATTAATGTAAATAAGTTATTTTTTTACTATTTTCAATATTTTACTTTGTTTTTCTCTTAATTTTTGTGTTTTATTTGCTTCCTAATATTGTCACTTTTTTTCAAACTGATATACTGGGTAGCCCATTTACAGTGGTCCAAAAACTGGGTAACGAAAAACAATACCTATCGAGTGCCATTGTTGTTGGTTCAAATGTCCACCGCCCGGCAACTAGTCAAACGGGTTCTAAATAATAACAATAGGGTAAGTCTCTCTTTCTGATACATGCAAAACATAAACGCGCTCTGTCTAGCAGTCATTTTACCTAAACACATTTTGTGTATGTTAAAGCTTATAAACAATGATTTCCAAAAAAAATTGGGTAAATTTTGAGTTGAATTCATGTTTTTTTAAAAGAAATACACTTAATTTTGTTAAAATTGCGATTATGGCAGAAATTTCACATTTAGTGACTTAGTGATATGATGTTAATTTCTGAAGATGTTGCAATAGTTACATCACAACGATTTTTTGTCTAGACTATCATCATATCCGAATGCATGTTTAAAGATTATAAGCAAATTTCTAATTGGACACATTTTATTACAGTGATTTTTTTAAATGCACGTTTTTCTTTTGAAAACTGAAAAAAAAACAACAACGTTTCGAACAATAGCTAAGCAGAATAAACATAAAAATCCCTCATTGAATGAATAGAATATTTGCTACATAACTACTCTACTTCCATACCAAATTTCTTGGATTTTGTGGAATAGTTTTCGAACAAAACTGATTTATGTGACTGAAATAAAGATTTTTCAAAAAAGTACAAAGAAATATAACTTCTAAACTATTTATTTTCGCGGAACTAGTATTTTTTTAATGATGGATCACGATGTTCTCTGCCCAAAAAAAAAAATTTGGCCCATTTTAAATAGGCCACCTGTAACCCTGGTTATTTAATATAAAATGACAGAGGGAATAACCGTTTTTAAATGAATACAGAAAGCAGCACAAAATGTTACCTAGTACTTTCCAATTACAGTTGGTAGCTTTTGCATTACGTATATTCGTGTAGGCGAGTATGTCCCCCTATGTGCTCAAAGGGAATACGTTAGTAATCTCGCATACGTGTTCCCTTTGTGCACAGTGATGAGCTAGATGGAACTACGCTTGAAAAGGGTATCCGCCCGCGCGTGATCTCGCTGTGATTGTGGACGATCTCGCATTTCTCAATCATATTACTGAGGAATGTCAGGACACCTATAGTGTGCTGGAATTTCTCATGCGACCTCGAATATACTAAGAATTTGTTTAACTCTGTAGTTGATAGTATTTTTGTAATTAATGCAGTGATCAGTCATGAAATAACTTATGTCCTCAGGCTGGAGATAATATTAAACAAGATATTTTTGATGTCAAACATCTATAGGCGCAGGTATAAACCGGATCGTTGGCGTGGCGACGCTTGCCGTGGCGACGGGTCACCACGCTATACTAAGGTATATTTATAGTCTATGTGTAGTAGAGTGTACGGTATGGCGAAGTGTCGCCATGCGCAACCGACTAAGCGACCCCCTCTTCACTCAGTGCGACGCTGTTGTTTACTACGGTACACATAACCTGTGATTTATTATTTTTGTATTAATTGTAAATAAATGTTTATTAAATAAAGTCACCATTTTTTGTAAGAAATTCGTAATACTTTATTTTTTCATTATGCTATATTTAGTTCCCCTAATAATCTTGTCTTTTATGCATATTACTTGTACGAACACGATGTTTCACATCTGCCAGGCGTCCCGTGATGGCTCACTGTTTTTTTTTAAATGATTTTATATCGATATTTCCCCGGTCTGAGGTTTGGAGACCTTTCATTCTCCTCGGGAAAAAACGCACGAATTTTCTGCTTCATTTGTCGCTTGAGAGATGCGACTATGGTGTTGCCTGGTTTCTTTGACGATCGATCACTAGTCAGAATGAGGTTAGTTCAAATTCCTTTTCTCTCTCAGTTAGTCACATTTTATAACCATACATCTTCTTTGTGCTTACGTGCCTAAGGCCTTGGGTTAAGCTATATGTAGAACATGGGCATTTGAAAAACTACATAAATAGATTTCCGCTCACTAGTAGATCTTTACGAACCGGAACATGCATACAATGTATTTATTTTTTTTTTAATTGGTGCATTACAATTTTTTTAAATTCTAAGTTTTATTGTAGAAGTTATATGATTTTTTTTGTAATTGATAAAATCTGCGACGATGAAAGTTTTTCTCAAAGCATTTAGGGATACAATTTATTAATTACGAAGTTCGCCATGCATTTTATTTCAGACTATTTTCATGTGGCTCGTGACGGTCGCTTTCTTTGGTGATAACTGTATGCCGTATGCATTATATTAATAGTTTTCCGAGATAACACACCGTGTTCTTTAAACGTAATAGTAATGTCGATATCGCTAATATGAACATTTTTTGACCCGAATCGACGGGTATTCTTTGACACCCTAAATCGACGGGTATTTTTTGACACCCTAAGGAAGCTTCAAAAAGGCTGATCTTGGAATTGGTTAACACTTACGGAAGTTTATGTTTGAGCTAATAGGTATAATGTACTTTAGAAATAGTTACTAATCAGTTACGAACGCCGCTCGGAACTAATTTAGTAAAAAAATATATTTAAAAATAGCTTTTACTGGCTACAAATGTCACAAAGGCCTTTTCACGCATGTTTGTTGTTATTTGTGAATTAATTACTTAAGGTAGAAAAAAACTGTAACAAATTAATCATAGCAAAGAAAAAGGTGTGAGCCTCACCCTCATAAGCTCGCGGATAAAGAGAAACTTCTTTAAAGGTTCATGTTAGTCAATAATTTATAATAATCATTACTTGTATAGAATTATGTTTTTTTTTCTTGTTATTCTGATTAAAACTATATTTTTAATAATTTACAGTAATATATTTAAAACGTTTTCACTCGAAACTATTGAATTAATGATAATGTAACACTCAATTGTAACTTTTGCATTAAACCGAACGAATCCAAACGCACAACTAAAATCGGTGACGACCTGCCGATTCCTCGGCAGATTAGCCTTTCAATGAGGGACTCAAAACAGATTCACAAAGATAACACATTTATAAGTTGTCCAGGCTAACCGAGTTATAGAAATAATGTATTTCATGTACTCAGAGTTATATAAATTGATATAATAATCCTGCTACATATAGAAAGTATCCTGTAACCTTGAACGGTTACACTTAAATCTCATCAGAATTATAGCTTATTTGCCTCTACCGAGTCAACAGTATTGTCAAGATTACAACAAGAAATAGATAGGCACCGCTCGCACCACGCACACCAATTACGGCCGGAAGACCTAAGCACGTAAGTCAGATAGTAAATTGATACAAACAAGTGGATGTATAAAAATATATTGGTATTTTTGACTTATGTGCTTAGGACTGCCGAACTTAGTGCAGCTCACGTGCCTGTTTGGATGTATCCCTATTGTATTTTTCGCAGTAACAGTTTGAAACATTGTAAGCCATTCAATAAATGTAACACTTTAGACGAGTCGCAGGGCGGTTCTATCATACTTTTATTTCTGTAACACATTATAATTCTTTACTATTTTTTACAGATGAGTGTTGCGAAACGCTTTTAAAAACAGAGTTAACAGAAAACACTATTAACCTGTTATATTTGTGTACGTTTGTAAACGTTTATTCATTCTATTTTGAATAAATCGTTTGACATTCTCGACCGTGATGTTAATAGAGCTTGGCCAGCTCCGCCGTTGGTTTCCAGTTCTCGATCTCGTTTGTTTCTTCACGCGTTACATAATTCTGACGTGACAGAGTTACTAAGACGTCACCAGAGAAGTTTCACTTTAAAACATAGTTTATATAGATAGTTACGTGATTTTTTTTAAACAAACTTTAAACTACCTTTGTCATCACAGCTAAATTTAGTGTAAATTTTCTTTAAAACTGAATTTTGTTGCGGTTATAAAGGAAAATAGTGAAAAAAATTGTTCATGCTAAAGTGCACTCGTTCCTTGCGTGGTTTTTCTCCCGCATTCGGAAAGTTTGAAGACAATAGTTCGTCTCTTCTTGGTCTACGTAATTTTATTTTGTTGGCATCAACCGTTTTAGTGCCATTGTTTTTTACTCATATGTATATACTTAAAAATGCCAAATAAATCTTTTGTTTTTGATGTCATTTACCCTTGTCTCGAAAAAAAACTGTATCTCTTCCAAAAATCATCCAATTTTATTAATTTTTTCGGTGTTTTCTTAATAAAAACTTGTACAAGGATAATAAAATACAAAGAAAATTATGGAAATATATATTGTGAACAAAAATTATAACAAAAACTGAAATCAAGGTCACATCGTATTTTCGCAGTCCGGTATATCCTCCGTATCAACAAAATAATTGTTATCGTCACTATTAGTCTCGTCGGCACTCAAACGGTTAAACACATACATTTGTCAAACAGTGCAACGTAAAACGAGAAATAAAAATGAAAATTGCAAAAGGACTTTTAAAAACTAATCAAACAAAACCTTGAACGCCAATTCTTTTTTATTTACTTTATTAGTATATACACATGTAATTACATACGCGATTGGTCCGTTGAGCTTTTTAAATAGGTTACTTAACGCCGAATGTAAGAAAACAGAAGATAATTGTAGCTTTAATTGGCCGAAGCAAAGACGCAAGCGTAGTGGTTGGTTCGGTGTCGCGGCACGCTTCGACTAGCGTCCTTGTGGCTGCGTGCGGTGCGCGACCTCCAGCAGCCCGGCTCCTTTCCCGCGGACCTAATCCTACCGCATTCGCGCATTCCACCCGGCCTAAATGCCGAAAGCCATTAATCAAATCATAACTCGATCGGAATGTGCCAATTTTAATAGGGCGATCTGTTGCAAACGAAACAGTAAAGCCGATTAAATGGTAGTTTTCTTTTGCAAAAATTTCAAACAATAGTCGTTGTTTTGAATGCACCTTTTTCAAATATTCGCATTGCTACGATATCAATAGGCATTAATTTGAAATTGTCTTTGAAACTGTAATTTTATGCATTGAATATTTTCTCTGATTGTTTGTTAAGCCAGTACGCGCATACCGCTGAACTGATTTCAATGGTGTTTTCACTAGACTGATAAGAGGGGCACGAATAAAAATCAAAGTTACCTTTTGTTACCATATAGGTTACCTTTCGTCTCGATCAGAAAGTTACTTGAAATTGGATTATCGGCACTTACGCAGTAGAACCGCGTGAGCTGACTCCAGAACTGACAAAACAGAAATTTTCGGCATTGTTACAGCAATTTGCCTTTATTCCGGGTTAAAGGTGTTTTTGAGATGTTAAAATTATAACTGTACAAAAATTAAGTAAGGGTAAACATAAATAGGACCAAATAAAAGGTCTCTGTATACAAGAAGTTTTCCCTTTTCCCCTAACCACTTCCCATTACATATTCCAATAGTTCGGACTTGAATTCCGAATACGACTCCTATTTGGTTTATCTCATTTATACTCGAGGTTCGATTATATCCATGGTGTTTCTTTCAGTTTTCATTTCATCGTGTTTACCTTTATGGGCAAGTGGGAAATTCACATTATTTTATAAAATGAATACTGTAGAAGAATTAATACAGTATACATGGCATGCAGTACAAACAAGGATTGCAACACCACAAACAAACGCACGATGATGGTACTGCTTCCGTTTTGGATATTTGTCAAAAATGACAGTGGTGTATGCTTGTGAATGAAAATCCATAATGATGTGCTAAAAAGAGCGATAATGGAAGTGACTCCTGCCAAAACACTATCCGAGTTATCTTAGGGCCCCTCCAAGGATCCATCACAACCCATTTCATGTCACACATATCTCCATCTATTATCGAGCGCTTCTACCCGACAGGGTTGATGACTGTCCCTATTCAATAAGGCATTAAACACCTCCATTTTTTCTAGAACCCATTTTACGAACGCTCTAAGTTAGTTCACTAGCAACCAATCACAGTGGCCAGGAAGCCATCTCCTGAAGACTTCCGTGATTTTACATTGCTATGTCGACACACGCTCTTCTACGCGCATCGCCGTACTCACTGCACTCGAACAAAACGTGATTCTTCGAGCAAAGCTATATAAACTCGGGCCCAATGTCCAGTTAGGGGTTGCGAGTGTAATAATCGCTATCTACGAGGTCTTATTCAACTGCTCTGAAACATCCGAAAAAACAATCAAGAGATTTTGTTCCACCAGTCGAGGGAAGTCCATCTCGACTGACAAAGGCCGCAGACGATTTCTGAAATGCGCCTTATTCTCTAAACGCACAACAGACCGGCCTTAAAATTCCTGTCCAGAGCAAAACTAAAGTTGCCGCGCGTTATATTTTACGATCTTTAGATGAGCAGATAAAAGATCAGCCAAAATCGACCATGTATCCCCGCCAAGCAAGTACTGTAAGCTTTGGTCAAGGTCGTAAGAAACCTCCGCATAACTCCTCCCTCTTAACTTACTGAACCCCAAAGCACCAAAAA
The DNA here is from genome assembly GCA_039881145.1 of Druceiella hillmani. Lineage (NCBI taxonomy): Eukaryota > Metazoa > Arthropoda > Insecta > Lepidoptera > Hepialidae > Druceiella > Druceiella hillmani. Next base: position 12,348,893 of record JAYKKI010000033.1, read on the forward strand.
GTCCACATCGATAGCGGGTAGGCCTTTGATACTGCAGTATATTGCCATACACACGAACCTGAGAGCCGAGGTAAATAGCCTCTAGCCAGCTCCGGCGAGCCAGATCACAGTATGGAAAGCGATCCTGGCACTCTCCTAGATGTACCGCGCTTGCAGCAGTTCGCCTAGACGATTGTCGACATCCTTGAAGTTGTATTGCAAGAATATCATCACCACTCTTGTAGTCGTATTGCAAGAATACCAGCGACTAACTCTCACAGTTTACAGGACGGATCGAAAACCGAGCTCTACGAGTAGTCCATGATCAATTTATGTTAACCACTGTATCTCCGTTTTGCAAAAAGACAACTCAGTCACGAAAATAATCCATATGTATCCGACGAAGATCCGCTAACGTGCCCTAAGAGTTTAAAGCGGACAGGATAGTCGATCACCAGCATTACTAAACGCATCGGATATGTGGAAGAAAACAGCGAGAACGTAGTTATCCGTACACCCGCCTACCTGGGTCAAAACCGCAGATATCGCTTCTGAAGTGTACGCGTCGGTGTGACATACGAACTACACTCGCTAGGCCAATTTTCCGAAGGCTGGAGGAAGATAATGAGCCTATTGAATTTTGGATAGCTAGGCGATTTCTTAGTACTATTCTAGACTGACTCTTACTATTATAGATTGCAAGTACCTCACGCATCATGGTGTTCCACAGCACCTAAATCATTATTTTTACGAATCTTATCCACACCGGGAGCCTTGTTTGAATCAAGACTATTCACAATATCCTTTATCTTCTAGTGTTGAATGCCCGAACCAAACTTCTAAGTGGACATACGCCGGAAATGTTCCTTATAGGTACACAGCGGTTTAACAACGTCGAAATTACGAGGGAACAGTGTAGCTAAAAGTTATTCTAGAGCCCGGTGTAACACGCAAGAGATTGTTTAAGGGAGTTTAACCATAAGGTTTCACAGGTTCACTCTCGCAAATGTCGCCCTAGGGACCTGAATTACCTATTCCAGTCACAAAGTTACGAAAGTGAGAACGTTTAGCCCTCTTAACGGTCTCTATTTCCCTAATCGTTTCATACTTATTAGCGTACTGGTGGTCTTATCCTGTGCGAGTTGCACCTTCGCCAACTTCCAGGGTAGAGGGGAACACAGGTATCTTTAGTGGGCGAAGTTAAACCTTATCTAACCTTCCTCGGTACTGACTATATCCCTAAATTAGAACTCAACAGCCATATTATTCGAACAATCGATGCAGTCGGGAGGTGTAGTATGCAAAGTGCATAGTAAGTCTCTTTAATAAAGCAACACTTTAGAATAAACTTAAATTGTACTGATCCATGACAAACAAAATTTCATCCATTCTAGGAAGGAAGATCTAATAAAAAGGCTTTTTAGCGGCGATCGGTTTTATATTTCCGATTTCAACATGACGTTTTGTTTGGAAGGTATACAGAGAGAAGGTATACATGATCTACGCACATAATAAAATAGCAAAAACAAAAAAGACTACTGAAGAAGAATAAGGGGTATTGAGGGTTTCAGGAGTTTTTATCCCTCGGTCTGTCAATCAGTATATTCGTTTGTTCTTGCATCTCACATGTAGCGTTTTCATAGCCTTGAAAAGAAACTGAAATATCTTGATACTGCAGCAGGTCACTAAAAACTACTGAATGGACATCCATGCGAGTGAAATCGTGTGCAAGAATTACGTACATAAATATTATTGTCTTCAGTCTGTAACTACAACATACTAATTACAATTTTGCAATTTGACGTTAACCTACACATATTGAAACAGTAGATTCATGTCGGCTACCAGAAATTTGCCTCCGGCGAGTTCCTTGACTACGCTGGAGGGGCACACGATGGAGCGGTGTTCGTGCACGGCGCGCGCGAACGGATGCCAGCGCGTTCTCACGAGCGGGCGCGCTCCCGCGACCGGTTTGCGCGCCTCGCATACCCGCACCTGCCTCTACCCACACATTCGTGTCGCTCTCACACATGCGCCTCTATCACTTCGCGGCCCGTCACAAACCATAAACAATGCAGACACGTCCCGCTCGTGGCAAAAATGTTTATTGTCTATGAAAGTTAGTTTTATGCATTATAAGCGTAACCTAGTATTATATGCGACCGAATCGAGACTCTGCAGATAAAATTCCGTAAAGATTGGGAAAATATTTTCTTTTCTTATGTCTTATTCGGAAATTATCCAATTACTAGATTAAATTACTCACGTCGCCGTTTGTAGTCGGCGAAGTAGAGCAGACTTCTCAAATTTACGTTTTCGTAATGACGCCAAGTGTACCATTCCAAAAATTTGCTAAAGAAATGCAATAAAGCAGATGGTGACCCACCCCTGTTTAGCTGACTTTAAATTGCGAACTTGGTCTCGAGTATTAGGGTGTCACGGTCAACTGATTAAAATTCAGGGTCAACAGTAGCGTTACCAGTGTTTACGAATCCTTATAAGTTATAAAACGTGATGTCACTGTGTCCACATTTCTGGGATTCGTGAACCGCTTATCCAATATTCATGCCGTTTTCTCCAAAACATAGCCACATCTTCTGTGGAAGTTTTCGTACTTATTTTATTAAAACCGATTTTATAATTCACAGTTTATAAAGGTATCTGCGTGCGGTAACACCTTAACCGTATCTTCCATTTGTATTTACCTGTTTCATTGTAATTTTAGTTAGTTATGTTAAAATAATTATCGGCCAGTGTCCGAAAAACAAGACATCCTAAAAACTCAGGAACATCAGGAAAAACCGTTTCATCTATATATTATATAATAAAACGAAAATAACAGTACGGGCACATTGCAGTCGTGAAATAACTACTTGTCTTTTGTATTGTACAACCCAGAATCCTGGAATAAATTTGGATAGTATCTCGATATGAGGTCAAAAAATTGAGAAGAATGTCTATTTGTTTGTGTTTTCATCACATTGATAGTCATCGCTTTTATCACATTGACTCATGTCAATTGAAACGGGTTTTTTGTTGTATTTCATATCCCCTAAAAAAACTCGATATCACTGTTCTGAGAAAACTCGATATTATTGTTAATTTGAAAAAAACTCTATTGAATATATAAAACCCACATAATAATACAAAACATATAACGTGTTATAAAATTCCCACGCGCCCACGCACAGGCACGCACACACAATACACACAAACAAACATACACACATCCATACACATACACACACCATAGCCTTTTGCATTTTTGCTCTCTTTTACTCCATCTCTTAACTAAAGGGAGATACGTTACAGGCACAATTCACATATCCAATGTCTCCATGACGTGTGAAATAATGTCAATAGTCCATCATACCTTTGCTCCGGTTCGTGCACTGTCTATGAATTCAGATAACATTCTGAAAGCTAATACATTAAATAATCCTAACACACATCCTTGCAGCAGATTTACAGCATTAGCTGCTCCTCATTTCAGACAATTTTCTGAAAGACTCCTCAAACCCAACGCAGTACCTCCTTTTATTATGAATATTCATTGACAAGAAATGCTGCTAAGATATAGAATAGACTCTAATTTACGATGTGCTTCGTCAATACGCACTACGTAACAATGATAACTTTTATAAATCTAAATACTATATAAAAGCGAGGAAGATATCCATGGATCATAATAAATATTTTAGAAGTAGTCATAAAAAAGAGTATGGTATACGAAGACGTATCTTTCAAGGTATAAGAAAACATATTCACGATAGTAGCGAAAACGAAAAAAGTCAAGACAAGTCGTCATCTCGTTAACAAAATTTTAGCGTTGCTATATTAGCATATGTTTTAGCACAGATCTACAAGCTTTCAAGATGTTTATATAGATTTGTCCGTTTCTTTTAAGGGCTTTATTAAAAGAGGATCAACTTATCAATTCTTCGAGGCAAGATATATTTAAGAAACCAACTTGTGTACATCGCTTTGACTATTTAACACATGATACTTCAGATTATCAATCTAGAAAGCGAAGACGTAAATTACTTTTTATTTTACACAATGTGTTAGCAATCCATCCCTAATTTCCATAAAATTATCCAATTTTGAGTCAATTGCTATATGTGTAGACGAGTAAATAAAATAAGAGGAAAACAAAAAACAATAGAGAGATTTATAATCTTGCACCTATACAATTTATATGTCTTTTTTATAATCCAGTCAGTAAGTCCAGCTAGTCTAATTGTCATGTGGGAAATATTCATATTCGCTTTTCTTGGTCCGAAAAGACATAAACACAAGTTCGTTTATATTCCTTGGAAGTCGATTGCCAAACGAGGATAACGTGGGCCTACTGGACATATTTTCGAAAAATTTGGATTCATTGTCGCTTTAGTGAGTTCAAAGCGCTATTAGCAACTAAATTAGGTGTTTTGTCATGTATCAACCAATACTTTTTAGTTCTCCAGCGTCTACAGTCTGCAAAGCGCAAACCGAGCCAATAATATAGTAATGCTTGTATATTTTCGAGAACACAGCTCAACGTTGAATATTAATCAACAGAGTTGCGAAACTGATTGGAGATTCCAACATTTGCTAGATTTTTTACAAGTCTCTACCTATTTTCTTTTCTACTAGTTTTTACCAGTACTTCAATCATAATGGCGCAATCTAGTCGCAGAGTTTGATTCCATCAAATCCAAACTATTATCTGCGTGGTTCTTGAGCAACTTTGTATTTTAGATGTTGATCACACCGTTATGGTAGCCAAACCATCTGATTTCCCGCTTTTGAAGGTGAAGGTACATAACCTTCATGGAATTCAATACCAGCCGATTTGCTTTCAAGTGTTATCTACATGAATAATCTCGACAAAATTTTAATATTCACATCAGCTTTTAGAGTTGTAACATTTGTAGTTAATTGAAGATGGATCTTTATTGCGCGTTTTGGAGATGCCATACCGTGTGTAATCTATTACTGCTGGCTTGATCTACAAACCACATAAAAAACTTCCTTGCAAGTAGTCAATCAATTCTTAGAAAATTGTACCTAAAATTTTTTTTAAATGTTTATTGTTTAGTATAACAACAGAGTAACATTTTTTCAAGCCCTTTTTCTCAAACTTTATTCCAGAGCTGCACAGCGATGCGACTCGCGACGCGTGAAAGCGACGCGCGACGGCGGTGAGAGCGAGCGGCGCGCTGCGTTACGCCGGCGCGACCGACCGACCTCACTCTACATATGGTCATTTAAGAATTCCGTTGCACGTTTTCGAATAGGTGAAACTTAGCGCCGGATTCATGTTTTTACTCGCAATTAACCGTCGTAACAAACAACTGTGTTATCGACAAAAAATTCGAATTTAGTTCACGTCGACCCCTTGTTACGTTGCTGATGCAAGGTATTCGCATATAAAATGATCAAATCGATTCAAGAAAGGTCATCAAAATATGTAACAAAAACAAAATTGCGGAAGTGGGAATAACGCACTATGCTACAATCGAGAAACAATTAAGCTGCCTTTATAGATATAAATATAAATGTTAGGGCCAAAACTCATTTAAGTGACATGACATTGATCTGACACGTAACTTGCCACCGAGTAAAATATTCAACGTAAACAAACAATACACATGCGTGTTTTACGTGAATAGTTGCGTAACATAAATTTGCAATGTGAAACGCTACGCTTGTTTGCTTTTAGTGACACATCAGAATGACAGGTTATTAGTAAGTTCGAAGTGGCAGTTAGACACATACCGAAGAAAATGAAAGACGAAATGCACAATTTGCTGAAACCATTCAAGGAAAACGTTTCTTTACAATGACGTTACATTAAATTGACAAGTTACATATTCGTAAAACGAACGAAAGTCATGGTTCCAGCTAGTGTATATCGAAATACTATAAAAAATTTAAACACGTATTTATATATTAAATAACATGGACAGAAAAATGGGAAGTAAACTCCTAAAAAAACGCGTTTTCTTATGAAAAGGTACACATAATACATAAGTTATAATATAGGTGAACGAGTAAAGGTACACATAATACATAAGTTATAATATAGGTGAACGGGTATACATAAGTTATAATATAGGTGAACGAGTACAATATAGGTGCGAATAGGATATCATTTACTTTAGCGCAAATCAAATTAGCCCACTACCCAAATATAATAACAGTTATAATATCTTATAATCCATAAAAAACGACAGAATCCAATCTGGCTTTTTCATGATGAAAAAATGTAAGTGTGAAAAGAACAACTAAATATTGCTGTTTCATTACTTTTAGATATTTTGAAATAAATAGAAAATAAATACAACACAAAATTTAAATCAGATATTATTTACATTGCTCCCAAACTTGCTAGTGATAATTGTGTAATTAAAATATTTTTTCATAATACAGGGAGGCAGTTTGATATACATTTCCATAAAATAAGGCAGTGACAACATACAATCGCACCTCTGCGAGTCCCAATTCATACTAAATGACAGTTAGTAAAGTTGTGCTGATTATCTCATGTTTTTAGTCGCTAATGACATGTCTATTTAATATAAAGTACTGTGTCTATTATGATAATAATATGATAGAAAACAGTCTGCAAGCGAAAAAATAACGAAATTTCCTTTACTTTAGGCTATTAATTTCTATATTAGCTAAAAGCAGAAAGCCCTGCCATTTTGCATATTTGATACTTGCAACAAAACTATTCACGCTTCTTGATCCCCACTAGGCAAATTTTTTCTTACAAATGGAGCGTGACGGGTCCGCTAAATGGGCGTTGAGCATCAGATCAAGTCACGCCGCGTCGCGTTTTTTTGCTTGCTATGCGAATTGTTTACAGCTGCCACGTCGATCAGGTCGGGTGCCCGACTTATGATATACGTCCTTTAGGTCGTATTAGATCAATGTACCTGGGATAAACTATAATTTATTTAATTATAAATTGTATATGTCAGTATTAAACGTGCCAAAATTAGATGCATAACGGATGAAGGAATATATCGCCATGTTATCTGTTTTATGTCCAAACAGCAAAACTTGGGAATCAACTGAATCCTCATACCAAGAAAATATCTTCGATGAGTATCTTCAATGATCGACTGAATAGGCCCTAGCTCTCCTAAACCCTATCCGTTCTGCACTCTTGTTCTTTCCAACTTAACTCCCGACTATATTTATGTTCCAATTCTTTAGTCTTTTTGAAGTAAAACTTCTTTATGCACGCTTGACTTGGGGACTAAGCTGGTGAATGCGTGACGAGAGCGTTACGAAAAGTGTGACCGGGCAAAGCGAACGGAAGTTGAGAGGGAGATATAAGTTAGTGAAGACAGAAAGAGAGAGAGTTACGTTTTGTATATTACTGTAGGGCAAGAGAGAGAGGTGCGAGCACACATTTTCTTTCTCTCTTTCTCTCATAGCCAGTTATTTTTCGTATATCTAAGACACAGTGCAAGCCTATTGTCTGTATCATATTGTAGGAGCAAGAGAGAGCAGTGCGCGCGCACATTTTCTTTCTCTCTTCCTCTCATAGCCACTGCATGAAATATATATATATATATATATATATATATATATATATATATATATATATATATATATATGCTAGCGTCACGCGAACGGTGATTTTTTGATTATTTTGTAATTTCATTTCGTTCTTGAACAATTTTGTAAATTATTATTTTGTTTAATACATTAAATATTCTACGTTTAAAGTGAATAAAATTGTAAATTCATTTTAAAGTTCATATTTTGTGAATTTGAAGTTTTATTTCAGTCGTGTGGTCTTAAGCACATTCGTTTTTTTTTAAACGTAATCTGCCAGTGTTATCATTTTTTTCCTTTTTTTACATACACCTTGTTTATTTACTATACTGTTTTACTTGTGTACTATATTATAATAAAATTCAGATTAATTTATGCCTAATTTATACAAGATCTAAGGTGAAAATATTCTTTTTGAGACAAACAACAGATAAATATCTGTTGTTTGTGGGAAATGATATTAGATGCCAATTACGTCGAATATTTTCGAAACACTGGCGGGTTCTACGCTAGAAGGGTATATAATGTGTAATAGAAATCAGATTTTGATATTAGTGTCGTTGTTATGGCGATGTTGTTGATTTGAAAATTTGAGATTGGCAAGTTAATTTTGTTGCTATCATTATTCTTGTATTCAATGGTTGCTCACGAATTAATTTTGTTAAATAATTTCTACTAGTGTAGTCGTTATTAGTAGGAATCAGATACGATGAGGAACTTACATATGATAATAATTTAATTAATTTTACCATCAAAGCCAGAGGTTTTACTCCAAACGTGTAGGTTTTCAGGCATGAATTTGTTATTAAGCTACTGACCATATACGTGCAAGTATTTGTGGAAAAATAAATGTGCCTTATTTAATATTTCACAACAATATTATTACCGTTTACTTTGACAAATAAAATGAAATATTTAATTCAAAATCCATTGTGAAACGGTCCCGAGCAACAATACACCGTGGCAGTTTTCTGGGAAAATCTTTACAAAAGCCAGAGCATTGCCAAGCGAGGTCATTTGCTGAGTCTGAACTAACCTTGCACACCGCAATATTTGGTATGTGCGAAGTGGTTTTTCTAAGTAATGGTCCGTGTTTATGCGTAATTTTATTTAAAATACTAGAAAATAACTGATTAAAACTTGTGAAGCCACTTTTGGGGCGCGTTCAAATTTCGTTGGTTGCTTATGAGTCAGTTTCGGTGAGACGTCTAATGTTTTCAAAGAAAACACGAAGGCTCGATTCGAGGGTTGACACATTCACTATTATTTACTTTGATGAATTATTTACTTTGGTGTATTTGGCGAATTTACTGCTACAGTACTACTCCTGGCGAATTTACAGCTACGGAAGCAATCTTTTCCTATTAACTAAAATTACAGTAAATTTATGAAATTGCTGGGCAGGTGGATAATAAAATGTGATGAAGATAAAATAGAATAATTATTGACAGAAAAACAGAAGTCACAAAAATAATCTTTGGATGGCTGGCTTTGGAACAGGATAGGGGGTAAGAAAATAAAGGAAAATAATGGGTATGGAAAGAAAGGAAATGTGAAAAATAAAGTTAGGGAAGGTATAACTTTTTCATACGACTTTTGAATACTTGTATGGGCGGCGGAAGTCTGGTACCGGAATTGTTATTTCAATTTGTTATGTTATTTTGTATTAGTATTGAATTCTTTAACAATTTATATTCAGGGTTGGTACAAATTGTGTAATTAAAAAATTTAAATTTTTCGGACTACAAGTATAAATTTTCCAGGGCGTACTTAACTATGCCAAAGTATAATAATAAAAACCATTGAATATTTTAATTTGGTATTAAATCACTGCAACAAAATTATTTTTAAGGTCCCGTATCGGAAGTATGCGAAATGGAGGTGAGGAACACATATACGCACCTAGTATTTTTGCGGTAGAGGTACGTTAGTATAATGAAATGATGTACCCAGTACACCGAGTACAGCCACGAGGGCATTCGGCTATCCGAACGAGAGCTAAACACATGATTTTGGGTGAGCAAAAACGAGAAAGGCGCACCCGCGCTCGCTATTCATTCATAAGCGACAACTGCGTACGTTATTAGTTTGAAATATTTACTTTAATTAATACTTTACGATACATCGCCTCTCATTTCCTATCAAGTTTTATACTTTTCCGAAAGCGCCCGAACTGTGCGAGACGACTTTCCGTATCTGTTCCAAATTTCGGACGTATTGGTTTTATTGTAAGAGTTTTTAATCTTGTGTGCGAATAAAGCAGGCAAATCATTTTCATTTATACTGTGTTTCATATTTATTATAGTTTATAATTACGAATTCAATAAGAATCCTTAACACATCTACGTGATGTTTCTATACTTATGTCGGTAATTATATTAAATAATTGAAATTTATGCACTTTATTTATTTATTTATCTACTTTAATGTATCTAATTGATACATATGGCGGACTTATTGCTACGTGAGCAATCTCTACAGCCAACCATAACACCCGTCCAGCCCGCTAGACGAACGGCCGGGAACCGACGCCGGGTCTCCGCGGTGCGCCGCGTCGTCACAGGCCGTATGCCTTGTGATCAACCCAACACACCACGGCGACGACGTGGTCTTTATGGTCTTTCTTCAATCACAAGTTGACGGTTCTAAAATAAAGTATAGTAGTAAGTTTACGAATAGTTAAAAATCATTAAAAAAGAATATGCAGCTATATTTGCATCAATATAGAAATATAAAATACACATACAAACTTAAATGCGTGAATGACGCATGGGCAGTACTCACTACGTATTAGTGAATACGCCAATACAGTAGGTACAACGTAGCAGAACACAAACATACTACAAGGTACTTCTGGAACAGGTATGCTGCCCACAAAATCCGAACGGGAACAATTGCCGCGCGTTATATTGCATAATTTTCTAATAAAGATTTGTATCAGACAAAAACAAAATTATGTTTTTTAACCTCACCAAACCCACAATGATTGTGGGTTTGGTGAGGGCGATATAAATCATCTCATTTTTGCATGCCCATTCAATAATAAGTTTCATTAATTAATTTATAAATTATTAAATCAAAAAATTCAGTTACTTATTAACATAAAATCCCTTCTGTCCGTTTCTAATAAAACCATTCTTGACTTGATCATTCAATACATAAGAAAGAACGGCATCAAAATCTAGGACCTTTTATATTCATGTATATTTTCATATCTGTTTTTATTTTTGTTTGTACTAGAGTTTGTTGATACTTATTATTTGTCTATATATTGTTGTCACCTTTATATTATGTATAATTGTTTTTTTTTTGTTTATATTTTCTCTTAATTTGTTCTAGCATAGTAAATTTCTATTTGATTTTTGTTTTGTTCTTTATTTTATTTTTCTTATCAAGCAATAGTGACAGATATTCGGAGTATAATCTAGACAGTGTTGCCTAACCAACAAATCTAAACATGACACTGGCAAAAGTTCTCTCTGGGGAGAATAATCGCCACAGAATAAAAGAAAGAAAAAAAGAAAAGTGATAGAGACGGACATTACATTAATTTTCTTTTCCTATTATCACAAAATATTTTATTTCCTCAGTGATTGGAATATTTTATTTCCTCAGTGACCAAGTGATTCAAAACATCATCCTAAAACTTCGGTCCGTCATCATAATTAAAGATAGAAAAACGAACAAGGAGTACATGCTGCCCTGCAGTAAAACAATGACATGTTAGGGTAATCAGAAAAGCAGACGAACAGATGGGTGGTTCACACCGCACTGTGACAATTTTACGACTAGCGACGTCTTCCGTGCCAGTGGATGGAAGCAACTCATTAGCAGGTCGACGTAACGGTGCCGACGGCCGCGCCCCGCTCCGCGCGAACGTGACGCTTCGTTAGCCGTCCGCGCGCAAACTATAACAATTTGTAAAACGATAATTAGTTGATCAAGCTAACTTTTTACCAGGAAAAAGTATAACCGTTAACCTGATTCAACGCTGAATGAAGTGACAGTCTTTATAGATGACAATTATATTTTATTGTAACTGGTCATGGATGGCGCGGCAATTCCTAGCGGTAAGGCTGCATCGTCGATATCGAATACCGATGATGATGATGTCAAATTCGATGTGGAATAAACTAAATATGATACAAACAAGCTCTTAATAACAACAATGTATTGTTCATATTCCATCGTTTTATAATTCGATAAGTGTAAAGATATGCAATATATTAAGGTCTTTAAAATTTGTGACGCAAATATAATAATAATTTCTAGGGACTAGCGCTGCACTATCGATATCGAATTTTTGGAATATTGAGAAATTCAATGTGGAATAAGTCAAATACGTACAAACTTTCATAATTTTACAGCTATCAAAAAGCGTGAAGATATGTAATGCATTTAAGTCGTAAAGATTTGTGGATGCAAATACATATTCCTAGTTGTAAGCGCTACATCATCGATATCGAATTATTTCCTCCGACGTTGAGAACTTTGATATGGAATAAATCAAATAGATATATATACTTGAATATATTTGGCATATTCTGTAACAGTTCATTGTTCACAATTAAATAAAACTACATGATGTAGTATTATTTCCATTTTATTTAATTTCTTTACCACGACCTAAGTTTCGTTGTATTACAACATCTTCAGGTGGGCTATTAGCAAAAATCTTTACTAATAGCCCACCTGAAGATGTAATACAATGAAACCTAGGTCGTGGTAAAGAAATTAAAGAAAGTAGAGATAATACTACGTCACGTAGTTTCATTTAATTGTAATTGTAGATAAAAACTCTTAATAATACAAATTCATTTCTTATATTTCCAGTTTTACGATAGATACGAGTAAGACCTTTAGACCGTAAATAATTGTGGACGTATATATTCCTAACAATGAGTGCTGTATCATAATATATAGAATTTCTTCGGTATGGAGAACTTTCACGTGGCGTAAGCTAAATACATACAAGATTATATATATTTTTACGTCTATCAAGAATAGTACATATATGCAAAACCTCTTAAGATCGTAAATATTTGTGAATGCAAATATTCCTGGCGATAAGCGTTGCATCAAAGATATTAAATTCCTCCGGCGTGGAGAACTTCAACATGGAATACGCTAAATATATATACACCCTTATTACACACTACTTTATGCCCAATATATGTATACATCGTTTTACGACTATTAATATGTGCAAAAATATGCAAGAACATTAAATCGTAAAAGGAATTGGATAAACTAATCGTTTTTTTTCACAATTGCAGCGACCGAAGAATCATTATGGGACCAAAAAAATACAATAAAATAATCTATGCTGTGGAGACAAACTCCGAATGGATCTGTCGCTTAAGCCAAAATACATTTATGCAGTGCTAGATTCTTAGTCTAAAAAAAAAGAATTTTAGCGATAAGTCATTACACAAAAGTAAAGATAAATACATTAACGAGAGGTCAAAGGCTTTTCCAAGCGCTTTCTAATCATATATTCATACTCGGATACGGTTTGGTTCCAGCAAGTTCCTTTGACTGTCGCTTGCCGTAATAGACTGACTAGAGGCGTCGTCTTTAGATGGATCGTACGCACGGTTCGCATTATATTGGCTGACCGTTATTCGACAAATTATTGATTATCTCATATTTGCATGACACCGAGAGTTTCAAGCTAATAGGAAATAGAATAGTACAGGTATAACAAAAGTGAGAAAGGTATATCCGCTATTATTAATATTTTCAATGTCATTGTTTATTCTAATTACAGCAGCAGTTATCGTAAGAGCTGCTTTTTTAAAAAACAAGCTTTACTTGATTACCACTAGTTATTATAATTCACGGCACCTCGTATAACCAAGACACATTTAGGAAAAAAACATTAGTTTTTTTATGTACTGAAAATACATTTTTTTAAAAACAAGCTTTACTTGATTACCACTAGTTATTATAATTCACGGCACCTCGTATAACCAAGACACATTTAGGAAAAAAACATTAGTTTTTTTATGTACTGAAAATACATTTTTTTAAAAACAAGCTTTACTTGATTACCACTAGTTATTATAATTCACGGCACCTCGTATAACCAAGACACATTTAGGAAAAAAACATTAGTTTTTTTATGTACTGAAAATACATTTTTTTAAAAACAAGCTTTACTTGATTACCACTAGTTATTATAATTCACGGCACCTCGTATAACCAAGACACATTTAGGAAAAAACATTAGTTTTTTTATGTACTGAAAATACATTTTTTTAAAAACAAGCTTTACTTGATTACCACTAGTTATTATAATTCACGGCACCTCGTATAACCAAGACACATTTAGGAAAAAAACATTAGTTTTTTTATGTACTGAAAATACATTTTTTTAAAAACAAGCTTTACTTGATTACCACTAGTTATAATTCACGGCACCTCGTATAACCAAGACACATTTAGGAAAAAAACATTAGTTTTTTTATGTACTAAAAATATTTTTTTTTTAAAACAAGCTTTACTTGATTACCACTAGTTATTATAATTCACGGCACCTCGTATAACCAAGACACATTTAGGAAAAAAACATTAGTTTTTTTATGTACTGAAAATACATTTTTTTAAAAACAAGCTTTACTTGATTACCACTAGTTATTATAATTCACGGTACCTCGTATAAACAAGACACATTTAGGAAAAAAACATTAGTTTTTTTATGTATTGAAAATAGATTATTTTAAAAACAAGCTTTACTTGATTACCACTAGTTATTATAATTCACGGCACCTCGTATAAACAAGACACATTTAGGAAAAATACATTAGTTTTTTTATGTACTGAGAATACATTTTTTTAAAAACAAGCTTTACTTGATTACCACTAGTTATTATAATTCACGGTACCTCGTATAAACAAGACACATTTAGGAAAAAAACATTAGTTTTTTTATGTATTGAAAATAGATTATTTTAAAAACAAGCTTTACTTGATTACCACTAGTTATTATAATTCACGGCAACTCGTATAAACAAGACACATTTAGGAAAAAAACATTAGTTTTTTTATGTACTGTGAATACTTTTCCCCGCTATTTTATATATAATATGCAATATGCGCTTCACTTTTTATTATTATGGAATGACTTAAGACTATGGACTTTTTCAGAATTATATCGGAGTTTTTTAATTAACTGCACATTTTTCTTTTATGTTCCCTTTAAAACAGAAAACGTAATAACGAAGCACCTTTATAAACCCATAAAAAATATGTGATTTAGCCGAGATTTACTAAAATTAAAAATATCACGTAACCGATGTCAAAGACAATAATTATTTTAATTTACCAGGATGTAACAAAGAACGTTTCTGTTAAACATAAAGGTGATTCTATTAATCAAGCAGAGTATATTTGAAGCCAGTTTCTGTAAAAAATATTAATTTTTTGTTTTCGTAAAATCGCAAGTTTGATAATGATTTTTATTAGAAACGTTTGAGAATAGTGGTGTAGATCTTCAATACTTTCTACTCAGTTTGGGGCACAGAATCACACGCATAAAAAATAGACATATTCTTTGTTACAATAAAGTATTAAAATGAGTCTCTTGTTGGGTTTAGTTGGAAAAGTATTTTTATATAGCATATTTTAAAATTAAAAATTGTAAAATTCTGACACATGATATTTAGGCCGATGGCGATGAAATTAATTCATTAAAAATAATAGTATAAAACAAAAAAAAATAATTTTAGCCAATCGGTCGAGAAGAATTTTATTTTCAACATGAGAACGGTACCGAACCCACGGCATGCGAATGAAACTGTCAAAATATTTTACGTTTACTACTACGATGGTATCAATACACATTTAGGCATTTATAAACATTGAATGGCACGTAACAAATCTAAACTTGACACTGGCAAAAGTTTCTCTGGAGAGAATAATCGCCACAGAATAAAAAAATAAAACAATAATATTTCTGTCAAATTGTCAACAAAAATTTAATTTTTGTAGAACGTAAGTGCACTGCCTACATGTTTTACAGGCGCATATTAAAAAAAATTTATAATTCCATACAGCATTAAAAATAGTCGTTTTTTAATTTTTTTATTTTACTTGTACTATAAGAACCTCTCATTAAACTGACTTTCATTATACCAATATTACCGGAGAGGGTACCTCTACAAGTTTTTACGACGGTATAGATAACAAAAAATACGCTTTAAAGTGCCATATCTTTATTTTGCGTGAACCACTTTTACAGCAATATAAGGTTATAAGGTCGCAGTATACGATATTAATTTCAACTTAATATATCAAGCCGTTTCTGAGAAAAAGGGCTTTGACAGACAGATTGACGGGTAACAAAATGATCCTATGGGGGTTCCGTTTTCTATTTTATTTATTTATATACTTTAATGTATACATCTGCTAAATATGGCGGACTTATTGCTCCGAGAGCAATCTCTTACAGCCATCTAAAACACTAGTCCAGCCTCGCTCGATGAGCGGTCGGGAATCGAACTCGAGTCCCCGCGATGTGGCGCGCCATCAAAGGTCGTATGCCTTGTGATCAATCCAACGCACCACGGCAACGACTTACTTTAAGGAACGGAATCCTAAAAACCGTCAGATGGCGGGGAAAATATTTTTCAGCGCATCTATTGGGGAAAAATCGTTATTGGTTATTTTCTAAAGAAGTCCTCGACTTTCTGGGACAAAAACTTTATATTTTGGTCCGCATAATTTGTATAAATTTCGAAAATATATAACGATTAGTAAAGTAGTGGTAGATGTATTAAGTAAAAAAGTGACATATAACACACTTTTACATTGATAATAATAGTTTGGTTTAATAATGTGGTGTTTTTTGTATCATCCGTTACATTAAATATTGGCCTTCCTTATATTGTGGCCTAAACCATAATCTAGTTTTGTACCCAGGATATCAAATCAAACATAAACCTACACATAGTATTTAGAATACAACGCATAAATTAATATCTGAAAATACACTATTTCAAGCTAAATTAAACCAAACATATTTCCAGAAATATTTACTTCGGATACTAAATTTATTTTCATTTGACGTTTACAGTTTACTCGTTGTAGATTTTTTAAAGTTTTTATAACATTTAGGTAAGCGGTTTCGATAACAGGTCTGGTAACAATATCATTTATAATCCTCAACTTCGCTTATTGGTTACGTCTGGACTTCGGACGTTCGTTCGTTCGTTCGATACGTTCGGACTTTACGTACCTACGCCCATATGCACCACACACGGTCAAAACTATCAGTCGGACTTACTGACAGTTAAAAACGTATTTCTGTTTATCATTAACTATCAGTTGAGTCGTAACAAGAGTCTACTTTGTCGACCGTGCCCTATTACGCGGTCCAATTGCTAAGTGTCCATATTAAACACGTTTTTAACTGTCAATAAATCCTACTGGGAGTCCTGACCGCGTGTGCTGCATACAGGTGTTAGACTGTCCGGATTTTAAGGCTGCCGTATTTCTGGAGTTCAAAAAATGTCCAGGTTTATTAAAATGTATAACTTAAAAATATTTCTGTGTGTAACTTAAAAATATTTCATTCGAACTAAGTTGAACGTCATAGAATATGTAAAGTGTACGTTTGATTATCATCTGCCCTCAATATAACACTTATTTATAATTTTAAGATTGTCAATGTCGTTTTCTTAAGTCGTTAATTACTTCACTCATAAAAATATACATGAAAACAGGACGTGTCTTCAAAAAAAAAAAACTATACAAAATAAGATGAAGATGACTACGACAAAGATCCATCCTCATTTTTGTGTTTTTTTAGATCCTCATCATCACACTCATTGTTAGTGTCTAAAAATGTGATTTGATATTACTATAATTCGTATTAATTATATAAATTAATGTATTTTTTATCTTCTTGCTCTTATTGTGTTATTATTTATTCGCTTGTAAGCATCCCATTTTCGTTTCAAGAAAAAAAATGGCCGACATATTCCAAAGGAAGAAAAATTTTGATTTCCCCGCCGTTTATTTTCATTTAATTTTATTTACATATTAATTCAACACAATTCTGTACTATTTAATGAGGTCTTTACGATGGTGCCAATTAAAATTTTAATACAATCCTCCTTTGTGTAAAATCAATAAGCATAACATGTAAATTTAAAGTCGGTAGCTCGTTTAGACGAGGATCCCGTTAGTAAGTTATACAAACGTTGTATCGAGGTTAACGGAATTCCTTTTGTACCCTTCGGTTAGATGCTTTTGAAACTAACCGCTGTACTAGTAAGGAAACTGATTAGACGCAGCGCCCACTATGAATTACTTACCATTTCATTGAGTCAAAAAGACCTTTATTTTTAGAGAAAAGGAAAAACATGGTGCCTTTATAACATACACTTTAAAGGTGTGTACACATCGACAAATTGCGCAAAAAGCGCGCTAACTACGCGAACAGCGCGCGAGCAGTTTACAATAAATTATTAATTTGTATCTATTGATTATGATTAATATTGTTTAGGGTCACACAAAATTGGAATAATTCTTAAGTTTCAATTAAGCATCTCGTCTTCTCGTTCCATTCGATTTTTCAAAAAAATACGTCCTTCCTTTGCTACCGACAACGTCGAACTGAGTGAGGAACGGGGACAATAAGCGGTCAACGTGTGCATAGTGCAATAGAGTGCGCGCGCCGCGCACGTGCAGAAATGTACAGAGATGATTGCGCGCATGCAGATAAAGCGCGCGTTCGTTGCACTATTCGCCCATGTTTATGAACATTTAGGTCTGTCACAGTCGTTTTTCTCAAAAATCGTTCGACGTAGGCAAATGAAATTTATATGTGGCACAACAACAAAACATCTAGGTACATATTAATACATTAAGAGAAAACGTTGTATCCCTATTAAAGCATATTACGCGCAAGGCGTGGTGTGAGATTTGGCATAGTTAAAGTTTACATGGAGAAGGAGTGCAGAAAGCTAAAATTTGTATATAATATATGTCATAAATACATTAAATTATATATTACAAATATATTAAAAGATTCATTGTTTACGTACATACTGATCATATCAAACACATAATAGTCTGTGGTCAAACAGTCGCACAGAGTAGAGATTGTAGCTAGTCTTCAAGCTGTAAGTTTTGTGTGATTTCAAATGTTCCTTTTTCAATAGTTAACCAATCGATAAGAACCACAAAAATCAGTCAATCGCTATCTGTAGCGTGTACATACATATGTACCACAAATACTACTGCACATCACAAAGGATTAAAATGACATTTACAAAGGGAAATTTAGATCACAATATTTAAAAAATTAAAGGAGATCCCCCTCTTTTCAAAGTGTATTAAAAGTTGAACATTACCTGAGTTTTAATTACTTCTGTAGTCGAAAGTCGAGCCTGACACGCTTATCGATAATAGAGCAAGTGCCCACGGGTTGTGCAATAGTCTTTTAGAAATACGATGTAAGGTGTACAGTGCTATAGCATCGATAACATGTACCCTAATGGAAAAACAATGTACGTTAAATGTTTATAAAAGCCTAAGTGCGGAACCGGAAGTTTTATTTTCTCATTGAATGTAGAGCGAAGAAAGAACTAAAACTCTATGAAACCAGGAAGAAATAATTTATTGTAGCCATTATTAATTTAGTTGTCGTGTAAAACGCGTTGTTGACGAAATTCGATGAATTTTTATACATTATTCGAACTATAAATATCTAACTTATTTTAAAATTTAGAAATTATTTACCGTCTACTTTTGGTAAAAATCTCCTTCAAAAATTGTTGAAGCGACATTATAGAAAAAGTACCTAGTAAGTACACCACACTTTTAATTTTATTTAAAAAACGCGACGAACTATTTGTCTAAAAAACGATCTTATATTAAAATTTTGAAAAAAAAATTATTTACCATTTGGTTTTGATAAAAATTGTACAACCAACATTACAGGTATACACAAAGTAGTAATTTCACCACACTTCATTTTATTTAAAAAAGGCGTCGAGCGATTTGTCTAAAAAACGAAGTCAATGTAAAATGATGTATATTGAAATTAAAAAAAAGTTATTTATTGTTTAGTTTTGATAAAAATCTCTCTCAAAAATTCTACAATCAACGTTACGGATACATACAAAAGTAGTAATTTCACCGCACTTTGAATTTTTTTTTAAATGCGTCGAGCGATTTGTCTAAGAAACTAAATCAATGTAAAATGTTGTATATTGAAATTAAAAAAAAAAGTTATTTATTGTTTAGTTTTGATCAAAACCGCTCTCAAAAATTGTACAATCAACGTTACGGATACATACAAAAGTAATAATTTTACCGCACTTTTCATTTTTTTTAAACGCGTTGAGCAATTTGTCTAAAAACTAAGTCAATGTAAATGTATGTCGTATTAAAATTTTAAAAAGGATATTATTTACCTTTTAGAATTGGTAAAAGTCTGTCTCAAAAATTGTAAATATTACCTTCCCTGTAATGTTAATTACGTTATACGAAAATTAGTACCTACCACACTTTTAATTTTATTTAAAAACTAAAAAAATAAGTCAATATAAAATGATGTTATATTAACATTAAAAAAAAATATTTTCAATAAAAACTTTTAAAATAACTTTTGGGTCTTACTATCATTGGAGAACTACTTCAAAATTATTTGAAAACACAAACATTTTAAATTTTAATTCTACAAAGAAATGTGTAATATAAAATGGGTCATAACAGTCAATCTGTAAAAATAAGCAATATGCACAGTTGAATTTTTTTATATGTCCATGTTGTCTTTATATTTTGATTTATCTATAATGGTTTAAAGGTTAACTCAAACACCAAATATACTTCGAATTTCCTTCACTAAGCCGTTATTGGAACTTACGTCAATCGGATAAGTCACTTTTATACTAAACAAACAAATAAAAAAATCTTTTGTCTTAAATATTAGTATATATCCATTATGGTTATTCAGAATTGACTAACGCCATAGAAACAAAGAGTTAGAATTATTTTTTTACCTCATTTTAAACCCAAAGAAGCCTTATCAATATTTAGATAAAATTAAAAAAACGCTTCGATACACATTATGATCTTCCTAATTTGGATAATACTTTAATTATTACAAGTGTTTCCCTCATAAATGGCCTCGTATTATACTAGTAATACTAACAAGTCGGCGAATGCTAATAAAATCATGGATATGAACCGTTATGAAGGTTATAAAATTTATAGGCGGGCTGTTAACTTATCAGGATCCTTAACTAGATTGGTTTACGCCAAATGCAATTCAGGTAATTGGCCCAATTAAAAATAAAAGAAAATATTAAACGAAAGAAAATTGAAGTTTCCTTTCGATTGCAACCGCAATCTCTAATTTTTTTAACGCATATTTTTTACGGTGTAAAAAATAGGCGAAATTTTCTAAGGCAAAGAATCTTCGTTTATTTAAGATTTCGTCCACAACAGCGTCCTCATTCAATTTGACTTCACTTAATTTTGTTGAATGTTCTTCTCAGTTCCTATTCAGTAAGCTACCTAACCTCTGTTTTAAATTAAACCTTAGGGTTTAAGTTTTCAAACCATGACAATCCCGTCAAAATCTGTTGACTAGTTTTTGCGTGACATCGAAGCAAAAAAGATGCAAAAATTCTAAAAAAATGTTTTTTGTTCGATTTAATAAACTGTAGGTATACGATATATGTATTAATAATATATGTATAGAACTGCATATTATATATATACATACATACACATATAAACAAATAGTAAGATGGATTCGCCTTATATCGGCCCCTTGAAACAAATTCAGAAAATGGCACTTATAATATACTATAGGTGTTAACAATATGGCGTCGACCAGTCTTCATTTCAATGTTTAGTAGTGCTCCAAAGTCAGACCCGCAGAGACGTTTCAAATTTGGCGACGGTCGGTTTGGTCACTTTGGGTATACGTAATTTCACTAAATTAAAGTTCTAATTCATATTTGTTTTTAATAATATATTAAATAAAAAATTCCGTCGAATGTAATTGTTGCGTTTCTTTTATCTGTATTCGAGACGAGAATGGCCGATAATAAAAACCTAAATAAATTACAAATACTTAAAGTCGTCCCCGCGTATTAAAATCAACCAGTCAACCGCGTCTTTCCATTATTTTTAATTGATTTAGTTAATCATGTCGTCGCCGTGGTGTGTTGGGTTGATCACAATGCATGCGGCCTTTGGCGATGCGGCGCACCGTGGGGACCCGGATTCGATTTCCGGCCGTTCGTCGAACGAGGCTGGACTGATGTTATGGTTGGTTGTAAGAGATTGATCTCGTAGCAATAAGTCCGCCATATGTATCAATTAGATACATTAAAGTAGATAAATAAATATTTATGGCTTTGATTATTATTATCAACAGATTAATGAAATAATGTCTAAAAATAATTATGACATTAGTTAAAGGTAAACCTATTCAAATATAGAAACAAAATAAAACATGCAGTCGATACACTCAAAAATCAAAATATGAGAATCAAAGAGGCAGCTTGGTGTTTTAAAATTTCAAGGACAACACTTCACCTGTTCACGCGAGTGCCGACGAAGACAGTCTCAAAATTGGAAAGAAATATTATAAAATTTAAAAAAAATTGTGGGTGTACTTGTGTACACGCGCCAGAAGTTAATACTTCTTTGGCATAATACAAGAATAACTTTATTGAGCAAGCAAATAATTAATGGAAATAAAAGGCTGGACCGTGAATATAAATACGTGAATTTAAATTCAATGAAATAATGAAATTTTCAATAATTTATAATGCAAATAAATACATAACGAAACTTAACCTCACTTTGAGAAATATCTTAAAACATACTTTACAAAGCTTATAAGCACTTTCTATCACGGATATTCACAATAAATAAATGTTTTTTATTATACGGTTTTTAACTATTCATACTATTAAATTTCAATTACTAAAATATTATGTAATAGCACATATATGACTTAGATATTTATGAATATAAAATACGTATTATGTATTTAAAAATACTTCAATAACTATCATGAATATAGCTATCAGTCACTACACACATGTTTAGTGCACAACTTCATGATGTCAATTTTTGTTGCATCGTGTGCGCGCATCGTAAAATTTCACTCTCATCATTTGTTCATAACACGCCTAAAGAAGTATAACTTCAAATGGAGGAACAAGCTCTACACGATTGACTGATGAATAGTGCAAAATGTGGTTTCACATGAAAACGGGAAAATTTAATAAACATGGTTGCAAATATAATCTAATACACTTGTAGAACAAATACTTAAAGATGGCAGACCAGGTATTAATTATTATGACTTGTTTATGAAACGACATCCGTACCAAACTAAAAGAACTCCCGGAACTATTAGGCAAGCTAGAGCTATTGTTATCGAGGAGTCTATTAAAATTATTTCAAGGCCTACAATTGTAATTAGCTCAAATTGGAAACGAGGGTATAACCCATGACCCGCGTCGAGTTTTCAGTGGTGATGACACCAGTTTCTGTATACGTCTTAAGTGAAAAAAGTTATTAGACCGGGACTGGAAAATGTTTAAACAATAGGAAATGGAAAAGAAACTGTAACAGTACTTCTAATTATTTCTGTGTTCGAAGAATCAATACCTTCCAAAGTGGTGTTTCTTTATGTTTGTAATCAAAAGTGGTTTGTTTTTCGAGTAGGTGCATATTGAACGGAGTTACCACTTAGGTAATAGAAAATACCATTTGTTACCACTGCTCGAAGGCCACAAATTTCATTTAACTAAATAGGTAATTGTAATTTTTCATAGTATTCATCCCCTCAAAAACTGGTCGCCTTTAGGAGAAATGTGACCGATTTTATAAAAAATGGATACATAATGAAAAAAATCCTTAACATACTTCGAATTCATTTTTTACATAACTAAATAATATACTTACAAGAAAAATTTACAATAGACCCTACAATAGCAGATTTTCAAATTTATAAGAAATCGAAAACAGAAAAATAGCGACGGTGCTGATATTTCTTCAATTCACCCTAATAATGATGTGTAGTCGATTACAAGATTTGGAGTTTACTCCTTAAGAATCGTCATATATAGCGCCCGGTATGAAGTTTTATGAGGAGTAAAATCAGAAGTTCAGAGCGATAAAAAAAAGTGTAACAGTTTGTAAGTTTGTATGTAGGAGGTAATCTCCGAAAATACTCATCCAATTTCAAAGTTTCTTTCACCAATATTTAGAAAGAACCTTCAGGATGGACATAGGTTGTATAAAAATTGTTTTTCATGGAGACCACTTTTGCAACGTAAGTCCACCAAAAAACAGTCGGGCGAATGCGTTTCTTATGAACATTGCCTTAACGGTAAGAGATAGTTTATAGATGATATTAATATTTATATTTATATACAGTGTTACCTATTTTATACATTCCAAGATAATCGTAACTCTATTGGCGCGTCGGAGCTGACACGTTGTTTTTTTTTATTTTAAAATATCTTCCATGTACAAAGACACTCCTATTACAATTTTACAGCAGCAAATTTTGTACTGATAGAAATATGTTTTTAGTAATAAAAATTCTATGACAATTAAATTGTTGTTTCAGACATTTAAGACTCTTTTGATTTTATAACTGCAACAAGCGAACTGGAAACGTGGCATTTGAAACAAATTAATTTTTAATATATTAAAGGTCATTAAAAATGAAGTTATTTTAAATGTGTCGTTTCCAGTTCGCTTGTGCATTACAAAAAGGAGACCCAGTTTCACTGGCCAATCACTACGTTTGCTATCTACTTGAATTTGTAGCATTATGAAATTTTAATAACTTGTTCATCATAATAAAATAAGCATTTTGAAATATTCATAGATTTTTTTGAACAGGGAAATTAAAGTTATGTTGACTCATAATTATAAGATAAATAAATGTAATATACCAAGAAAGTCATTTAAGAAAATACATTAAACAGTAGTGGTGCATCCGGAGAATAGTGGTTTTAAGAGGTCAATCGATTAAGTCAGTCAATTAATCTTAACTGGTGAAAAATATATATAAACATATTATTTAATTCGCCAACTAAAATTACCACTTAATTTTATATTAACATATACATATACAGCACTGAAAATGCGCAACAAAAGCATATTCAATTAGATTTACCTACCTGTCAAATGTTAGGGCCAAATTAAAAAAAAAAATTAGGCCTGGGTATATTGCAAAACAATGAGATAACATCATTTAAAAAGGGGGTAGTTCCTGTTCATATCTCGTATTCGAGTAAAACATTTTTCTCTACTTAGTGTTTCATTGAAATAAGTTTTTAAAAGTAAGTAGTCCAAATGTATTGTTAAATTTATTTTGAACCAAAAGATAACGACGACAAAACGTTGATTCTAGACCCCTTTTTATGAGCTCTATCCCAAAATAAAAACTATGTATACTCTATCCCAAAATAAAAACTATGTGTATATAGGCAACTATAATGGGTCCCCTATATTACGCATATCGTCTAGCTGAACAACAACTATTGAGACATGTAGGTTATAAGTAATAAAGAAAACAGGCAAAATATTTTCATTTTCTTACTATTTTGAAAAGTTTACCTAAATGACAATATTTACAAAGTTAAAAATAATACTATTTGTAATGTTTAACAAAAATACTATGCAACCCCTAGAATACTGTGCACAGAAATAGTATGTTTAACAGAAATACTAAATGCTATGAACAGAAATACTTAACTTTTTGCACTTACTTTACTTCAAATTTGGTTTATATTGAAATAGGTTTAGTTATATTTAATCTAAAAGTATAAATATTCCCAAAGTAGTCCTTTGGCAACGAGTTACGAATATTATAAAATTAAATAAACGAACCTACGTTAAGAACTTATTGTACCTAATGTACTTTTTTAAATTATTGTCATTTGACAATGATTTATGTACTTTGGAAGGCGTTTTTTTTGTAAATAATCTGCTATCCATTTATGATTGACCTTAACATTAATTTTCCCAAGAGTTTTTATATACTTTTCTAAATCGTTTTTTATCCAACCTCCTATAACTCACTTTATGGGTTTCTTAGTGTTAGTTAATATAGGTAAACAAAACATATGTATGTATACAGAAAAAAATTCCATACATTCTTTAGAGACACCGTAGACTTAAATTATGATCTACGAAATAGGAAAGAAAGAATTCCTTACGTCAAGCTATGTATTATAATAATTTATTATTAATATTGTGAAGTTGTATTTTACACTAAGATATTTGTTATTTTACTACTACGAAACGAAAATAAAACATGGACGTGCCGCTGTCTTAAAATAATAATTTAGAGCAATATCTTTAAAATTGTGTAATATTGTTTCTTACTTACATATAATTGGCATTAGTTCATTTATCCAACAATTTCAACTTTGGCCAATAAAGTCACTTCACTGTCTAACGGTATTGACATAATTTATCTACCATCTTCATTCACATTTCACTGTTTGCAGCCACTTAAAACTGTATTAAAACTTTCTTTTAAAATAACTTCGAAATTGAATTGTGACACGATTTACAAAATATGTTGAACGGTATAAAGCTAAGAGTAGCTATCTCTATGGATACTTATATAACAATTTAATTTATTATTGTTGTTTTAAACGAGTTACTTTAACTTACATACATTGAAAGCAATATAAGAGTACAGACATACGATACGTGCTTCCATTTGCCTCGTCGACAGAATACTAAACAACAGAGTTGTAAATAAAGCCGTATAGTATCGAGTATCGATTTAGTTAACTGGGTTTTATCGACAGCTATATAAATAGTTATTTTATTTTTATATTTTTTAAATAAACCCTTATGACAAAACTGTTCTTTAGGATGAAACTCGACGTATACTATAAAAAATCATCAGTAATAAACAACTCTGTGTATCATTATGATAATAATTATTGTTTTCGTTTGTATACTTTGATATTAATATATGTATACGAATTTAATTCGAATCGTATAGTTTTCCAGCGTTGCTTTTATTCTATATGTCTTGCCCCTGTGTAATATGTTAAAAGAATTAATATCTTTAAATAAACCATTCCAAAAATCAAATAAACAAATTATTTTCTTAGAGCATTGAGAATAGAACCAAAGAGAGACATCGTCTATTAAAAACCCTTACTTGATTATAATTAAAGAAGAACTGACATTGAAACATCTAAGAATAACATTTTTTACGGTATTAAGCAAAACGGATTTTGGACAAAGATAACGAGTTTTGACTTTTACAGAACATCCTCCAACCTGAACATTTGTTAAAATCAATCAAATGAAGTGGTTTGTATATGTTAAGATAAACGACAATAAGATAACAAAGATGGCGTCTACAGCAATCCAATTTGTGATGAATTTGTGAAGTTAAAGTTTTTTTTTAAGTCTGTGTGAACTTTGATAATGCAATATAATTTTGTAATTTGAAAAAAAGTGGAGCCAAGTAATTCTTAAATGCAGCTTAGTATTTAAATCATAGACAATTTTTTTGAGATTTATTACAAATAATTTTATCCTAATTATCTATATACTAATAATATATTGCTTTCCATCGGTTATAGTCATATACTCACGATACCCAATACGTCATACGGCATCGCCGAAAGGCTTTTACCGGATAGCTTTTGTAGCTGGAACGTCTAGACGGAAAATGACCTCTTGGTCTCATTTCTGCTATTTTTCACAATGCAACTAGCGTTTTCAGGCTATTTTCTTCACGTCGAGCTAAATGACCCTAGTATGGGAGAATACTTTGTATGCGAGTATTATTTGTATGTGGTGGGTTATTTTTTATTTTTCACTCCTGGAATATAGACGCAATCGTTCGTTTAGCTGTCTAGGATATCCGTAGCATTCTGCGCAAAAACCACATTTCGCCACGTCAATCTATTCTCTGTCAGCTTTTTATAGTCGAAAATATCAAGGTTCTTGCAAGTCTTATTTTAATATTTATGGAGATGTTCCTAACACACCAGTTACTTTGCTAATTTAATCGTGCTGATTTTAGAAATGTCTTTTCTTATTCTTTCTTTTCATACCTGACCAGTCAATATAGATTTAAGGTACAAAAAGTGGTCCACTTTTTCGAAATTTTGGAGAGCATTTCAATTATAAGCTTTGTTTCTACGATCGATGATCATAATTTTTATTTTCTAATTTTTGGCTTTCTTGCTAAACTTGATTAAAGAGCTTTTCCACTTTATTTTCTTGGGAAACGCCCAGCGTGGTATCTTCGACATATCTAGATTACTAATGTTAAGTAGACTTATGCTTACGCCCCTCTCAGTCCTCAGACACACACATACAATGGTAATAACTTCTAGTGAGCCAGTATCAGTCATTGTGGAATGCCTTTAAATAAGACAGTGGATAGGATACCTTGTCTTACTCCTTTTTCTGGTTTGAAGAGTTTTTTGTTTTTCATTTAGAGTTTCATTTATATTGATCTTCTATAATAATTACAAAGTGTTACGATGTCCCACTTTCTGTAAGTAGACTCCACATGTGATTCCATTTTACGCCTACGAGAAGTTGTTGAAACAGAAGACTATCGATAGTTGACATTGGTGATTCTTTTCTGTTAATTAGCATTACATTGAGGATTGGCTCTTTAAATATCTGCCACGCCAATTACGAGTTGAGTAATCCGTGTAGAATATGAAGCAAAAGTTTATTGGCGTGTGATATTGGGGCCACTCTGCGGTAATTTTTATACTTTTCTGCACAGTTTTACTTATGTAAAGGCGCCAATGCCGATTCTTTTCAGTCCCCAGTCCAGTTGCACTCTTTATAGAAGATGGTTCAACTCTTCCGAATGAATACCCTACTTTCCAGGTGCTTTATGCTTTTATATCAGTTTCGGGCGTCTTCGGCTTCGGATCGGACTGTGCCTGGCTTTATTTCATTTCCAATCGCATGTGGATGTACTTTTATCAAAATATGGATAAATGTAAACGCACATGGTATTAAATTATATTTTATTTAAAATTACGTCATCTAATTCCTTGTACGTAATAAAAATATTTTTGAAAAGTAATAAATAAAAGATATATCGATAAAATCTTGACTCGTGCCTATTGCGCCTTGGTAGTAAACAAGAAAAAGTTACCGCTTGACAAGAGAACTCGCGGCCACGGTCGCACAACACTACAGGTATGCGTGTGCCTACAATGCTGTACGGCAGAGCGGCGCGCGCGCCATTTGCTTTACGGTAAATAAATTGTGTTGTCATTTTATTAATTCATTTGAAGGATATTACACAATTATGTTTTTTATCCGTACGTAAGTAATATACAGATATAGTGATTGAGTAGTATTTTAAAAATGTAATGTTTACAAGGTGCACAGGGTAATTTAATTTCTTAGTCTCCATTGATGTGAATACCAAAATACCTTTGGTTTGTGAAAAGTCAATTCGACACCTACTTACGAAGGTACTCCCTTGAATTTGAAAAATAATTTTTTTGAGGGACATGAGATTTTGAGGGACAGAGGAACATGCAGCTTATTTAATTTTTAAATTTGCCTGCTTGTCGCCGGGTGGCATGAATATTGACTTGAAAACGTTTATTCGCTCGTTAAGTATGTGACAGCCACTTGAATTTTCTTGTGTTACAAAATATGTATATATTTCAATCGCTAATAACGAGACTAATAATGCGTTAACAATGTTTGGTACCATAATAGATCGAGCATGTCTGTCCATATTTATCATGCATCATGTTTCTCCTGTGACGTCATCGGACTAACATGATTGTTGCGAATTAGCGTTGCGTAAAATTATGAACTAGTGTAGCGTGAAAGCTTGTTTAACTAGGATGTTGATTTGGGTATCATTGTAAAGAGCTTGAGAAGCACTACTAGGAAGCAAAGTGAGGCAATAAAAATATTCACCGGAATACAAGCAAAAATCGGTATAAAATGGAAATTACAAATAAATTGAAAATGCCGTCTTAAATGAATTCCAAATATTCTCGGAATTATAAAAACATGTAAATCAGAGGAAAGCTCGCGTCATAAAAAATCCAAAAAACCTAAAAAGTCCAAGGCCAATCAAATACAGGGGTACAACAGCATCGAAAAGAAAATGAAAAAACGACAGAAAACTATTACGTAGCGGCCCAGCGAGCTGTATGAATAGTAAATATGATCGGAATTATAGAATATCCAAATCAGAGGAAAGCTTGCGTCAAAAGAAATCAAAGAAACCTAAAAAATCCAGCGGCCGAGAAAATGTGAGAATTAAGACAGCCTAGAAAAGAAAATGAAAAACGACGCGAAGCGACTACGTGGCTGGCCCATAGGGCGTAGAGCGTCCAGCGATAGTCCAAATGTCCACTGATTATGTATAGACGCCGTCAGAGGTCAATATAGAAGACAGTGATAATATAGAGATTGATGGTAACATTAGCGTCCGACGAGTATGTATTGCGATCACCAAATATCGTCGTGTTGCTATCGTCGGGCATTAATGCGCATACGTCAATGGAGGGTGCTACGGTGGACTCTGATGTTATTGAGCACGAAACCGTATGTGCAATCGAGACTCGATGAGCTACAGCTCTGTTGAACTCCCAATGAAAGATACACTTCAAACATATCTATTGAGCACGGCAAACCCAAGTGTAAGCGAATCCAGTTTCTATATAGATTGGCACTTTATCCCGACCTTTCACAAAAAATCTACGGCACGGACCCGATTTGCGGGTTTCCATGTTTTTTTTTTAAGAAGGGAATTTAATTCATATTTTTCCAAAGTATGAAAACTATATCTTTAGGATGTCTTTGGTTCAAAATTAAAAAAAATTTAAATAATTATGGTTCTAGAATTATTTTCAGAGTTGAAAGTTTGGGAATGAATTGTTAAACGAATTACCTTTTTACAAAGCATTGATGAATGTTTTTTGTAATGGCTTTACTTTCGTTCCCATAAACATGAGCGCAATTCAGATGTAGATAGCTTAGATCCCATGCATATTCCACTGTTTCTTGAACTTCACCAGGCGACGACTAATGGCAGATTTATTAAAAAACGATGTATTTCAAGTAAACCATTAAATATATATATATATATATATATATATATATATATATATATATATATATATATACATTTCATCGGTCTGATTAAATAAATATAATTTTCTTTGATTTTTTTATATAGATATTTTAATCGTACAGAGAATGCCTTAAAATTAGAAAACGCGAAAAAGTTTGGATAAATGTGTTTGAATTAAGCGAACCTCTTTGTTTTTGTACAAATGTTTAGTGAAAATTCTTTTACTTTTGTGGAAGAAATGCTGAAGAGTAATTGCTTAGGGTTTCATTGAGATGTGATGTTACACCGTACTAACGTCATCTATCGGTCAAATTATACAAGTATTGAACGAATTTGATCCTGCTTGCCTAAGTTTGAACGTCACTTGTGGCAATTCGAAAATATCATGCAGAAATAAAATATTTAAGAGTAATAAACAATAAACTTAAAGTAACTAGGTATCTGTAATTAATCAAATTATAGTCTTTTGTTATTACATTATAACAATTATTTTATTTAATACACTCATTGATACAGTTTTAATGAAGGTCACGTAAAAATGTAACGTGAAGCAAAGTAGAATTATTCTAATGCCTCATTTACATTATCGGCGAACAATTCGCCGAATAACTAGCCGAATAATTCGTGCACGAATACGACCACGAAAAGACCCGTTTATCTTATTTCGAAGATACCCGAATAAGCTGTTTACATACTCGTATTCTTGCCTACTGTACTCGGCGAGTATATAACTCATTTATATACGTAATAGTTTTACTTCTGCCATAATGCGATCGATCATTTCTAGAAGAGTGTAAATGTCAAAAGACGATTTTACAGTACGTGCAAATAATTAAAATAATTGATTATATTTATGTTCTTAAATTTATACAATTTCGTCTAAAAGTTCATAGAATTGTTAGCTGCATAATATTTAATTTAATACAATTTTCGAAGGAATATACTTACTTTACGCCCAAAAAAACGAAGAAACATGATTTTTGCACCCCCAAAAATAGCTCTTGTTCAAGAAGCTTCAGGCCTAGCTATTAATTTATCAGACATCACTAAACATTATGCAGCTTAAGGGACAGTTTCCTTAATACTTGTGACTAAAATATTTTCTTACAATAGTAAATATTATATTATTCACAGTTTATTCGCTTTTATTTTTGAAGATATAACGGTACTATAGCTTAGTCACTGTCGCTCAGAAACCGCTGTTAATTAGGTAGTTTGTATTTAGAGCCTTGTTTTAAAGCTGTTTTATTAGAACTACAGATGTATTATGTAGCTCTTTATATGAAGAATCTACCATTTCCGATAATTATGCCGATCGAAAGACGTATTTCCATTTCACATAGAAAAGCCTTTGCGACTTTTTAAGCAATGAAGCTATATGGAGTTTAACATTACATTGACGCAATTTACTATTTTTTTTGGTTTGTGCAAATTTAATAGGTTATTTACCGTTTGCCGTGCTTCGGAAAGCAATAGAATTATTTGAATATTCAAACACTAGTGTGACCCGTGCGAAGTCTTCGCATTATTTATTCCATTATGAAGCTCAGATGACAGATCAAACAAATATTTTACTAAGATTGACATATAGAGGCGCAAGTATCAAAAGCATTGAGCTAAAGCGCCACTTTATTTATACGTGAGTGGATTTGAAATTAAACAAAAATTTTACCGACCGTCAATCATATTGACGTAGAGCCGTTAGATGGCGGCATTGCTGTTTTGTGTATATAATTTTAATAATTAATTAATTTGCAAAAACAATAGCAATAATAAATTTTTTAGTTGTGGATGCCGGTAGAGCAAGCAATTATCTATAAAATGATATATAATTTATGTGGATTAGTTGTGAGGTTTTTTCTAAAAAGGGAGAGTAATATCCTAACCTTAGCGTATTAATATATATGATGATGATGATGATGATGATGATATGATATGATAAGGTCAACTTATTAAAGTAAGGTTAGGATGTTAACAAAAAACATAACGTCAAAGTAAGATTAGGTTGTCAATAAAACATAACTTTTCTAAGCAACTTAAAAAATCAGTCTGTTAAAAAGTCACCATACGTTTTGAAATCGTTGTGTTATGAGAAAGTTATTAAACATATTTCCACTAGAGCAATTAGAAATGAAATAAAAAATATTTGTATTGTTTCTAAATTTATCTTTAAAATGTATGCCAGATACTATAGGTAGCCACTTTTGTACTGAAAAAAAAACTGTGGTGTCTATAATGTAAAATATAAAATGAAAACTGGTTTAATGAAATCTAAATTAATTAGGTTTAATTATTCCACAAGTACATACAACTTTTGTTTCACCATATTTAAATAGTATATTCGAAGTCTATTTTAGGTATAAGTTATATAGTATTATGTAAATGATTAATTTCTGCATGATTCTTAAGATTATCCACGATAACATTACAAAGAATGTAAAGCGTAAACTTGTTTTATTTGACATATTATCCTAGTTCGAATGTGTCAACATATATCTTATTTTAGAGATGTCTAGGGGTTGTAAATACCAAAATTTGATAAAAACAATAATCGTAGGTACTATCATTTTTTATTATTGTCGTTTACTACCTGTTAAATCCAGCGAAATCGAATTTATTGAAGCTACGACGTGAATTTACCTTATAAATTCACGACGCAATTGTGTTTATCGGTTCAAAAATAATAAGCTGTAACACAATTTTTTATGTATTTTCAATCTTTAAATGTATAAATCGATATGAGGATGAAAAACTGCGTAAGACTGCATTAAAATGGTGGCCCTTTGAAACTGAAGGTATCGATATGGTCCATTTAGCATTCGCTATTAGTAAAATTAAAATAATCTGTGTTTAGTTTTAAATAAGGTACCCTTAACCGAGAATACCAACTAAGAAACGCGTATTTAATTGAGAAAAATTAATGCGATCTCATATTATTTTTTTTTTAATAAGAAAATTAAAATTAATACGACCTCATACAAAATTTTTTTATTTATAAAGAAATCAGAGTTGCCAATTTTTGCAACAATTCGTGTTCACAAAGTATCACAAAGTATATCATGCAAAATTTACTGGATGGATTTTGATGAAGTTTGGTATTGTAAAAGTATATACCAACATTGATTTTCCTAATAAAAACAAAATTGTTTTTCCTAATTACACGCGAACGAAGTCGTAGACACAGCCAGTATTAAATATATGCGCATTAAAAGTGGTTCTTCAGAAACACGATAATAGGTTATTTGACTTGAATTTTTAAATTATTCTATTTAGTATTTAAAAGCACACTACATTTATATTTCCAGGATATATGCCGTATTTTTTACATAAATCACTTTCAAAGTTTGAATTTTCGAACTCGCGCTAAAAACGCAATTTCTGTAATGGCGGCTAATGTGACGTCACACACACTACAACAGTCCTGCCCGCTAAAGGGCATTATTATTTATTTTCATATTAAAATGGTGTGTAGTGACACAATGTACACGTCTATAAAAAGTCGACAAAAAGTGTTCGTTTCAGTGCCAACAAATCTTAAAAGACGAAAAAAGTGGCTGCAATTAGCCCAAAGAGATCCAAATGGCATTGTAGCTCACTCAAATGTTTTTATGTGTGAAGATCATTTCGATATAAGTAATATTTGTGTTTTAAACATTATTATCGATATCAATGCCTATAAACCAAAAGAATAAGAATATTAAATTTTTGGTATGAATACGTTTTAGTACCAATGATATTTTGACAATTGTTAGTATTTATCTCAATTTAAATTTTTGATATGATATGAAAGAATATACATTTAAAACGATATGTTTAAAAAAAATGTGCAGCAGACAATTATTTATTATAAAAAAATCAATTTAAAAAATTTCATACCTGATGACTTTTATTAGCGATGGAATATGTTTTAACCTTTTTTCCAGTTAGTTCACTTTATCTTTTATCGCTAAGCACTTATTACACAATTAAATTTATTATTACTTACAAATTGTTAAGTATTTTTACAATATAAATATAGTAAATTTAATTATCCAACTCGAATATTTACTTAATCTGTCAATTTTAACAATAACATCTTGTTTATCCAACAACATTCAGGAAAAGTTTGTTTGGCTATGATTTATGTTTGGAATAAAATTATAGTGTTGATATATACATTACCACATGCATTGCATGGGAATTAAATAATTTTTTTTTATACATTTCTTTTTATATAATATAATACGTAATGAATTTATATTATAAAAAAATTTATACTAAATGCAAAAGGTGGTAGTTATATATGAAAAAAAAGAAAAAAGGACCATAATTTAAAGATTTAAAAACTTGTCTGCGACGTCATCTGACTTTTAACTAATAACAGGGCGTTTGTGACGATGATTAAATTTCAAAAAAATATTGTGATTTTTTATACAATATAAACTTATTCTTCCGAAAATTAAAAGCAATACGCTTATTTACGTTATAACCTAATGGATGACCCCGAACTGTGATATATTTTTGATGTTGTCAAATAGCCTATTGTCTTGTAAAAATTGTACGTGCTTTCTTTGACTTTTTATCTTTTTATAAACCGTGTGCGAGTGCTATTTGGAGCTAGATTTTTTATTCTTTTTAGAATAGTGCAATAATATTAGTACTGTCAATTATTATGATGTCATTTCATTTAACCTCTTGGGCAGGAGGATATGACGTTTAATACAATAGTCTTCTGATTCTGTATTTTATTATCAAAAACAATCTAGCGTGCGAGGTGTACGAGATTATTGAAAACTTCTGACTCATTTCTTTGGTTGCATAAACGATGAATACATTATTTTTTCGTCAAAATGTGTTTTTAGAGTACGGTTTATGAAAGATGATGCTCCAAATTTGTTTACAATATCGTTATCAAGGTACTAACTACTGTGACGGGTATGTTAGTTATGTTAGAGTAGGATAACTCGTACCTAATTTACGAAAGCAGTTTGATAAAACAATAAGTTCAGAAGGAATTTAAGTAAAGTACAAAAAGAATTTGACCATTTCTTAATTTTTTGTCTGTCTTTCCGTTTGAGTTTTATAAGCAACATACAAAAAGTTATGACCAAAATTTCGGTAGGATTTTTATTGTTAAGAGTATTATAAAATTGAAATGTGTTTCATGTCACCACGACGCAAAGCCACGAAGAGATGAAGAAAAAAGTATCAGAAATACTGTCAAAAATATAACGGACGCGGGAAATCATCTATCTGTAAATGTCGGTTACAATTGAATTATTAAAGCAATTTTTGTCTTTTTTGAACTTCTTTCTCCGCTCACCTAAAATATCGCAACTGTCGATTGTGCTTAGTTTTTTATTCTGTCAATGCTTGTAAAACCAAAATCTCTTCACCATTTCATTTCGTTCGAAAAATTGATTAAAAAAGACGTAGTTATATACAATACAAGGTTAAATATTTATTTTTTATTGTGTTTTTTTTTTCATTCAGAAGTTGATAGTTCAGGCCGAAGTTGCAGAGAAAACTCGTATTCGATAAATATTACACTCGCACTACTAGTTAAATTTTACTTTTTCTCCACAGACAGCAAATTAAAATGATTTTTTCGTTTATTTTCATTACATGATATAGTAAAGATGGCAACTCTAAATAATAATCTAATAGACGTATATACAATAAAATGTTCTTTATTTTTTTAAACTATAGATTAAACCAAGATTATCATTATATTTTCGGCCTCGTAAAGATCAATTATTATTATTCTTTATATCGGAAAGAATAAATCGATCCCTTTTAGGATCACTTTGTTCTTCGTCTGTCTGTCAAGACCCTCTCCCTCTCATAAACAGCCACAGATACTCAGTTTAAATAAAATGCTAACTCGATGCTATAAAAATATACGGTGTTTCAAATATCACGTAGTTTGATACCGACTTAATCATCAAAACCACTAAAAATACTTATCGTTGGCTTAGAATATTGATATTTGGTACGAAGAAAGCTCTTATATATAAGTAAAAGAAAAAAATTAAAAATAGTTGTAATTCTACGTGAGTTTATTACGTTAAAAATTAATTCATTAGATTATTAGATTTTAATTTTTTTGTATATTTGTAAAATATGTATCTATTTACTAAGCTATATAATTATATAGCGGTAAGGAACCCTTAAGGCGCGAGTTCTACTCGCACTTGACTGCTTTCTTTTTCTTATTGTAAGGTTACGACTCAACCGCATAGAAAAGGGCTTTAGGCACAATCTACATATTTTCCGCATCCTCCATTTTTATGTTAAACGGTTTTATTATATTATCGACGACGTGTTAGAAGCTAGCAAATAATTAAGTCATTTAGTTTGGGACTTTGACCAGATGAAAAAAATGTGTGGCGCTTTTTGTAGAACCCTCTAATTTCTTGGAGCTTCGAAATCATAACTAGCTTTAGACTGTCTTCTTCAACCTCAATACCTTAATATTATAATCAAATACTTTGTAAAAATATTACATAACAAACACAGATTTATACATTTAACATAGAAATAAATTCGCTCCACAATTTTAGTTTCGTCTGATCACTGTCACAGACTACTGACGTATAATTTTCTAGCTCTTAGTACATCGTCGCTCGTACAGTAAAACAATTTAATTTAAAAAGTTTGTTTACTTTTATTTCGTTTCTAACATTTTAGTGCACTTTATTTGCTTATCCTGATTTTATGACATTTGTTCAATGTCTGGAGATATTTCTTGTGGCCTTTTTTATCAATTTGAAACCGGCAGATCGTCAAGTCTCATTGATTTAGGCAAGTCGTACCATCGCAGCCTTAGGCACGAGTAATTGGAATGATTAATGACAAAGTCTCTGCTTGAGACCCAAAATAATAATTTAAAACTAGCATATCCTCAAGTGCCACGGTTTAGGTCCGCAGCATCAGAACTGAGAAATTGGTAAAAAAGTCTATGCTTGAGACCCACAATACTAATTTAAAACCAGCAGATCTTCAAGTCTTACGGTTAGGTAGGCAGTATCCCTGCAGTATCAGGATTTGAGGATCGAAGGTTGAATCGTCATGTTGTACTGTCGTGGCACTGAATACGTTTGCAAAGTTTCTGATTTCTTTGGTTGCTCCTATGAACAATTCAAGACACTAAATCTTTAAAATCGTGTTATTCATCGGTGTGATATTTTTTTGACAATGCTGGGTTTTAAATGCTATAAAAATTTGTTTAAGTACCCATGGAGAAAAGCTTTATTCGTAAAGTTTCTATTTGGGTTATAACATACAGAGGAATGCTTATAAGAATACGTCATTTACGAATGAATGGTTACATTATTAAGTTCTATTCTAAGATTATCTGAAATCTTAAGAGTACTGCGTAAACATGTTTTCAGAATTACAATAGCAAAACTTCTTTTCCAAAACTTTTTGATTAATTTAGAAGTGCATTTCATCGACCGAAAACTTCGGTCGGTAGAACAGAATAGACCGAATCTTTCCATCGACTGAATGTGACACAACGTACAAAAACCCATAAAGCTTCGTCTATTGGCAGCTCCGCTTCTTTATTAGTACTTTGTGAGGGTCTTTTGTTGCTTTCCCAAAATATTATTTTTCACCATATTCTAACGAATGCAAGACTCGCGGGATGAAGTATATTTTGCTGGAATATTTTAGTAAATAGTTGAATGTGAGAGAACAACTGTCATGCACTTTGCAGAATTCCTGGACGATTCGTCGCTTTCAAGCATTTCTCGTCTGGCGTTTCTAGTCTTAATCTTGTTTTTATATATTGCATTGTAAGATTTGGCCTAAAGCCCAGCAAACTTCGAGACGGTTAGAAGCACAAAAAACCCACTTGAATGCAGTTACGGCTTCCGCCATTGAACGGTTTTTGTCTCCGATTTCGGCTCGACACGAGGCAAGGATACGTCCGCTTTTGCCTACCTGCGCTCAGCTCAAGTGAGGTTGAATCGTGATCTATGCAAAAATAATTCTTAAGCAAAGTCGTAACTTCCCGAGACAAAGTTACTGTTCCAAAGCTGAAGGTCTAAATTGGTCGATGATATGAAAAAATTGTGCAAGTTATGTACCTACATAATATGATACACGGACGTAAAAAATACAACTGGTGAAAAATAATAAAAGTAGTTACGGCTAAAAAATTTGGACTCGAGAGAAAATAGTTTTTTTAAAATAAAAATGTATATTGTAAATATAAACGTAAAAATATAATAAATATTCAATCAATTCGCATTACTTTAAAATGCGATATATTACCTATTATTATTATCTAAAAAAGAAAAGCCACGCAAGAGGACGTAGGATACGTCCATGATAAGGTTCCGTAGCCTTATTTTTGTATTGTATGTTACATACATACACATTTTTAATATCGTGCCATATAGGAAAATGATAGCTTTTCACCTCATTAAAATTTCGTTATTGTATGAAGAGTGTTTATTAAAAAAGTATCTATTGGCCGCGACTTCGTTCCCGTGGTCTTCAATGTAATGCTCTAATATATTTAGTGCGCGTATCCAGCATGCGTAGATGGAGTCAAGAGGCGAATGGTAATAGTCAAAACTGCGATGGATAAGCTGAAGAAATTACGGAGGAATCGCAACTTAACTAAAGCCACTAAGACCAGGCTTTACGAGCTTGGTCTTAGTGGCTACACTAGTTTCCCCCATATTTTTATACGCATCCGAGATGTGGTCATTGCGAGAACTGGAAAAGCGGGAAATAGATGCCATAGAGATGTGGTGCTGGAGGAAAATGCTAGGAGTGTCATGTACAAACTTTCGTACATACACCAACATTTCAAGAACTAGACATCACGCAGTGTCTATCAACTTAAGTACAGTCTTGAATTTTGAATTTCTTTGGCCATGTCTCGAGGTGAAACAATGAATTCATAGTTTGGTGATCCAGGGAAGTGTGGAAGGAAATAGACCGCGTGGCAGATCATCCATGCAATGGCCCGATCAAATAAAATCAGCAGTTGGAGACCATCTACATAAATGCACTAGGATGTCGGCCAATAGGTTAAAATGGCGAGAAATTGTTAAATTTGTCACATTAACCACCAATGATAATGTAACCTCATCACGACCACTCTCCCAAGAGCGACACGATTGAGAAGAAGAAGATACGGCATGAGTCGTAATACTACTCAAAGAAAGTGTTCGTGTTTTAAGTTTGTTTATTGAAGTTCTTTTGTACACAATATTTTTTGTTTTTCCGTCTGGTATGTAAGGGAATAAATCAGAAAGTTAAAACACACGAACTGTCGCTAAACCACTTACAAATTTAGGCGCCACTTATTGTAATTCAGAAAATTGCGAACAACAACTTACCAAAGTTTCATCGCAAACGGTTGAATAGTACAGAAACTCATACGGGACAAACAAAAAACAATTATTTTTATTTATTGTAGAAGAAGATAATGGCAGTAATTGAGTGTAGGCAGCATATCAATATTTACACTTGAACTACAAATTTCATCCCTATGCCGCTGAGATAAGGTCGAGTCAAAGTTCAAAATCTAAAGTGTTGTCAACTGTACCTGGGTTGCCATATGTAAAATCGCTTTTTCCGGGACATTTCTATTACTATATCTATAACTACCAGTGATTTAAGAAAAAAAAATTAGTTTGACCCAACAAAATGTTTTTTTGAACCCAAAAAACATTCAGATTAATAAAAATAAACAAAAAGTTGTTATCTTTTGTCAATATACAAAGTGAATTTTTTAATAAAATTTATTGACTTATTAAATAATTATATGTAATTTAATATAAAAACAGTCGTTATGTTAATCACATTAACCAAATTACTAAAAGCTAATACTAATATTTGGCAAAATAAATTTGTCCTGCAATAATTAATCTTATCTAATTTCAACACGAAACTTAACTTTCGCAGATTGACAATGACAATAATATTTCATTTATTATCTTCATGTTTTGATTTAGTTATTTTAATAAATTGAAGTTGAATTCTAACTCTTCGCAATTTATTTGAATTTAAATTTATGCCTTGATTTGATCTGTAATCATGCGATTCCGGTCTTTCCATTGATCAATCTAGCAAAATGTAATGCAGCTATGGCATGTATAGGTTCACGAAAAATGCCAATAAAGACAATTTTAAAGAATTACCATAATTTTTTAAATTTCCGGGACAGATTTATTACATTCCTGGACACGGGACAATATCACAAATTCCGGAGATCTGGAACCCTAACTGTACCTGTATATGAAATTACTCAAATTCTTTTTCTCTTCACTTCATTCGTATTTACACAAATAGCGTAATATATGGTAAACTATACTCTTCAGGTTAAAATATAAATGAACATTTTAAAATATGAAGTTTAGTTTTAAAATTGATTTAAGTCATTATGAACTATGTCGTCTAATGAAAAGAAAACGGTTGTAACTAATAGAGCCTACTTAGCTGTGGTAATTGTCTTTTTGATTTCATCATATGTACTATTGTTGTTAATACTTTTTAGACACTCAAAAATAGCGGTTTAGTTGGTAGGGGGTAAGGGTACGTAATTCTAATAAAAATGACCTTTTAAAACTTAATATTTGTATCGTTAAACACACCTCGTATCGAAAAAAATGCATGACGTACCCCAATATTTTTGAAAGACTTGTTCAACGATACCCTACATAATGTGGAAAAATATTCACCCCGCCTTTACATGTGGGGAAGGCACCCTAAAAAAATATTGTTTAAAGATTTTATGGCATAATTTGGCGTTGCATATATCTACAACTATGCCAAATTTCATTTTTATAGCACTAATATTCTACGAGTAAAAGGGCTATGACATACAGACGGATAGACAAACAGACTTCACAAAACTATAAGGTTTCCTAGTTTGATTACGAAACCCCAAAAATGAAAGCTGAACCTTTTTTCCACAAAAAGGAATCTTTGCAGCTCGGGCGTAGCCATATCGTGGCAAATACCAAGTATAGTTGCCATGTGATCCGATTTTCGCGCAACGTCCCTATTTTTAGGAATGTCAAAATTTCTCCCGCGTTAGGCCAAATGAGCCGAATTTTCGACACTATTAAAAATTCAGAACAAAATGCGTGTTGAACTCAACAATACATTTCATGCCGAATGTTGAAATCTTTTGAAGCGAACTTATTAATGCGGTTGTATTGACGATAGTACGTTTTTATTCTGTCCTGCACCTCAACCCGGTGAGTTCATTCGAATTAGATCGAAAGAAACAAAAATTTGTTAAGTTTTTCTCCGTTTATTTTAGTGTTGAAGTTATATAACCGATTGTTTATTATGCATCTTACATTATAATTATTAATATTTAAAAACCTTCTTGATAACTGATTAAGGACGTTAGAGTAATTAGGTGTGGTCCGTCAAAACGTGTCTGAAATTTCAATATGGCGGGGCCAACCTAATTTGTCGATGAACTTTAATTGTAAAAGATAAATACAAATTTTCATTCGACACTTGAAAACTGTATTTTTACAAAAAACAAAAAAAGATTTTTCAGTGACGCTTGTGGTCAGTATTTCAGTTTCAATTTGCAGATTTTCTGCAAATTGAAACTGAAATACTGACCACAAGCGTCACTGAAAAATCTTTTTTGTTTTTTGTTAAACATGTTTCAGATTTCATAAGTCTAATGTAGAAAATCAGTTCTTGAAACCAAACTTAAATTAAAATGCAATATCTTTGAAAGATTCGCTGAAGATTCAATACACTCGATATTTAGTCCAGACAGTTGACGTTTATTTTTTTATCCTTTTCCTATCTTTTCAACTTTTCCCTTAATAATATAAATGGTTTATTTGAGTTTTTACCTTTAATTATTTATCAGCGGCGTTTTAAATTAACTAAGTCTCGCTAATTGAGAGACTTAGTTCATTTTTAGGGTTCTGTACCTCAAACGGGAAAACTGAACCCTTATAATGTTACTCACATGTCATCTGTCCGTTTATCACAGCCGATTTCTGCTTTTGGGGAGATAATGCGATGTGGAAAGTTGGCACAGTAATACAACTTATCCACCCACATATTTTGAACTAGCAATTTTTTTAAAATATTTATATAAGGAGAAAGAGACCCCCTCTTTAACTAAGGTATTTCATTTTTATATCATGTATAAATGAAAGGGAAATTATGACAAATATGAAATATTTTTATCATCATTTTAAATTGCATATTTAAACAGATATTCTAAAGAATATGCGAAAATAGGACATATTTCTGCTCTTATTTCCATCTGACTTGAACCTTACAGGAAAAAATAGCCATTATCATGATCTTACATTTTTTCAATATATTTACATTGTGAAAAATTAATATTTGTAAATATGTTGACAGGTACAATATGCATCCTTAAATACACTCACAAGTGCTTATATGTGTACGGAACCCTCCTATTGAGAGTTCTTCTCATTCTTGACAGGTTTTTTAATATAGAACTGAAATTATGGCCGCGTTCATTATTTAGTGTAAATATTAAAAGAACATGTTTTGTATGCGCGCATATTGCAGACTCGTTCAAAATTACTCAAAACGAATGATATTTATGATAAGTTATACATATGATTCTGAGGATTCATGGAAAGTGAATCCTTCCAAATTAAAATAATAAAATATTGTTTTTAAATTATGTTGAAGATAAACGCACAAAAAATAGAGAAAATAGTCGCTCTTGTCAAATAACTAAAATCGAATGATATTTCTAATAAGTCACACACAAGATTCTATTCTGCTTCCAAATTTAAATAACGAAATAGTATT
Source organism: Druceiella hillmani (assembly GCA_039881145.1). Taxonomy (NCBI): domain Eukaryota; kingdom Metazoa; phylum Arthropoda; class Insecta; order Lepidoptera; family Hepialidae; genus Druceiella; species Druceiella hillmani. The sequence goes on from JAYKKI010000033.1 coordinate 12,392,307, forward strand.
TTTAAATTATTTTGAAGATAAAGCATAAAAAATAGGGAATATAGTCGCTCTCATCAAATAATTAAAATAGAATTATATTTCTTATAAGTCATACACAAGATTCTATTCTGCTTCCAAATTTAAATAAAATATTATTTTTAAATTATTTTGAAGACAAACGCATAAAAAATAGGGAATATAGTCGCTCTCATCAAATAACTAAAATCGAATGATATTTCTTATAAGTCACACACAAGATTCTATTCTGCTTCCAAATTTAAATAACAAAATATTATTTTTAAATTATTTTGAAGATAAACGCATAAAAAATAGGGAATATAGTCAAATAACTAAAAAAATCAAATAACTAAAATAGAATAATATTTCTGATAAGTCATAGATACAGAGGATTCTATTATGCTTCCAAAATTAAATAACAAAATATTGTTTTTAAATTAGGTATGTTGAAGATAAACGCACAACAAATAGGGCATATAGTCGCTCTCATCAAATAACTAAAATGGAATAATATTTCTAAGTCACAGGATTATATTCTGCTTCCAAAATGAAATAACAAAATATTGTTTTTAAATTATGTTGAAAATAAACGCACAACAAGTAAGGTATATGGTCGCTCTCGTCAAATAACTAAAATCGAATGCTATTTCTTATAAGTGATATATAAGATTCAATTCTGTTTCTAAATTTAAATAACAAAATATTGCTCTACGTTGGTGATAAATGCACCAGAAAAAATAGGGAATACAGTCGCTCGCATCAAATGACGGACACACGCGAGGGCGACGCTACGGCGCGAGTCGCGTCCGCTGCGCGGCGTCTCCCGATATTTGTATCTAATTTAGTCGATCGTCTCGCGTTACATTCCATATCGTCCGAATTCTCTACTCGTCGGCATGTGCCATTAAGATGGTTCGGGCGCGCCCATGCGAACGATGTGTTGCCACAGCTATGCAGTATGTTGCAACCGAAACAAAGATTAGCTGCGTGTATTCAGTCCGACGATTTTAATAGTAAAGCCTATGCATTCTATTTAACATTATTTCGTCGGGTTGAACGGCCTGACCTAATCCTTTGCATGCATATGACTCAACGTAACAGATTCCAAAACAATGTAAAAGTATGTAGACCTTCTTGTAAGTGTTCCGCAACATAAAATATAAAAAAAACGTAACGTGCGAGAAATATAACGTCGCTAAAAAAACGTTCGCGGCGCTGTATTACAATTTTTGTTTACGTATGTGTCAATGTCAGTGTATTTTATTCTTACGAAGTTGCTAGAACTGTAAAATACGTAAAACACGCCAATAAACATTGGAGAAATACAAAGCATTATTTATGACTGACATAGGGAAGATATTTATAAATGTGACAAAATTTACTTCTCAAGTTAAAAAAAAGTATCGTTCAAATCACGGATAACTTATCCATGGTTCAAATAGTTGCACAAAAAAAATCGCCGTAGGTTTGGCGTAAATTTGTTAATAAGTAATGTTCAATTGGGAACAAGTTTAGTTTAGCGAAAATGTGAATTTCATATTTTTATTTGTTCTAAATGAAAGAATATAGGTACAAAACGAAGTATTTACCAAAAGTAGGGCTCGATAGCGATTTTTTTATTAAAGAAAATGATTTGAAAAAAATTCCAACAAGAAAGATCATTTTGTCTAGGAAGTGCCAGTTATACGTTTTTAGACTTTATTGCCAGTCTTAGTAATATTAAACACTGAATTTGCAAAAACAAAGAGGAATTGATATAAAAAAAACAAACCCAACAAATCAAAATATTGAAATGCCCAAAGGGGATCGCGTAAAGAGAGGTTATAAAATTTATGTTTGACAACAAATTAACAGGCATTTCTTCATAGCAAAAGCATATTTGAAATTAATTTTTTGATAATAAAACAATCGAGTCCGAGACCAATTTTTTTTTAAAATACGTCGTTTTTGTGTATATTATCATATTCTTCTATGCATTTAAACAAAAAAAACGGCAAATTGGCATTTTTGCTAAATTAAACATATCTTTAACTGTAATTATTAGCTCATAACACATTAAATAAATGCAATAAGCAAAGAAACACGTTAGTAAAGTGTATAACCGTTTTATTTTATTTAATTGATAAAAAATATAAACTTTGTTTTGTACAGTAACAAATTACAGTAAGGTAACTAAAAATTTATCAAGTAATAATTTGATAAATTTTTAGTTACCTTACTGTCATTTGTTACTGTACAAAACAAAGTTTATATTTTTTATCAATTAAATAAAATAAAACGGTTAAACACTTTACTAACGTGTTCCTTTGTTAATTTAAATAATAAATCAATCAGATGGCACTGCAGCATCTAGTGTCGTCTCTATAAAATCGCTCGCGTGTCCGTATGTCCGCCTGTCACAGGCGCTTTGCTCAGAAATTGTTTGACGTAGAAAGTTACATGTTGACTTAATAATATCGACCTACATATTTTGTAATAGTAAGAAGCTAAAAATCATTTATCTGAGCATTTAATAGGGTAAAGTTTGGTATAATAAAGGTTTTAATTTTCAGTTGTCTGAAACGTCAGGTGAACTCGCCTTCAAGGATTCTAAAACTTATTTTTTTTTTCAAGGATTCTAAAAAAATATTTCGTAAGATAGTTCTCGTGATAAATTTTGCTGAAAACTCCCACAAAAAATATGCAATCCACCTCCCCATTTACGAAACTGCTCAAAAAATTATAGGATTCTTAGAAGTTCACCGGAAAATTATAGACGCAACTCAAGATCATATAGTTTTTGAGAAATGCACGATTTTTACGCCTGTGGAGAAAAAAATATTACGTATCCTTAAATGTGTAAATTTTTGTCTAAACGTGTACTGAATCTTCGTAATGCGAACTCTACAGGTACTTAATATGTTTTTATCTAGAAAAACCAAAAACCATGTTCACCGAAAAGGATAACAATCACTTTTTTATTTTGATCCACTCTCAATACTTTACCTATTATAGCGTAAAATATTTACATAATAATAATGTAGTCTAATGTAGAACTAACCGTGTGCATTGGAATATATTGAGATCATGATTTGTAAATACGCTCGTCATTAGTGAAACAAACTCCATAAAAAGAACGTCTGTCTGTGAAGTTGCTTATTTTCGCACTGGTCACTTTCAAATACATTATCTTCAATTTGTGACCGTGGTATTGTATTCGAAATCAAAGGAAGCTCACGGTGTAAGTGTGATGTTATTGCGCTATTACAGGTTCATCAACCCGGTCTATGTAGGTACGAGACATTATTATGGGAACTACGAAGGTTATTTCTTTTGTACGTACTAATTCCCTGGAGGGGCTCTGAGATAAACCAGGGCAAAAGGTGGGAATGGTGTGCCACCATTATCTGTTACAACAGGTATTATCTGTTATATTTTCGCGAATTAAGACGGTACTTATGACAGGTGCATATCGTGTCGGATAGCAATGTTGAAGAAAGAAAACCCATGCATGATAATGTGCAAGTACTTACAGCAAAATTTAGCCGAACCTTGTGCTAACTGATTTTAAAATTTTGTTTAATTTGGCCAATTTATTACAAGCCAAAAAATTCAATTACCAAGAGGCGACAGAAATTATCTGCAAATAAATCATTGATTATCATTCAGAAGATTTTTACAGCATTACCATAAAGCAATTATCATTTAAGTGACAAACTGCTTCGACAATTTTGTCATATATTATAAATGATTTACACGTTGGTCCTAAATCTTTTTACGAAATGTCCGTTTTGAATTATTTTATGTAAAATATGAACAATTCTTTAAGTACTATCTCGACTATCACGTATATTGAGGATCAAAATCTTCAGACATTGACACCTTAATTTCCTCGTTTGAAGCGAGAATGAGTTAGTTTACTCTAAAGACCACAAAAAAATTTCCCAATAAAGCCAAAAACTTATAGACCTCAACATAATATACCAGAGATAACAAAGCAGTATACTTTTTAAAATGAAGTCATTTATGTGTTCTAGTTCAAAAATTGATTCATGAATAATGATGATTGATTGATCATGAATGATTGAGTGCGTTTGACTCTGGATGCCATTTTTGTATAAAATGTTAAGAATAGCTCGATGAGGCGTGGTACATACGAAAGTTTTTGGAATAAAGCCGTAATCATTACACTTTTGCCGGCCATAGCAAGTCAAGAAGACTCTTAAGATTTTTGTAGTTTTTCAAATATATATTTTTTTAATTCTAAAATTAAGTCTTAATAAACCAGAAATTATTGCACTATAGCTAGCAAGTAATTTTCGATAAAAAAACAGCGCATCGCCATTTTCAAAAAAACTTTTGACTAAATAAGGTTTAAGTGAAAAAGTAAAAAAAAATAAGTTCATTAGGACGTATTACAGGATCCCATCGCTCGAGAACGGATACTTATGGCCTAGTTACACGGGACGAGTTACTGGCATGCCAGTGGGACAGTACTCGCCCTGTTTACTCGACTGTAGCTCGACTCACCTTGCCCGACCATACACGTTAGAGCTCCTGTCATGAAAGTAGATAGCTACTGTCCTCTCGCATTCAATAGGTGCTAAGCTGGTCTACATGAACATTGTTATCGCGAAATACACAAGAGGCCGTTGTTCATACCGTAACTAAAGCGGTTACAAAAATACTTTGCGCTGAAATACTTCAAGTAGCTGTTGCCGGAGGTGTGGTGGGGGAAGGCGAGTGGCGAGTGAAAACAAAAAACTTTGTAGTCACTCGCATGCCAGTAGTTGTCCCACTCGCTCGTGCGAGTTGTCGTATGATGCGGTCACACGGGGCGAGTAACTCCCCTCTAGACACTCGCACGCCAAGTCGCCCCGTGTAACCAGGCCTTTATTAATTGGAAAATAAGTAAACACGCGTAGTGACGCCGCTTGTTGGTGTACAACAAATTTTTAGCCTGTGCGCATTATATTGATCGCTTACACCAAAATAAAAATATGTTTTTATATTTGTTTGGTAATCAGTTTTATTTATTTTGTATTATTGAAACTACATCGATATATAACGATAAAAAATATTAATATTATTACAGTTTTAATTCGGATTTCATCCATCGACTAGATCAGCTAATAAGAATTGCTGTATACAATGATTTTATCTTCCACATGCGGCTTTATCGAAACAGTAGTATCTATTAATTGCGTTGAACATCTTCAGCCACCAGCAACATAAAAGACAAAATAATAGGATAATATTATGCGGGGGAAATATTTTTAGACGAGTTTAAATCTTTCATAAGATGAGATCTAAGAAAAACGATAAATGATTGAAACCTGCCTTCTCATGACCCCCGTTAAAACATATATTAATCATATGTGAGGCCAATTAAAAAAAAAAAACAAAAAATACGTTAAGTGAATGCGTGAACAAAAATATGAGGCAACTATTTGTTAAAACTTACGTGAGATACTAAATTTTTAGAGATATCACGTTTCCTCCTGATCATCACATGTACGACGTCATGTTAAACTCCCAAATGAGTAGAAATTGCATCGATTCCAAAAGCTTTATTTTATGGTTGGGTTTATTTGTTAAAATAAAATCTTTTCATTGAGTACTTTAGTTAATTACTTTAACTAACGAAGCAATCATTAATAGTTTTTTTTTCACTTTGCAAATGAAAATTGTAAGAAGAAATGACTGTCAACTTTGAAAGCGTCAGGGTCCTGACACTTTCAAAGTTGACAGTTTTTTATTGTGATCATCTTTAGTTTTTCGCTTTCAAAATCTAAACACTGAGAAAATGTGATGAATGATCTCTTAACTTCTTGATCTGATGGTCGAGGATCCGACAATTATGGAAGCAAATAGTTTTGATAACATTTTACTCATAGGATTCCATGTTATCCTTCTAGAATTAATCATCTTTCGCAATAAATTCATATTTTCTTTTATTGATAGAAGTCTAGACCGTAAACGGGCAGATCTCGTGGCCAGTGATAAAAAGCTGTATTTGTATTTGATAAAAACACGGATGCTTTTTCTTGATATTAATTTTACCACAATCGTATTTCAAAAATTCTTTTGTTTTATTGCTGCATCTGGGTTACAAATTGAAGCTAGCACTTAATATTCACTATGCTCCAAGAAAAAATTGATTATCAGTTAATAAACCTTAGTTGTTGATATTTAAAAGTGTTACTAACTTGTGAGTGCGGTGTATTCATTGCTTTTTCCATGTTTTATTGATCCCACATGCTTCATAACATAGCTGTATAAAAATTTTTTATCTAATGAATTGCGACTCGTATTTATAAGTTTTTTGCACACTTTGGCAAACCAAGAAACTGTTAATAACTTCGGTCTACGCTTTAGACCATGCCGCTGATTAGGGGTCAACACCAATTCTTTCAGAAAATTTCTTTGTTTCTTCGCATACTTCATCAATCATATCCGGTTTCTGACAGCTCTCACCATAGTAACAGTCTGTTGATATGGTCTTCGTTATTTTTTTTATTCTTTTGGTTTATTAAGATTAAGAATGGTCAATCCAACTATAATTTCACCAATAGTGTAACAGACATCGCAACACAACCGACTTGGGACGTATCTCACCAAAGAATGACGAGCAGGCGTTAAAAACGTATGGGAAAATGAAACCATATTTTCGTTAAATAAATATTTTTTTATTTCTATTTTGCTGTTGCACCAAACAAAATCGTTTATTTTATCAAATTAAAGAATAAGAAATAAGAATTTTGCTACCTTTTTATTTTGCATTTCAAATTAAAGTATATTTGTTTGAAATTAATCTGCTAAACTTGGATCACTTTAGCGATTTTGGTAATTAATTGTCAGCGACATCTATTTCTTTTATAAGCAACTATCGTAAATTTGTGGTTTTATAATTCTCCACTGGAAAGCAGAATATATTTATTTAAAAAAAAAATAAATATATTTTTTTAAAAATAAATATATACGTAAAGCGAGTAAAATTACTAGTACTTAATAATAATTAGTAAATTTTTTAATAATATTTTATACATTCTCATATAGCTTGTAAAACATGAATGACAGGACTGGCCTTTGTTCTGGTTTTCATTTTTGTTAATATTGTTCTATTCAGCCTTATATGTAACGCTCAATGCATACGATATTACATATATATGGTGCCCGGGAATGGTATTTTTGGCCACCGAGACATGGTTGAAAATGAACCGATATTTGAGTCTTTTACAGAGTTCGCAAAAAGCGTTCTTGAAAAAATGGAGATCCTAAATGATTCAGACTCTAAAGGCAGACCCCAACCCTGCTGGGTGGAATCGCTGAGACTGTAGATACGAGACACTATTAGGGAGCTTTCGAAGGTCCCTCTTTGGTATGAAGTGGGTCGTTACGGGACCCAGGAGGGACCCCGAGACAACCCGGGTGGATGGATCGGGAATGGTGCGCGGGAATAAGTGTCGGACAAAGAAAGACGTTATTCGTTAACTGAAAAATAGTTGATTGTCATTAATATAAAATTTAAAAGATGACTTTTTCAGAAAATTTAAAATAATATTCATAATTATTTGTCATGTTTTTCGTATACACGATACTTGCACACATTGTTCAGCACCGCTCGGAGAAATAACCCGTGAACAACTGCGCAGACATCGCTACTGCGAGTAAATACAGCACTCCGGGCAAGTATTGGGTGTGTTATAAAGATTTGTGTTATTTTTTTGTACTCAATTAGAAAAAGGGCGTGTTTTACTTTTTATTTCAACGAAATTTTATTTCTTTATACACAACGAATAGCGTCTTTCTTTGTCCGTCATCTATTCCCGGACACCGTGTTTACTAGCATCTGTCTGTATACAAGATTTAAGCCAACGGAACTAGCTGTTGGCCAAATTCCAGCTCAACTTTGAAACTTAACACGAATAATATGGTAATTCTAGATAGTCTTATAATGGAAAATTCTCTCTGTAATAGTCTACATTATATATGTATATATATATATATATATATATATATATATATATATATATGTATATATGTATGTATATATATATATATATGTATATATGTATATGTATATATATATATATATATATATATATATATATATATATATATATATATATAGAGAGAGAGAGAGAGAGATTCGCTTAAAATATAAATAGAAGAATAGGTCATTATTTTGTATCCTAAAAAGGTTAAACAAAACACTAGAAAAAGGTTGTCAGTTTGTCTATCCCATATATTTAAACGTTTGTAACTTGACAAGTAATAGACAGTTTTTACTTTTACAAAAATAAATGGGAAAATATATTTTTGAAACATATTTAATTGGAAGAACAAACAATTAGGTATATCAAAAAGAAAATTTCGAAATACCCTATGTTTATACGCGATTCAGTTGAAAGCACTTGACGACTCTACCATAATGGCCATGGCGCTTTTGTTGAGTACGAATATATAAATATTCTTAGCAAGGCGTCTCTACGCCGTCTAAATAAGGTCAATAATTTGGGAGTCAAATTCTCCTTACATTTTGTGAGCATTTGGCGAAATTAGCGAAAAATCATACAGAATACTTGGATTCGGATTAAAGTGATTTGTGCAAAGTAAGTTAGAAGCCAGCTCGTCTATTTGTAGTCTTCGGGATCAAGTAAATCAGATGATTGAACGTGATTAAAAGATGCTCTTTTGATATGAGATGATATTGTTACTTGCCTATATCAGATGACACGGTTACTTGCCTAGATATGGCTACTGGCTTTTAAGGAACTCGCCTTGAAATAATTTGAAAGTGTAAGTCATATGTTCGGTATTTGTATACATAAGATATTTGTGTTTTAATTAACCTTTAAAAAAACAAATACTAAGTTATAACCGCCCATTCTAGAGATAATCTAGTTATATCTGTAATGAGCTGATCTGTAAAAATATGTCCCGATCTGGTGGCAAACACAGTTAATATAAATGTTGAATCGGATATTCTGGATAACAAGGCTGCACAATAATGATTTCATTTCGCATCTGCCATGCGAAAGGTAACTGATGACATTATGCACCACGCAAAAATATAACAGGATTTATGTTGAATGCGGAGAAAGCATGGAATGACAAAATGTTTATTGGGATTAAGACGTAGGTTGTATTAGAATAGATCCTTTATTAGGAATAAAATAAACCAAGAAATAACGTACTGCAGAATTGAGAATACTCTAAAATGAGGTCTTTTTTGTGGGCTTTACTAATGTTTTATGACGTAAACATCATTATAGACCGACTTAGTTGATTAGGGAGTAGATTCACATAATTATGGATACGTATGACTTGTGAATTCATGATTCGTGTCCAGTCCTAACAGCTGACACCTAAAAGTTTTTAACTATCAGAATCTAAGTATAAAAAATATACTAATCTCTTGATATTGAAAAGCACAGACTTAAAGTAAGTCTATGTTGAAAAGCCTCGCTTTTCCAAAAGTCGTCTTCGAAAAGCGAATGATGATGTTGAAGATTCAGAAAACAGTTTTGGTTGATGCATACCGAATAGTCCGTCGATTTCTGAATACGCTTCAGATATCGTCAGACAGAAGTTACAAGCTGTCTTTGTAATAAAATTAAAAATATACTTCAATTTAATTTGAAGTTTATAAACTTACATTTAATAAACTCTGTCTTTGTTTTATAATTCGAACTTTAAATATTTGGGGTATGGGGCCTCAGCTTGCACGTTCCGCCTACCACGGTGCTTCGAACGACCAATTAATTCGTACATAGAGTCGCGCTCACTGACCGACATTGTGTTTACTTAGGGGCCACCGGCCGCCGTGCATGCTGATGAGACGCCGCCGTCCCGACGGCTACCTGTGAGGCCTGGGACGGAGTTCCATTACACCGCCGCAGCACGTCTAGCGTCGGCCGTTTTCAAGTACATTCATATAAGTATTTCATTCCGTCGCGTCGCATCGTTGCGACGACGCTAGAGCCGGAGCGTTCATGTCCCGATTAGCTCTTGTCTCGTTATATTGTTGGAAAGCTTTACCGCAATCGATACCGTATTTGGCAACGCATCAACTTTTACACATCGTCGTCTTGTCGTCCTTGCGGGATCGTCGCTTAAACAATTAAAGGTCGAACGTGTTGTGTTGAGCATTTATAGTTATTTCACATTGTTTTCTAAGCAAGTTAGACAGAAATTGGGTATAGTGAGGACAAATCATAATGTATTTATAAAAAATTTTTGTAAAATAATTATGTACTGTGCTATGAACAAGTACAAAGTTTGAACAAATACAAAGTGGGAGACACATCCCGTAATGGGGAAATGTGTAGTCTGGTTTCTTTAGCACTGCTTTTATGCTGACACTGCTCTTATGCTGACACTGTACTTACGCTCGTATGCACCACACACGGTCAGGACTCTCAGTCGGATTTACTGACGGTTAAAAACGTATTCTGTATGGATACTTTAGGAATTGGACCGTGCAATACGGTACGGTCGGCAAAGTAGACTTTTGTTCCGACTCGACTGACAGTTAATGAGAAACTGAAATACGTTTTTAACTGTCAGTAAATCCGACTGACAATCTTGACCATGTGTGGTGTATATAGGCGTTAGTATTGTATGTTGATGATTTCGGCAATATATTATTAATTGCCAATTGCCTTAAAGTTATGTTTGAGACATGTATGCTTTTTATTTCACAGACATTTATTTTAAAATAAACATTTTCCTGCATGCTGCTATAACTACATTTGTTCATAAAAACTCCAAAACTATGAAAACACCACGGAAATGAAGGGGCTAAGAATGCTGACTATTCAGTAAACTTAAATGAATACCTATTGTTGACTATGCGAGTGGATACGGTTTGTTTTTTAAGTAGTAAATCCTAAGTCTACAATTTCTTTGTATATTTTGGCAAAGATAGCAAAATAGACGAAAATTATCATCCACATTTGGAGATTATTTGCAAAATATGGCATATAATCAATACACAATACCAAATGAAGCACTAGGATTAGGGAAATAAGTGATAAATTATTTTTGCGATGTTCTATGCTCTCCTATTTTTGCTTCTTCTAGCACATTAAGAATGTATATATGAAACAATTAAGCCACACTTGATTCGAGCCTGCAAAACGATCATTATTTCAAATAGTTTTGTTTAAGATTGCATGGGAGATCTCACGCAGAAAAGCGTTATCGTGTAGCGATAAAAATTGTTCGCATTACGATAAATGATTTTGGATGCATCCCACAGGGATTACGTTCCACTGGGCGGATCGCAACGTTCAAAACGCTCACTGTATCATTCCACTTGGCGACCGCAGTCGTTGTGGTCGTGATCAATACGTCATTGGTGGCGTCATTGTTCACAACCGCTTCGAGCACACATCGACCCGCAAATCGACGTAGGTCGTTGCGGTCGTTTATCAGTCAATTTGACTTTGATACATTGATATATGAAGTTTATGTAAATAAATTATATTATGTTTGATTTTTAAATAGGGCGACGGGGAAAATTGCCTTATGGAGCTCTGAGAAGTACATAATAGAAATAAAAATTGCACCAGAATAGGCAAAATGTGCAGTCATCAAATTTTCATGGAAATTACTGTATGTGTTAATTATTGTCTGACGGTTAATACATAATAAAAAAATTCAATAATATAATATCTTTATTTTTGTCAAATACCAGCCATTTCTTCATAGTTACGAATTGGCATTGTTCACACCCATTCCACTTGGACTGACAGTTACAACGCTCACAAGCTGGTGAAATGGATGTGATCGCGGGCGCGAGCATTTCGAGTGGCTAATGGAACGTACTCAGGAACGCTAATCGCACCTGTAGGTATGTGTGATTAGCAGCTGCATCTTAGTCGTGTCTATGATCACATCACCGTAATAAATTCTTCGTTAGTAAAGATTTTTTTTATAATTGAAAATTGCTATTTATGAAGATAGAGTGCAGATGCTATTAAGTCACGAAGCTATTAACTATTTTGAAATAACTATTACAATTCAAAAGAAATATTTAGAATGAAATATCGTGCGATTGGAACACAACGCGATAGTTGATCGCTTAATATGCATACACCGGAGTACGTTCGATCGGACGTACCGGTGTATGTATATTAACGCTGTCAACTTAGAATAATGAGAACTCCAGAAGGCAAGAACACATGGGATAGTGTGTCCAAAAAAACTACGCTTAAATGCGTAGTATCAAGCTGCAATGCAATTTAAGACACAGCTCTGAAAGGTCGTGTGCTTTCTACGTGACAATGTAGCTTAAAATGCCGGCTAGTGCTGTTCCCACCTGCAAAAATGTCGCTGGACTGCGAAAGAAACAAATAGGGATTAATTTCATACGTAATTAATATAACCTAATTTAATTGTCAATTAACTATACAATTTTAAAGTATCGAAGTAGATTATTATTAACAGAAGTGCGCCATTTTTGCTGGTGTTGTCACATCTTAAAAAAATATTTACCCAAATTAAAACATATTAATTGCTTGATAATGAAAAATGTAAAATTTAATCAGTTCAAAAATCGGGATTCTTTAATTTCTTGAAAATATTGTTTAAAATAAGAAGAAATTTTATCACGACACTGAACGTTCATTAACATAAATAATTTTTTCGTCCTATTTTGAATTTCTTTAGTACGGGACCGATTATTTTCTAATTTTTATTGCGGGCGATATAAGAGACGTTAAAAAATCTCTCTTTTTACTTTAAGACGCTAAGCTAATTATTTTCTTGCTGTACTAATAAAAGAAGTATTCATTTGCATATGTACCAAAACATTTGTAGACTAACTTGTACACACACTCTTATGCAGGCAAACACTAACACACATATTTAATGATAATGTATTTTAATACTAATTTTCATTAATAAAATGTGACATAAAGTTTTTAAATAATTTTAATCTAAATACTGTGGCTATTGGTTGCGGTCAGAATAAACATTTTAGAAATTTAACATGGCAGCCTTAATAATACTTCATATAAACCAAGCCATGTAAATCGATGCAAATGTGAATCGTACTGCCGCAAACAAATATATTTATATGCGTCGACTTCCTGAAATTGGTGGGTAAATTTATTCTTCTGGTAACACTGTGCGCGTAGGGTGGGGCGCTAGTAGGCGGAGCGCGGTGGAGGGAGGGAAGATTTTTGGCTTCACCGCGACCGCGAAGATATTTGTGCGTTTGCGCCTTCTGGATTATTCTATATTCTAAGGCTGTCAACTATCGCATTAAGTTCTGATCACGCGATATATTGTAACAGTGTGACAGTGGCTTTACAATTCATACACCACGAGTATTATATCTTTACTTGTAGTTCACACAGTTTCCAGTATCTGTTGTTGCTAGAGTAGTTAATCGAAACACCATTTCTATTACAGATTCATGCAAGTTTCGTATATTTTACTATATCTCGCTGAAAAAATTAAATCGTTCTATTATAACAAAGAGCAAGCTTTGTTAGTTTATTTGTTTATTTTTAGGGATTCAGGCAAAAACTCCTAATCTGTCTGACATAAAACTATTACAATATACTATGTGATAGTTTCCTATTGACTATTTATTATGTACATATTTTGTGTCGCTGGTTTGAGCGCATTCGTGATGAACTCTAGCAAAGCTATTACAGATACCTGTAGGTACCTACATACCTACTCTTAATATACACGGAGGATTTTAAGGCTTAAAAAGTTTGTGATAGCATTTATCTATCTTTTATGGATAAGTCACAGTAACTGATTTCAAGTTAAAAAGACATGGAACAAAATTGGCGATGGTTAGATCAATTTATTAATCCCCATCAAAATAAATATCATAGCTATTTTAACCCTAGAAAGATAATCGTATTGTGGTGTACGTAAAAGATAATTATGCGTTAAATTGACGCATGAGTTTTAACTAGCTGTAATGTCATGTTTTATTTATTGATTAAATAAACCAATCGTTATTACACACAGATGAAATAATAAACACAATATATGTACTTATATATATATATATATATATATATATATATATATATATATATATATATATATATATATATATATATATATATAAAACATTAAACTTTTTTAAGCTAAATAATGAGGATTATGTAAAAGGAACAAATTGTTATATAAAAATCAGTCAGATACAGTTTTGGCACATATCAAAGTTATGCTCTCGACAAATAACTTTTTTGCATTTATTGCACGATGCATTTGCCTTTCGCCTTATTTTAGAGTCCAGTATTTTCTTCTGATGGATTAGACACATATTTTGGTAACATATTAAGATATTATTGCGCAAATATATCTCCAAAGTTGGAATTTCCAATTGCTTATGCATAAACGACGATGACAGTGCCATGTTAAGGTTTTCCATGAATTTTTTGCAACTTAGAGGCTTTTCACCTTTGCTACTAACATTGTGGCTGAATATAAGCAGTAACATTGTGGCTAAATATATTTATGCAGGCAATATCTATCATTCCATGGAATATAGCCATAGGCCATCTATTCATCTTCCCATTACAGGACATCAGAGAACATATCTGGGTCTAGTGTGTCCATTCCGCCTTTAGTTTGATTATAGTACATAATCATTTCCAGTTTTCCGGTAGTTTCGTTGATAGTAGCATCTTCATCACACGACGATAATAAGTAAAACACTTCAGCTGGCTTCAGTTTATAAGAGACTAGTATAAGGGGTCTGTCAAAACCAAACTTCGATGTTTGCATTGGCCTAGAGTGATGTTTTTCAGTTCTTCGGGTATCTCACGTTTATTCGTTAGTACGGTTCCCACAATGGTCAATTTATACGGTTCTTTAAGCAAACTTTTGCCAATGGGATTGAAGTAAACCAATTGTCGCACGTAATATTACAACTGACATGCTTTGATAATTCCTTTACGTAGTATTCACCGATGGGTACACCATTGGTCTGTGTTCCTCTTCCCAAATAAGGCAATACATTTATCATGTACTTTGCATCACTGTCACACATCATGAGGAATTTTATGCGATACTGACTTGACTTGTTAGGAATATACATCCTAAATGGACAACGTCCTCGGAAGCCAAGTAACTGTTCATCTACGGTTACGTGAGGTCCTGGACTATGATTATTTATGCATTGATTAATAAAGAGATTCCATATTTTTCGAACAGGGGTAAAGACATCGCTTTCTCGAAGTATGGGCCGTATACTTTTGTCATCCATTCTAGGACATCGTATCAAACAAATCAAAACGATCACCACTCATCACAGAGACACACCATTGACAAAGATCGATCAAAAAGCTCATCTGTGGACATATGGTTATTTTTATCACTGCTGTCATTACCAAAATACCAATCAAAGCGCGGATTTCATCTTCATTCGTACCACGAAATATAGCATCTGTTATATATTCCCGTCGTTTCAAAGATATCTCCATCTTACGATTTCAGTAATTATTTCATCAGTAAAAAAAATATTGACGAATAAAATGGGATCATAGAGATTACACAGATGTATTTGAGACCTAACGATATTCAGTGCAGAGACTCGGCTACGCCTATTTGATTCCGAAGTCGATCAGCAACGCCTATTCCCACCTCTAACAGTCCTCTGTGGCAAGGCTAATATTCTATTAGAAGCCAATGAAGAAACTGGTTGTTCAATAATATTTTGTTCGCCTGAAATTTCATTTCCGTTTGGCGCCGGCTCTTCTCTCTCCTCATCTAGGTATAAAAGTTTCTTCTATTCGCTCTGCACGTCATCTTCACCTGCATGATCTTCTACCTCACTATCGATATCCTGACAAGTAAGCTTGTCATCACTTTCTAAAAGAGCGGCAAGGATACGGTCATCGCCCAAATTTATACTCCCCATCTTTACGATTTCTACAATAAGATAATAACAATGTAAATAAGATAACAGGTATAATGAGATGAAAAAACAATTATCCGTTTAGGTTAAAACCTTAAAAGATTATCATGCATAATTTTGACTCGCCCAGTCGTTATATTTCAAAATCAGTGACACTTACCTCAGTGACATGCGCCTCACGGAAGTACCAAGCAACAAGTGAAATGTCCTAGGCTTGTAGAGAAAATATCGATGTATCGATATTTTTTATTCGCTATATCGATATTAGTTGGCGATATTTAATATTTCGATATAAAATAACTCTGTTGTCTGCAGCAAGCAACAATTCAATTTCAAGCCCAACCAGAAGTGGTATGCTTAGCGAAACAATATCTAGACTAGCCCATAATACCCAGAAAAGAGAATCCAATAAAGTTCTGGTTTGATAGTCGCCGTTTTACCCCGCTCCTTTCAGAAATAGCCCTAAAATATTTGATACCTACTGTGTCCTTGGTTTCATCGGAGAGAGTGGCTTCTGCTGTAAATCCTTCGTAAATAATAACAGAACTCGTCTTACAGCAGAGCACATCAAGCTAAGTGATTGTTTGAATAATATTAATTATTACCTAAACTAAAATATTATTTACCTAGGCCAACTCAATTAATGAACAAGAAAATTATTCTTCTCCTTGTTTTTAATTTCAGATATTATATTATTTGATTTATTAGAAGAAATGTTTGTTGATTAGTACTTATTTAATAATCTGAGATTGTATTGGGCTAAATTAGACCAAATACACTAGATCTCTTTAGAACGTCAATATTATCTTTAAAGTCGTATCGATATATCGATATTTTTTTTCAAAATATCGAAAACTATATCGATATTTTAAAAATATATCGATACTTTTTGGCATTTCCGACATCCCTAAGATGTCCTAAACGCATAGGGACGGATTCCCCCTAATTAGAAAGAGAGAGCAATATTTTAAACAGACATGCATCAATTTTACGCAGACTATCTTTCTAGGATTAAGACTTTTCGAGCTTAGGTTAATAAAAGTACATTGTTTTTGACAGATAACAATTGATACTACATGTTATAATGTAGCTTAGTAGCTTAAAAGAAAATATTTTATAAAATAAAAGAAATATGCATTTTGCTGACGTTTCATCTGATTGATGTATTCGCATTTGGTGAGGGAGGATGGAATGGAAAGGGTACCATGTCGCGGCAAGTTATTATATTTTTGTGGATTAAAATTAAGTGCAAGATAACGTTCTTGAAAGAAAAGACACATAGAAAAAATACATGGAGGAAAAACGTTTACCGTGGTATAAAAAGAAATATGACCCTAATCGTACAAAGCCGGCGCGGGTCACTAGTATTGGCTGGACAAGGGAGATATTTTTTTGATAGGTTATTATTTTACATTATTTTTTAAAAATGCTGACGAATGTGCACTATTTCAATAAATGAAATACCAGAAAAAATGCAGGTACGGTGCGTTGTTTCAGTCGTTTCCGGGATTGTCAAGAAAATTTCGATGATTCATGGAAATTTCGATTTATTAAGAAATCGACCTCAGCGTCATAACTATCATCTTTATAGGGATTGTATGATGTATAAGTCAAGTGACTTTTGATTACTTTGAATGTTTATCAAAAATTATTGCAGCATGTTTACGGTTCATTTGTCGTTATAAGGTGACATTTAGGCCACAACACAGTTGAAAATTGTTGGACCATCAAACAGGTGAAAAAACTTCTTTTTTTAGTGTTACACTTTGTCAGTTCTAGTGATAAAACATGTTATTCCCGTCATCCTTTTCCGCAGATTCAGCAATTCTGGGCTTTGAAGTGCGTCTATATATCGTATATTAAAATCCGTGAACTTTTACTTGTTAGAACTATAAGATGCATGAAAAAATGAGATAGTTACAATTAGGATATTTTTTTTGGATTTATCATTTGTATAAGGTATCTTATAGACACTTTTTGGTATAAGTCTGCTTAAACAAAATGTGAATTTACTAGTTTTTGTGGTGAATGAATTTTTTCATACATAAAAAAGTCGGGGACTCAATTCAAACCTAAATTTTATAATCTCATTTTGCGCGATCCTCTGCGTATTCAAATTTTTTGGGTTTGTCTTTTTTAATATACAAATTCCTGTTTGTATTTGCAAATTCAGTGTTTAGGATTACTAAGAATGGCAATTAAGTCGAAAAACTTATAACTTATACTTTTTTGGCAGTCCATTTTCGTATGGGAACTTTTTTTAAATCACTTTTTTTATAAAATAATCACGATCAAGCCCTAATTTTTATAAACATTTCATTTCTTACCCAAATTCTTTCATTTAAAACAAAAACAAAAAAACCAGCATAATTCGCATTTCTGCCCCAGACTCGTTCCCATTTTTTTAATTCATGTTATAACATTTACGTTTCAGAAATTTCAAAAACATTCATAGCATAAAAAAATATAATCTCAAATTTAAAGTTTTGAAGCACATTAAAAATATTTTTAATTTCACAAATCAAATAGCCGCTCATAAAATGAAAGAATATTTTCACTTCATCACTGTCTACCATAAGTATTATTTCGACGATATTATTTACATAAAACCTGATGAATGTTTCTAAATATTAAATTAACAAGATTGGTAATAAATATTAAATATGAATTCTTTCCAAATAATTAGTGTTTAAAGTTTAATTAGTTTTATTTTTATAAACTAATTAAGTGAATAAAATTAACTTATTTAAATATGAAATTCGTTTAGTACGCTTCTAGTGTTTGAATGTCTTGTTTGATTTAATAAAGACAGACTCTTGTATAAAATAGAAATGTATTCATTAATATTTTTGCTGACTAACTGGCTATTCTACCATGGTTCTCTCTGGAGAGAATAATCGCCACAGAATAAAAGAAAGAAAGATGATTAATTTCTGATTTCGACAGTAGACTTATAGAGGTGCGCAAAATGTATCAGTGAAAAGAAAAGAGTGATATATACCATTTGATTGGAAATATATATATCACTCATTTCTATCTCTAGCTCAGTATCTCAGTACCCCGATTTATTAACGAAATTATTTATTAAGCATACGTTGAACCGTTGAACAATGGTCATACCGTATCGTATCTATTCTGTGGGTCATACAATATGGTGATAAATAGAAATGGCTGAACGTTACGCACTTGTTTGAAAATAAAAATAAATTCTACAAGAGTATCCGCTTTGCTTAATACTTTGCAGGTTTAGGATTTACGGCTATTAACCTAGATTCAAATTATACATAAAATAACTTTAATGATAACTAAATTGGAATAGATTGGCGTATTTATACAATTATAAATTAGAATTTTGAAATGAAACAAAAAAGTTTTTGTTTACGCAAATATTTGGAACGATCTAAAGTATACTTTTTCACAGCGTTTACATTCGATCGCGATCCAATTGCATATTTGACTAAACAGTTCGATTGTTTTTTTTCTCTTTCATGTGACGTCAAAACATATATATCATCTTCACGACGGGACGAGTGAGTAAAATGATTGATTTGGTGAAACGAAAAAGATGCCGATCGCTATACTGATACATTTTGATTCCAAGTGAGCGAGTGATAGATATGATCGTAACATGTGAGCTATATCTTTTATAACCCTCACTCATGAGTGATAGATATGATCGTAACATGTGAGCTATATCTTTTATAACCCTCACACTGTCTTATGAAACAAATAAATAAATTTTTCATTTTTATTATCGATCGATCTATTTATATCGATGACTTATATATCTTTATTAGAGTACATAATATTACTTGCCTATACATTTTCTAGTCATAACATACTTATTTTTTGTGTTTCAAAGAAATGTACGATTTTCAAATTGCAATTAAAAATTTGTATTATTGAAATTATAAATCTAGAATTTAAAATTGGCAACTTGTATTTAATACTTGTTTATAAGTTTCATATTACTAAGAATAATAAAAATTGGGTTTTACCTTAGTTATCCGCCTACCCATTTCAATTGTGGCTAATAGTTTGTTGTGATTGCCTACCCATGTCAATTGTAGCTAATAGTTTGTTGTGATTGCCTACCCATATCAATTGTAGCTAATAGTTTGTTGTGATTGATTAGTAGATACATTTATATAGAAAGATACTACAAATCGTACTATATAAATAATGATTGATTTCAATTTATCAATACATTTTAATTTAAAACTACTTTTCAAAGTTAATGTAACTATGAAAATATTCATTGCATTTTCAAAATCTAGTAGTTATATAATTTTCAAAATCTAGTTTGCAGAAAGCAAACTATTCACCTACTATGAAACCGTAGATAGTCTGTTTAACCGATATGTTGATATATTTCTAGCATAAAATTAGCCAAAAGTAAATAAATAATTATGAAGTTTGAAGCATGTCAATTATAAATTCACTAATTTTGCTCGACTAATTCTAGCAAAATGATTACAGATACCTATAGGTGCCTACTTACTCTTAATATGTACGGAGGAATTTAGGTCTTAAAAAGTCCGCGATAACATTATCTATCTTTTATGAATAGGACACGGTAACTGTTTACAAGTTAAAAAAAACGTGGGATAAAACTGGCGATGTATATCACTCTTTTAATCCTCATTGAAATAAATGTCAGATATTTTAAGGCTTTTCGATCTTAGATTAATATAATATACTATTTTAGAAGAAATTAAATGTACAGAAGTACATTTAATAGCGTTATTTTACATTGACTTAGTTTTTTACACAAATCGCCTGATGCATTTTTAAGAATTAAGTGTGATTAAATTTTTGAGAGAATTTTTACCAAAATTAACCTAAATAATTTTAAAATTTTAATATGTTAGATATTTGTAGTTTGAATAATGTATGAAAAATTTAGTGAATTTTGTCGACAATGCGTGTTACACGACAATTACCTTAAGAGATGTGAAAAGATTATTTAAAGGAAATAAAAGAAATATGCATTTTCTGACGTTCAGTCTGATGTATTCGCATATAGATACAGGAGTCGAAGGGAAGAGGGTGCAGGGTTATCATGGCCGCGGCACATTATTAATTATATTTTTGTTGATTAAAATACAGTGCGGGACTATGTTCCTTTAAGAAAATATAGATATGCCTATAGAAAAAATAGATGGAGGAAAGACATGTAACGTGGGATTAAAAAAAATATCTCCCTAACCGTGCGAAGATGGCGCATATCACTAGTATAGAAATAAATTTGGGTGGACAAGGGGGATTATTTTTTTAATTGGTTATTATTTTGTGTTATTTTTTAAACAAAGGTATGCAATTTCAATAAATCAAGTACCAAAAAAAATGTACGTACGGTCTGTTGCTCCGGTTTGGAAATTTCAACCGTAGCTATCATATTATCATTTAATTTCATCTTCAGGAATTGTATTGGTATGAGTTATAAGTGACAGATTACATCTCTGTCGCATATCACATACTAAAGCCTCTGTTCTGTGTCACGGTACATTTAGTATAAAATTAGCCAAAAGTAAAGAACCAATTATAAGGTTTGAGATTTAAAATATTAATTCACTGATTTTGTTAATTCGATTGATTATTTTCTAAATCCCTGAGAGTTAAGTAAAACATTAGATACCTGAAACATTTGAACTTTCATCTTATAGCAGGGAATATATTAAAAAAGAGTTAAATACAATTTGACATCTTACCAGAATAATGTGATGACTTGCATCTACTTATTGTTACCATAATTAGTTTAAACTAAAAAATATTTTAGCATAGACATATGGGTGAATAATGATATGATTTATAATGAAACATAATCGTATGTAAAATCATTTATTTCTTGAATTTTTTCGTAGTACAATATACCTTTTATATTATTCGTAACATTGTCATAACTAAGTGACTAAACAAGTTACGAGATACATATATGTATATCTAACACAAATGTTAATTTTGCATGCATATACAGCACATATATATTTGTGTCTTAAAAATATACCATCAGAATGTGAACAATAACGAGGCTACAACAGATTCAGACGCTTTCATTCAAATTGCAAATTTTTTTTGACAATTTTACATAAATTATATTCATACAAAATATAGAACTAAACTATTTGTATATTAAGCTGTTAAAAAGCAATAATTTTAGTATTGTACTGATGGTCTTTCCTAGTTCTACCTTTATTAAAACTACTTCCCTGCAATTAATTTTATGTAGCGGAAGATACCTCTGTCTTCAAATATTATTCAAATAAACTCATAAGTATAGGCAGGATAATAGGTTGCTCATAAGAGGGAATTTAAGTTTAGTTTCAATAGAGACAAAAAAAAACCTCTGTTAATAGTAAACGGCCAGAATCGTTTTTAAATTAATTCATTTCAAAACTAATTGGAAGTGGTAAAAACATCCACTTCATTACATAATGTTTAACAATGTGACATTAGCATTAGTTGTATGTTGCAACTGGTTTTACTTCTATAAAAAAAAAAGATGGAAATATGGATGGGCTATAAAAGAAGGTATTTTGACAAAATGTTACTACTGGACAGGCACTAATCACATTGGAGTTTGTAAGTATGTTGTGTATGTACGTGTGTATATGTATATGTGTGTATATATATATATATATATATTCTTTTAAAAGCACACACACACACACACATATATTATATGTGTGTGTGTGCTTTTAAGAGTAAAAAAACTAAACGAACTTCTTTTGGATTAATTTCTAGCTAGTTTGGGTACACAGACTGTACTTACTGTTTTGGTTGAAATTGGTGAAGTGATTTTGGTGATACGAACAAAAAGTTGAAATTTTATTGATGCAAAAAGTGGATATAAATTGTGCGCTTGTAATTAAAAATGTCTGTGTTACTATCGCTAGTGCTTTAGTTACGTTGTTTAGCATTGCAAAATTTGCATAAAAAATTTCCATTTTGATGGCAGTTTTGTGTGGTGATGGTTTATTTTCTGTCAGACTGTTTTTCATTGTTGTAAATTAACCATCTCACCTTTTTTAAAGAGTTCATTATAGTAAGTACAATTTAAAATGGCCTTCAGTATGGTGATACTTCAATTCATGTAACGTAGATTATAAATCTATATAAGCATTAAATGAAGGGAAACTATGGGGATTTCCCGTTCGTGGATAGCAAACTTATTTGGTTAAATAATTTTCAAGTTTCTAAAGGAAAACCGGAATGAATTGTCCTATACCAGTGTTTAACCATTGGTACTGGAAGCAAACAAAGCAAAAATGAATAAAAAATTATACTAACTGTAATATTCTGCGAGACCCATAATGCAAGTCAAGTTGTTGCCACAATCATATATGTATCATATTTTAATTATAATTAGTTAGGTTTCACAATGTCAGAATTGCTGGATATATGTCAGAATTGCTGGATATATGAGGGTGGCTTGATAAGTCGGTAACTTTTCCAACAAATCTGGTTCACATTATGTATTTTTTCTAAATTTTGTATTATTTATTAGCCCTACCTTCAAAATTGTGCTGAGATCTGACTAACAATTATTTTTATATTCAGTGTGAAATCAAGCGTAGAGGATTCCTACTGTTACAACAGAGAAATGTTAATTCTGTGTGTTGGTCAAATATAATTTTTTGGGCAGAAAAACCATAAAAAAAAATTGAATAGTTCATAAATGGTTTAATGAATTTTATTATGGCCGAACCAGGACGAGTGATGTAGAGGACCCAGGATGTCCATTCGGCGTCACTAATAAAGAAGTAATCAATAAAGTCTATAGATATTATATCGGAAGAAAGTTTTCTTTCATCATGGTAACGCACCTCTTGCTCACTCATCTATGATTACATCAGCCAAATTGGTGAAATTGCACTAGGAATCGCTGCCTTCCTTCCCCATTCTAACAGTCCATATCCTCAGATTTGTCTTTTTGTGATTTTTCTCTCTTTTCAAATATGAAACATCATGAGTCGCTGGACAAAAATTTATTTCAAACGAGGAAATTATAGTGCTGACAAATACTTATATAGCTTAAAAAACAATTTTTTGGACAGATTAATGATGTTAAAACATTCGTCGGTTTAAGTGTATTGAGTTGAATGGAGATTATGTTGAAAAATAAAATAGATATGGCTGAAAAAGTTTTCTTTCATTTGAGTCACTGATTCACCAAGTACCCCTTGTAACCCACATATATAACAAATGTTTGTCACAATTAAATGAAACTACGTGATGTAGTATTATTTAAGTTCTTAAACTAAAGAACTTAAAGAAAGTAGAAATAATACTACATCACGTAGTTTCATTTAATTGTGAATAATGAATTTCTCCAAAATTAACGCCATATACAATCAATATTTAAAAACAGCCGATTTGGCTACATTGGCGATATTATACTGTCGACTCCGAATTAAATTTCGGAAGACGGTACAAAGCATTTTGTTCAACAAAACGTACATAACGTTTAAATGTTTGTCATTTCAGATTCGTGAGATCTTAATATTCTTCCAATACACAGTGTACGTAGGTTCATCAGAAATTCGATGGCATCCTTTAAAACAAATTAATCACTATAAATCCTTATATATTTCCAACAATTATCTATAGCTAAAGCCATGTTTAGCATATTAAAAAGCACAAAAGCTTAACATCCACGTCTCAGTAGCAATAGCAAATAGGATTATACATCAGCTACCAAATGTTTCAAAAAAACTTGACGCAGTACACGTGTTGACCTTAACACTGTTTCTATCTTATAAAATACTTCTGTGCTGGTAAACGCTAAAATAAATAGTGATTATTATAACTTAGTATAAAGACAATAATATCAAAGCTCGGTTACAAAATTCTATACCACATAAGGTGTGAGTATTCATAATTGCTGCAGAGTGGCTACACATACTGGGGATTATGACGAGATTAAATTAAAAAAATTAAGTGATCAAGAATAACTGATTCATCCTACAACACTTGACAAATTGAACAAGAAACTGCAAGCTTATGTCACAAAATAAATACACACACTTTGACAAATACTTTTATATAGTAATGTTATTTGGTAATTTAACTTTAATTATTATATTAACTTGAACAATATTTTAGATGAGGTAAAACTGACAAAGTTGACTGAAAAAGTTTTGGATGGCTATATCTGATCTGCCATTTTGATTTTTGAAAGTTAGTCTTAATTAATTAGTTTATTTTGAG
This sequence comes from Druceiella hillmani, assembly GCA_039881145.1. Taxonomy (NCBI): domain Eukaryota; kingdom Metazoa; phylum Arthropoda; class Insecta; order Lepidoptera; family Hepialidae; genus Druceiella; species Druceiella hillmani. The sequence continues at coordinate 12,417,391 of JAYKKI010000033.1, forward strand.
ATAACGAAAACAATTTTAAAATTAGATTACAACTATTAGGAGTATTTGTATAAAAAGTTTTACTTGTTCAAATGAAGACTAAGTTTATGAGTCGTCATAGTTTGGATTACTATAACTCATTATATATTTGATAGAAATGGTTCCGATGGTACGTGGTATTTTCTCAGGCCGTATGATTTTTAAAGTTTCTCTTTATGAAAAATATTTGCTAATTGAACTTATGTATAATTTAGTAATGCAAATGCTTTCTTACGAATCATAAAAGTATAAATTTTTTAACAAACAGCTCAAAATTAATTTGAATTCTTATCGAAATATTGATTTTTAAACATTCTATCTCAATTCAAACCAACATTACAACAGATACTTATATTATTTACTTTAATCTAAATTAAATTGGCAAAGCAATTTAATGTAACAAATGTGTCGGAGATATTTAATATTATCACTATGGAGGCAGCAAATTGTAATAACCTACAAATATAAGTAACTAAACTGCTACAGACAACGTAAATATTTATAAGTCCATATGATATGGCACTCATTTTCCCGTAAACTTTATTAATATTATACATGTCTCGCATATTATTCTCACATTATTCGTAATATCGTTCAACATACTGAACCTATTACCTAATATTACTTGGTGGCCAAAATTAAGCTTCTGATATTATTGTAACATTTAAAAAATTTAATATAATACTTTTTAATGTATTCTATCGGCTCTCATGAAAGGAGGTAAATGAAAGCCCAAATGTGAAGTCACAATTCATCATTATCATCAATTTTCAAATCGCTTCACTGTGAAAACAGTGTGAAGGTATATTATAGTAAATATTTCATATGCTAAAATCAATGTGCCACAAATATTTGAGATAATTGTGTCATACAATTATAGAATTTTAACATATAGCATGTTAAAATTGTATAAAGAGAAATTTGACATAATTGCATTTACAAAAGAGCTGTAACACTTAAACTTATATATGGTAAATGCGTATTATCACAATTATAGTACAATCTACCATTACGTTTATCGTCACATGACTGTATGCATGCGGCTTCGTCTGCGTGGATTTCTGATTAATGCGGTGTTATTTGTCCCTAGGCAAGTGAAAATATTGCAACGCCTCTATAAATAATTTTAAACATTTTGGCATATTCAGCATAAGTATGCATTTTAGACAAGTGGACACATGAACAATAAATTTAATACACAAGTTGTGCCATCTATTAACCCCTTGTATCACTAAATTTTTATTACTAAATAAAATATTCTTGAATTAAAAAGTTGAACCATCAACTATATCAATATCAAGCGTCATGACAATCTGTCCAGCTGTGTAAGCCTAATCGAGTAACAAACATGCTGTCTGTGACGTCAATGTTTCATATGAGCGAAGCCAACAGTAACGAGTCTATATATTACATCGTGACACGTACTTTACATATGCCAAATTTAGTAGCAATTTGTCACTTTATTACAGAGGTATTTTGTAATAAAAAAAATTACTTTTAATTACACAGAAGAAACCGGGTAACTAAAATATGTAAATCAGCTAAAATGTAACTTGAAAAATAAGTTATTTTTAATGCTATCTTAATGTGAAGGAAAGGTTATGCTAATTAGCTGTACGTATCATTAAAAAGCATGAATGATAATTAATTTTAAGATTGCGCCAGGCGTATATTGCTTTATTTAAGCTCATTCGCTCCATTAGTACATTATTATAACACAGTATTTACAGCCATTCTTTTGAAGAGTATAAAAATTTCTGAGTAACATTATATGTGAATATATAATGAAGAAAACAGATTGAGATATGAGTATTGGTAAGTAATGGTCATAGACTAACCAGCATTTGCCAGGATATGTTGCACCTTCCCATGACACGTTTCGAGAAAGTCATCAGAGATAACAAGTATTAATTGTTACATAAATTTTAATTTTCATTTTGAGATTGAAGTTAAAACGTAGATGAATATACTGTAGACTTATGTTTAGTTCTTCCATTGTATAATTTAAAAAAATATCACAAATTTTAAAATTGAGTAATGTAACATTTTCCGCTGTATATTGTTTTGTAAATAATTAAAATGTTTTAGCTTGTCTAGCTGCGATCTGTATTCTAACTTACAGTGTATTACTTTGATATACATAAGACAATTTACATTTATTTTTGGCTCCATATTTCAATGCAACTTTAAAAAGTGTGAAGCAAACACAAACTAATCTTAGAAAGATGAAATTAATTTAAGCTTTTAGTTACATTCTAGCTTGTATTATATATTTATATATATATATATATATATATATATATATACATATATATATATATATAGTGAAGTCGACAGTATAGTAACTTGTTCATCATTCAAGATATGGCGCGTTAGTATATATTTGTTCATTATGAAAGCACGAGGATTTTGCTAAGGTCAGTCACTTTTTCAGTATTAAATTTTAATAGAACATATATATATATATATATATATATATATACACATAAACATTACACTTTTGTCTGACTTATAATCACTAAAATAATATAAACATTAAATGTTTATATATATTCAATTATATATATAATTCAATTATATTTCCCTTATTTATATAGACTTTAAAGTGCACAATTGATACATATGGCGGACTTATTGCTATGTGAGCAATCTCTTACAGTCAACCATAAACACTAGCCCAGTCCCGCTCTACGAACTGCTTGGGATTCAATCCGGGAATGCCGTATCATCAGAGGTTGTAAACCTTTAATCAACCCAACACACCATGGCAATCACCGTAGCGATTAACTAAAAGTTCAACTTAGTCTTATCTTCCTAGCTTAGTTAAAGACATTAAGGGACAGCATTAAGGAATATTCCCCCGTGTACTTTACCTCTCTCAAGGTCACCTCAAAATATGAAGCTGTAAATCGTGTTCTGTCAATAGCATTCTTATACATATATAAATATGTGTTAGAACACAAGTAAATATGTGAAAAACCTAAGTAAATTGTGTTCTTATATAAAAGTGATATGATACTATAGGTTACAATATAGATTCCCATGTAGGAACCTTTTTGCTATGCTCATACTGCTAAAATGTGTAAATTATGTGCTCTTCATTGGAAAATGTTTACAAAACAAAACATAAAATATCAAGTTAACCATTCTGTTATTTACTATAAATTCTAATTGTAGACAAATTATACAATAAGTTTAAATATTTTCATCCGAGTGATAAATAATTGGATAAAATCCTATTAACTTATTCCATATAGACATCCAAACAGATTTATGAAGTATTTGGGATGATTTGTTTGCTAATTGGAAACTATAGTTTCTAAGACTCAGAAAATACTCTATCACGTTGATTAAAAAGGCAGTTAAATGCATATTAAATAAAGATTAAAAAAAAATTAAACATAAGAAATGTTTACTAAGGTAACTAATCTTTTAATATTCACTTAAACATCAGATTTACTGGCGATATTGTCAAAGGAAAGGGACCTGATAAGATTTTTAAAACATTGTTTTCGTCATAAATATATAATGGAAGTCATAACAAAACTCATATGTGATTTCATATCATTTATTACGTTTTACATATCTGTAAACAACGTAGAAATTATATATGACAAGCGTACATGGAATGATACTTTGTTTGCCTCAATAATTTGTTTCCAATATTTGAAGTACAAAATATTTAGTAAAAATCTGTCCAGTTAGAAATTTCTTTGTCGACATTTCAAACGTGAAATATTCTCGCAAAGGATAATGACGATGTCAAAAAACATCTGATCCCATTAATACTTTTAATGAGTATATCTTTACCACAAAATTTTTAATTTTTGTCTGTTATTGAATAGAGAGATTAATTATATTTATTAGTGTCTCAAAAGTTATATAGTCTAATAAAATTATATTTTAAAAATAATAAAATTATTTATTTTTGTTATATAATGTAATTTTTGTTTATTCTCTTTTATTATAATTTTGTTTTTAGACAAAACTCCATGTTTACGCGCAACACAGATGGCCGATAATAATCGAAGAAAATAGATCATATGATACACATATCCAATAAAAACTGATCTTATAAAAATCAGACTGACTCTACCCAATGCTCTGCCGATCCGAAAGTTACTAGTTAAAATACGCTAATGGAAAAAATTATAGAATTGAGTAGAAAATTATAGACAACTAAATATTCACTGATGGAAATAGGAGACATTTAGTTGGCGGTGTGTGCTTTTTGGCATATGCATCGAGTTGATGGAAAGTCAGTCATCGACTTTTTCTGACAAAGTAGCCAGGTGTCGGCGGATGACTCACGCAAATCATTCATCTGTTTCAAAAATCATTCATCTACTAGATGTCAGTGGTCAACTCACCACTTACAAAAATAGTTCGTCTATGTTGCGCGTTATTTCATATAATTATTACCTACATTAATTATGAATGGTTAAGAGATATATATATCTTGTATTAATGTCGTATATAAATTAGCATTTTTTTAAATGTTAATAATTTCATATTGTCTTTTTATAACATTACGTTCTTTTTGTTAACGCCAAAGTTTAACCAAAATATCAAAATATTGCCATAGAGATCTGTAATGATCTTTTAAATAGTCCGTCACAGATCGATTTTTGACATCATCACTATTATGTTTGTTCACAAGTTAGAACTCGACGCTGATCGAGCAGAACGCATACCATCATCAACAACACAGTTGATTCGTTGTTAACTCTAGAAGTGCCTAAATCTAAGAACGACTTTTTGAAATATGTAGACATTCACATAAAATTTGTATAGATTACACAGAAGAGTTACGTAATAAATAGAGTTCCTGGTACTGAAATGTGGTTCAGCCGATGTCTTGGTTGCGGCGGGAAGCAGCGTGAAGGTCGGCAATCATAGAGTGACGTTTAGCATTGTAATGGTCACGCGGCCGTGGTGTCGTATCCGTTGTGGCCGATGTGTCATCGGCCGCGTTGCTCAGGTTAGGAAGGTACGTCTGGAATGACGGTCTGTTCTGTGCTGCTTCTTTTATGGAACCTGCCGATTATTTAATGAATTAATTAATTGTAGTTTCGATTTTTAGTAAAAAACGAAGCAAAACAATTAAAGTTTATAATAATTTTGCAGAAAAATACAGTCTTGAAATGAAATATGCCAAAATTTTTGTGCCCCTAAATGACTCCTAAAGAAAAATGTCAATTTGACTAATTAAATACATAAAATACAGCACTATTTTTTGCATTTACTAAATAACACATGCCAATATCTTGAATTTCCCAAGAAGTAGTTAAACAATAATGTTGCATAATTTGATTTTTTTAACCAGTTAATTAATAATTTTTAATTTTTGCGATATTATTTGTAATCTATTGATAGAGTAAAATAGTGCGCGGTAAAAAAAATCGGTACAATGAAAGAAAAAATTTATAAATTATTATTAATGGACTACAAAAGAAATTACTGAGAAGGAATAAAGCATTTTGGAAGTTTTGCCCGTATGTTTGACTGTGCATCCTTTAAAAACTATTGAATGGATTTTTATGGCGTTTGCGCTATTGTAGTCTCTACAGTGTAAGGAAAAACATTATGTAAATTTTATCAACGATGCAGTATATTTGTAGAGCTAATGTAAGAAAAAGTCTTATCAAGGAGAAGATTTTATAAAATGCAATTTTCATTATTACTATAAAAAGCATAAACAATAATTAAACATAAATGTAAATAAAAAAAAACTCTTATCCTTATTAAAAATTATGTTATTGTTAAGTTTTTGGTGAGCCATTTCAGCGCTCTGCACAAAGTCTGACATTTGAAAGCAACAAATGGAAGACGCTACTGCAAACAATGATAAAAATTATGCATTATAAAAAGTGGAAAAAATAATTGTTTTAAAATTGTGCGTTTTGCTTATTTATGAATGGAAATACACCAAAGACATTATATACTACTACAAACTATCATAAAATAATGTTCCTAATAATAATAAAAAATAAATATGTACGTTGCACTGAAAAAATAATTTCCATTGGACATGGTGGCAAAATTTTGTCAACGACAAATATTAATATACAAAAATAGAGAGAATTACTATTTCAAATATGCACAATTTAATAATATTATTAATATCTTTCGTAAATAAAAGTGACGTTTTCGCAAAAAATTGTTTATTAAAAAAATGTACCAATAAATACAAAATAGACGTTACGAATATTTCCATTATCCCAAATGCATTTTTGTTCTATACTAACTTGCTTAACGCATTGACACTGGGTTGTAAGTGGAGTTAGAATTTTTTTTAGAAAAGAAAATATTTAATTTAAAACTCATTACCCAGAGTTCTCGAGAGCCACGGTGGCCAGGCCTGCTGTTGTTTTTGATTGGCAGTTGACTGTAACTCGGCGATGGTAGCATTCAACTTGTGACTCAGTTCCTGGCAACATAGAATTGTGACATGTATAAAAATGATTTGACTCGTGTATAAAATAACTTCTTAATAATTTCCCAGTTAAAACATGGAAATTACTACTATAATAATTTAGAAAAAAATGACGTGCAATGATATATAGTATGTTGTTAAATTGGTATAGCAAGCAGACTTCTACTTCAAAATAAGACAATTGTATTCAAAAACATTTTTTTGTATCTGATCACCTTATTGGAATACGCTATCTGTAATATTAATAATGCAAGGGTTAAGCGTCCTACTGTGTATGCACACTCAGTGCTGCATGGATCATCAAAGCAATATAAAGCAATAAAGTGCTGTTCACTGCGTTGCAACGCAGTGAACCCTTTATTCGGTTTTGAATATTGAGAGATTGTTTTTCTTTAGTATTTTTTATATGAAGATTATATTTTATGATAATGAAATGTTTAAATGTAATTATTATTCAGGAAATGTTGAAAATATTACATATTTTGTTAATTTAAAATGAGTAATTTTCCATAATAAAGGGTTATAGATTAAAATTCTTGATAAAGAAATTAACCAATACTCTGTACAGTATACCTGTAGCTATAGAAAAAGTGACATAAATGTACTAACACTTCTACAATTATAAATATTTAATTATACAATTGCTGTAAAGCACCAGTGTTTTATAACAATTGCTATTAACAAATAGCAATAACAATAAAAATCTAACAAAGTGCATAATAATTTTAAAGACAATTACAAAAAATATCAATGTTTTTAAATGTGTAGCCATAGCCTAAAGGAATTAAAAATAAAGTGTTAACTGACATTGACATTTAGTCTGTGTTGTTGTCAAAATGAATTATTTTCGCTGTTGAGTCTATGATTTCATGGATTAGTATATTACATGAGTGTTTAGAGGCTATATAGAGACACAATCTCCACTTTTTTCATCTTAAGGGTTCAAAGAATTCCGTTGGAAATAACATTTACAAACAATTATGAACGATAACCTGACCTTTCATAAAACAATACGAGATTTCTCATTTATCTCACTGACAACTTAACAACTTTTAAAAGGCTTATTTTTTTCATTATCTGTATATGAGAGAATCATTTTTATTTTTGTAACACCTATGTTTAATTATGGACATTGACTAGTCTCTTTTGGGTCCTAAGTTTTTATTGAAGAGATGCAAAAAAGAAATTCAATTTTTATTGTCAACTAGAAAAAAATTCTTGTTTCAAATTCTTGGTATGACTTTGGTAGCAGAAAATCTAACATTATAATAAATGATATCATAAGGAGGTTTCAGTAATTAGAGGCGAACAATAAACATAATTTTTATATATAGAGCGAAATAACAAACCTGATTGGTGCACTGAGCTTGAACGTGAGAAAGCTTGACGTGCGCAAGCTCTAGTTCTAGATCGCGCACACGCCGCTGTAGCTCCGCATCCGACCCCTCCTCTGCAAGGCTCGCCTCCGCTGCAATCGGAATGAAGCCAATTGTTCACATTTTTAAGTTCCAAATCAATGACTCTGCTTTATTACTTAAGACATGATGTCCGTATTGTTTGTTACTAACTCTTTCAATCACAACATTCTTGTAAAATTCTATATTAAATATGATGATTTTCTGAAAAGGGTTTAAAGAGTTAGCAAAATATTATGTTAAAAATAATTTATTTCAAGCTTACCTTTTTTATTATCGGTGGGTGACCATTTCTCAGTGCAAGACGCACATGTTTTTACAATGTCCTGCAAACAAACGCATAATTAAAGTTCAACAATAACCATTGTTTTCTATTTAACTAAAGTCTTAGAAGTATTATCTCTAACACTGAAATGTTGGAGAAAGACAATACTTTAAGACACATGGTATGTCGAATGATTAATTAATACCATGTTTAATAAATTTAACACGAAAATTTTGTTCCAATTGGCCATAAATAATTTGGAATACTTTAGGGCGTGAACAGTAATTTCACTCAATACAACGAAGTTGAGAAGTGCAACAGTTTTTGTTTCTCTCTTAGCAAGTGAAGTCTGCAAGTGTGTGCATATTTAAGCTGCTATAGAAGGATCATAAATGCGGATAGGCACCATCCTTCACTTAACATAAATGTTATATTCTCTTGTGCTAACAAGATATGCATAAATATTATATTCTCTTGTGTATATGATGTTTAGTAGTATAACAGTCGTATTGGTGAATTTTGTGGGCACCAGTAATCTAGTCTTGTTATAACATGTCATAAATGTTACTTACAAAACATCATAATGCTAATACTATATTGAATATATTTGGCGTTAATTTTGTAGAAATTCATTATTCACATTTAAATGAAACTACGTGATGTAGTATTATTTCTACTTTCTTTAATTTCTTTACCACGACCTAGGTTTCGTTGTATTACAACATCTTCAGGTGGGATATTTATCTTTGCTAATATTCCACCTGAAGATGTTGTAATACAATGAAACCTAGGTCGTGGTAAAGAAATTAAAGTAGAAATAATACTACATCACGTAGTTTCATTTAAATGTGGCTAATACTATAATTAGATTTTCTTTTAAAAGAAAATGTATTTCTTGTTATATAAGAAACAGATATGTTTACAAAGGCATTACAAGTTATTTTTAAATATGCTATTTTATTAAATTATATTTATTCATAAGAACCATTGTGTATATTTTATATATTCATAACTATGAATAATCTCTATTATATTTATTAACAATCTATGAATAAAGCAGTTTTGAAATTGATTAGAAGTTTACTGCTCTTTTTTATTATTACCATTATTACGTCCAGAAATAGTTTTTTCAGGGGGAAAAAAATTTGTTAAATAATAATATAATCTCATAAGAAGCTAAAAAAATATGATTCAATATGAGTATCTTTCAGAAAAAAATATTTTCTTTGAATATAACTCATATAAAATGCACCGGAGACATACCACACTTATTTCAGAATACTTGCACTTATCAGATAAACGTAGTATTTTTTACTCTTTATATGTTTCAGAAGTATATGAGAGAATATATAATCGAAGTATACAATTCGAATATTAAATACTATTTCACACAATTTTAGAAAGTACTATGGTAATATATGAAGAAATAAAAAATTTCTATCCTTTTTCTTGAATTATTCATAATTTTATTTTTACAAAAATGACACCACTTTTTTCAGAATTGTACACTAAGTTTTAGAAAGTAAATTGTGAAAATTAAAACATGACTAAATTCAATTTATTTTAAGAAATTTCATACCCTTTTTAAAATGGTATGGTTATAAATAGTTTTCATTGCAGTCATTTCTGCAACGAGTTAATAATTAAATTTTGGCGGCGTAGCTGCCGCGAATTTCACTTCTTTGGGGTGTTGTGCATAAATGCCCTAATTAGTGCCGGAGCGCTAGTCGGACTCACCCATTATTGTAGGGACTGTGCAAGAAACATAGATCTTTTGAATACGACAGAAATAAGAACTTTTGGTTATATGTTTTTCAATCCCTGAAGTATGTTATTGATTATGTTACAATCAATACAATGTAAATTGATTATGTTACAATCAAATACGAGATTAGATTTTTGAGAAACTAAACACTATATTGTTTTTATGAATTATTAAAACGCTTTTATACATCAAATAATTTAAATGAAAAAATGAAAAAATGACAGCAATGTAACCAAAGGTCATAATTCATCAGCTATATGGCACTGATAAAATCTTGCACAGTCCCAATATCTAGAATTGACTGAAGTTTAGTAAGGTTAATTTCTTAAATCTGTGAACCTAAAAATAGTTTTTAAAATAACTTAGTTACAATATCAATGATGTAGATTCAACTATCAATCTGATGTTTAAATTTAACAAAAGTTTGTTCCAGCTAAACTATGGGTAGCGGGCATGGACCTAATAACCACTGGACGAGTAATTAAACAAATTCGCTATGAAACAACGAGTGTCAAAATTTGGGGCAGACAGGGGGAACATACTCGCTTCTGCTTGGCTAACGCCGTGCAAACATTTCATTGTAATAGGTGAAAAAATGTTCCAATCACATGTGATTTAAATCACAATTGTCACGGCTGTGATAATATCGATAAACATTTTTCGATAGTATTTAATTATCGAGTTACGAACTATCTTACTATCGAAAATGATTTTCTGTAATATGTACTTTTTTTTTAAACTTGATTCAATTGATCTTAGTAATAATTTTAATGTACTTGAAGGCATTCTGTAGATAGTATGAATGACCGTTTTTCACTATTTGTTAATTCTTTAATAACTTTAAAATTACCAAGACTTGCATGAACAACCAAAATTAAAAGAATAAGCAAAATGTTACCTTTTATTTCCATTTTGTATTAATTGTAAAATCAATGTCTTTATCATAATTCTATGTGAATTGGTTGGCAGGGTTGATAAAAATGAAATATCTTATTCCTCATGCCCAACCCGCATTAACAGCAGTTGAATGCGAGTCCATTTTTATGGACGGCAACGCTCGAATTCGGAAATGATAAAAAACGTCATTGAAAGCATGCCTAGCAAATTAAGCCCATTGATTTTAGCTAGAAGAGGCCAAACTCGTTACTAAATTTTCAAATTTTATGTTAAATTAATAAAAAATAAACTTTAGCCATTTTTAATGTACCAGTATGAAAACGCTCGTCTGTGGATTTTACATCGTTTTTTTATATATTCGCATTTTTAATGACTGAAGTAGGTAAAAATGATATCTCAATAATAAATAACAATATTCTCATCATATTGCCACATAAAATGCATCAAATAATAATAAAATAACTCTGATATGGTTTATTCCTATAAGCGCCCATTTTTTTTGCAAAAGAGTTTGTATACATAAATACGTACGTATTAGGTTACATTTTGATGAGTGTCCAAATTTCAAAGAGCTATTAAGAAACAGCAACTAAATAATATAATGAAAAAAAAACTATTTTTAACTTTTAGGAAAGCTAAAAAACTTATTTTTTTTATTTTCGTATTCATTATTTGATTTAGTTAATGTTTCTTAATTACTCCTTAAAATTTTGTCTCTCATCAAAACGTAACTTAGTATATATAGCAGCTAATAATTGAATAAGTGTGTTAAAAATTAACTTGGTTAATTGAATATGGAACATTTCTACAAAATAAAAAGATGGTTATTGCTATTAAGTTCAATATAACTGAGCACAAAATATCCAATTATTAGCGTAGTTAACTTTAATTTAAACTGTAAGTGTTCCTTTAGTGTCTATCTATTCAAAATTCTTGAAGCAATGAGATAATGAGGAAGAAGCATAAAGTAGAATAACACATACATACATGTTAGGAAATTTCTCTATCTGCATAAAAAGATTACAAATTTGTAAAGAAAAGGTTACAAATTAACTTTGTTACTCAATCCATATAATTCGAATTTATATCTAACCAATTAATTGCATAATTTGGCACTATGTGACACAATGCGTTTGCGACTGTAATCTATATGCAACTGACGTATTCGATTTTTAAACGACAGTGTGCATGCTGGATTTTACCTGCATACAGCTAGCGGGGTTGCCCAAGTGCGGCACGTCCAGTGGTTATAAGGTCCATGGGTAGCGATTAATGAATGGTTAAATATGAGATAAGGTTTAATGCCCAACTAATCTGCTACATTAGAATGAAGTTGTACCGCCATAGGTAATGTTAAAATTCAGTTCAAAAGTTTATTTTTAATCTTTTATATTGCAAGTTAAGACAACTAAACTTTCAAAGTCTCTCTTCTTTCTTTCTTCTTTCAAAATCTCCATAGACTATAATTCTCATTAGGCTATCTTACTCCAAAGACTTGCAGACTTGTACTTCAACATCGCCAATGCTGATATAGTTAAGGGTATCCCTCAAATAACAAGTTACTCAAAATATGCACTAAACAAAATATACTACAAAATATACAAGTTACACTGAAAGATTGATTGATGTCCTATGTGAGTTTTCCACAAACTTCATAATAGGACAATTGACTTTTTTCCACAAACATTACCTGTATCTCATGGAACTGCCGGTCAAGGCGCGCGCATATTTCCCGATAATCTCGGGCTACCACTGCATTACGAGCTGACTCCTTGAGAGCTGCCTCAGTTGCTAGGCGAGACTGTAATGATTAAAAGGAGCCCTCAGTTAAAGGCTTGTGTGTTGTAGACTGTAGTGATAAAAGTCTACTCTTACACACTAATTTGTTATAATTTACCCTACAAAATACGTTAAATGACAACGCTTTAACCTACTAGTGTACAGTGGAGGCTAATAAAAAGAAATAGAGTGGTAACACTTCAGTCCAAGTTGCATATCCACTAAATGTCAGACGCAGAAAAAAAAAGGATTTGATATCCTTCACAACCATTTATTTTTGTTATGTAAATTATGGTTGAAATACCATTGCAATTGTTCATTTTTAAATTTGCATTCTTGTATTACGTTTAAAAATGGACCCAGGCGAATCAGCACTCTTAATATAAAGTTTCTAGTTAAGTTTTATGTATTCTATGTTACAATTTGTACTCATTTGAACTCAGAAACCCACTTTATCAGAAAATACAGAATTTGATAATGGTACTACGTCTGTTGTATAGTACTTGTTGTATACTGTTGTATAATGTTGTATAGTCTGTTGTATAGTACGTATAATAATAGTAGTATGCATTCTTAAAGGCGTATGTCAGAGCTCCAATTTTGCTTCTTGCTCACTCATTTCCTGTTTGCTATCTGATCTATTTTTGCCATACAAAAACTGACTGGCAGTGTGCGCCATATGAAAACGGGGCATATACATGCTCGTACCAACGTGTATATTAATCTATCTATAATTTCCGTTAATTTCGCATGGTCAAGGAAGTGAAGAAGGATGTAATTTATTTATTATGTTTGTTGTGAATGAAGTGTTTTGTTTAAAGAATCTTGTATTTGACTTTGAATTTATTCCTAGTTCAGCACATGGTTGAACTTAGACGGGTCACCACTGCCAGTATAAATAACCAGCAGCAGTAACCTACAACAAAGGAAATCGTACAGCTGACAATTGGTTATCATATGTTTGAACGTCTTTTATATAAAGACCAATAAGTATTTAGTTTCAACGCTGAAACATAAGATAATATCTATCAATACAAGATACATACCTCGCTAAGCTGTTGTTCGAGTGTAGCCTTTTCAGTGAGAAGTTGGGAATTAGCGGTCTTTAACCTCTCCATTTCAGTCGTTATTTTCTCCTGCTCCGTAGCTTCTATAAATTATAGTAATTTTTCATTTATAAATCTTTATGCTATTTGAACCTTGTATTTTTTATATTATTTTACACTTTAAATAAACTAAGGCAATATTTGAGAAGCAGGTAGAACTAGGTTTGTTTATTGAGATATGTAATCTACAACCATTCTAATAAAAGCTTCATGAGTCATAAAGATGTGTTTTATAAAAATTTTGTTTGTAGGGTTTTGCAAGTTTTTAGGGTATTAAAATATGTTTTACAGTTCACAATTCAAGAGTACCTAATTTCATGCAGATATTGTTGGCAATGTGCACAATGCTCACCTTTGGCGAAGTTCTCGAATTCCAAGCGGTATTTGTGCAGACGCTTAACTTTTATAGAGCAGGCGTGTTTTACTATCTGACGTGATACTTCTTCAGCTCGGCACTTTTTGGGTAGTGTAACTCTGCAATGATATGTTTGTCACATGCTTAATATTAAGCAAATTAATACTGGCTCGATTCTAATAATTGTTGAATTCTCACAATTTTTTTAAAATATTAGTTTCTCTCTACTTTACCTGTGATCTATCTGACATTGAGGTATTATTGGGATTTCGTATTTATGCTAAACTCAATATCGAATGCTTGTGCCAATTTTTTTTCCTATTAAGTTCTGTGGGGGCTTTGATTTTGTGATACGTAATATGTACGGTAACTAGCTTTTCTACCACTGGAAAGACCAATATTTAATAGGAAGTCCATGTTATTTTTGTGTGTTTAGTAAATGGTCCATACGTTTAAAAAAAAAACCTTAATCAATAATATGATTATCTTTATTAAGAATACTCTCTTAAAAAAATTAAAAATACTTTTAAAGAAAAGATTCAAACAAGGTTTTGTGAATTTTAGCAAATAATTTTTTTGAAAGAAATTTTATAAACAGATATGTTGTAAATGTTATAAGACCTAATTGTATTCTACTTAATGCCAAAAGTTGACTTCAGTAAAAGTCAACTTTTGGCATTTATGTTTTCAAAATAATTGCATTTTTCTGCATTACTTCTACAAATGAAGATTTCTTAGAAAATTTTCTTTCCGTTCCATGTGAGCTAGGAGTAGTGCTATCAAAATTGTATCAAAGTTTTTTACTAATCTTCAAATTATTATTATATCATTTTTTCTCAATTAAATGGAACTATGTGATGTAGTATTATTTCTACTTTCTTTTAGTTCTTTACCACGACCTTTGGATGTTGTAATACAACGAAAACTAGGTCATGGTAAAGAACTTAATAATGAATTTCTACAAAATTAACTCCAAATATATTCAATCATTTTTTCTACCAATGTTATTGAAAAAAAATTTACTAAGATAGCCCTGTCAATTATTTTTAAAACTAGTTCATTTAGCAAATATTTTTAAATTGTATAAATCTTATTGTTTTCCTTTTTAGGGAATTGAAATTAAATGTTTTTATCCTATTAAAATTAGAATGGAATGAGTTAATTTTTTAGTGCATCTATTGTTTTGCTACTCACAATGTTCTTTGCATTTTTTGTGATGGATCAGATAATAATGGAGGTTTAAAATGATGGAGTAGATAATGTGAACATTATCTGCTTATGAACTTAAAAAATAGTTTCCACCCAAAATTTTAAAGAAGTTGGTTAACAAAAACCTGTTTCAATGCACTACTTGCACCTACATTATGAGCCTACATCTACGGAAGATGGCCGTAATAGTAAAAAGAAGAAAGAAATGCCATTGACCAACTAACGGCAGTGAATAAGAGACAGTAGTAACGTTATGATCATTCATTTCCCATTCTTCTGCCTTCCCATTAGTGCAATAGCATATTTTCACAAGTTACGTTTCTGTTTTTATGCTGTGAACTTAGACTTTCATTTGCTTATGGATTGGAATTATTTTTATTAGAGAAAGTGAAGATTTGATATGCCTCTGTACTGCCTGGTTGTTTAATGATTTGACTAACATACATGTGATTTACGGCAAATATCGATGCATTTAATTTAGGGCAAATATCATTTTTGAGGCAAATAATATTTTTGAGTAAACTTTCATAATCCGCATCTGATAATTTCCTGCGCTTATGCATTAATCACCTTTTTGCTATACCACCATCTAGAACCGAATTATATCGGAATTCTCCAGTTTCCCACTGTATTCAACTGCTCAACCATCCGATAGTGGTCGCACCAGAGTGTGACTTATTTATAATGAATTTTTTTTTTTTTCGTATTACAATCTGTCCAAGAGACATTTGTGTCAATATTATAGGTTTTGCAAGGTAAACATCCTATGACATTTCCTTAATTAATTTAATATAAGTCCTGTGGTACTCTTCTTTTCAGTCTCCGAACACTTGGGAATATGTCATCCATAAGATGGTGAGCCAGTTCATTTGGGTGTATCTGTAGTCTCTCTTTGTAAGTTTTAATGGTGTCTCTTATTACTTCCTTCACAGATTTTATACCAAGGTCGTGGTGAAGTCTCTCGTTTGTGACATACCATGGTGCATCAACTATCATTCTTAATATTTTTGATTGGAATCTTTGTAAGACTTCCAGGTTTGAGTTCACAGTTGTGCCCCACAGCTGTATGCCGTATGTCCATATTGGCTTTATTATGGCTTTATTTTCCATTGACAGTGGACTGTTTTTATTAATTAACCAGTACAGCTTGCGTACTTGTTGACCCATTGCAAGGCGTTTAGTAAAAATGTGTTTCCTTCATGTCAAACGACGGTCTAGATACTTTCCAAGGTATTTGGCTTCTTCTGCTTGTGTGATCGGTATACCATTTAGTGTTACAGGCGGGCACGTTTGTCTTCGGGTAGTAAATGTGACTTGAACAGATTTGGTTTCGTTCGCCTTAATGCGCCAGTCTTTTAGCCAATTTGTTATTTTGTCTAAGCTGGTCTGCAGTTTGTAAGATGCCCGATTTGGTGTATCGTCAGAAGCCATAATAGCATCGTCTGCAAATGTCCCCATAACGACATCATCTGATATTGGTAAATCTGCTGTGTACAGAAGGTACAGAGTAGGTCCCACTATACTTCCTTGCGGCACTCCTGCTAGGATTTCTTTTAGCTCTGTTGTTGCTTCTCCTTGGCTGACAAAGCAGTGTCTACCAATCAGATACGATCTAATAAAGTTGTAGAATCTTATTGGCAATGTCATTTTCATTTTATATAACAGGCCGTCATGCCAAACTCGATCAAACGCAAGGGATATGTCAAGGAATGAGGCTGTGCAGTAACCTTTCTGTTCAAATGTTTTGGCGATTCCCTCAACTAGCCTGTGAATTTGCTTGATTGTACTGTGGTGTCTTCTAAAGCCAAACTGATGGTCAGGTATCAATTTGGACTCTTTGATTATAGGATTAAGCCTCTTCAGGAACAAGATCTCCATGACTTTGGAGAGAATTGGAAGTAAACTAATTGGTCTATATGACTTAGCTTCTTGCGGACTTTTACCTGGCTTAGGAATCATGATAATTTTTGTCACTTTTCATTGTGGTGGCACAAATTCTCTCCTTATAATGGCATTATACAACTGTGTTAGGACTCTAATACCGTCATCAGACAATTCTCTTAAAACAGTCGCTGTTATGAGGTCGTAGCCTGGTGCTTTCCCTAGGTCTAGTTTTATTTCGGCTTTGTTGAATTTTTCAATTGGTGGCTCTAGTTGGTGTATTGTATCTAGAAATTCGCAAACCATTTCAATTTTTGTGGAACCGACATCTGGATTGGGCTTGAAAACTTCTTGTAGATGTTCCATAAATACTTGAGCTTTCTCTGCATCTTTAGTGGCCCAAGAGTTATTTGCCTTGCGAAGGGGTGGCTGGTGACTTATAGGACGTTTGAGATATTTGGTTGCTTTCCACAGTGAGTAATCAGTCGAGGGTTTACTATCCAGCTCTTGTAAATACGGCCTAAGGCTTTGGTTACGGTCATCACCTAGCAGTTGTTTAAGTTGTGCCGTCAATTTGTTATATTTTGTTTTATCACCTGAATATCTTGTAGTCTGCCATTTTTTTCTAGCCTTACGCTTCTCAGCTAACAGTTCCCTGATAGTTAGAGAACAATGAAGACCGTCGTTAGTGGTGGGAGGAGGCTGAGGTGTAGCTTCCCATGCAGCCTGTTGGATACTATTGGTAATGTATTCCACTGCCTGTATGATGTCCTCGTCCGACTCTAAAGGTATCGTTGTATTAATGGAGTATGTTATTAATTCCCTGAAGTAATTCCAATTTGTTCTACGGGTATGAAGTCTGCACGGTTTTTTATCATATATATTAAGGGGGTAAGGGGAGAACGGTTCATAACATCTTAACCAACCCAACTGTCAACCTCACCTGTACGCGCCGAATGGCGGCGGCTCCCAACTGGCCTCCGTGGTGCTCCCTGCTAGACAACAGACGAGGCTCTGGCGACCGAGTCAATAGCGGTATAACTATATTAATAGGCTACCACAAGCCCTGGGGGACTAAATACCTCTCAAAAAGAGTGGCTACAGATTACCGAGACAGTACCAAATTAATTATGGAAGTGGAACATAAAACGAAACTACCCCAGGAGGGTACCGGTATTACCGGAGAATCCCTCCCCGAGTCAATCTCGGGCAGCCCCTCAGGATCTGGAAGGGCAAAATTTCGCTCTCTATAGAAGATGGATATATTGGGAAGGCGACTACAAATAGTAAGGCAAAATAAAGTATAAACTTGACGGAGACAACGGAAAAATCAAAATCTGAAAATCAACGACAATTTAATCAGATTGAGACAAAAAAAACGCTGACACAACAATTATTCCATACAAGCATGTTCCACAGGCCAAGATCGTCATCGACCAGTGACATTCGGGCAGAACCCCAACAAACCACAGAAATGGTAACGGACTGGGCTCAAGTTACAAATAAAAAATGACTACGGTCTAGCCCTGAACCACTAAGATCCCAGAAACAAAGCAAACTTGATTCTTACTGGCTATCTCAACCTTCACATATACCTACATCAAACAGCTTTGCTCTCTTGGAAGATGAAGCAGTACAACATCTTAATACGGATAATGACACTAAAATTGTAAAAACAAGTAAGCCACCTCCAATTTTCGTTGACAGAGTGAGCAATATCCAACCACTAATAGACCTATTAGAAGTTCATGCTCTCAATAAATATGAGATGAAGATACTTCATAAGGAACAGGTAAAGATTCAACCCAAAACGTCAGAAATGTACACCAAAATCGTCAAAGAGCTGGAGAAAAGAGAAACTGAATTTTACACATACAAACCAAAACAAGATAGGAGCTTCAAAGTGGTCTTAAAAAATATGCATCCCTCCACAAACATTAACGAAATAAAAGAAGCATTAGCAGAACTTGATCATGAAAGCACCAATATTTGGAACATAAAACAACATGCGACTAAAAAACCACTATCAATGTTTATAGTGGAAATAAAGCAGAAAGAAAATAATAAGTCCATTTATGGCATAAAACATCTACTGCACTGCAAAGTAGTATTTGAACCTCCTAGACCTAAGAGGGAAATTCCTCAATGTGGAAAGTATCTTCAATATGGACATACAAAAGCTTACTGTAGGAGAAGCTCAAAATGCATAAAATGTGCAGGAGATCACTTGTCAGCTGACTGCCCCCGTAAAAGCAGATCTGACAAAGTAAAGTGTATACTGTGTGAAGGTAACCATCCAGCAAATTATAAAGGTTGAAAAGTCTACAGAGAGCTACAAAATATTAAATTCGCACAACCACCAGAAAGAATTAAGAGACCTCCACAAATCGATAAGACAAAACAATTATCTAACATGACAACAACAACAGGCTTTACATATGCAGAAATTACAAAAAATGCAACTGACAAACAGCAACCTAAAGAACCTATGAATAAAATTAGTAATAGTAATGACATAAGTAATAACAATGACATAAGAGAATGAATGACATTAATGAAACAAATGATGCAACAGTTAACAGCTATGACAAATCTTATTCTAAATCTCACGTCCAAATTAACTCCAAACTGGACTCCATAAAAATATCTCTTTGGAATGCAAATGGACTGTCAAAACATACCCTTGAGGTTAAACAATATATGTATTTAAATAACATTGACATAATGTTAATATCAGAGACGCACTTTACTAGGAAGAATCATTTCAGTATACTAGGACACAAATTCTATCACACAACGCATCCTGACGGTAAAGCTCACGGAGGAAGTGCAATTTTAATTAAGAATAATATTAGACACTACTTGGTTAACCACTATTGTACAGAAAAACTGCAGGCTACTAACATAGTGATAGAAGACTGGTCTGGGCCTGTGACCTTATCAGCTGTTTACAGTCCCCCTAAACATAACATAAAACAAGAGGACTATGAGGAGTACTTTGCAACATTGGGGCCAAGATACGTTGCAGGAGGTGACTTTAATGCTAAACACACGCACTGGGGTTCTCGGATAATCTCACCTAAAGGACGGCAATTATTATTGACTATTAAAAAATTGCATCTTGGAGTCGTTTCTACTGGTGAGCCAACATACTGGCTTACTGACACAAAGAAGAAACCAGATTTATAATGAATGAAATTAAATTTGTCAGAATATGTCATGGAAATTCTTTCATAGAATTTTAACAGTGGATGGTCAACAATTTTTTCGAAAAGATACTTGGAGCAATGAATCGACATGTCGCAAATTAAATTTACATGCAGAATTTAGTGCAAATTTTAATTCCATAAAAAAAGTTAAAATTCAATTTCAGTACAGACATTTTTGTTTCTGAAAAAGTAAACATGAAAAAAGAAAATATGTTATTTTAAAATCTACACTAAATAAGCAAGTTTTTAAAATAATCAGTAAGTCTAGCTTGGTATAATTTTTTTGGTAACTCCAGTGAAAATTACACAGTGAAAAAAAATTAGCATTTATTCAAAGAAAAAAATGATTTCATAATAAAATTTTGAAGGTTAGTAACAGACTTGATACATGTTTGCAGTACCCTTAGCCTACATGAAACACAAAGATGATTTTTAAAAAGCCTTCATTTCTAGAAGTAATATGCGGTTATTGATGGAAATGTGGAATATTTCTGAAAAACTAAAATACAATTACCTTGAAAATGTAAGACTTTTACTGAGGTTCAATCTGGATATCACATAGAGCATGATTACGTCTAGCAGCACTTTAAGGATGAACCATTGTTTATGACACACCTATATGCTCAGGTCAAGTAAACTTTTTCAAATATCTCATTTTAAATTATTTTTGATTTTTTAAACACTTCTTACCTAGTTTAATTAATCCTCCTCTTTCAGAAGATTCTTTAAATCCGAAATTACATTTCAATAATTTTCAAACAATTATTTGCATTTACAAACATCTAGAGAATTTGGTTACATTACATTCACGTTTGCAATTACCACAATAACAGTGTGGCAATTGCAAACGTGAACTATTATTATATTGAAATAGACTATTTAACTAGTATATCTCAATTCAATTTCTAAAAAAAGAATGTAACAATATTCCAACCAATATCAACCTTGAGCACAATATGAGTAGAGCCGACAAACAATCAACATTAAAAACAACGAATGCAAAAACAATTCTAAAAAAGTTTGTGCTCATATGAAAAAGTTAAAATTTAGTATACAAAATAAATAACTTCAAAATGTTAAATATGCCGCACATTTCTAGTGTCGATGATAGTTACAAATTTCTTTAAAGCACTTAACACTGACAATTTCTGGAGTACTTGAATTACATGTACTCAAGCAAATTCTGGATGAAAGTAAGCATATTAGATTTCAAAGAAAAATCGAATTGGCCTTTTATCTGTCATTTTAATGCCAATACAGACCTAATATTTTTATGTTTTGCCTTTCAAGTTACCAAAAGTTATCCACAAATGATCTGTACCTGAAATATTTGAGTATGCCTTCAAAGTCGTGCTGCATGAGATCACGTTTAGATCTTGCCAACAGTGCCAAAGCCACTTGGAATAATGTATCCATACCTTGCAGCAGGAACACGTCCACTATATGGAACACCTGGCGACATATTAACAATAATTACCTATCTTAGAATAAAGTGCAATATTATATCAATTTGAAAATTATGAATTTAAGAAATCCTTTAGAACAGAAAGCTTATATGAAAATGGAAATTTTGTTGGTTTTTCATTAATCCTTTGAATGCACATGTTACGTATAAGTAACATCATTAAGAAAGTAAGACAAGGAGCTCACTAGTGGAAGTGGAAAGCGTGCAGTGTACAACGTGAGGAACCACTGTGAAGCAAACATGTGCGGCTCCACACCGGTGTTCTCGAAGTGCTGCTTCAGGTCACCCATCTGCTCCTGTTAATTTAATATTTATTTAAATACATTTAATATGCTGGTGTTTTATATCCAGGAAAGGTAAGGGGCTTTAGGTAAGGAAACAAATTATGTCTTCAAAATGAAATTTATTTGTTGTTGTCAAGTCATATAGGATTATTTATGTGGAATTATTAGTATACTTTAGGATATAGAGGGAATGATACAAAATTTTCATTTATTTCGGCTACCTTGAATTTCATATATAATGTATATAGAATTATATAACAAACAATTAAGAATTCATGTTTGTTCATTTCTACTTTTGCTTATATACAGACCCCAAAAAAAAAAATGGGTATATAATAGTAAAACCTACCTTAAATTTCATATTATACTTTCACATTGACAAATTGACATGCTAAGGTTTCATGACCCACCTAAAACAATACGGTAGTTGACTCATTCTAAATTTTGATATTTTTCATACAATATTGTGAAATATAAGTTAATTAAAAACCAGTCTTAAAAAAATTCAAAATTTGATTGAAAAATAAGCCAGTTGTAGGCTTCTAAATTTGAAGATACGGATAGAGTTGGGTATATCCCTGCCTCTTTTCCTCTTCTAGAATATAATGTGCAATATTAAAAACGACCTCACTACACAGTATTGCCGTCCTTATTTAAAGGTTAAATTTAAACTTTTATAACTCGGTCAATTTTTAAGATTATTAAAAAAATTTTCACTCTTCATCAGCTTGTAGATTGAAATTATGATTAATGAAATAAAAAAAAATTAGTCAAATACCCAATTCAGGCTCTACTACATTTAAACAAGCAGAATTAAACCAAACATAATGAAAAGAAGATAAATAATGAAACAAAGCGAAGCACAGACAAGGAAGTGAGGTATAAATAAGAAAATTACTTTTTAACATAGAAGTCAAGTAAGGGCTATAACCTTAAGATAATTCTGTATGTAATATTAAAACTTCATTATTGCTATAATTAGAATGAGAAATTAACTAGATACGGTTGTGAACGCTACTTTTATTTCATTTTGACACCGGTTAAGTTACTTTTTTTTTCACTGGTGAAATATTAATGAAATTTCACAGTGAATTTTTCCGTAATTATGAGTCCGTGATACATTCTGTAATTTAAAAACGATATCTATTGATCATTGAATCGAAGGTCAAATACGTACCATTTAACGGTAACGATAATATCATATTCATTCACTGCAGTGAAATATGAATCCCCTGACTGTTACTATTTTATTATTGATTTATAAATATCCAGCATTACAAAACAGCAAACATTTTGATGAATGTTGAAATTAGCAACTAGGCAGAGGCTTACAAGAAAACTGGCCGTGTCATTTGTTGTTTTGTCTAAAATATCATGAAAATACTTATTAATTAAAATATTGCTGAGAAAATTATAAACATTTATCAAAAATAAGCAAGTTATGAGCTTCTAAATTTAATTGTGGAGGTAGAGTGGGGACATATATCTGTCTCATTTACTATTATAGAATACAGTAAGCATTATTAAAAATAATATCACAATTCAGTGTTGCTGTCCTTATATAAACATTACTCGGTTAACTTTTAAAATCAACATTTTTTTCACTCTTGTTAAGTTTTATATTGAGAAATTATAATTTATGAAAAAAAATTGCCAAACACTCCTTTGATAATAACAATCAGCAGTCATTCCACAAACCTCCATGAGCCTCTGTAGCTGATGCAGTCGCATATAGAGCGCCTCGAAGCCGTCTTTGTAGAAATCTCGAAGTCCATAGCCGTACATCAGCCTCACCAGTACACAGAAAGCCTGCTCCTCAGGCATCTGCCGAATTTGTTTGGGATTATAGACAGATTATTCCTTATTGTTGTCCATGCAAAATCTTTATTTCTTAATTTTTTATAAAAGAAAAGCAATTTATCTCCAGAGTAAATGCTTTATTAAACAGGTGTTGCACATTAATTCTGTTTTAAATTGATGAGAAAAATAAAAGGACGGGTAGAAATTTCCATAACCAAGAAAGTTATGGAAATTTCTACCCGTCCTTTTACAATTTCACTTAACCTTTTTGCCAGCCGAGCGGTGTATACAACCGATTGAAAATAATCCCAAGAGTTGGTTAAGCAGTATACATAATTGATTAGAATTGAGCCTTTTAGTCGACCTGATGGTTTGCTTCCCTTTACTGTTTAAACATACTATAATTGGACATCGTGCTGGACTGGAATTGGACAAAGCGGAGCAGCGAGATTAAGATATGTCGAATTCAACGATACGAGCGAATTCAAATATGTCTTCGATCATCTCTCATTTAAAGCAGACATAAAATCCATCTACCAAGGGATACAGGATTTGTTTGGCATAAAATAATGTATCTTCGATAGATATCCTATAATTATTTCAACATCCAGAAATAGCCACAAATGCGATAGAAATTTGATACAGGAAACTCGAATATATGTCATACACAATGTGTATTTCTTCTATCGGTTTTTTCAAAAAACAATGACAGGTCAATATGACGCTAGTGAATAAATTGTTGTATTTTTTGAGACAATGTTACTATTATTTTTCTATATATCTAGATATAATATGTCGCTCTATACTCTTAAGGGTATGCCATCAATTGTTCATCAATTATTATTAAATAAGATCAACACAAATTTAATTTCCACCAAAAACTCCCATTTTGATTGACAATAAATTATTTTGGGAAAATATTCAATATAAAGACATAATGTGTCAAATATAAAAAAAAATTAATTTCAGACATTCATTTTCAATGCATTAATGAATTAATGCCAAAAATAAGAAATATATAAACTATTTCAATATAGCAAACGACTATTTCTTTTTCTTTAAATATTTGACAACTTATGTCAAGAAAATTGTTTTAGTTTTGTAATGTGAAATTAAACTTAATATTTTTTATAAATAAATGAATTTTAATAAATTATATATATTTTTTTCCTTTTATCATTCAATTCCACGTATCGCTTTGTGAACCCCAGTGGCTTTCTTGCCTTTATAAAAATAAAAAAGGAATATAATATGTCAAAAATGTTTTATTTTGAACACCCTGTTGAAAATTACTCTAAACTAAAAGCTTCAAATAAAATCATGCACAATTTACTTCTCAAGTAAGCTAAAAGTGGCAGCTGTCAAATAACAAAAGAAAAAACCACACAGTGACAAGACATATTTCAAAACTAACATTAATGCTGTCTATGAAAATTGAAATTGCTTTCTTGGCAAATTAATAAGTGAATCTAATATTATTAAATTCATATAAATTAATATTAAGAGAGAATATGGTAAAGGAGACCGGCAAAAATGGGCCCAGACGTTACAGAGATAAAACATAATTTTTAAAAAAGCCAGTATTTTAATATAGAAAACTAAACAATTCAGTAATTGATAATCAAAGAGGAAAAAATAGAATTGCAATTTGCAACCATGATACGAAACAAAAAAGTTATCTGCATAAATGGGCATATATTATATTTTTATTATATATAGAATTATTAATTGGAAATAAAAATAAGAAAAAAATTTAACGGAAACACATAATTAATTTTTAGAAAGGATTCCAAAAAATAATCAACGGCCTCTTGCTTTCTTTAACGTGTAGCTCTTGCTAAATTAATTAAAAATAAACTGTTAATAAACATTGACAATGGTTTAATTTTTGAATGGCTTTTTCCCTCTTATCGAGGTTTACGTAACTTTTTTCGACGACCCTGTCATGTCTGTGAGTATCATGGATTAATATGGTACATCTATGGATGGAGGGTATAACGAGACACAATCTGCACTTTGTTTTATCTCGCTAATTCAAAGAATTTCATAGAAATTACATATACAATCTATTATGAAAAATAACCTAACTTTTCATAAAAAAATGCAAGATTTCTCTTTTGTCTGATTGACGATTTTGATAAAACTTATAAGGCCCAACACTATATGGAACTTTGCTGGTCTCTTGTATTTATTTTATTTCTGAGTTATCCTCGCAATTGCTTAATGTTTGTGTTTTTTAACACTAAGTTTCTCTAATATCATAAATTAGCTTAATTTACTAACGTGAAGAATAAGAGTGGCGGCGAGGAAGCTGAGACCCTGGCAGTAGCCGACTTCCTCGTCGTAGACGGCGTATGCACGTGCCACGCGCAGCAACGAGTCTTGCCCGAGTCCACCCGCCTCACGGAACTGCTCATGCGCTGGGAATGTGCGTGCTATGTCTCTCTGAATAACACTCTCACAAGCGCACTCCTGTATAACACAGCTACTATGAAAGTCAAGTTTAGGACAAAGTGAAATAAAATATTTAAAAAATATTATATCTACGCCCATTCTAGTCACTGTACCTATAATTTCTAACCAAATAGTACATATAACATGTTATATATGAGTTTTATCATTGTTATTTAAAAATGTTAATGTATGTGTTAAAATATGTATTTATTTAAGAAAAAGTATTTAGAATTAAAAAATGGGTTATAAACAAAATATAGTAATAGATAATTTCATAGAAGATACAATGCTGATCAATAAAAATCTTATTTTAGTTTGTAACAAAATAACTGCTGATAGAAAAACCTTCAATTCTAAACAGATATAGTATTTGAACTGTCATTTATGCTTTCATCCCCAATGTTCATTCTTGGTATTTGGTTTAGTACCCCCATTCCCACATCAATGATGATGAATTTGGAAAAGTTAGTTAAAAGGAAAATATTTGTAATAACGGACTTTGCTCGCAATAGACGTGGCAATGAATAGCATATTCACACAAAATTGTAAGCAGAAAACTGTATTAATTAGTGTTAAAAATAAATATCAATTTAACCCATACCTAAAGTTAATGTATCTGTTACCTTTGTAATAAGAACCCTATAGGTGTCCATGAGATGCTGATGTTGGTCAGCTTGTGCTAATCTCTGCCAGACCTCCCCGCGTAGAGCCTCTGGAACACCATGCCGTACAAGTTGCGTGAGCGCCTTTGGTCTTGTCGAACCCCAACTGTAATTAAGAAGTATGACCTTCATTACAAGCTTCAAAATATTCAATTGATATACAAGGTGGGTTTATTGCTACAAGAGAAATATTTTAAGACCAACCGTAGCACTACTGAAAGAGTAACTAGTGTTGTGATGGACTACATTCGTTTGTGAAACTAAAATAACAGTAAAAGGAGCACATACATACAAAACCTATTTAAAATTATTTCCGAATATTTATGGCACAACCTACATATATAGTAGATTTGTCCATACAATGTACATACATATTCATATACTATATGCAATGTGCTTTGAGTGTTTGACAATAAAAGAATTCTCATATAAATAGGCCTTCCATAGTACATCAAAAATTAATTTACTAAATTCAGTAGTTTAATCACAGGAATAATTTTAAGTGATTCATAATTTCAAACAAAACTTATTTAATTGAAGACAACTTGCTACTTTGCTACCGATGCCGACAAAAACAAAAATCACACGCCACTGCCAACACCATTGTTGCGTAACATAAACATGCCAACGGTGCTTACATTTTGGTTACTTATTTAACTTGTTTTATTAATTTCTTTAAAGCTATTTAATTTCTTTGAAAAAAATTTTTCTTTCACTATTTTAAAGTATTTATGACCACTAGTACTGAATGGGTTATCATTTACTGTTGAACGGATATCTCCGCATGATGTGGTCCGTATATGGTGTGGTTATGATTTAACCGGGGAGGGGGGGGGGGGGTTCGAAGTATTAGCGGAAGTGTTGTGAAAGAAGAAGCTTTTGCGATGACTCTTAAATTGACACTGACAAAGCAAATTCATGTCAGAGTATAACTTATTCCATAGCTTTGTAGCATATACTGTAAATACGTTTTCATTTAAGGAGTCTTATACATCCAGCCTTCAAATATCAGGGAATAATTTTTTTAAGGGACCATTGGAAAAATAAACCAAATATACCCAACAAAAATATTATATTACAAGGGTCATCTTGAATTTGTCATCTTTTTTTTCTACATCCCTTTAAAAAATCATTTAAAACATCGAATTTTTAAAAGTTGGATGCATACAACACCTAGAAGATTAGCTTTAGTTTCAATTGACAAACATTTTTAAAGTCACTTTAGATAGCGTGTTCAACTAAAGATTCAGTGGCTAAAATAATTTCATTTGACAAGTAAGTAAAAAAGTAAATTACTGCCAACAATGATAACTGATCAATCAGACAGAAAATTCTATTAAGCCTTCAAGCGCCCCTGTCACTTTTATGGAACATTGCGGCGCTCGTGGCGTTCATGCCATATTTACAAAATAATGAATAACTCTTAAGGTAATGATATTATTATAATAAAAGTGAAATATAACGAAAAAAATAAAACAATTACACCATTTCTATAAGAAAAAAGGCTTTAAAGGAAAAATATTTATGAAGGAAAATACTTTCAAAAATATTAAAAAATGGAAAAAATTGTTTTTAAAGTTATGCATTTTGCTTATTTATGAATGGAAATGCACCAAAAACTTCATATAACACTATAAATTAGCATAAAATGATGTATCTAAAAAAATAAACTAAAAAACAAATCTAAAAAGGGTAAAATTCCATTGAAAATGTTGACAAAATTTTATATACGTCAAAAATATATATGAAAATACAAAAAATTACTTTCGAATATTGGTCTAGTTAATGGAATGTTACAAGTGTGGCAAATATTTTGGCCATATAATTTTGACTAAAAATTTGAAAATACTCTAAAAAATGAAGAAACGCCACAGAAATAACAATATGTTTTTAATTTAACAATATAAAAAGTTATGACCAACCTTAAAAAGGTATTATCTTGAGGACAATGTACTTTGCAACACTTTATTGTAATTAGTGTCCTACTTAAGTGCAGAGTTTAAGAAAAATTAGTGAAAACCACCTTACTTTGTAACAACTTAGTACTGTTATAATCTAATATACGGGGTCTGTTGAAAAGAAAGAGCCGTCGCATGAGCATCGCTCAGGAGCTGTTGAATGACGTTTGAATGACGATGCAGATTTACTCAAAAGGGGCATAACTGGTGACGAAACATGGGTATATGGTTATGATGTCGAAACTGTTTTCTTCGATTACAATGGCGTGGTGCATCGTGAGTTCTTGCCAAAAGGTTGTACGGTCAATAAGGAATATTATCTTCAAGTCATGTGCGTTTGCGTGAAGCAATACGAAGGAAACGCCCATAATTGTGAAAAAACGGTCATGGATATTGCACCACGATAATGCACCAGCTCACTCGTCTTTGCTAGTTCGTCATTTTTTGACCAAACCTACACCCTAATCATGCCTTAGCCACCGTATTCGCCAGGATTGCCCCCTGCGTCCATAAAATGACATTTTGCCACGAATGGAGAGATTAAGACCGCATTGCTGGAAGAGCTTGACGCCATATCAAAAAATGCATATCAGAAGTCCTTTGAGGATTGGAAAAAGCACTGGCATGTACTGTATCTGAGGGGGATTACTTTAAAGGGGACAAAATAGATATTGATGAATAAATGAATGTTTTGAGAAAATTAAAAAGTTACCTTTTTTTTTGAACAGCCCTCGTACCTAATACTTTTTAATATACACCTACCCCACTTTTTAATATACACCTACCTAATACTTTTTAATATACACATCTAACTAAATAAAATAAGGAATGGACAAACCTCCTGAGCACTTGCGCCCAGTTCTCCAACACTCCCTCGCAGCAATCTTTAGAAACCTCGCCAGTACCACTTAGTAACGGTTCATCCCCATCTGCAGATATTATGTTTTATATAATTATTTTCATATTTAGTTACTTTTCTTGCCAAGCTTTTAACAATTCTACTATTTATTCTAATATGGTCAATCCGTTTTACAGATTCATTCACAATTTATTTCAGAACACCTACATTTTTATTTTATGGTATAACTCAACCCTAGTTTGAAAGGGATTCTGTCAACTACTGCTTTAGTTTATCAACTTCAATCTCTTAAAAATAATGATTTAGTTTTTTATGAAATTTGCGCAGTGTACTCTGCACAGAATAATGTAGTTTTAATGCCTACCTGACACATCGTCATCTGGAGAGGGCGGCGCTGGTTGGAGGCCGGTTAGCGGCGAAGGTAAAAGACTGGAGAGACTGAGAGTTAGATTCCGGCTTCGGTCCAGCTCACCAGATGTTTCCAGGCTTACAACTTCATACCGCATGTTGCCAGACTCATCCACACTTGTCTGCAAACATTATTTCCAATCAAGGTAATGTATTTCAGTTGGGTCAATATATTTCTATAGTCAATGTATTTCTCTTTCAATAAAATTGTTAGAAAACCCATTCTTTAAACACCTCAGTCTTCTTCTATATATTATAGAGTTTTGTACTATGAACAACAAGTGGATCGCAACCTGTTTGCTAAGTCAGTAATGCAGAAGAGACTTGGCTTAGTCATAATAGAATTGGGAAAAGGAATGTTGGTAATCCTGATAGTGTATATGGCCTGCCTTTCATACAACTCTGAGAGACCTGTTTCCACCTTTTTACTACAAGGACTTTGAGTTCCTGACAAAATCCAAGACACTTTAGAACACTGTAAGACTGAGCTAATTAATCTTCTAAAAACTTTTGTTACATCGGTTTAAAGCCAAACATTATATCAAGTATTCAAACTATATATAACAATAGTATTTAACGATGAAACGTAGTATAACATTAAGACTTTCACGGCGGACGCTTTATATATTACATGGTTTCACATAAAAGAACTACATAAATAAAAAAAACTTCAAAACTGTTAAAGGGAGCAACTGTAGCTTTCAGTTTTCGTTATTTTGAAGAGGTAATGTTATCCAATGAGCATAAACTTTCAAAGTAACTACAAGCTCCTATGTTCTCTGATCAATTCACATAATGGCGACAATGGCTGGTCTGATTGGTCATAATGGCAACATTGTGGCTCAGAAGATAAATACCTTCTGAAAAATTACCACAAAGGAATATTGTAAAAATTTTATCAGAGGTGTATCATGGGCTATATGCTAAGAACATACTCTAGATGTAATTCATCCAAGAGCTCTTTCTTATTGAACTTAAATAAGGTTCGTAAAATGAAAATAACTCACAATTTACAAATTTTTCAAATTAATTAACAGTCGAAAATTACAATCAATAGTATTATAGCTAAAACAGGACCCTTGGACTTTTGGAAAATAATAATTCTGCAATATCTGTACATATATTTAACCAGGAACGAAGGAACTGGTATTAATTATAATTAAACTTGCCTCTTTTAATATCCATTGACTAGTTTAGTTACCTCTTTTAAATTGATGAAGAACTGTTGCACGAGCGGACGCTTGGAGTAGTACCAGAACCGTTCTGTTGGAGGATATATTTTCACTGGTGTCTCGATAGCTATTCTGTAAGGACATTTACACTTCTATAAGTCACACAAAAGTAAATGAGCTCAAAAATTTTAAGACAAACTTGATAGATTATTATAATGAAATTTACTCCATTATACGTCTCCATACAACTTGTTTATTTTTTATACTTTAATATCATTTAAGTTTCAATTAGGCACATTATGATTATTGAGAACAAAAATGGCCAGACAAAAATCGGTAACATCTTTATGCACAATTATTATCTAAAATGTTCGTGGATGTTCAGAATATTTTTTTTGCAACTCCTTTAGTGTCTGAAATAAAGGTCTGCTAAAAGTATCAGTGAAAAGAAAAGAGTGATATATATAATTTGATTGGAAAGATATATATCACTCATTTATATCTTTAGCTCAGAAAAAAGTGTTTGTTTACGCAAATATTTTAAGAGAACTAAAGTATATTTTGTCACAGCGTTCACATTCGATCGTGAGTAGCTACGTCGTCTACGTAGATCCAGTTGCATATTTGATTAAATAGTTCGATCGTTTTCTATCTCTTTCATGTAACGTCAAAACATACACTTTTATATCTATCTTCACAACAAGTCGAGTGAGTGAAATAATTGATTTGGTGAAACGAAAAAGACACCGATCACTCCCGAGCTAGTGATATATACTGATACATTTTGATTTCAAGTAGATATGATCGTAACATGTGAGCTATATCTTATATATCTCTCACTCATGACTGAGAAGTCCTACAAGTACCTAAATCATCAAACTACTTCTGTAGTTGTCCTTGTCTTATATAATGATTTCGGAACATTTATTCAACTATATTAATATTACTTTCATCCTGCTTATTTAGACCTTAAAATTTTCTATCTTTTTAAAAACACACAGAACACACCTTTTGCTCTACATTTTGCCATCAATAACCATTTTATTTATTTACCAAAGTGAAATTTCTTTTGTATCACTGTATGAAAAATTAAGGTGTAATTTCGTCAGCGTCAGCATATGACGCTATCATAACGCTCTCTGTTGGTCAATTTTTATACAAATTGACAATAATATTTTCAAAGAACAAGCATTATTGTGCATAACAATATTTGGACGATATCATTTCGTGGTACCAGTTCCCAAATCTGAAAAAGAGCTCCGAAGACAAAAGTTTAAGGATGATAGTGAGATGAAGGAAGCAATTTCAGCTCATTTTCAGAGCAAAGACAAAAAAATATTTTTTGATGGTTAAGAAAAATTACTTTCAAGATCTAATAAATGTATTCAGCTTAAGAGAGCTTATATTGAAAAAGAAAATATTCATTATTTTATTTAACTTGCAACCCTTCTGTTCTGCGGACTTTTGGATATCCCCTTGTATTATATACACATCTCTCTACTTGTGCTGGCAACATTTAATTTAAAAACATGGTCATATATTCCGTTCTTGTGCCAGCTAGCTTTAAAACAGTTTGCAGCATATACAATGAAAATGTATTCATAGAAGAAGGTGTTATGCTTGATAATAAATACACTTTTATTGGACTTTCTATCAGATCGAAAAATTAATAAAAATGTAAATTGTCATTTTTAAAACTATAAATATTCATATCGCAATACCTATGAGGAAAAAATCATTATAGACATAATGAAACTGTATTCCTTATGAACATTGAATATTCTCATTACAATTATTTACATGAATTTTTTCTCATTTCTTTAATATGCCATTATAAGCATTTTATACCATGTTTAGTAAAGTTTTCCATTATATTATTTATGTGAGATTTCATATAAAACATTATCTCTTTATGTGAGATTTCATATGAAACCAGGCCATAAAATGACTTTAAATGATTATTTGTATTATATTTGTTTAACTGTATTGCGTGTTCTCTATCTAAATTATACTTTTATCTTATTCTGTGTATTTCTCCTGTTTTTTCCTCTCTCTTTACATAGTGAACAATTATAGTTTTTGTCATTTTTCATCTCGCACCTAGGGGAAAAACATATTACGATACTATCTTTGTATACTCTAAAATGTACCCCTGCATAACTGGAGTGGGTCACTAGTACTTTTATATTTGTGAAATGGGTGAATGTATCACGTACGGTTTTAAGCCGATAAATTAGCATATATTGATTACCTGAAATATGAAAAAATGCAAGTAAAAGAAACTATTTAAAACAGACCATATCATTATTGTTATAGAATTTATTTCCTAAACAGGCATTAAAATTTCTGTCCTAGTATATACAGTATGTGTCTTCACTAAATAGCGCCACTCGAACCACTTGTACAATTAATCACGTGTAATCCAACAAAATGTTATTTATTTAAATCGGTCGACTAGTTTAATAAAACAATTAAAGTTTAAATTTTGCATCAAATGATAATTATGTGTAAATTAGCACCTGTGTAAATAGCACCAATGGTCAGTTCGACAATGTTTAACGTATTGTAAACTGTCAAATGTGGACATGAATTATCATTCATTTGTTTGAAAAAAACTAGAAAATAAAGCCTAGGTTTCGTTCCTAATTACCTTAGCATACTTCTCTTAAATATTACAATGGTAATAACTAGTAAATTAACAAAGATGTACGCCATAATTCGATACATTCGCTTTCTTTTATCATTTATTAAGAATGCATTTCAATTCATGGCATCCATATTTGAAAATTAGTTTTTGTACGTATGCACAATAGCTAAAATTCAAATTATTTTATATTAGAATGTATTGTACTTACCTAAATTTTAAGATCGATTTGGGTACCGCTCAGCGCACATACTAAGGGGTTTGCCAGTATTATATTTGCATTCGGCACACACTAAAATCATGTCCAAATATTTGCTCGCACTAAACAACCACATTTCCACTAATTCCACTCACTTGAGAACATATTACAAAAATTTAACAAAAACCACTGACACATGTGTACTGCCATTCTAAAACAATAACTGACAATGACTATCTTTTCAAAAAGATTCAAACGTTGTGATTGGTTTAAATAGATATTTGTAAGTGTTATTGCCATATTAAATAATAAATAAACCGTGGAAATTTATTTTGAAATCGTAATTAAAATTACACTAATATTATTACTAAGAAGCAACTAATAATTTATCTAAATGGTAAATGAAATAATATTGTATTGATAGTTATTCAAATAAGTTAATTTTAAAAATTGACAATAGTACTTTATATAATCTTAGATATTTGGGTGAATTATGGATGTTAATATTTTCAAATGACAATAATTTTTATTTACCAACCTTGATCCTTGAACCTTGATTCTTTGTCCTCTTCTTTTTTATAACCTTCTTTTTTAAAACTATACAAATAAAAGGTATAGCCAGAAAAGTCAAATTCGCCTCCGATAGCAAAGAAGGGTATTTATGCTATATTGCCCCATTTTTTATGTTTATCGAAATAAAAGGGTAAATAGAGGTTGATGCATTTCCATGACAATTTTTAAATTTTAGAAAAAAAAGTGGTATGATTTTTAAAAAAAATAGGTGTATTGCAATTTACCCATGATGTATTATTACTGATTGAAATGGCGCCCTTTAGTTTATTTACATACTCTGTATGTTAATATCTACTGTAAACTCCTTGATGAAATCAAGTGACAGAAGCATTATTGATCACAAAAATTGGAAAACCAATGTTAATGTTTTTAAAATTGAACTGCAATATGAATGATATAGCAAACTGATAATCTATACAATTTCAAGAAAAGATATTGATACACCTTGATTTATTGAGTTTCTTTATGTGTTTGGATACCTTTTATACAGCACACTACCCATTACAGACAATTTTGACTGATTACAATAAGTTCGCTATGGGGACGAAAAAGTGAAAGAGTATAGTACAACATATGTATGTATAATATTAGTTACGTACTGGCGCTGATGGTATAACATTTAAGTCATTAGTCCCTTCTGGTTTCAGAAGGAACTAGTGACTTAAATGGAAAGGAAGTTAGCTCAACTTACTGTTCTGAAATTATTTCCAACAGAATAATTTTTGAATTCTTCTAAACTATTGCTTCCTTACAATATAACAAAGTGGGTATTAACCGCTTTAGTGCCATGGTTTTTTACTCATATATACTTAAAAATACCAAAGAATTCTTTTGTTTTTGCTGTCATTTATTCTTGTCTTGGAAAAACAACTGTATCTCTTCCAAAAATTATACAATTTTAATAATTTTTCCGGTGTTTTCTTAATAAAAACTTGTACAAGGATAATAAAATACAAAGAAAATTATGGAAATATATATTGTGAACAAAAATTATAACAAAAACTGAAATCAAGGTCACATTGTATTTTCGCAGTCCGCTACATCCTTCGTATCAGCAAAATAATTGTTATCATCACTAATATCACTATCACTCATAATTTGCATTATGCCAAATTGTGAGCGCACCACAATGTCACTCCCCCTATCACTTTCTTCACAACTTGAAAAACAATCATTTTCACTCGAATTATTTTCGTATTCCGACATTATAGGTTAAAAATTTTCTTTTCCTGGATCCTTTTTATATTGTAATTACTAATAATATTATAATTTGAACTTTATGTAACACGTAGAAAGATAAAAAATTAGTGATGCGTGTGTGCACGAGCGTGATGGCGCTCGTCGGCACTCCAAACAGTTAATATAAATCTAAAATTCACCTAGTTAACAGTATATAATATATGAAAACACCCTGAAGATGATGATGACACCCTGAAAGACTGTAGACTCACTACATTGATATGGTTTGTCTATATATCTGAACAGTACTGGCTTTAGAAGGGTGCAACCTAGTCGGCCGACCGGGGCACCGGGCTCTAGAGGGCGTTGTGCGCACCAGCGTGTGGCCCTCACTTAACCACTTAATTTGAATATCTAAAGAAAAACTAAATTAAGCATATTAAGTTTTATGAACTTATCTCATAGGAGTGAGTATGAGTATTCAGCATGTCTAATATGACCTATCATTATGTCGCTTGTCTTATCCCTTACTAACTAATGTAGGACGAAAGAGACATACTGAGCGAAAGTCGAGAAATGGCAACTCGTACTAGGTCCGCTGTATTACATTTCCTCTCTTTGCTTCCTACGTAAGTTCTTAAGCAAATTAGAAAAAAACTTTATTAGAAAAACTTGTATAGCTAAAGTGCTATAACTTACCTACATTATTTGCATATTAGTAAGTTAGTATGCTTATTTAGTCTCATCTAAAAATGCCTTATGGCACTAATTGACCATAGAGAACATGCAATATTTTTATTATTTTTGTATCTTAGAAGAGTCCGTGCGAAATTGCCCACAAGCATATTAAAAATTAAAATAATTAATTGAAATACTGTAATTTATTACAAAAAACGCGGCTTCAAACTGACAGTTTTGACATCAAAACGGACCTACAGTTCATTAATGAACTGTTGTTGCTCTTAAACGCAAACGAAACATTAGTTGGCTACCTACTAAACTTTATTTAAAACATTAAATAGAATGCAATAAATTAACGATACAATGAAATTAATTTTTGTAACAAAATTTAGTTTTCCTTCACAACTTATAACCTCAAATAAGCTGAAGTGACGTAATAAAATACGTCCCATTTCACGTAAATTTACCTCGTATTAATTGAACAAAATCATTGTTATCTAAAATGAAAACATTGCAATGGCTAAAATCCATTTTATGTTTTTTTTTAAATTTTAATTACATAATGTTCATAAATATTATTTTTCCATCTTCCCTATTCTGAATTTTTTTGTAATCGGGGAAGTCCCTATATAGTGAATGAATAAGTTTAGATTAATGGGTAAACCTTGTGGAGCGGTTGAGCCGTTTAGTTTGCGGGGAAGACCCAATAACTTTATCAACGTGAGTTTTAAAACGTAACTTTATAACTTTATCAAGTTATTAAATAATGAATGAAATGATAAATAATAGTTTATTTCATTACACTTCTATCTAAATATTAGCTAGTACGTTTCAATACGTAGTAAAGAAGAGAGTTGTGATAAATATTTTCATTGATAAGACTTTAGACTAAACTAAATAGTTAAAATAAGGTGATTATGTTCTATTATTATTACTTATATAAAAATTATAGTGCATAGAGACTGAAGCGAGTGCCGTGACCGTGATATTATTATTTTTGATTTTTGGTCTGAAAAACTTTGGAAGTCCGAAGAACGTTTTTATCTTCCAGTTACTTTAATGTTTTTCTAATCATATTTACTTAAAGATATTTTTATTTGCTATAGATGTAATGTAACATTGTGATCATTAAATAGGGCTATTGAATTATGGCAGAAAATAAAGGAATAATTTAAAAAAACTTTCTAGTTCAGAAAATCGTAAACGAAAAGCTGAAAAAGATAAAGTTTTTGAATAAACTAAAAACATTTGAATATTAATAAATATTTTAAAGGAATTTCTAAAGCGAGTACTTCAGATATTGTATCAGAAATCACCAGTTCTATATCAGAATCTGAAAGCCAAGTAACGGTCAATATTTCTTTATATTTTGAACAATTAGTCACTAAAAATATCCTCTCATCTATTCAAAGTGACTAAACTGACCAGCCCAGTAAATCATTGAACGAACCGTCTGAGTTGTCTCTTAAGTCAAACTCAACATATGACTTCTCTGGCTGATGAAATATCGACATACATCGTATAAACAGATACAATTTTTCTAAAGTAGTTACGTGGCCAAAAATACTTAAGTTGATCACAAGGTCATGCATTGCATGGCCTTTGGCGGCACAGCGCACCGTGGGGTCCTGGGTTCGATTTCCGGTCGTTCGTCGAAAGGGGCTGGATTGGTATTATGGTTGACTGTATGAGATTGCTCTCGTAGCAATAAGTGCACCATGTATATCATTGAGATATATTAGATCACAATATATTGTGTGGACCCTCACAAGTAGATCTAAATTATTTTCCGAAAGATGAAAATGGGTGTCATTTCTCTTCAACTCATTATTCAAAAAAGCTTTCGAATGAATAAACTATCAAATGTCGGTGGTTAGTTTATTCAATATCAAACGGTAATGTCTTGCTTTTATTGTCGACTGTTTCATTTAAAGTCAACTACAAATTTGAACACAAGTGAAGGCTTCCAAAATTGGAAACATTTAAGTGAATCTTTGACAATGCATGAAAATAGTTCTGCACATAAAAAGCATTTATCCAATGGATTGAAATTGAAGTTAGGTTTAAAATTTGGATCAACTATAAGAAAGAACAAAAGGTAATTTCTAAAGAAAGATTACGATAGAGCAATGTGCTTCAAAGATTAATGTGCATAACTTTGTATTTGGCTGAAAATAACATGGCATTCAGAGGGTCATCCAGTAAATTATTTACTCCAACCAGCGGAAAACTCCTAAGCCTTGTACAATTATTGGCAAAGTTTGAACCCATCATGGAAGAGCATGTTAGATTGGCGGTGAAAGGTGATACGGCTGACCATTACTGTGGCAAAAATATACAAAATGAATTAATAGAGCTCATGGCATCAAAAGTTATATCTACATTTTTCAAAGATTTTTTTTACATGATTCAAAGTATTACGCAATCATTGCTAATTCTACTCTTTATATAAGTTATAAAGAGCAATTTTCAATTACATTAAGATCCGCTGATATGACAGAGGATGCCGTAAACGTAAAAGAATATTTTATTTAATATTTGCAAATAGACAATACTGAGGGTGCAGGTCTTGCAGAAAGCATTTTAAAGACATTGAGTGACAACAGCCTTAACATTAATGACTATAGAGGACAGAATTATAATAATGGCACAAACATGAGGGGGAAAAATAAAGTAGTACAGAAAAGAATTACGAATTTAAATCCGCTAGTTTTTTTCGTACCATGTGGATGCAATAGTTATAATTTAGTATTATGTGATGCGGCACAATCATTAGTAAAATCCATGATTCTGTTTGGAACTTTACAAAAAATGTTTAATTTATTTGCAGGATCGGAAAAATTTAAGTGGCACGCACTGGGAAGCTCGCGTTGAAAGCGTCAAAGCGGTTCGTTATCAGCTGCGACGTCACATGAAACTACCACACTAGGAAGACAAATACAAGATTTGTTTTATTATTACTCTTATAATATATGCAAAGCAAGTCAGTCACCTAAAGTCAACTTTGTTGACTTTACCAAAATGCTTGATAAATGTTGCTCTTATTTGGCAACATATAGACAAACAGGTTTTGAACAGAGTTATTGTGACAGCAACTGAGTTAGCATTGGAACTTGATATGCAGCCATTTTTTAGACCACAAATGCAACTAAGACACATTAAACGTCCCGGTCTATGTTTAATGAAGAGGCTCTTGATGGACCAATAACTGACCCAAAAAAAGTTCGAAGACAAATTTTTCAATGCTCTTTTGGACACCGTGCTTATGAAGGAAAAATTTCAACAGATGCATGATTTTTCTGTCACGTGGAATTTCTCGTTTAACTTATGCGACATTATTTTGTATCGCAAGAAAAGTTAATGGTCAACTTTAAATCAAACATTGATGGAGATTTGTTGTGATAGGTCTGCAACACTATCTCAAATACAGTCAGGCAACTCCTATCGAAGCATTAAACTTTATCAAAAAGCACAATTTTTAAGAGTTATATCCCAAGACATGGATATCACTGCGTATTCTCTTAACAACACCCATGACTGTAGCGAATGCAGTTTTTCCAAACTAAAATTGATAAAAACTTGTTGTGGTCTACAATGTCTCGAACAACACTAACTAGTTTGGCCACACTGTCCATTGAGTATCAAGTTTCAGAAAACCTAGATTTTGTCTTATCAGAGTTTACTGAAAAAAAAGCTAGGAAAATCTTTCAGTTTGTTTAATTTTTTTTTTCATTAAATGTTTCCTGACTAACTGACGGACAATATTTAGAGAATGTACGGCTAGAATATATATTATTGATAATAAATACATGTTTGTAGTTTCCTTTTACACTAAATTACATCAAAATATGGTACCAAGTCTAAATAATTTCTTTAAATTGTAATATGATATATAAAAGGACGTGAAATGAATGATTCGCCTGGGGTGCCTAGATGGTTAAGGCCAGCCCTGTACCTCACAAACTAAACACTCACAGGTTCAAATGAATTTAATTAAACATGATAAGTGAAGTGCAGAAAGTAACACAACTTTACCTAATGGGATCAGTTATTCCACGTACGACAATGTCCATAGCCAATGTGACATAGACAGTGGTCCCATCCACACCTGGCACATTGAATACTGCTAAGTGTGGTTCGCCACTGTTCCACCAGGCACAGAGACTGCACGCTGAACCTCCTGACACGCCGCTTACCTGTAAGGCAAATGAAAATCGTACTGTTAACCGATTATCAAATTATATTTCGATAATTTCTTTTCTCGACAAGTATAATGAAAATTAGCAATTTAATTTTTCAATGATCTTTGTGGAATATATATGCGCAAAATGCAAATGTAAGAATTATTATATATGTGCAAGAATAAGTGCAAGATAGGTGCAAGAAACATTGAAAAATAGGTACTA
The DNA here is from genome assembly GCA_039881145.1 of Druceiella hillmani. Classification (NCBI taxonomy): domain Eukaryota; kingdom Metazoa; phylum Arthropoda; class Insecta; order Lepidoptera; family Hepialidae; genus Druceiella; species Druceiella hillmani. Next base: position 12,458,470 of record JAYKKI010000033.1, read on the forward strand.
TGAATTTTTTAGGGTGTCTTTCTATCTTGACGGTTGTCTATTTAAATAAATAACAATCCAAATTCTGTGTATCGTAAATCAATTTTTCAGTTAATTAAGTTTAAAAACCTTTATTGATTCTCTTTATGTTCATCTCATCTTTTTTTCGTTTTAATGATTCTGACATGAGTTATAATGATAAACTTCATAAATACTATTGTTTTAAGTTTTTAGTTCAGTTGATCTAAGACTGTGGTATTGTGACAACCGTAGAGCTTCAAGGGATACACCCAGCCATATGAAAAAATGTATAACTTAGTGAAATTAAAAATTTTTTATATTTTTAAATAAACATTTCTAGTGTTTTCAAAAGTCAACAATTAAAAAAACTTGAATTTCTATTTTCTTTAGATAAACAAATTTAGAAATGGGAATATAAATCAGAAACCCAGGGTAAGTAAGGAATAATGTATTGGGGGACTATAAACAAACTATGGAGAATAATTTGTTTTTGAAATTTTTGTCTATATGTTTGTACACAAAACATGCAAAAACTGCTAAATAGATTTTAAATGAGTTTCAATATATAATCTCTAAAATGTTGAGAACTTTAAAAATTGTTTCTAGTTTTTCTTTGTTTGTGCTTACATAGCAATCACATAAAAATTATAGAAGCAATTTACATAGATATTAAAAAAACCGAGGCACATTTCTTTCATTATATATTACAACAAATGTGTGATAAATATGTGTTTTTGATTTGAATTCAATAAAAAATGTTACTGCCATCACATTCCGCAATGTCAAATGTTTTACTGGGCAAAGGGACGAAATAAAAATATGCTTATTCCTAACTTAATATATTTACTTAAATATATTTTAATTAAGTGCATTTAACCGTTTGACCATTCTCGGCAGTAGGTGAAACAACAAACCTTTCCTATCAAACATTTTGGACAAGGCGAGCCAAAAAAATGTTCGTGGGTAAAAGCTAGTATTAATATAAAATTGTAAAAATAAAGAAAAATATTTTCATTACTGACCATCTCCAGCAAGCGAAGATCTGACTGCTTAGCATTCCTGCATGGAGCCAAGAGAATTCCAAAACATCGTTCTATATAGAGACCTCCCGTATATGTCATAGGCACCTAAGAAAAAAAAACATTTGACATTTAAAAATTGGTTCCTAAAATGAAAAGCCATATACAAGGTATATATTAAGATCTAGGTTTACGGCCATCTTCCCGATGATAGACATAATTCCCACATAGCAAAATGCTTTATCTCACGAGAAGCATCCTCGGTTTCTTAATTGATTTAAACCACACAATCACATTTATTTCAATTGTCTGCAAATTAATCTCATACATTGCTGCTGGATTATTCAGTGAAGGATATTCATAGATTTTACAAATAATGAACTATTCAAACATAATAGTTGGCCGACAATGTAAATCATACGCCGAAAAAATGGATGAACAGACAGTGACTCGACGAAATCGGCGCATCTTATTAGCCACTAAAGAAGCTCATCAAGCACGTCAACAGCAACTAATTGAACCATATGAGTTCTATGAGGCTACAGAAGGACAATTATATGGCGCTGGAATTGCTGATTAATCGGTAAGGCACTATAATCATTGAATTTTCATGTATTCAAACTTTAAACGCGTTTTTCTGGAAACCATATTTTTCAAACTGGCATACATGATAACTCAAAAACTTATTGATCGATTTCCCTGAAATTTGGCACACATCTTTTTAATGATATTATTTTCTATAAGAACCTACAAAATTTCCAAAAAAATTTTGAAAAAATTACTTTATCGAAGCAAAAACAATAGTATTTTATACTGCAAATTTTTTTTTTTATTTTTTTAAGTTCATCTAGAAATTATGTGATTAATAAACACACAGAATTTTGGTTTTTGTTTTCAGATCAGTAGAACCGATGCTACAATGCTCGCCGATTGAGAAGTCTCACTGCGATCTTTCTGGAAGAATTTAGTGTACATCAGTCATTTTGAATAAATAAAATAAAAAAATAAAAATTATATTATTTTAATGTTTGAATAAAACAGATGTTAATTTTCAAAAATATATAATGACTCTTTTATTTAAAAAAAAAATCACAAAAATCAAGCAAAATTTAAGCTTTTACAGGTATCTCCCCCCTTAATTACAATTGGTTAAAAAAATTCTATATATAGAAATTTTTTAATTCATTGAACTAAAATTAAGAGTTTTTAATTCATATTTATTTATAAAACATGTCAAATGTCAATGTACGTTTTTTACGTTTATAGAATATTGAATATATTTGGTAGAAATTCATTATTCACAATTAAATGAAACTACATGATGTAGTATTATTTCTACTTTTTTTAAGTTCTTTACCACAACCTAGGTTTCGTTGTATTACAACATTACAACATCTTCAGGTGGGCTACAATCTTTGCTAATAGCCCATGAAGATGTTGTAAATACAACGAAACCTAGGTTGTGGTAAAGAACTTAAAGAAAGTAGAAATAATACTACATCACAGGAGTTCCCAACTAGGGGGGCATGCCTCCCAAGGGGGGCATAGAGAGATGTCAAGGGGGGCGGAAAGCGTTTGCATTTTAGAAAGAAAAAACAAAAAATATACAAACAACATTACAATGTAATGTTTAATATACACGCATAAAATTAATGAAATTAAATATCATATTCACTATTATTACCGCAAACTTTTTTTTTAAAAATTTGACGTTTTGGTGTACATTTTTTGTTGAGAAATCAGTTTGAGTGTGTAAAATTATTGTGTCTCACTGTTAAAAGGTAAGTTTGTGTATTTACAAACTTCAGTTACAATTTTTATTTAATTTACTAAATCAAAGGGGGGGCATGAAAAAGTAAAGGGGGGGCATGAAAATATAATTTATAGTCCGGGGAGCCTCGACAAAAAAAAGGTTGGGAAACCCTGCTATATCACTTAGTTTCATTTAATTGATTATAGAATATTTCATTTATTTATCTTACAACTTAGTACTTCTGAGCCAACATAACTTAATTTTCCCAATTTAAACATTTTATGTAATTACTTGAAAAGATAGTCAAAAGAACAATTATTTACAATTTCACAATCCTATAAATTCAAGAACAATGGATATCGGCCTCCTTTGCTTCAGCATTCATTATGGGTATTTTGTTTGGGAAAAAAGGGTTGTCTGATGTTGCACTTCTGTAGAATGTTTCTTACTTGATTGCATTGACAACCCATTGATGTTGCAATTGGTGTTATTTTTTTGTATCCAAATATCATACCTGAGTAAGAGGATACCACTGTTAAATATACTGCATTCGCATGTCAACAACTTGTATCATCCTCTCTATAGTTTGCATTTGGATATATAATTCTGTGTTTGGGTTAGTACTAAATTTCGGTCTTGTGGCATTCGATTTCCTGTTTTAGAATATTTGGATGTCTTACGATACACAGATTACGATTACGATAACAGAGTTCAAAGCAATAATTATCATTGATAATGACATTTGATAATTATTAAAATAAATATAAGTTGATAACTATCTTGGTAAATATAATCGAAAATATTTAATTTGCCACTCTTCAATTTTGTAGTAATAGAAATTTTATACATGCTGCTTTTAACATTTATGGAGAGTTTTCCCCTTGCCATGTTTCTTATCTGTCAAACTATCGGTCATTCTTCATTAGAATCTAAAATCAGGTTTAAGTTTTATTTTGAATTTAGATCTTCAAATTCAGGTAATCCAGTTGATGCAGTTGAGGATGCGGATGATATTCCACTCATTCATTTTATTAATTGATGTGTAAGTTTGATTTTTGTCTTTAATTTATAAATCATGGCCAAATTAAAACATTACCTTCGTTGTTAAATGTGTATAATTAATTAATAAACTACTCGCTTGTAATGTAAAAGTTGATAGACAATACAAATAAATAATTATCAATTGATATATATTTGTTTGATAATTGTCAGATAATTATCATGACAATTATGGTAATAATTATCACAAGGCATATTTATCCAGATAACTTCAAACTCTGCAACACACCCACTATTTCTAATTTGTTTACATTCTATAAATTTTATTTTGACATGCTTAACATATTAGCACGAGACTGTGACGTGACAAAGATCTTTTATTGGTGATATAAGACATATCTCATGTGTCACTGTAACAGTAATATTAATTACTAAAGTAACTAAAGTTTTAGAGGTCATACCTGTGCAGCGACATCGTAAGGCGCATCAGAACTGTTGAACATCTGCTGCACCGTCATGGTAACTTGCTTATTGATTCCTCCACGCAACTTAAATCCAACGCGCTCCTTTGGAACACTACTCAATGTTCCCTATTGAAACAAGAAAAAATAAATGTGGAGAATAAAATATAAATGTGGAGAATATAATAAATGTGGGGAATACAATATAAATGTGGAGAATACAATATAAACGTGGAGAATACAACAAAAGTGGATAATACAATAAATGTGGAGAATACAATAAATGTGGAGAATAAAATATAAATGTGGAGAATACAATATATGTGGAGAATAAAATATAAATGTGGAGAATACAATATATGTGGAGAATAAAATATAAATGTGGAGAATACAATAAATTTGCAGAATATTATAAATGTGGAGAATACAATACAAAATATTAGGTTCCTGTAATGTGAAAATAAATTTCACTAAAGAAGTTCCATGGCGAAACTACATGGTTTCAAATTTTAATTTGTATAACTTATTTTGTATAATAAATCTGTCGAGTACGAGTAGAACTCGCACTATGCACATTTCGGCACTTGTAAACTTGTAATGCTATAAACTATTTAAAATTATCAATATTTCACAGCACAAATATATTGCCTGCCATATGTATGTTTGCTTCATTATATGTTTGTTTCAAACACAGGCACAGGGTGCCTAGAAGCCACAGGCTTACACAAAACATACATCAAAATTTATAATATAATTTTTGAAATATGCACCATGTTTTTATGCCTGTAAAACATAGTAAGCAATATAATTATGTTATTACTATAGTTTCCTGTAATCTTATAGTCAGATTTTATAAACCCCGTTTTCTTCATGATTTTTGGTTCAGTATTTTTGGAAATAAAATTATAATAAAAATAATTTTGTATTCCTCGTAATGAGCCTTTTCAAGTGATACCCCACATGAAAATTAAATTTAAAAACAATTTTTGGTACTTTATTTACCCCTCTTTAATTCTTTTTTGATATGTTAAAAAAGTTGACCAAAGCAAACTAAAAATGTTGTACTACTATGCCAAATTTGAAGTTCCTATGTCATGTATGTCAGATAGTTTCTAAAAAAATCGGCTGTGACAAACAACAAATGGTTGTTACAAATGTACTTAACAGCTGTTACAAATGTACTTATCTACAGATCCAGTTTATCATTTTGAGGTACGGAACTCTAAAAATAATTCAATGCACTTGTAGTAGTGCTTATTAAAGTAGTACTATGGTAACGTTTGTTAAAAAAAAGCATTAGTGTACCTTAGCGTCTATTTCCTTAATATCAACAGAACATTCAAGCACGTGCATAAGCTGCATGGGTGGTGTGGCAGCAGCGGCGACTGCTAGAACGCTGGCTGCCATTGATGCTCCACTTCCTCCTCCTATACTGCTCACTCCATCCAACACAGCACTTGTCACTGAACCAGCCAGACTCGCTTCCGTAAGCAATGAAGATGTCATGGATGCAGGAACCCTCTCAAACGCTTTAGCGAAGCATGCTGTGTCGAAACAAAATGAGTTAAGAACGTCTAATTAAGTTTTAATGAGAATTTGTGATATTTAAATAGCATTTAAATAATACTTATCAAATGCACATTTGTTATCAAACCAAATCAGTAAATCTTCTTATCTTATCTCTCATTGCAATTAAATTCAGAGTCATGTAGATGATAACAAAACTGCCTTTCTTTATGGAGCACATACTTTACACTAAATGTATTCCATTACGGTAATAACCATAATTTAGTAACAGGTAGCTTTATAACACGATAAAGACGTAATAAAACATGCACGTACCTTAACGCATAAAATGATTTCATCTCATCACATATATTCAATAGCTATGCTGGCAGCATATATATCGTCATGCTAAATCCTTAATCCTAAATCCTTAAGCCAAATCCATCAAGGTACCAGGTATGACCTTTCCGTCTGCTTCCATCGGGAAGTTAGCAGACAATGAGCCTTGAGAAGAAAAATTGGCAACCAGAATATTTGAGAAGAGAAGAGCTGAGAATCCATCTCTGATTATCGTAATCAGGGAGTTATTACTGGTATACAATTGTGAAGGACAGAGAGTTTCCATACATAGGAGGAATATAGAATATTGGCAGATGCTTTCCAAAAGAAAGAACACCTTTGTTCATATTGCAAACAGCAGGGTTCCTAATAGCTAGTAAACTGTATCCTCATATATAACCTTATCATTTGCTTCTATAAGATCCCCATTTGTGCAGGATTGTCTTATATAATCCTTATCATTTCCTTTAAAATATCCCCATTTGTGCAGGACTGTCCTATATAATCCTGCACAAATGGGGATCTTTTAGAAGCAAATGATAAGTATATAAATATGTATTTAACATTGTATATATATATAGTATGGACACGAAAAGTAAGTAAATAAGCATGCTGCTGCTCATAAAATAGGAATGATAAGCATGGTTTACAATATTGTATCGTATTTCATTAACATTCACTTCACATTACGTAAGTGACTGATGACAAATAAACTTTCAAAAATACTTTAAAATTCATTCTATGTTAGTAACATACATTACATAAGTCAGAGAATGTGTTGGAAATTGTTGAACATAAATTCTAAAATAATCATATAACCCAGACACGTAGCACAGACTTAATATAATACTAACTTTGCTTGCAGCTTCGCCTGTGTGAAATTTTGACCAGGTTATCAGGTTTTGGGCTTTCAAAACACATGTGTAATAAATTTCGTATAAACATTGTTCTATCTACTGACATGTTGTAGTATTAAATTTTTATTATCGAGTAAAAATTCCAAAGAAATTAATTTCTCCAATTAAAAAGAATTATGCTATTTCTCGAATTATACTATTTCTCGAATTGTCTTTTATCAAAATTTTTGGAATGATTAAGTAACAATCATTCAAATAACCTTTTCTTTGCATCAGTATTCCAAGAGAGTGAATGCAGGTAACACCTATATGTTACTCCACCACACAAACTACAAATGTGTCTAATTAGGTGGCAGTTTGTTGCTTAATTGCATAGTTATTAGGTAACAAAAAAATTTTACAATTCATAGATATAGGGTTTACTAGTAAATGCCTACACCTACAAGTATTACTATAGGCTAAATATAACATAAAATCTAGGATAATAAATAGTAACATGAAACTATGATGCTTTCAATATATTAAAAAAGAAGAAGTGGAGTGCAGTGTCATCACCAAAATAATAACGAAGCTCCTAAAGGATCAATACGAACGAGGGGGGCACGGCCTAAATTTTAGGGTGTAAATGTATATAGGTTTTAAAGCACACTATGAAGACAATTTCTATAAAACCTGCATGCCAAAGTTTTCTTTTTACAGGGTAGTTTGTATATTAAAAATTTTCAACCTATGCTATTCAAACATGAACATAGTACATAATCTGAATTTTACAGACAAAATTTTATTCCTTCAAGTATCAAATGATATCAAATTGATTTGTCTACCTATAAAACTTTAGAAATTATTAGCGTAAAGCTTGGCTTATGAAATATGTTACATTAAATTTATCATCCTATACCCACAGGTATTGTTCTGAATTTAAATACGTATGCACATTAAAAAAGTATAATAAAAATTTTTAGTTCCTCACTAAGTATTACACTAAATGCAAGCAAAAATAAGATATATTCCCAGTAAAAGAGAACTCACTGGAGACTTGCTCGACGGCCTCGGCAATATGGCAGCGGAAAACGTGGCATTGGTGGACAGCAGCCTCACGTGACTCGCCGTGTGACCAGGTGAATGCGAAGCAAGAGCCCACTGGAGAATCACGCGTGCCTCGAGTATAAAACACGATACGGCTTACCGCATACCGAGCCATCACTGCATTTGTTTCGCCATCATACAGGCTATTTATTTTGAAAGGTATTTTTTATTATAATTTTATATTCATAAAGTTTCAAAATTTAAAAAATTCACGTTATTGACGCAATTTTCCTTAAAAATTTATTATCTTACCATTGATCCAAATTATGACTTTAAAATGAGTTAAGTTGACATCAAACATTTTATCATAACTTACACTTTAACTAAAAATACCAATGTTCATACAACAATTGTTTATATAAAATTTGTTTATTACATAACTTACACTTTAACTAAAAATACCAATGTTCATACAACAATTGTTTATATAAAATTTGTTTATTACATAACTTACACTTTAACTAAAAATACCAATGTTCATACAATTGTTTACATAAAATTTGTTTATTACACTTCACTACATCCTAGGGTGGGAAAGTAAAAATTGTTTTTTAGAAAAATACATAAAAACTTTTTAAATCTTTCCCAATTTGCATGGTTTTAGTAGCAAACAATACTGTCCTTTCGTTAGAGGCCATAGTTCAAACAATAAAAGTGATTACAAGGCGGCATACAGTCTAGAAAGAGGCCAATCTCATTACTATTGGACACTATTTGGATACATTTAATGTCCCATATCTTATAGTAGTAGTAAAAAATGGTGTGTACACTTTCAAATTCGAATTTATAGATCAAAATTTATGGATGCAGTTTAAATATTAACTGGAAACGGGCTGTTTCTATGCTACTAAATTATAATAAAAAAAAAACAATAAAAACCTTACACAACAAGTCCTTGTGAACAAACAGGTATAGATATGGAGACAGCTATGCCGGTTTCACTCTCCCGCTGTGAGCTTAGTGTAGCCATTGTCCTCTGTATCTCTTGTTCGCAGCGGGGTGATGTTGCCACCGCTGCGCCCAGGTAACTCACACCACTGAATATTGTACATTCTTGGTCCACATCTGAAACTGTCATGTGTAGCCGAATAATTATTAACATCCATGTTTTCTTCCATAACAGCAATTTGGATTTGTTAAACTAGCAACTGTTTCAAACAAACCAAGTGATGTTTTGTGAATAAAAGCTATACTTGAGAAAATTTAGGGTTTTTAAAATTTTTAGGTGTTTGACCTGCATATTATTGAATATTATCAATTCAAAAAAATTGTGCATAGAAATTATCCTAGATATAATTAGTATTTTTATTTTAAGGTACAAACTTAATTTTAGACTTGTATATGTACTTAAAAAATGGAAATAAAGTTACACAAAACTATATAAAATTTTATATAATACCCGATTCAAAAAGCTATCGACATTAACACCAAAATTAGATATACGTAACCAGAGTTTCTATGTAAATATAGAAATAAAATAATTAAGATTATCAGGACTAAATGGATTCATAAGGACTGGAGACAATTTTTTTAATTTTTTAAAATCTATTCCTTGAAATAATTTCAGGTAGTCAAGTCTACATATCATATTGTAAACCATAGACGCCATTATATTAATTGATTTTTATTATACATGTGAAGAAAAAATCCAATATTTAAACTAAAGTGATACCACTCAATGAATTAAGTATCAACATTCTATCAACAATCAATGCTTTCGAATTCAGGTTACCTTCTTCGTCGCTGTCAGTTGGCTTCATACAATCATGCTTCTCAGTGGGCGTCTGCGGTGAGGGCGTGTCACATTCTTTGTCCTTATCAATTACTTCATAAAATTTTGACCCTCCTACCAGTCGACAGGAGTCCTGCAAAGAACCAAAAAAATAGATTTATAAAGATTTTGAAGTAATTAGAGGAGTTACGGTTATTAACAATTTTGTCTTTTAAAATAAAACTTTCTCTACATAGGTTTATTTTTACGTTATTTACAAATTTAAGGTGGGGACACATAACAAACACATTTCGCAAAGAAATTTCAAAACAAAAAATGGTCTAAGGAAGCTCAATTCAATTTCAAAAAACCTATCTAACAACACCTCACTAAATGGGATATGAAGAAAAACTTATCCACCCAATTAAGTGTATCGACTTAAATAAAAAAATTAACGATAATTACGATTGTCCTAAGCCTGTTAGGTCATTATGATGGTCCTAAGTATCAAGATTGCCACAGTTAACCACCATTTCATTAAGGATACGTCAAGCTGCTGTAGTGTGTGCAGTATTAAAGTCGTACTAGTGCAAACCGTATGAAGCTTTCAAATATGCGAGTTCCTCTGCTACCGAGGTGGAAAACTTGTTTTATTGACCACCATATATATATTGATGTTTATTATTTTTATAGATTTACAAATACAAAATAAGTCTTTATATGAAAATTGAGTAGTTATTTCAGACTGGTTACTCCTAGAAATCCACTCATATCTCACTTCGTTCTGAATTGATTATAAAAAAAGTATGGATTGGGTTTACTTTGGGCCTTTCTGGCACAAATTGACAAAATTTGTGCCAGAAAGAGTTCAAAAAATATTATGTTATTGTAAAATAAATTAATTCACATAATAAAGGCCCACCCAATTCATTTATCTATTCTAAGCTCCATGCCTAACTTACAAATCTTCCAAAGGATTTCAAGCTCAGTCCGTTGGGCGCTTGTATAAAAAAGACAAATTGTTTAAAGACAAAAGTATAATACAAACAATAAATGAAGAAAATAAAAAAACCATAGTCATTTCAATTGACATTGCCCAACACTGCTTGATTATTTATTTTTGTATTCAGAAAGCGGTTAATGAAGCAGAAAAAATATCCTGTGAGGACGCATCTCGCAATACTACATTAATATATGTGAGCCCATGAAAGACAGGTGAACCTGCAGAATATTTGTACATGCTTTTTACAGATGCAATAAGCCAGCGGCAAAAGCGCTATTAAAATCAAAATCAAAGGATTATAAACGCAACGATTTATTATCGCATCGATAATTTAAAAAAGGCTTCATCAAAAGCAACTTCCAAAGCATTTAAATCAAAGTGATTTACAATACCGCAACCGTTCATAAAAACATATTAAATTTTTGAAATATTTTCTCCAGCATGAGGATATAAGTAGCTTCATACGGAGTTTATATGACTGAAATGTGGGGTGTATAATCCTGCACAATCCTGCATGAATAAAACCCTTTCAAGTATATTTTCACCTAGCACATATTGGTGCACAAAAAAGAGACATGAGCGGGATTATATCATCATAGCATATTTACCCACATTAAAATGTAGCTTATTGCTTAAACTGTACTGACTAAATACTGACTCGAATGTCATGTTGGATAGCTCACTATGAGATTAATGGTTAACACCCAAGAATAGTTTCAAATTGTTGCACACACAAGGCAAGGCAAGCAGTACTGACAACATAGGGTAAATCATTTATCATAAAGAGAAATAAAAGTGAACCTAAATTACTGCCTGGCTGACATCAGATTGAGTAATATAATGGTAGGTTTTAAAATTCCAAACTGGACATATTTTTTACGACCTCGAAATTGGGGAACAATTTTACTAATATAGGAGATATGCCAACTCTAACAATACTAACAGAATATCATTAACGATCATGTCGACGGTTCTGTGTTCCAGTCATACATAGATGCTGTTTTACATAGATGCTGATTTAAACAGTTTGGTAACTACTGAAATTAATTATTTAAATGATATATTTTAATATATATGATATATTTTATGTATATGTTTGTAAAAAAATATCCATTGCACTTATTATGTACAACACTTATCCATGCATAACAATCATGCATGCCCGAATTTTGCCACTCTATTGGTCCTATAGTATGTTCTTAGGAAACCAACATAGAGTTTCCATCGACTTAAAATATAAAAACAGCATAGTGTGTATGCTGTTAAAGTCAAATAATCAGCAAACTCTCGTCACATAATTTCATTGTATCCTCTTTCGGTAAAGAAAAGCTGAGCGATAAGAAGTTCAATGTTTGGTTCGCTCTTACAGACTACCGAGCTCGTAATAGTGTTTCGAAACTGTTGTATTTGGTATCACTTATCTCAATTATAAGAGATCATGCTCTGCCATGTTAACTACCAATTAGCCACGTATTACAGAATGATGTCATTGCAAGACAGAGACTTGGAAAAGGCTCAATCTCATAACTAAAACTCGAGTATGCTCTATTTGTAAAAGGTATTCAACCTTTTAAAAATCAAAGTACCTCTATCTGTTACCTTCAACTCAACTGTCTAGCTACATAACCCTCAAAATTAGTAACAGACGAAGACTGATAAAAAATTTTTATAGATTATTTTCCTCTTTTATTTATGAAATGAAATGAAAATATATTCTTGTTATACCAATTAACTAACACCCACATTTATGCATACGCTCGCACACACACACATATATGCATATATACATATATATTTATATATATATATATATATATTTATGTACTTTATACATATACATGTATAAACACACATGTATATAGATGTATTTTATAGACTTGGAAAAAGTATTTGATAGTCCATGCAATGTCGATTCTCACAACTATTGCAACAAACACAAAGATTATAAAATAAGCTGATTCGATTCGGTCTGCTTTTGTAAAGAACTGTCTACAATTTCATATCTTTTCCTGCCAATTATATTAGCCGAGTGATAATTACACACGTAATTTACATTTTTTATACACATTACTAACATCATTAATTTTTCATTTTACATTTTATGACGTTAATGTTAATTCAAAATTATATTGTTTTAATAGATTTATTATTTTTAGAAATGTTATCCATTATCTCTTAAATTTATTCATAAATTAACAAATATTCAAGATAAAATTTGTTAAGCTACGATTGTTTATTTTCCATAGTAATGTTTAACAATTTGTTTTGATGCTTTTATTTGAAAATTAGGTAACAAATTCACGTCTGGACATATTTATATTCTGCTTGTATTGAGTTGTTTGTGTGTTGCCTTTTCTATGGAGTTTGCTGTATTTTGTTTTTGTGTCCTTGTCGATTTTATTTTTTATATTAATTTAATAATATACATTTATGTACGCACACACACACACACATACATATATATATATATATATATATATATATATATGAATATCATATATACATGTATAATATTCATAATTTTTGTCATTTTTTTCATATACTCGATACTTGTGCACATTGTTCAGCGCTGCTCGGGTTAATGTAGTGGTCGCATACGGCTAGCGTGACCTTGTGTGCTTGCATTAGCGGTATTTAGGTTTTTAAAAAGAGTTATGCAAAATATTTTTTTTTGCATTCAATTAGAAAAAGGGTGCTTTTTACGTTTTATTTCAATGACAATTTATTCATTTACAGCCAACGAATAGTGTCTTTCTTTGTCCGTCATTTTTTCCTGGACACTGTGTACATGTATATATATATATATATATATATATATATATATATATATATATATATATATATTTATATATATGTATTTAGGTATACACAGAATTTTTTAAAATTTATCACAGTTCTTTCATTTCATAATTTAAAGGTTTTTTGTTTATCTTCTTAATTTATTGTGCTTAATAATGGTAATATATAACTGGCAAATAGTCCATTTTTATAACTGTCGCTAATAATAAATTTGTTATGTTTCAAAACAACTTACTTTTTTTTATTATTGTTACCTCTAAAAAAATACTTTGGACAAGTTAAATATATAAACAGTAATCAATGTCACTTATTTCTCACCATATCAATTGCTCTTACAGGAACATCTTACTGAACACAGTTCCACCACAATTTACGCTCAAAAGAAATGGCCTATGCATCTAAACAAATTATACAATCCATAAATGATTTAATTAATACTGATTCACAATCACTCATATTAGTTCAACTTTGAATCATCGTCTGATAGGCAGGTCATGTTCGTTCATTTGTTCACAAATATGACAGGACTTTAAAGTACCTACAAATGTGCTGGCCATTATTACCGACAGTTAAAGTAAGCAAAATGTCACTTCCAGTGTTATCTCCAGATAAGATGACTGCTGAACACACAATTTTTTTCCTAATACGGTTGCACTGAAATCATTATCAATGTTTGATTGATGGCCCGTTCAAAATTTAAAATTTTTTTTAATATACTTTTCATGGATGTATTCATTCAATCCTAATTTACATGGTATAGCTAATTTTTTGACTATTATATGTAGTTAACACATGGAAACAAAGTTGATTCACTAGGATTCTGATTATTAAAAATCCTGGTTACCCCTCTTCTCTTTTCCAATTATTCAAAAATCTCACATTCAGTAAACATCGTGATCTATTTATAAAAGGGATAAAATGTTTGTATGCGCCATAAAACACGCTTGAATTTGAGAACTTAGAATCCACAATACACATGTTAAAATTAAACTTACAGGATTTTCCTTTCACGCAATAATATATAATTAAATGGGAACCTTAAGAAAATCATAAAAGGTTGATGATGGCTTACAAGGAAAACTTTGGATTTTACGATACAAAAGTGCCTATAAATATATATAATGTATATAAGTATACATAATAGATTATAGCTTGGATTAACATTAGGCTTACCTAATGTTAATCCAAGCTATAATCTATTTTTACATGTATAGATCCATTCAGATAATAAGGAATTATAGAGTTACAAAGATCCATCCTCCATCCATCCAAATTTTCACAAGTAATGTTATACTTAGGATAGTACAATACATTCATATAAAATTAGTAAAGAAATCCAGGCAAATAGCAAAATTCAAAAAGGTAAGAACTGTATTGTAGAAGTTTCTATACATAAAACCATGAATGCAAACAATGAATGTTTCTGGATATTCTTTAAAATATTAATAAGCTATTTAGAAGATTCCATAAACATTAATTTTATGATTACTGAGATAGGTTAGTATATGTGTACATTAATGATAGAATTGAGCCAGGTGTCGGCTTATATGTATAATACTTAAATATCACTAATGCTTATACTAATACAAGATAATATGACATTAACTCAATTCTATGACTTTCCAAGATTTTCAAGTAAACAAACTCACTCTGTTTTCCAAGTAAAATGAAACTTAAAATATAACTCTCTACATTATTTTTTATGCTTTGAAAGCAGGTAATAGCAATTTTTACATGAGACACGACACAGAATTGGTGGCCCAGAAATTTGATTACATGCACGGCATGTGTAAGCCTTTCCCAATAGCGGCACGGACAGCAGTATTACACTGCCTACATATTGCATAGTTATCTATGACGAGAAATAGATATTTCAGCATGTACAGTGAATTATTAAAACAAATTGAAAGGAGGAGTCTTATGAGGATATAAGTTTTGTGAGAATTCCAGGTTTTCAGGTTATTTCCTGGGTGAATGCAATTATACGTTTTTTTTTCAGTCTTTAGGCTTTTTACACATTCAGTGTGACAGCACTGCATACAAGTTTATTGATCACATCATTGTTATATAAATTATAATGTTATATGCATTATAAATTTCTTATAATATTGGTTGAGCAAAAACCACTCTGAGGAGTAAAACTAGCAACAATGCAGCCATTTGCATCAAGCTGCGACTTTATTGCTTTAGAAGAAAGTATGCAGGTGAATTAAAAAAGATTTTGGCATATTGTTTGGATTTGTATATACAGGTGTAAAGTTGAATATGACAGAAATTCTTTTCAATTTCACAAAGAGAACAGAGGAAACTGTTTTTAAAAATTCATTATGGTTCAGAAGTTATTCAAGTTCAAAGTTGAAATTTATTTACAAAATTATTACCATATTTCCACATTTTTAGTTCTGTAGCCAAATGTCAAAAACGGAACCCTTATAATATCGTCCTGTCCATCTGCCTGTCTGTCCGTATGTCATAGCCATTTTACTTGGAGACTATTTGCACTATATAGATGAAATTGAAATAGTAAGTGTCTCCTATTAACTGCTATAAAATGGAATATAGTGAAATTGTAAAAAAAAATAATATTATAGATGGCACTCCATATATGTATCAGAAGGATGAAAAACAGAACAAACTGAAGGATGAAAAAAATCTAGCACACATAGGCGTGTGGGGTATCATTAGTTCATAAAAAAGTATATAGAGGTTCCAAAATACCTTTTTTATTTAAGTCAATAGTTGGTGAGATATGACCATCTAAAGTCTTAAAAACTGTGTCAACCTCTAACTTTTCAACTAACTGTGTAAAATTCTGAAAAAAATTAAGGTTGTAAAACTTAAAGTAAACTTTCAAGGAAAATTGGTTTGAATAAGATATACTGTGTAGTTTTTGAGATATGGGATATTTTCAGTACCGACTACAGCAATAACTTTGTTTTTTAGTGTCTTTGAGAAGTACAAACTTATAAGTTTAATATTGTTTGGTGCTGTGGAAGCCCTTCGTGCGTGAGTCCAACTCGCACTTGCTCGGTTTATTATTCTCGTCTTATAAAATGTCATTCAATATCACCAATAACAATTTTTAAAGTTTTCTATAAAACCAAAAACACTTCGAAGTTTAGAACGGAACATATACGTTTGTCTATTTAGTAAATCAATTGACGATACATACTTAACCCTTAAGAGTACAACTGATTTTTTTTTAATTGTTTAAAGGATTTAAAAAAAATAATTTTCGCTAATCTCTTCGTCATCGAAGATCAATTTTATGCCTGTATATTAGAATTAAATTTTACATATTATTTAAGTAAAGAGCAACTTCAAATCTAACTAAGCAATTATGGGCATGAGTTGATGCCCACTTTTGCCAAGGTCTTCAGTATTTTATTTCACAGTCACATTTTTATGCAAATCTAGACTCCCAATATGGTCTTCGTACTAATCTCGCCACTGCTTTGTATGACTCTATGAATTATTTAAATTTTTGTATGATAGTTGCAGCGATTATGCTATATCAAAAATATAATTCTCTGGTTTATTATATTAATATAAGTTATGTTAATATGTTTGAATTATTCATTTGATAAAATGGGAAAATATGGGTTAAGGATTTTATCCAGTTCAGAAAATATAACATTACTTACTAAAACTTTATTACTACATTAATCTAAAAATTTTGATAACAAAGAGGTTCAAAAAACTTGAATTTCAAAATGGTCTTTGTTCTTTGTCAAGATCACATTAGCACTTTAGAATCAAGTGGTAAAGTTCATGCAATATTTGAAAATTATCATGACTAATTAATATCACCAAAGAAATTAAATCAAGTGAAGTCTTAAACTGTTCCATCAAACACTAAAATTAACAAAAATCTATACAGTTATGTACATAATATCTTATTGTTATGTACACAATAAGTAATATTTTTTAGATAATAATCCATAAATAAAATGTTTGGATAGTTAGAACAAATTTTCATTAACCTCTTGAACACGCACGTCATGTATCAAGCGAAGCTACTGCTAAATAGTTAGGTTAAAATGAGATAAACATAAGGATATTTATATACCATAGGAAAGAGAATGAAATAACAAATTGAATGACAATACAGTTATCTTTAACATGCACTTGTTTTTGCCGCTACAATATTTTGAAAATGATTTGTGATTATGTTTTGTATTGAAGCTTAAGGTTAACATAAACTTTTATTAGGATAAATGATTTTTTTTACATTTACGTTTAATTATTGTATATATATTTGTTATGATACATACAAAAATTACATTTTATAAATACCTTTCCTTTATAAACTTTTGTTTTTTAAAATTTTCTTTTCCTTCTTTCCAACCTTTTTTGTCATCCAACTATATAAATATGGTTCAAACGCTACAACTACATTGTAACCACATTTCTTCCCTGTCTGTGCAAAAAATTCATTACAATAAAATCAACAATTTCGGAGTTACACATTAACATAGTGCGAGCGCTGACATTACATAAAAATGTCAAGGAAATAAATTATCATCCAATTATTCTTCCCTATTTTTACACCTTAAAAGAATGGATAACTTATAAGATCACACATGGTTCTGCACGTCTTTCTGTCTCTCACAGCCGTTTTTATCAGAAAATTATTCGATGTAGAATGATAAAGCATATTAACCAACATACATCTTAATAGCCAACACTAAAAATATATATGTGAAAATTTTAGAGGGGGTAAATGATATACTCAAAACATTTTGTTTTTGTTTTCATTTGTCACATGTGGTATCAATCGAAACAATGAGTTACAAGCATTTCAAAATTATTTTTCCCTTCATAATTTTATGAAAGATAGTCATCGAGATATTACTTAAAATATTGACCCATTCCCTTATTTTTCGAAAAGCTAAAGTAAATAATTATGAAAAACAATGTTATTAAACATTTCAAGTTTACTAACAAAACTACAAGTGCTTGTAACTCACGTATATTTTAGAAAACTCGTAGTATTTTTACGTCTGAAAAACATATATTAAGCAATATATTCACATGATGAAAAACAATATTAATATTTGTAAATAATAGAATAAAAATACTATTTTTTGTAGTAATTGTGAAACTTTTTTCAATAATATTAATTTAAAATGATGGAAATATTAAATTGGCATGTATCAATTTCATTTAAGAAAATTACATCACTGTGGGTCTCTTAATTAATGAAGTTGTATTGTCATCAATACAATCTTTTCAAAATACTAACTATATCTAGTTTAACTTAATAAAAATATTGTCGATAACTTGGAAATGATATTTATAATTATGATATGATATGATTTTTAACCTACATAATAATAAAATCATCAACAATTAAGTTTGAAGACAAGTATAAGATACAGACAACATATTCCCATAATTTTTTTTCTTTGAGAATAATAAGATATTCAAACATTCCGAATTTTTTAAAATAAATGACGCCAATTTGTCATATAAACATTTTACAAAAATTCAAAATAAAATACTGTAGCTCAAATATATTACTGTCCTACCTGCAGCTATGCCAAGTTTCGACTACGTAAATATTACAGTTCGAAATATAAAAGGCTGCAACCGAGATACATACGTACATACTGATATGATATCCATATATTAATACGTTAAGAGAAAATTTTGTACCCCTCTTTAAGCATATTGCGCACACGGAGTGTTGTGAGATTTGGCATAGTGAAAATTTGTATGGAGAAGGAGAGCAGAAAGCTAAAATTTATATATTTTTATATATTAATACGTGAAGAGAAAACATTTTTACCTCTTTTTAAACACATTGTGCGTACAGACAGAGGAATGTGAGATTTGGCATATTAAATATTATATGGAGGAGTGCAGAAAACTACAATTTATATAATATGTCTTACAAATACATTAATTTCTTATATATTACAAAAATATTAAAAGATTCATTGTTTATGTTCAACAATAAAACATTCATTGTTTACATTCATACTGTCAATTTCAAACACATAAAAGTCCATGGTCAAACCATCCTGCAGAGTAGAGATTGCCGCCAAAGGATTTTAAAATATTAGATTGACTGTTTGAGTGTCACATAAACGAATAATGTTCAAACTTAAAAATTTAATGAATTATGGTCCAATTTTGGCCAGAATTTTGAATACCTTATTATTATAAAAGAAAAAAACACTGGTCACCACTAGTTAATATAAAAAACCTTAGATTTGGAAAATTAAACAAGAAGACAAAATATTTCATAAGCTAAACTAGTTAGCTGTCTTTAAAATTTCTGAATATTGTATAGTCCATATGGCTCAGGTAACACTAACTTGTTTCAATATTAAATATTTATACATTCACTATAAACTTACTCCACTGCTTCTATCCCGTCTATTGATACTCTTGATTTTTTCTTTCATTTGTAACCTTGTGTTTCCTAAGGTCAACGCGTAAAACAATTTTAATGCATACCACTATTTAATGCACGCTAGAGCCCACAAACACACACCACGTGTTCAAATAAAAATTTCGATTACGAAGTTTACTCAGTCACACATACCGCTTGATTTGTCACTTGTATATAACTTGGCTATAACTTTAGTACTGTAATCAAATTTACGTGCACCTATGTGTGTGATTTGAGTATGTGTGCATTTATTATTTACGATAATCAATTTTAGGAACTCTTATCCTGATCTCATGATCAAATATTTCAGTATAAATGGCATATTTTAAGTACTTTTTCAAGTGAAACAAAGACATACTTGGGACATCTGTTGAATCATCAAAATCAATTATCCGATTGCAATGATTGGCAGTCTCCTTATTGTTTTGAATGAACAGTGTTATTGATAATTGAAATAACTTCTTGTTGTTTGTTCTGAGCATCTTAAAATATTCACTGAGTCTAAGGAGAAAAGCGGTAATGAAAGAGCATTGGTTATTAGTAGATATAATATAGATCTTTCAATAACTGGACATAACAATAATCTTCCTATAATTTAATAAGAAAAATTTTATGGCCAAAACAAATTTTTTGACCATAATATGTGTGAATTCATAATAACGGAATACTTAGACGAAAGCCATATTGAGAATTGCATAAAGATGCATCTGCCCAATATCATATCAAAAATTACTGCCAAAAGTGGGTAACATTTCTAGGCGCTGCAAATATATCCGTAATGCATTTGTTTAAAAGTTTGTAGAAGAAAGAACAGTTTATTTCGTTTAAAAATTCACTGCCATCTTTTGTTTTACATTGCAAGTGGCTTCGCTATTAATTTCTGAAGTTCAAAATAGGTAATTTTTCCTTTCGACCCACACACTGAGCAGATGACGTCACTAATTGTGTCCGTTAGAGCAATGATACAGTTATTTTTATTATTCAATGTCTCAAAGAGTTATGGGTACTTTTGGTTTTGTAGATATTTGAGCTTAGAAAAATATCACAACTAATGTTTGCGCTTCTATATACATTTATTATTGTTTCTAAACTAAACAAATATTTTATTTTTTTAGTTTAGAAATATAATTATGAAAAAAATTATGCAATTCAATGAAAAGGGACAGTAAAAAAAAATTGCATTTTCCAATGTATTTAATCAATTTTATTATAAAAATCAGTTTGCGGAAAATCTCATTTTTACTTATTGATTATTAATTATATCAATAAGTTATTGAAACAGCAATATTTAAAATTTTTATAAAAGATAAAATGGATGATTGTCACATTTATGTAACTGTATGTTAATCTATACATATAATCAAATTGCAGCAGAGTTAATTTTATACATGGAAAATATTTTCAAGTGATTGTTTTGGCATATAGAACGATAATAAAAGCGGGGAAAACTTTTTTTAGAATTTTTGTCTGTCTGTATATTATTTTGTGCGTCAATCACGCAAAATCTACTGGACGGATTTTGATGAAATTTGGTATAGTATTAGTTCATAACTCAGAGCAACATATGAGGGAAATTTTTTTTTTTTCTTAATTTAACGCGAGTGAAACCATGGCGCACAGCTTGTAAATAAATAAAAGATCTATAAAATAGACTTTATTTCATTTATATAATCCCAAATGGCACAATGTCACTTACAGAGTACTATCCCTTCGGCATGTGTGACATATTCTATGCGAATATGTCTATTCCATTATATTTCACAATTATCTCTTTTAGATAAGTGCATTCTTAGAACCTCTATCTCTTATTTTTATTTACTTAATTATATATTTGAATGCTAGGAAAATTACACATTGTATGCGTGAGCTTAGCTTGAGCACTTTTCTTCGGTTTTGTAAAATTATAACATGTTTATTTAATATAACGTCATTGGGTATTTAATATAATACTTCTTTGTTACTGAAGATAATAGTTGCATTTGGCATTTGAGCGTTAAGTTGATAAATTGATAAGACTGACAATGACAAGCATTCTTGTTATGAACAAACACCAAAGAAATGTTATGGTAGTAAATTGTCAAATATGTTAAAGTTAATAGAAACACCACACTAAAGTAAAAAAAATTTATTCACAATTAACTCACCCCAATCATGTCAGAATATGCATTATTGCTAACGGGTGGCGCGACACGCTCCATGGTGTGGCTATAGTGCTCCTTGGGGAGGCTTTCGGTGGCGTACGGCACTGCCCTCTCGTTTGGAGTCTCGCACTCTACTCGTCTACTGCACACCGTCAGAGATTCGTTTATTGCCTGGGTGGGTAAGATATTAAGAAAATTTTAATATTCTTTTACAAGTATTGATTTCATGACGAAAACTAACATATACAATTTTATTACTTCGTTTATATACCTTTCTATCATAATAAATAAAAGGGTCAAATACTAGTAAACAATCTAGTAAAATATAATATAACCTAGCATAGAGAATAAGCCCGGCGCATAGTTATGGTCATTGATGAATTATTTGAATAAAAATAGAAGTTACTATGTAATTTTGTCATTGATGCAAAAAGATAATTTGAAGAATTCTAAAGTATAAATACCGAAAGATTTATAAGCAATTAATACACACCCATGTTTTAAAACCCAAATTGTGTTTAAAAATCTACAAAAACTATATCTGAATTAATTAAAATAATTTTGTGATAGGAAAAAAATATCTTTATAATCTGTCACGGGAGATCCCATGACATGATTTTTTTATATTTTTTTCTAGATCAAGGTATGGTCGGGCATGGGAGATGTGAGTCAAGATATGGTTAAAATACAACTTTTTAAAACACATATTTTCCCACGCAAGCAAAAATACTGGAAATCACCAACAAAACATATTCCTCAGCTTCTTATTTTTACAATCTTTCAGCCATTATTTGTCTTTTTTAATACAGTTATTTCAATTTCCACATAATATTTCAACTTTAGGAATGTTTTCTAAATTTTTAATTTATATATTTTCTTTATATAATTCTTTAAATTTCTAAGTTATCATGTTTAGTAGTCCCTAAGTTATAGCTTAACGCATATTTGAAGTGGGACAAAGCGAAAAAAATTGAAGTTAAAAGTGATCCACTTCAACAGTTTCTAAAAAAATTAATAACCGACAAACATAATTTTTTTTCTTCTCCACTAACTATTCCTACATTTTTATAGATATTATATCATGTTAGAAATAATTAGATTCTATTTTCATAAGCAATTCCAATAATAAGCTGTAATAACAACTACTACAACATTATATACTACAGTTGTGAGAGCCAATTGGATTAATTTTCTTCAAGAGAGCATATACTTTATACAGAGGCAATGAAATTTTTATGGTGGGTATTTATGACAACTTATATTAATTTGATTGACTTTTCACACATAACATTTTAAACTTGTACTTGTAAAGGATGTACAAACAGTTACAATTTATGAGCATATTATACTTTTCATTTAAACTGGATAAAAATTAATATGATTTGGATATTTATTTATTTTATATTTTAATTAGACTAAAACACAATGACTATTGGATATAAAGTACAAATAATATTAAAAAATATTTTTGTGAATGCTGAAACGGAAGCGAATACAATTACTTTTCTTGAACGGAAATGTCACGGATATCTACGATCAGTTAGATAAAAATTAATTTACACATTTATTATATTTACATATTTCAATAACGATAACAAAACTAAATTTATGACGAAATACAAAGATTCTTGAATTTAATGACACTACAATAAATAACAATGAATAAAATAAAAACAATATTTCAATAAAATTATTTCTAACTCATCACAAACAATTCACATTCTGATGCTAACTCAATTAGATGATTAACTAAATGTGGGAAAGTGGAAAAATCCTATATAATTTGATTCTAGATACTAGTATTGTAAAATGATGACGGCTATAGGAGTACAGGAAATTATTAAGCAGGAAGAATGAGAATCTTGTCAACAAAATAGGGCACGAAACTTTGCATTTAACAACTGAAAAAAAAATTTACACCTTACACAAACGGAAGACAATCAGTAGGAAATAGAAAATGCAAATAACCAACTTTTGGGACACATTCAATCATCAATATAAAGTTGAATTGGCGATAATAACAGTTCAAATTCATTTTTCATGAAATGTAGTAAATGAGAACAGCATTAATTGTAATAGTAAAATTAACAATTCTAAAGCAGCAGTTAGTAGATTTAAGGGTGATATATGGGGCTGTGCTCATTTGTTAAATGAAAATTAAATTTAACAATGTATAAAAAATTCAGTTTCATTGAATACCATTATTTCATCTGTTTTGTGCCAGTTTTTTTAACCACAAAGTGTATAAATTAAATTTTTGTATCAAAAGTGTAAAGATAATGACAATTCTAAAACTTGAATTTATACTTTCATTCATCTCTCATCCGTACTGTATAAGCAACCGTGAAACACCATCTGCACATTCTCCATTTTCATCATCTCATTTTTGCATATGATCTCGAGCACACTCTTCTATTTAAACAACTTTTTATATTATCTTAATACAGATATCAACTCCATCTAATTCATCCACAACTGATTTATATTTTCTTTCCAATTAATTTACGCCTTCTTTCCACACAAATTCCTTCGACAATACATGGTGTCCGGACAAAGAAAGACGTTATTTTCCTTCACTGAAAAATAATTGATTGTCGTTAAAATTTGTAAGATGACTTTTTTTTTCAGAAAATTGAAAATAATATTCATAATTTATCTGTTATCTTTTTCATACACACTATACTTGCGCACATTGTTCAGCGGTGCTCGGTAGAATAACCCACGGACAGCTGCGAAGACATCACCACTGCAGGTAAACACTGCACTCCAGGCAAGTATTGAATGTGTTAAAAACAGTTATGTGTAAAATTTTTTTTGCATTCAATTAGAAAAATAATGCTTTTTACCTTTTATTTCGATGACAATTTAATCTTTTATAGTCAATGAATAACGTCTTTATTTGTCCGATATCCATTCCCGGACACCGTGTATATCTTGCCAAACAATCCCATTTGTAATTCAATCTCCAAATTCTCTCTCAACTTTGGATAATGATCTCATCTTAAGATTATTGAATTTCATCTATTATTATTTTATTATAAGTAAAATACACGTACCTACCTAATTATTGGTACACTTTCTTACAATGTGTTATTCATTTCGCCACTTTCAATTTACATATATTCTCAATAAATATCTTTTCAACAGCCACCACTTCACTCGTTATCATATATTGTTGATTGTAATATTTTTCTAATTGAATATATTTATTATAAATATATTATATATATTTAATATTCATGTAGTGATGTTTTTCTATGAGCTCTATCAAACGTGATTTAAGTTCAATATGTATAAAAGTATCTTGCACAGCGTCTATAGTCAGTATATAACTGACTATAGACGCTGTGCAAGATGTTTTCAGCGATTAATTAATGAATTTTTGTTTACACTGCTGTCATTTTTTCGTATAAAGTCCCAATAGTGTACATATTGTATACAATCAAAATCACTTGTATTACGTAAATATGAGATGGCGTGTTGTATGAAAGCATTTTAATAATTCATGAAAATACTATAGAACTTAGTTGTGATAAATTTAATTCCGTATTCACTCGTATATAAACTCTTTATATTCATTGACGCTTAACATATTTTGTCGAAACTACTGTACTGATATTGACAAAAAAGTAACCAAAATTTCTAATTTCTTCCGTTCTCAGTGACCTCTATAGCTTTACACAAATTTACTAAACGTTTCCTACAAAAATAATATATATATTCATTAAGTTACAATTTATATTTAATTTTAGTTTTAACTATTATTTATTTTCTAATTAATATACTCTCGTAATTTTAATTTTTTTGCTTCTAATCTTCACATGTTCAATACAATACAACAATGGCGACTGCCTCAAATTTTATTTCTCACAGTTATACTTTCTTACATAAACTACAAAAAATTGTATTTTTTTATTTTATTAACGCTTTTTAAAACTAAATATCCATGGTATATATAAATTTATAATCAGGACAAAAATAGATTCAATACCTTTCTTCACTTAGAAAATAATCAGTTAATAGGAGGATACAATGTAATTAAATTCAATTAATTTATAACACACGATTTTAATAACTCACTGCAAAATAGCACAATTGTGTATTCCCTTCGCAGCCATATGGGCCAATGGCAAGATAAGAAGTAATCATGTTAACGTATGTCTGTTTGGGTAATTGATACTTGATGTACCTATCTATGTAAGTAACCTTATGCTATGAATCAACAACAAATGATGTAAATAAAAATTGTACTACAATTCAATAAAAACATAAATTAAACTATGGATAATCAATCAAATACCCTAAGAGTTTATCCACAAAAATTTGGTTTTGTTGCTTATCTGGTATTCAAACTATGGCTGTTATAGTTCTCTAGAAATGTAATTTAAATTAGATGTAATGAATGTATGATTGACAAATATGAAAGTAAACACTTATAACCATTAACCAATACTGTAAACAATATTTTATTGTTAATGTTGCTTTGCTTATTATTATCAGTATTGTTTCCTGCAGCTCATGAAAAACAAGATTTAAGATAATATGTGTTGAGAGTGTTTATATTTCAGTGTTCTTACATATTTTGTTTATGTATAAACAAGCACAAATAACTTCGGGCATCATATTTGAAAAACAATGTGTATTAAAAAAACAACAGTTTGAATTTACAGAAAACTAATCATAAAAGATGGTGAGTGGCCAAGAAAACCGACAATCTTATCTCTAAAAGACTTAACGGAGCAGAAGTAATTTCAAAGGAAGGCTTGTCCTGCACACCTTGTTAATCAATACACAAACAAATTTATGGTGCAGAATATTCATGCACTACTGCACAAACAAATTTGTAGTGCAGGATATTCGTACAGAATTAATGCACAAACAAATTTGTGATGCAGAATATTCACGCACATTCTAGACAGGTAAAATATACTATGGTTTTTTTCATGCATGTGTAGCAAATAAGCAGCATAAAAAAATATAGAAAGGCTATTTAACTTGGCAAAATTTGGTCATGATTTTTTTTATTATATAGACTTTATCTGTCATAACCTCTCACAGTTTCAACAATGCGAGACCTGCATGAAATTTACAAGTAAATACTTCAGATAAAGTACCAATTATTTTGAGTACAAATCAATACTACTTTTTATATACAATGTAAACAAATGATTAAAAATAACCTCTCAAGCATGACTAGAACTTGCACTACGAGGGTTCCTTACACATTTAGATACTTATAACATTGTTTAATAAAAATAGCATTTACTCTAATATGCTATTTTTATTAAACAATTTACAACTATTAATTTCACTATAGAAATATATATATATATATATAATATTATAGGCTTTAAAACATGGTGAATATTTAAAAAATTATATAATCTAGGCTAATCGCTATAGTTTTACTACAATTTTTGTGTAAGCGTTTGAAAATCCTATTTCTTCTTTATCTTTGGTTGAGTAATATCAGAAATAAGCAAAAGAAGACATTGTTTTTTGAGTCTTTTTCAGTAGATCTCTGACGACATATTACCTAAAATTATGAAAAAAAATATTAATTTTTCCCCCTAAAATTTCCACATAAATATTTTTGTGTGTTACCTATTGAGATATTTGCAGATTGATACACTTATTACGATGCCAAATTTGAAGTTTTCACATCAATCATTTTCCGAGGATAATGGCTATAATAGGCAGACAGACAGACACGTGAGTTATCTTACAAGGATTCCATTTTTCCCTTTGACTTCCTGTATCTTCTCATACATGTAACTAGGTTTTTTAAAAATTCTGCTTTCATTTAAATACATTTTAGTTAACAATTTCAAGAGTTATAAGCCACTACTGTTCTTGTTCTGATAGGAACTTGGCCAGTTTTTACTAAAATATTTCAAAACAGAAGTCAACGATAATAAAAACATAATTCTGGCTTTGGTAAAAATACTCACAAATTTTAACAAATGCACAAAAACTAATAATAAACCAGATTTATGATAAATTACGTTACATATAAATTTACTATTTCTAATTGTGATGACAGCAACTTTCATAAGCTGCAATTAACCGTTTTAGTGCCATTGGTTTTTACGCATATATACTTAAAAGTGCCAAAGAAATCTTTTGTATTTGATGTCATTTACCCTTGTCTCGACAAAAAACTGTATCTCTTCCAAAAATTATTCAATTTGAATAATTTTTTCGGTGTTTTCTTAATAAAAATTGTACAAGGATAATAAAATAAAAAGAACATTATGGAAATATATACCGTGAACAAAAATTATAACAAAAACTGAAATTAAGGTCACATCGTATCCTCCCGTATCAGCAAAATAATTGTTATCGTCACTATTATCACTATCACTCAAAATTTGCATTACACCAAATTGTGAGAGCACCACAATGTCACTCCCACTATCACTTTCTTCACAACTTGAAAAACGATCATTTTCACTCAAATTATTTTCGTATTCCGACATTATGGGTTAAAAATTTTCTTTTTCTAGATCCTTTTTATATTGTAATTACTAATAATATTATAATTTGAACTTTATGTAATTAGCGATACGTGTGAGCGAACTCCCCTACCGCGCGCTAAACAGCAACTGATTTCACGAGCGCTATCGCGCTCGTTGCAAATTTAGTTAGTATGCGCATGAGCGCGATGGCGCTCATCGGCACTCTAACGGTTAAAGTGAAAAGTATTAGTTACAAAAAAAAACAAACTAATGACAATTTTAGAGTTTTTCTTAATTTTTAATATATCATTACATACTATATAAAATATCAGCCATCCATCCTGGCTTTGGCTGGGCGAGAAAGGAACAATAATACTTTTTTGTAGACTTCCTTATTGCGTGCGATTCTTTTAAATAATATATTAATGTAGCTATAATGGTTAAGTTTCTTTAACTTAAAGAATGTTCCATAGCCCTATTTTGCAAGAAAACAACAGGTCATAACATACTATCCGTAATAATAAACAATGTACATTATTGAGTTTTTTTGTAGGTTTCACTTTACTTGCAATATCTTCATACATTACTTAACTTTACTATAATGCTTTAAAAGTTTAAGGCAAAAATACACCGGAAACACTTCAACTCTTCACTTAAATCGTTATTGTTCATTACACAAACATTCTAAAAAAATTTTATATACCTTATGTCTATCTGGATACTTTAAACTATGTGATGATGAATGTTTCATGTCAATTGGTGAAGTCATTTTTGTGCCGACACAAAAAAAACAAACTAACAAACAAACTTTTCTCTTTATAAAATCATAGTATGATTTAGTAAAGATGTGGAAAAACAAAGCGACACGGTGAGACCTAGCAAACTGAAGCATTTTATATACATCAATGTTATCAACTATTACACTGCTAATTGCAACTTCACGCCTCAAGTTTATTTCTAACGTACTAATTGGATTTTTGCTGTTATTTATATAATCTGTATACATATATACATGTATACTTTCTCACCATCTCATCAATTTCACAAGATGATAGGACAAACAACAAATAGAATGATAAGTTTGCACTTACATATTGATCTTGCACTTACTTCTTTCACTAGAAGATTTCATTTTAGTTCAATTTAACGTACGGAGTGAAATCCGCTAGTGAGGTATATATATATATTTATAGTGCAAGTGTTCTAATAAGTACTGCTCTTGAGGCTTTGCAATATTTAAATGTTAAAAAAATCCCAAAATAACCAACTTCAAAGCTTTTAAAACATTGAAACAACATTATCAAAAATCTGTTTTTTGAGTCCCTGTAACTTGTTCTTTGTTTACAGTAATTGAAGATTCAAGCGTAAATACAGTAAGCTCTTATGTACAACGCTTTCCTATAAAGTGAATTCTAGTATTATTTATATATTTATATCTTTAGATCACAGTAACTTGGAGACACGTTTGAACATACATAAATTCATCCGATAATGCATGTCACATAATGTGATTTCCTATAACACAGAGTAGAGTCCACTGTATGCAGTTTCATAATGGAAATATGATTGCTTTGCAGAATAGGGTAACAAACAATTATTGAAAGTGTTTAAAATTATTCGAAATTTATCTGATAAACGTATAATTGCGATAACATCCCCGACAAACATATTTTAAGCTGAAAAAATTAACTTTAATTGCAGTCATGCAAAGCTTCACGCTTCAAATATTTTTTATCAAATTCGATTTATAGAATCACACTATCTTGCTCATACAATTACTTAAAGTTAGCCATCTATTCATTATGTTAACCAGAATTTGTAACGGTATGATGTTATACATTCTGACTGTAGACAATTTCTGTTTCGGCATTTAGTTTCAAATTTTAAAACACATTAATACTTTTGATTTTAATCATTAAATAACAATATTTTTACCAAATGCAGTTAATCATTATCCTTAAACATTATTTTTTTTATACATGTTGCAAATATGCTATTAGAACTCTCCAATTGACCCACACTTATTTTATTTGCAAAAAAACACCATAAATGCAACAATAATTCATAATAGTTTCTCAGTTAATACTGAATTAGCGTTTATATGTAAAAATGAAAATTTGCCTTAAGTACATAAAATCTTTACAGAGGTATAGTTATCTCTCAATTCTCTTTAATAAGATTCGCAGGAAATCCCATCATCCTATAACCTGCCCGGGCAAGCACCGTGCTCCAGGCAAATATTGAGTGTGTTAAAAAGAGTTATGTGTAAAATTTTTTTGCACTCAATTAGACGAAGGGAGTGTTTTACGTTTTATTTCAACGACAATTTATTCCTTTATAGTCAATGAATAGCATTTTTCTTTGTCTGACACTTATTCCCGGACACCTTGTATATATATTTTTGGATACCTTGAACTATTTTCACTGTTTAAAGGTGTTTTCTTATTTTTTTATCGTTCACACAGAGGTACAGTCACGGAATAATATACAAAGTGAATTATCATATTTATTATTATTATTAAAAAATTAATTAGGAAATTTTTTAAGAAGAGTACAGTGTAACACTTCTTAAAACAATTACATTTCCTAATGACTACTCTAGACTATTTACTGCTTCACTTGTATAAACTTGGTTATCAATCTATATATTAGTAGTTATGTATTTTAATCTAAATAAATATAGCAAATACTCTGAGTTACATTAGTAATACGAGCATATATGTGGCCAAATAATATTTCTTGTAATAGTTACGTAACTATTTCTCGACATTTTACGCCTTCACGCTTGTATTATTTCATTCCTACTATTATTGAATATCACATTCACTCAATGTGAGAACAGTTTGTTGAATTGGTAATGCAAGCACTGATATAGAATTGTATCGTAAACGACAAGATTAAACGTGTCAATTTCTAATTCGTAGGATGTTTCGTTTCGTTTACTTGCCCGATGCCAATCATCATGTGTGGATTGTTTCAAAAAATATTTAACAAAAAAACCTGTTATTTCTAGTATCTCAATAATTAATAGTCGTTAAAATAAGTCTGACAAATATAAAAACTATAGTACATTTTTGCGAAAGGAAAATAATGAGAATTGAAACTTAATATGGAGCTCAAAAATACAATAATAGTTATAACAATATGTAACAAATATTGCCTTAGTGCCTAAAAATAAGCTGCTTCAGCTTCAAGGTCCTTAAGTTCCGAGTTGATTCCTATTATGGATGATATAGACAGAATGATCTAATGGCAATTGAACCTGTATAAACTAATAATGATGATGATTATGTGTATCTGGTCACTAACCCAGAAAGCACATAGCATATAGGTTCTGCATAAAATATGGAGCAGGAACAAACCTTCAAATAATACCTTTTGAAAAGCGTTATGATGTTCTTTCGAGAAAAAAGATTTTCATACTTAGTGGTGACTGTTGTTGGAATGAACATCTAATTATAACAGAATTTATGAAGGAGACTTGTATCACTTATGCATTATTTCTAAGAGTAGAATAGCGAATAGTTACTGTGAATTGGAAATGGTTTCTTTTCTAAACAAACTTACTGAAAAAGCTAATCATCATTTTTCAGCAGAAAAACAATATCATGCTAAAATACATGCAATCTTCAATAAGAAACATAGAAATTGGAATTACCACACAAATTTTAATTATTTTATTTTTAATCTAATAAAACATAAATTGAATCTTAATTACTATGACTAATTAATGTGAATATTAAATTTGGGACTAGTATTGATACAAAACTTTTTAATTATTACACATTTTCTTTACACACATTACACATTTTAAATTTGGACAAAATTTGTAATTTTTGGGAAAGATTTCATTGTGAAAGATATTAAAGCATAGTTTATGTGATTAGTCTTCAAGTTAAGCATTTCTTTGATACACAGTCATGGGAATTAAAAAAAATGGTTTCAAAACTTGTATTAAACTTTTTTTACATTTTTGTTCTTTTTTGGAATATATCAAATAGTTAATCGACTTATGCAAAAAGTTATCTTTCTTAAAATTACGTATGAAATATTAGAAATTACAAAAATATTGATGGATAAGCTTCCAAGGCAAGTAAAATTGTAGATGAATCAGATTGGAAAACATTTAAGAAAAGAATTAGAACACATAAAAAAATTTTTATCAACGAAAATCAAACTGGGGGCAGAATGTATCTTTGTAAACTGTTTACAATGTGCACCGTAAACCATTATTTCATAGATTTATTAAAAACTTTGCGGCATCTAAGTGTTGCCTCCATACTACAACTTTTCATTCTTAATGTAACTTATTACCTGTAAGTCAGAGTATTTACTATATTTACTTAGATTATACACACATAACTATTTATTTAGACATTGATAAGCAAGTTTATATGAAAGTGTAAAGTAAATTGTCCGGAGAAGTCATCTTGAGATTTAATTTAAGTTTGTTTATTGTTTTTTTTTGTAATAATAATAGACTTAATAATCCACATTATATACTTTTTCTTATATACTTTTAATCCACATTATATACATTTACCTCTGCATAAATAATAAAAAAAAGAATAATTTTTTTAAAACGCTTTTTTAAACAATAAAAACATCTACCAAAATGTATATAATATAGAACGACATATTATTTAGCAAACAAATTTTTGTTTCATTAACTAGCTGGAATAGTTTAAGAATAAAGTTATTTTAAAAAATACCGGCACTGGGATATATAAGGTCAATTACCTCGAGGACGTGTGAAGGTGAGACGCAGAAAATGCGTATATGGCAATCTTATTACTCATCAATGTCATAACATAAGTCACTTTTAAAATATCTCTGGGATCGCTGACCCTAACTTATTTTGCTTGACCCTTTACCGCAACCAAACAATTTCAGTCTCAAAAGTCATTACATCACTGCACGCATTTAGGAAGATGATATATTGGTGGCAGCTAATCATCAGTTGCGCTCTGATGCCCAGCAGACCCATTAAGCTACTTTCCGAATCAATATCTGTAGTCGTTGGCGTATGTGCCTATTGCAAGTAAACATATTATTACATACTTATGTAAGTTCAAGCAGTTGTAATGAACTACGAATTTATAAAGTGAAAATTACTTTTAGAACAAACTGTTCAAGTTGGGAATTTAAATTTCTGTTGTTTCTTAAAGATATAAATGTTTTTAAATAATATGAAAATGTTTACTAAATCCATATACATATATATTACAAAGTACTAATAAGAAGTTTATGCACTGTATGAATACAAATTCAGAACAAATAGTCTGATGTGTAATGAATGACACATCTATCAATTCATTAAATGTTGCAGTGTATTATAAAGCTTCTCTTTTATTTAATCTTCTAAGAGAAAACCAGTAAAGTATGAGTAGAACTTGTACTACGAGGGTTGCTTGTACATTTAAGCACTAACAGATTTAAGGGTACATAATATTATGTATAATTGTTATTAGATTAAATTATTTACAAATATTAATTTTTCACAACGTAAATAAATTTCCAACGTAAATAAATTTGATAGGCGTAAAAACATGATACATTTTTTTTAAAAATATAAGATCTAGGATATTCATTATAGTTTTCCTGTAATAATGTTTAATCAGATTAACTCTTTTTTGCATGATTTTTGGCTCAGTGGAAATTTTGTTAACACATGGCGGAGATTTTGTTAACTTTTTGATATAACCTTTTCATCATCATAACTTTGAAATAGTTGATTGTAAACTAAACTGTTCCTGTTTGAAATTCATGTATTGGATTGGTAGGAAAATAATGAGTGTTTTTTTAGGGTTTCTATTTTTTTTCTACGTAATGACAGAGAGAGTGCAACAATATAAACTTGTGGGCGTAAACTATATAAATATAGTATCGTAGTATCGACAAGTGAGCATATATGTCATTATCTTTTGTACGAGTTTCGTTTAGATCACTCAACAGCTGTAGCTGCTCGAAATATACATAATGCAGAAGGTGAAGAAGCAGTCTCCAATGCAACTAAAATACATTAATTTCAGAGATTCAGAAATGGAAATTATGATTTAAAAGATTTTCCCCGAAGCAGACGACCAGTGGAAGTTAACATAGACTTTTAAAATAATTCACTGAAAGCGATCCCCGTCTCCCTCACGTTGCCTGGCAGCAGAGCTCAGTTGCGGTTATGTGCAGATATTGGAACACTTGCATCATTTGGATAAAGTGATATATTGGTGGCAGCTAATCATCTGTTGCGCAGCTATAGGTGTGGATACCAGCGTTTGTACGCTGCATGGGTTTGCTAGTTATATTCTCATTTACTTAGTAGTATTAACATAATTATAACATTACGATGTTCTCTAGAAAATCATACAAGAGTAAAAGTGATAATCACTTTTACTCTTGTATTATTTTTATTTATTTATAAGGATGGTTGAATGCTCTTAAACAATGCTCTTCATTATATATGCAAGAAAGAAATTTTTAGAGCTGCTGTAACACTTAATAAATCTATTAACCACAATAAGCTATATACAGATGTGCAAATATTAAGAGGCAATAGTATTTCTAACATAATATATATTACCTAGTGTACCTTTCAGAGGCATAATATATATTACCTAGCGTATCTTTCAGAGGCATAATATATATTACCTACTGTATCTTTCAGAGGCATAATATATATTACCTAGTGTATCTTTCAGAGACCTAATATATATTACCTAGTGTATCTTTCAAAGGCATAAGAAAAATATTATTACTGCGGTTGGTACCAAAAATATCTCATATCTCAAAAACTATACAACGTATATTATTGAAATCAATTTTCGTTGAAAGTTTATTATAAGTTCTACTACCTTAATTTTTTCAGAATTTTACACGATTTAACTGAAAAGATTAAAAAGGGACGGAACATCATTTTTAAGACTTTAGAAGAGCTATTGCCTTAAATATAAAAGTTATTTTGACACCTCTATATCATTTTTTAAGCCTATCTAACGATATCCCACACATCTATGTGCACTTGATTGTTTTTTTCATCCTTCAGTTAGATGTATGGAGTGCCACCCCTAATACTCGTATTATTTTTTTTCATAATTCCACTATTTCATTGTATAGTGGTTCATAGAAGACACCTAACATCCAAATTTCATCTGTATGGTATCAATAGTCTCCGAGTAAAATGGCTGTGACATTCAAACAGACACACGGATAGAAAAAAATCTTGGGTCTTATTGTATTGTTGATATAGATGAATAACTTCCAGTGATGCTGCACCTGTTATCAATTTATTATATTGGTTGACTTAATATTTCTGATAAAAAAATTAAAACAATTAACTATTTGTTTTAAGTTTGCCAATAAATTTGAGGGTGAATCAAATATTAACTGGAGTTTTCTGTTTAACATTCCCTAGGTGAATTGAGTAATGTGATGTCTTGATATATGTTGGGTGGGGATGTAAAGTGGAAGGGAGTAAATCGGTCAACTCGTGAGAGCAGATTGGCTGTTAATAGCATATTGTCTGAATAAGGGGTGCACACGTTTGTTCAGCAACGCATTATAATTAAATTTTTATCATGGGAGGGCGTAAACCAGTTCACTGAAAAAACACTCTTAAGGATCAAAGTCTACGAATGGTACAAAAAATTTTCCCATGGCCGAGAGTTAGTGCAAAATGAGACCCATGCACACCGATCACGGTCAAGCGTCAGTGAGACGAATATTCTTGCGATCTGTAAGACGATTGAAGGAGACTGCGACCTTACAATATCGGAAATTGCTGCACACGTCGGAATATCATATGGGAGTGCCCAATCAATTATTTCAGAAGATTTGGGTTGGCGAAATGCGTTGGCAAGTCATCACTTCGACGATGAAGGTGTAGAAAGGTTCGCGCACAATTGGTTACAGATGCAACCAGATTCATTCTTTAATGACGGAATTAGTAAACATCCAATTCAATTAGAAAAATGTGAGAATAAAAAAAGAGATTATATAGAAAAATATGGTGTATTCAAAACTTTATTTACTGTACCAATAAATCTGCTAAAATAAAATCCGGTTAATATTTCATTTACCCTCGTATAATGAAACATATAATATTTCAAAATTACAACAAGTCATTTAATCTTTTTATTTGCATTAAAATTAATTAAAAACTTGATAGACAAAACGGTTTACCGTGATAAACATCTGAAGATATTTTGTGATAAATTTATTAGTAAAAACCACATTTAATATTTACGATGAGTAAATTAACAATTATTAAAGTAATTAAAAGCACCATCTAGAATATCAGATTAAATGGGTTTTCGATAAATATGAGAAACCATTGATTACAAATGAATAGAAAGCAAGCTTGTCTCAGTAACGGTTATGTTTGAAGTGCCATTCACTTCTGTAAGTGTAAATTAAAATGGCAAACAGATATGCTAACTACAACTGTGGGATATGAACGACTAAGGATATGAACGACTCATATAAAAGAGGTAAAGAAAAAGATAATTATTTATTCTTAACTTACACTTCAAGAAATGTGGCGAATTGCACACTTACAGTTTAAGTAACAATAAATAATTTTGGTTCAATTTTTATTATGATTAAGTCATGTACGTAACTCTACATAATATATAATTACACTCTGGTGCTGTAAAGGTGATTGAACTGTTGAGTGCAGTGTGAAAGTCAAAAGTTTCAGTTTAACCTGTCTTAGATAATCATATTATGAAAAGACAATTTTTGAGAAGAATTATAACTAACAAAGTTCTTGTTACAAAACTTGAATGTGTACCATGGTTGCTTGTTTGTGCTCCTTTTGTTTTCCTAGATTTTGCAACAAAACAAAACATGCACTTGAAAAGATAAATACAAAAATGAACTTCCTTTGTCTGTAGATTTAGAAATTTGGGTCCCCAATCCAACTGTTTAAACCCTAACTCATTGACAAGT
This sequence comes from Druceiella hillmani, assembly GCA_039881145.1. NCBI lineage: Eukaryota > Metazoa > Arthropoda > Insecta > Lepidoptera > Hepialidae > Druceiella > Druceiella hillmani. Next base: position 12,495,945 of record JAYKKI010000033.1, read on the forward strand.
ATATAAATAAGCAAGTTTAATATAGACAGACAAATATTGTTGAATTTTAAGAATACGGTAAAAAATTTTTGTCTTCAAAAAAAAAATGAAACTTTTATAAGGCCGCCCAGTCTGTCTGTCTGTCACAGCCATTTTTTTCAGAGACTGTTTGATGTATAAACTGGAATTTTGGCATAGCGATAATGTGGGTTGCATATGTCTCAATAGTTAAAATTCAAAAATATTTAGCTAGGGCATTTTATATCCATGAAATACAATTGAATTAAGTGTGAACCAAATTATTGTAATTTTATGGCCTGAATATAAAAATTGCTATAGTATTATCAATTTGTGAAATTATTATTACAAATTTACATTTTGCCATCATTTTCAATTTGCACTGAACTTATTATCCAGGTTATTATTATAAAACGAATGGTGACGCTACTAGTATACTGTTTTATATCGTCTTATTAAAAATATAAATAAATTGCAAAAATGTATACATCATCCCGAAATTGCATTTGAATTTCACTTGTCACCTTTTAAATGATACTCGACATTCAACAAACTGGGCCAAGATTGCAAATGGAAAAATGCCTTACTCTGCCAATATTTTCATCCGAAAGCTGTGGTAAGAAGATCAGGCAACAAATTAGGCCGCTCTGAGTAACGAGAATTCTTACTTTGGTAAAGAGATGAATTAAGAAAATTCTGATTTTTTCAATTTGATAATTGCTTATTGTGTCACAATTGCCATATTTTCTGAATAGTTGGTACATGTTCCATATTACATCTGAAATTAGGTATAATCACTATTGTGTCCATTGAAAATAATAAAGAAATATAACTGTAACAGTTTTTTTTCTACCATTTTGATGCCGAACCCTAACTAAGGTTATATTTACAGATTTAAAATAGCCTAAAAATAACTATCAACCTTTCTTATTGAAACAAATTAATTTTATAGCATTTTAATTGCCACTTCTTTAACAGTGGTATTTTAAATACTGCATAGAGTGAAAAGCAGGCCAGATTTTATTGTATATTAATGTGCATGTAGCAAGAAAATTACTTCAAAAGTTTGTTTCATATTATATACGTTGTGTAATGCAAAATATGTCTTATACATGTTGTTGGTTCACTTTGATGCACCTTGTTAATGGAAGAATTCGATCACCCGAGTCAAATTTAATTACTAAACACATTCAAAAGAATTCTTTCGTACTTCCTACCTATTCCTTGTGTCTCCTACTACCTTAACATTTTTTGTTTGTCTTATAAAACCAATTTATTTAGTATAAACAGCCATATTTTAAAGACATAAAGCATATATTTCTTTATTACACTCATGACTACAGATCAAACATATAAGCGCAATATCTTTTTAACATTATCCTACCAGCATAAATTGTTCAATAGAGCATTTGTATAGCAGTTTGACAACTTTAATGATTGTTAATGATATGCAAACAGAGTTATGTACGGGATGTTTCTGACGAGAATAAGACCAGTTGGTGATACGGGAATTGTTACACATTTTAAATTAAAATTAAATTTTTCTTGCTGACAATTTTTCATTCATGATACATGTAAATTTTAAATAAAACATTGGAGTCCATATAGAATCTTGTGATTTTTGATAAAAAAGTACAATATAAGAATAATCACCATTATTCATAACAACCTCCATGTTGTTATACATATTTTTATCTGAAATTATTTGATTACCGATTTTCCTTATTCTTAAACAAAAATATTGTAATAGGAGACAAAATATTAAGCTTATAGAAAAATCTACTTTGCCTAATAATTTTGTTTGTCAAACAATATATCTTGTTTTTTTATTTTTGGTCCTTTATAGAACATTTATGCAAATTTTAAACTTTCTAGATCAAGTGATTCTGAAATTATAAGTATGTAATAAAAATAATATATTGATTCTATGAGACATCCGTAGGAATTTACTTTTATAAAATTTGTGTAAACACAAATGGGGATATTCCATTTTCATACGAATAAATAGATAAAAAACGTGTATTATTTACAGTAGACTATTATTTACAGTAGATTTGATAAAACTGGTCTTTTAAGCAGATTGATTTTATTTCTCATTTCTTATTTTTGTAGGTGAATGATATTTTGAATACTAAATGAACTTGTTTTTTATTACTTTGGACAATTTCATTAACCAGTCTATATATTATTTAAATTTTGTTTTATGTAAAACAACATAATAATATTTAATATTATTAAAGCATAAATCAAAACATAGAAATGTCCACTGCAACATAACATTTTTAGAATAATATTGTACTTACTACACTGGGTTTCCATCTCTATCAAATCAACTGCCAAGATTAAAAATCAATCCATAATAAAATAAATATAATTACTTTATTTTATTCTCAATCATCGTCTATATTAACCGTACAAACAGATATAAGGAATTTTTCACAACACCTTTCTTTCCTATCGTACAAATATTTTTTAAATTTGTAAAAGCAGTTTAATTAAAATTAGAGTAAACTCGGACAAACAACGTGCTTTGTTAGAAGTTATTACACAGCCTATCATTATATTCCTGCTCTCGTGAAACATGATAATAGCACATATAAATAGCCACCAAAACCTGCTGCCACCCAAACTTTAGACAAACATACTTTATAAACACTGTAAAATATGTTAAAATACTTTTTTTATATTTATTTATTATTTTATCGCATTTTCACGTCAGAATTGGTCATGCTTTTGGAAAAAGTGGAATACTTTATTAATGAATAAACTGAAATTTCCGAATGTGATCTATTGTAGTCACATTAATAAACAGTGTATAAATAGGAGATCAAGAATGTATGTGAATTATATTCTCTTTTTCCCCGACTGCAGTACGGTAAGTTTTTATCAGTCTATGGTGTTTATCAGTCTATATGTTTGTGTATACATACATGGGTGTTTGGATGTTACTCTCTAAAACCAAAATAGATAACCCCGTTTAGATAAACTCGTTTTAACCTTCCAGGGATTGACAGTCGCCTTTTGTTTAATGTGAAAGATAAAAGTTCGAAAAACCATCGAGACGGGTATTAAATTAATGATCTTGGTGAGCAGATTTCTAAAACAATTGTTTTATAAATAAATATGATACTTAATAAAAAATTTTTAAAACCTTATGAACATGGCTTTGGCTTATTTAATTGTTTATTCCACCAATGACTGACACAAATGAATAGGTTTTATTTGAAAATATATGTGATTTGTATGAAATTGTTCAAAATAAGCAAAAATTTGTCTGTAGCCATTAAGCTGTCAAAAATTAGTTTTAAAAAACATACATAAAACATTCAGAAAAATGATAGAATTGACAATATTTGTTTCCCTTCTATGCCTTTCTGGTTGGTTTTCTACTTTTAAGGCATAACTTGTTTATTATCGAATGATGTTAGATAAGACAACTTGTTCTTTTTTTATCCAGTATTCTTTCTTCTCACCCAAAAGGTTATCTCCAGAATTTTATTCTAAAAAAGCTTGCTCCTTAACATATATAACATTTAATATCCGTAATGAAAAAAAATTCATTTAATAGTACTATGTAAGGGTGGGTGGCATTAAATTGTACACAGTATATTTATTTATACATATATATATATATATATATATATATTTTTATTTTTTTTTTTTTTGTCATAATTTACTTCGTTTCATAAATTTTTGACTTGTAATTTCATAATAAACAGAGAACACATGAATGAACTTTCAACTCTGCAGAAGGTAAAGAACCCTTCATACAAAGTTTATTCAACTAGGTGTAAATGAGATGGCTAGACTATTTTTTAGCCATTCCAAATCTCTTTATATCAAAGTTTGCTATTAATCACAACTCACAAAATTTACCTCACTGAGAATATCTTCTATGTCCGTCGTATTTTTAATAAAGACAGGTTTTATCGGCTCCTCAACATCGCCAACTTCTACCACTTCGAAATCCTCTGAAGCAAATGAACCGTTCAAATTAAAATTAAGGCCTTCCTCCATAACGACCTGCAAACAAAACATACAAATACATTTCTTAATTCCACAAACTGCGTTAAAATCGATTTTATTGCCTTGAATAATTGGACTTCTCAAAGAATTGTGTATTAAGCTTAATTGACATAATTTCATACTAACCCATGAGAATTACGGCATGAGTCGAGAACGCCACATTCTCGCCTAATAAAATATCCTGCATTTAATAAAATTGTTAGGTATAAAGATTTTGTTATAATATTGACGTGAAAATACAAATGTCAAATTTAATGTCAGGTTTTAGCCGTATTCCAGTATTAAGAACATTTTATATTTTTTTTCTTTCTTCCTTTTATATTAAATATTAAATCTCTAAAGAAGGAATAAGCATTCATATATATTTTTAAAAACTTCATTTCTATTTTTTTTAGTAGTGTACTTATAACCTCACTGAGAATATCTATATCACTATAATATATAAATATGTTTTTGTTACAATTTTAAAAGAGTGAAAAGAATATATAATTTTTGGCGACATATGTAATTGTTCGTCTAGTGTAAAATGTATAATAAGTTGTATATAAATATTTGTAAGAGGTAACTGAAAGAAATGTGGGCAATTATATTTTTTACAATTTTCTTTATATTGGTTTTGTTCGCCGCATTTACTTTCAGCCCAGATTGCTTACAGAAAATGAGACATGGTGCAATGGTAGGAGGCACAGTGGGCGACATAGAATTGAAAATAAAGTTTCGACTCCATATTCTATAAATATTGCTTATATCAAACTTTGTAATACGAAATTCAATATATATCGAAGCTATTATTAAAAATTTAGCTGATATTTTCATATTCATCAATGTACATGTGTAACGTGGATAGTTATCACATTTCAGTTTAATTTGAAAACATACTACCTGTAATTTAAACAATATTGTTCTTAGAGCACTTATTAACTAATGCATTATACATTTACTCACTCGCGGAACCATCATACATATCAAAGTAATGCCGTCAGTTGATTTCAGTATTATTTGAAAGATTACCATTCCGGTTATACCATTTAATTCTGATGCTTGCATGATAGAAAACTGAGTTACATTTAATGTAACTCGGTTTTTAATCGTGCGTGTTGCATTCTTTGTCAAGTACTTGTTTTAACAAATCTTTGGTAATGTTTTATACTTTATACAAGATTTTATGGGTTTCATATCCAAAAAATCTGAACCGAGGTTTATTGTATTCCCAGGATTACTTACTGTAGTATAAAAATTGCATCAGCGCAGTCCCGATTCGAACAGATCTTATTGTTGTGACAACGCTTTCCGTGCATCCGTACTTTCGACTTCAAAATATGGTAAATTTTAAATTTCTAATATTTATTTTTATATAATTGGGTATATGTTTTTCATATAAATTCAAAAAAATGTACGTCTTTGAAAAAAGAATAATATTTTATTACGGCGCATGGGGGACCTTTTTCATAAAAGACGTTGCTGTACCATGCAGACTAGGACTAGACTTGTAAACCTACTTACTGTAAAGCGAAATTATTTTATAACATTTAAAAACTCACATTCGAGTTTCTCATATTGAAGCACTGAGAGTGCTTCAAGTGCCTATTATCTTCAATCCTACGCCAACTCTACGTACATTTTCGTATAATAGATCTTCACGTAAGCCAACAATTAATAAAATATTTAAAACAATTTCCTATTCAATCAAGGTTGTCATTTGCTTAGACTCATGATGGAAATTCTGAATAGCGGAAAGTAAAACCGAGACTTTAATTCCATTAAAGTCCATTTTGTATCTCCGTTTTTTTAATTGTTTACGAATGATGTGAATTTTATTCATATCTTACTAGCGTACCAATATGGCACTATATCTCAAAAGAGACAATTTTAAAGGATTGGAAACGGACCTTGGTATGTAGCTAGCCTTTTCAACGCTATATTGCTGTAATTTTTCGTTATTTCACCATTATATAAGTCAATGGGTACAAGTGTCTAGTATCGTATATTTTTAAAACATTTCAATTGTTTGCAAGACTGACAAGTTTTACAAATCATTATAAAGTGTCCATGTTGTAAAAGACAAACAAATAATTTAGCTTCCTGAATTTGTTCCAAATCTCTTCAGTTTTATCAATATACCGAAAAGTCTACACTACTTTACGTCTATACGAAATGTGCACAAAATCACTTACAGACAATGCTCAAAATATTCGATCAAACCTGATGGCTATGCCTGATAATTGTAATAAATTAGTCTCGTCCTTTTCATGTGCATCTATAGCAATCGATAGGATTTAGAATAAGATCGCATTTTAATAATTTTTAACAGTTGTCTAAAATCAGAGAAAACATGAAAATACTAATAAATAATGAATATCTCTTTTTAATGTTCTTAATTGCGTTTAAGAAAAAAAAATGTACATGTTTACTTCTATTTTTTAAATCTATTTTATTTTGTGCTATCTATTAACGACTGCATTTGATGCATTGTTTTGTATTCCGTTCTATTTTTCTAAAATTAATCGTTAAAAATGAGATTATATTTATAAAGAGATTGCTGTCTTGCGGATATTGCAAGGAGCAATGCAAACATGGAAAGTGTATGCTATGTGATAGTATCTAATATTTACTTCTGTATTTATCTATGGCAGCACATGTTGGTTTCGATAGCCAATCGAAATATTTCAGTATACTTCCACTATATGTCTCTAGATAATATCAGTAAACGACGGCTATTGCCTAATAGCCTTTGCAGACGTTGTTTTTTTTTCGAAAAAATATAACCAAATAAGTATTGTAGTGTTTTTAGTTTTAATAATCACGATATTTTCCTATTTTTTCGTTAAATGTAATTGCCTGTCAGCGAAGTATCAAAATAAATCGCAAATTAGTAAGAAATGATAGACTTGTATATAAGATGCCCTATTTTTGATTGAGGTGATGTAAATATCTGTATGCAAGTATTTTGTGTATTTTTATATAAAAATTATAAATAAATGTTATTCCACTTCACGGTATGAAAACATAGCCATCTTATTCCGTATGATCATGCTTTCTTCGCAGCTGGCATATGTTGAAAAGAAATTATAAGCAAAACAAAAATTTTAAAGGAATATTAGGTTTTGTTTCTTGACACATATGTAACTAGTGACAAAACAGCTCAGTACAGTTAGAAAAAGCGCCAAACAATCAATTATGCTTCTAACAATAGTTATCTTTAGTATAGTGGCCACATTGTCTGCACATATCCGTTAGATGACCAATAGCTAGGTTTTAATTATTATTTATAATTCGTAAGCAAATTTATTTATGGATACGAAAAATCTCAGTTTGCAAAGTTTATTAAATAAAGATTTAATAAAATTTTTTTGATTACAAGCTCCAAACACTTGACCATATTAATACTTTATGTATTTTTCTCCCATAATTCAATTTGTCACTTACTTTTTCTATTGAAAAACGTTATAAAATAACTACAAAAAATAAGTTTATTTCATAACTTAAGTAGATGACTCTTGAATCTGATATCTTTAGTATTTGAAATTTATTATTATAAAAATATTCTATAGTGTAACGCAAGCGAATGCTTGCGTTGCCGGCCTATACTTACTTCATGTTTAACTTCCGATAGTGGAGGATACAGAAATTGTTTACAATGTCAACGATTTGTCTTTTGATTTTATACAATTATATGAGTGGTTTAAAAAGAAATTAAATAAGAAAAGACGTCGTCATAAGAGGCGATGATTGATTCCTCGTAAGAAATCCATTTAAGCACAATTGGGGACAAAAATATTTTGTACATTTACATACTACACACTTTACATTATTACATTACAGTACATAATGTATTTTAAAGAGATAATAATATCTTTGATAAAATACTAGTACTTCCCATTCGCGCACTAGGCGGCAACTGAACGAAATAGTATCGTATTTGTTCTGTAGTAGAAAGGAAATATTCGCTCGCGCTAGCGCTGTCAGCCCTTTAACGTTCACACAAAAAACTATCAACTAAGGGAACACCGGACTATAATAATAACAGGACGAGTGACGTGTTTGTGTGCCGACGTCTCTGTTCTGTCCGTGTACCCACTTCCCTGTAGAGATATATAACTCATATGTGAGGGATATAAAAGATATAGCTCATATGTTATGATCATATCTCATCACTAACTCGGGGTGATCGGCGTCTTTTCCGGTTCACAAAATCAATCAGTTTACTCACTCATCGCGTCGTGAATAATGGTAGGTTTACATTGATATAGTAGCTGGCGCCAGCATCACTGGATTCCGGCGCTGGATCAGCACTGTATCAGTGTAAACATGTCTCACTCCAGTCCAGCATCCAGTATCCAGCACTGGATCGAAATAGACCGCCCGCCTATTTTACGATCCAGTGACCGCCCCCCGCACGCCGCGCAGCCCTTGCCAGTGGCACTGGATCCGTATAAACACTACGCGCCAGTGATCGCTAGCGCATCGTACAGTAACCACGCGTTTTATCTGTCCAACAATCAACTTATCAAAAATGTTATCTAAAAAGTGGTCTGATGAGGAGCTAATTAAGTTTGTGCAATTATACAGACAGGAAGAGGGCTTATGGAATTTAAATTCACAAAATTACCGTAACAAATATATGCGGTCTACTGCATTGCAGAATATTTGTACTGCCATGAATATTGAGGATTTAACTGTAGATGACGTTAAGGCTAAAATAAAATCCTTGGGATGCACTTATTACCTAGAATGCGATAAAATAAAAAAATCATCAAGTTCTGGAGCAGTAGGAAATGTGTACATACCAAAAATTAAATGGTTCTCGGAACTCCACGAATTCATCAAAGTTGTTGCAATAAAAAGAAAAACAACAGTGAGTACTTTCATTTTCATAATTATTTTAATCATAAATATAACCATATATAATATACATAAGTAGATACTTTTATTTTTATAATAATTTTAGTATTATACATAATCATAATCATTAATCATGTACCCTCCATGACTTATCAAAACGCTATTAAACTATTTAACTGCCATGACAGACTTCCAGCCTTAATGAAGTATCTCTTACAGTGATCTCTTTTTTCTCTAGCTGCATTGGCATAATGATTGCCCCCTTGATTAGAAATAGAATTTAATTGAGTTATTTCTGATCTCCATGCACCAGGCATGACATTCCCTTGATGATCCTCTCTGTCGACACAAGTTGCAGTAATATAAGTAGGCGATTTTCTTCGTAACCAATTATGAAGTGTACAAGCTGCACAGACAATTGCATCTATTGTATCTAATTTCACGGGGATTGGCTTTTCAAACACACGAAATCTGCTTACTAAGATGCCAAAAGCATTCTCAATAATCCTTAATTAAACACTTTTATATCAACACTGAGATTAACGCCTGGATATGGCTTCATGAGATAAGTTTTCAGTGGAAATGCTGCGTCACCAACAATGACACCATTTTCGGGTAATACTGTTCCATTTTCCATGGCTTGATAAATTGAACAATTCTTGAATACACCGCCATCGGATGCACTACCATTCGCACCTACATCAATGTATGAAAAACAGTAATTGTCATCAGCAATGGCCAACAGTACTATACTGTTTGTTTTCTTGTAATTAAAAAACTCACTGCCGCTATTAATTGGCGCTTTTATTTGAATATGTTTGCCATCGATGGCGCTATAACATAAGGGGAAATTCTATTTTGTTCTGAACCCTGCTTCAATTATTTGCCATTCTTCTTCTGTACTGAGCACCTAAAAAATTTAACTTTATTGAAAACATTTTTTTTCTTAACAGGATAACTATACTAATGAAAATGCTGATAACGATCAGCAGTCAAACGCAGATCCGGTTGAACCAACTTTGGTACCTACAGAAAATGAACTACCGCCGCCGGAAAATTATAATCCACCTCCGGAAATTGAACTACCGCCGCGAAATCAAAGAAGAATAAATTATCGCAGATAGCATTTATTGTGGCAGAGACGAAAAAAAGTCAACAATAGTGTAAATGAAAAAGAAGAAAACGATATTGATATTTTCGGCATGTCCGTGGCAGCACAGATGAAAAAATTGTCGGAAGAGAAAGCAATTATCGCTCGAGACGAAATACAAACTATACTAATTAGATGCAGACTCATTGATTTGATTTCGCGATCATTGCCTAATACTCATTTTTCGTCATCGCAATTTGTACAACTACCACAGAGTAGTCCGGCTGATACTAATACTAGTACTGCAAGTAGTTCTTTAGATTTTTATCCCAACAACAATATGTCACCATCCGAAACCGAACTATCGTATGTTAATTTGACTGAAGTGACTAATATCATTGATGACGCATTTAATAATGCTTAAGTATATTATTAACTCACTTTTTATATTTTAGATAAAAAATAACCTAGCTATCTACTGTATAAATAAAAAGTGTAATTGATTGAGAAATAAAAACACTTACTTTAATAGTCTTTCCATGCTTCATAAATTGCCAACCATACTTTTGAAATCATATGAGATATAGATGGTTTGGAGACACGATAGAAGTGACTTAAACTCCTAAAAGAATTTCCTATAGCCAAATATGTCAGTGTTAGTTCAAGCTTCACTTTAGTTGGTAGGGCATCCCTCATAAACGTATCTTGACATTAAATGAAGCCACCTATCAAGGATAGTAATTCGTCAAAATTTTCCGGTGTCTTTCTTAAAGCTAATTTGTACTCCTTGATGTCTTCTGACCTTAGCTAGTTCATAAGCAAAACAGATCCTCCAGAAATCTCTCGATCATTTATCCATTTTCTCACCCATATTCGCTTCTTCTTCATCAATCATATCTGTCAGCTCGTCTAATAATAACGCACAAAAATTTTTGGAAAATGTTTTCAGTTTCCTTGTTTTTTGTAAAACACTCATTTTTTAAGGATGCAAACATTTGTTTCATTTCAAAATTCTAAATATAATTCTAAATTGTATAAACACATCAATCTATTCCAATTTATTTAATTAACATTAAAGTTATTTTATGTATAATTTGAATTTAGGTTGACAGTCCTAAATCCTTAATCTGCAAAGTATTAAGCAAAATCAAGTGGATACTCTTGTAGAATTTATTTTTATTTTCAAACAATAGTGCATAATGTTCAGACATTACTTTTTATCATCACGTTGTATAATCATTGTTCAACATATGCATAATAATTTCGTTAATAACCTATATCACTTTCCTGCCCATTTCCCTGCTGACTGCAGAGGAAATGAACTAAATGTAAAACAGATTTCATGTTGTAGAAATATTTTGTTTTATTACACAATAATATATAGCATCTGGCAATCCTGAAACAAAACGTCAACGCGGAGTTTAAAAATTCAAAACAATTGAAAACTTTCATATTGCAATAATTTGGCGTGTGTTTAGTTTTGTTATTAAAAAGTATTTTTATATTCAAACAACATGGAAAACTCTCACGCCAATTTTAATGAAACATTTACGGAAATATGTCCGCCCAGACGACGCTCTACATTTTTTGACAGAAGATCGCTCGGTATGTTTGAAATAACCGTTCTCATATTGCTTTGTTATTTTATCTTATTTGATAACAGTGTTTTAACTGAGATTGCATTCATTTTAGAAAATAAAATTGTTTTGTTTACAACATACAACAGTGCAAGTTTATATTCTAGAGACTATCTTTATGATAAAATTACTTATTTCGCTTTTGTCAAAACTTACAAAGGGTAAATGTACTAAAGGTCAACCTTTTTAATATTTGAATTGACTAAAAAGTTTTGTATAAATAAAATAAAAAAGCAAAAGCTACGATGTTATTATTAGATCTTTATCTTTGATTATATAGCGTTCGTCATATTGTTGGATATATGCAATTTTTTTATCGTTTCGAACGAAATTTGTTCTAACTTCAAAGGACTATTTTTTAAAATTATTATTTTTTTTAAATTTTCTGAAGCCGGCCTGTGGTTGATTGCAATCTCCAGCTATTTATGTTCTTAAAATTGGCCGTATAATATTTAAGAGGACTTTTTTTTTATATCCTACTGTTTCTAATATTTCGATTCTATCGTGGTTCTTAATGCGATTTCAGAGCCCATATTTACCCGATATTCGGCATTTTTGTAAGAATTTACTGAAAATTAGATTTTTTGCTATTTACTATTTATTACATTTGGGCTTATTACGATTCTTCAGTAATAAATTAGATATTAAATGAAATGAAGTTCAGTAAAGTAGGACAAATAAATTTGATAATGGAGTAAACTTTACATTAAATCATTGTAGCCGAAATGTAGAAACTTAACTATCTGAATTTCTAGCCATCCATATCCCCGGGCAGATTAAGAATTCCAGTTATTTTTCACAAGTTGACCCTTTCATTTTTTATATAAGTAAGGGAAAACATGAGAGTAAATGTATATAAACACGTGCCAATATTAATTTATAAACGATCTTATTAATGTAATAAAAATATATGCTATAAATTAATTACTTATTAACCATCTGGTTATGTACAGAATTAGAAATTTCTATAAGTTTATAAGCAGTGTATGTTTGCTTGCTTTTTTTTATTGTTTTATACACATATTTTGTAACAAAGTTGTCTAATTTAAAGTATAACGTCTGGAGTATATATATTTAATTTTGAATGATTATAAATAATAATAATAGGCCACCATCATTTAAAAAAGCCTTGGATGACCGATCCTTGACATAAGCCAACTTTAGGGACATTCATTCTACGAAGGTATATTTTAATGTGTTATTTTAATGTAGCTAAAACAGTTTAGTTTACATAATTTAAAAACATTTTTAAGTTCAACTTTGCAACAGAAAATGGGGGGCATAAAAGACAATCTGTCATAAACACTTATTCTGTAAATTTTCATGTTATTTACAATACCTTTATACATTACTATAATATGGCTATAATGACTTTAAAGTTTAACCCAACAATGCACCCGGCATACTTTGACACCCTTCACTTGAATCTATTATATTTATTTAAAAATATATTATATACCTCATATACATTTAGGGTCTATAATATATACGATTGTGAGCAAATTGCAATTTCATATCAATTGGTTAAGCCAGTTTTATTGCAACACACAAATAAAACTTTCTTTTTAGTTCTATGGAAAAATTGTCAAAATATTTAAATATAATATATAAATATAATAAATAGAATCACTTTGGTATCTGTCCTGTTACAGATGATTTTCTCGGAAACTATTCGATGTAAAATTGTAAAGAATCATGAGCAGATATGTATGGACGTTGGTCTGCCTGTGTATATAATCCAAATGTATACCATGTGAAAGGTCTCTGTTTAAGCATTCATTTTTACAAAGAAGACTAGCTCTTGAGATGCTAGAGAAGAGACATATCTGTATCCTTAAGAATCCTAAAAATGCATTTATTTTTCTTTGGTTAGATATTTAAGAATTCTATTTATTGCATTTATTTAAATTGAAATTTCTAATGTAGGATTATTTTTTAGTTAAATAATTGACATATATGCACATAGAGTTAAAATAAAAAACTTATTTTCAAACTGATTCAAATTCATGTTGAGGTGAACACTTACTTATAGGTTAATTTAAATAAAAGTCTAAGAAAAATTAAATTTATATTGAATACTGTAAATAACAATAATTATCTACATCACCTATCTGCGAGAGAGTAGCAACAAGACTAGTAACTTATCATATGGTAATAATAATAGATGTAATAATATGATGATAATAATAATAGACGTAATTACCTAAAATTAATATAAATATGCGCTTGTGAACGCAATTCCTGATGGGTATAGCTCATTTGTCACACTTAATGCTGAGAAATAACCAAGGGTCTAAAGGATGTATGGGCATATTAATTGATTTATCTTAATTTTAAAACAATTTTAATTAATTTCTACGAAATATTATTAACTGTAAATACGCTATTCCATATTTAAAAGGAAATTATGTAACATACTCAATTACTAACAATACATAACTCTTAGTGTTTATTAATCAAAATTTATCGTTTATTAAATAAACTTTAATCTTTATTTGAGTTTACATTTAATTTAATAAACTATTATTACTCAATTTAATATCAACTCCCATTGAGTAAAGAAAACTATCGATAAATGTGTACATTATTTAGTCCGTTTAGTATACGTCTCTAAATAAGGTAATAAACTGAAACAAAAGACGTCGCCATAACACTCAGAGTGGATACATCTTTTTGCTTACCAATACACTAACGTCTGTTAATTCAGTGATAACATTTCTTGACTCCGGTGACGGTTAAGTCCGTCCGCTTGTATTTTTTGCTAGTATTGAGCTCTGCGCCGCTTGTGATAATATTTTAATTAAAAATGAACGACAGTACCGGGAATCTGTTGCGGCTTCTACAAAGTTGTGATGAAGTCTCGATAGAAGAACTTGACTCGATAGAGTAAGCATATTTTTTAAAAGGATGTTATATCTATTTATGTTTTAATTTTACCATTACGCGGGGGCAATGAATTTATGATTTTTGGGCATTAAAATTACCAAAAACATAGAAAATTAGTGCGTAACTGATTTCAAGTATAAAGTGTTTAATATCTGTTAGATTTCTATGTCTTCTATATGGGTATGTAACATATTCACGTGACTTTTTCTTCAGCGGCATATGATCACATCTTACTAGATCTATTACAGGATATAAAAATAAACCAAAAATCTATGCATATAATAAAAATATAGGATTTTAATATATGCGCATTGAAGATATTTACAGAAAAGTGATTAAAAGGGAATATGATAAAAGTAAAATACTTTTTTGGCATTTTTGTGTGTGAACATATTTATTTCTTTACGCAAGGACCATTAAAAGGATTTTAATGGCATTTTTTATTGTGCTTTTTTTGTACTGGGATTAAAATATAGGCTTTTTTTGTCAAAATTGACCTACTGAATAAATTAAGATACGGTAACTGCGAGGAAGAAATAAAAAACTGAAAGAATATGCTTATTGTGTCCAGTAAAAAAAATTTTTTTTGGAACTATAATTCTTATGTAATTTATTTATTTAATGCTTGTTGCTATATGAACTCTCTCTTCTAAATTTATGAAAGCACTAGAAAAACATTTTTTCTAATGTAAAGTAAAATATATATGCACAAAAATAAAGCAAAAACCCAAAGTCTAAACGGAAAACAATGAAAAGAATAGTCATAGGGAAAACATTTCGAGTGTCATTGGAGGATATACGTTGGCAATTTAGGCAAGGGCCACTAAAAGGATTTCAATGGGGTTTTTAAAGGTGCCTTTTGTTGTACTTGGTTTAACATATAGGCTTTTTTTCATCAAAACTTACCTACTGAACAAAATAAGATACGTTAATTTGATATTTCAAAACAAAGTGCACTTACATATAGGAAAAATTAACTCCGGTAATTATTACAGATTGCTTTACGTATATCTTCACCTTTGATCTTAAAGTTTTTTTGTTTATTAATATTTTTCAAAAGTTCAAGTGGACGAAGTCACAGGCACAGCTAGTTTTAAAGTAGACAATGTTGTATGTAGCGTCGAAACTGAGATATTTACTTGCTATCCGTTTTACTCATAACAATAATGCGAAATGTTAATTCGCATCAATGCATGGAAACTTATATTTTTAATTTATAAAGAAATGGATACATTTATTACAAATATGCATCCGCCTCTCCCAGTCGCATTTTGTCTAATGTTTGTGTTTCTTAGTTCGTGTCAACCTTTCCTTATTCATGGGAAACATTAGAAAATTTTTTTTACGTATTTTATTAGCTACCCATTTCCAGAAGTTGTTGGCGCACGCACTCTTGATAGATCCACAGGCACCCCCAGCTGATATCAGCTTGCTCTGTATCTTAGCAGTTATCTTCCAGGAATTTTAATACTATTTCAGATTCAAAACCTTATCATCTTAACCAGTGTACTTGGGTTTCCAAACATAATGGTCTTCCCCTAGGCCAACAGGGAACCAGTGCTGTCTTTTTGCAAAGATTATGCGGGATATGCTAGATTAAGGGATTCCAAAAATCGTAGTGTTATATGTCTTATTGTTAATGTCCATGGTCGATGAGTACCAAAATCACAAAAACGATTAAACAACCTTTTATATAGCAACAGGAAGCAATAAATTGTGAAAATAAATAAAATTTGTGTTGCTGTTACATCATAACTCTACCCTGGCCAATATAACAAATTATAACTTTGAAAGTAGATAATGGAGTCTATGTGTATTCTCACTTTTAATGTTCATATATATGCATAGTAGATGTAATTTTCACCGCAGTTAGTTGGCCCAGCACTCTTGGTAATAACTATGTTTCATATTTAAAAGAGCAATTTCATCTTTAGTAACAGTGTGTATACATATGACATTACATTCTAAGAAAACAGAAAAACTTCCAGCAAAGTTTATTACGTTAAAGTACAATGATATGAAGAGGACAGTGGACTGTTGTTTATTTTATATGAAGAGGACAATGGACTGTTATTGAACAAAACAGAAAAGCTTCCAGCAAAGTTTATTACGTTAAAGTACAATGATATGAAGCGGACAATGGACTGTTGCTTATTTCCAGTTGATATTATAGTGTGTATGTGTATTATAATCTAGTATGGATGGGTAGTGCAGTATATATCATTGATACGGATTGAGATTATTTTAATTATAAACTTTCCCATTTTGGATCCAAATTAGAAAGATTTAAAAGAAGTGAAATTATAATTTTATACATGAATAGTTCATATTTTTTTTTCCCTGTAAACCTTTGTGCCAGAGTTTTCATTTCGACAATTAACAGTTATTAAAATTGAATGAAATTTCTTTTTTATGTAAGATATGACAAAGCGCAAAGTATTCCTACCTTAGCTTATAGCAAACCATCACGTTTTATAATCTGCAATATAATTAGTTCCATTCATTTTGTATTTTTAAAGATACTCGCTATTAGCAGAGGCATGTCTTGTTTTGACAATAGTTTAAAATTCTTATTACATGCAATGTTACACAATTTTTCAATACGAATACTTCATTGTATATTTCATTAGATTTCGAATTGCACTCTCAGTACATATTTTCATATTTTTGCACAACTATTCTTCGAAATAAATTGTCTTATTGCGATATTTACTTATTTACATATAACGCTTATCTGTTTGGGGGATGTACAGACAATAGGCACCTAGTGATTAATTCAGTTATCAGCGCAGTGTTTTGTTGTCTGCCTGATTTCAAGTCAAGTCAACATAGCGTAAAATAGTTTGTTGTTGAATAAGCTTTTATACATATATGTATTTCACTGTAAATTTCATTCAGATTTTAAAAAAAATTGAAATCCGTTTACAATAGTTGATATTCTAATATTATAGAAAACGCGCAAACTATAGATATCGATTAATTAATTAACACAATTATCGGCGTCATGGCGTACAGTGCAAGTTCAATTTATAATTTGTTGGCGGTCAAAGGACTAATAGGTATGTACCCTAAAATGTTTATGAGTGCCTAAATGTGTATGGAACCCTCGTAGTGCAAGGTCCGCTCGTGTTTAACACGTTTGGTGCAATTTAATATATGTGTATGATAAAATAAATACAATTTAAGGGTCCTAAGGATGAAAGTATCTCGCTTCTCTGGAATTTAAGAAACATGTCATCATAGTCAAAAATGAAGTTCATGTGAAGATATAGGGTTGCTTGTATACATTAGCAGGCCAATTTGAAAATTATTCTTTAGCATAGAGATAGAGTACGGCGGCCCAATTATAGACGGAGGCTATAAAAAGTTCAGTTTTGATTCTCGAGATAATTTTAGAGGGTAAATTGGGAAATAAAAAAATTTCTTTCATTGTTATTGTGTGGGGGTGTCAAACGAAATTGTATTAAAGCACTAATTTAACAATACACATATTTATATGAGTTTGTTTAAACATTTTTCAGGAAAAATGCTTAAAAATTGCTGTCCGCAAACTTATCACTAATAAGACCACTCAGATAACGCTGCAAAAAATCATGACCATTGAGAATTAAGTATAGATCGAACCGAGATCATTAGGATTAAACAATTTTGGCACGATGTCATTTTTATAAACAATTTAATTGTTTATTTCAGAAGTTATAAACTTCTGAATCGTCATAGGTTTTAGAGAAAACTTTTTGGACAAAAAATGTTTGCTACATTGTAACAAACTACTTTTATGTACATGATTTTAAAAATTTTTAATTTGGCTCAGTCGAAACGCATGTGCGATGTAAAACGGCTTTGGTGCGATCTGGGACAGATGGCGTGACATATAGGCCGCGTTTTATTTATAAATTAAGAATGACATTTAAACACACAGTTAAGTACACGCAACTTCAATGGAGAGATTAAATAAAAAAAATCTTAAATATTTCGGAAATTGTTAGATTTTCCAACGGGAATATGTTGACCAAATTTTCCTCATTTATACAGATAAATTACTTGTATAAATGTGGAAAATCTGGTATTTATTACTGAATCATAAAAGATTATTGCAACATTAGACTAAAAATTTTACATATCAGAAGTTGTATCTGTTTAAGATAAGGCCACAAAATGTTTCTCATCTAATGTCTTCTTAGCAATGGTCTGTCCAATCAGTATTAAGATATATAATTTTATATTGTTAACAGGTGTGGATAATCCAGAATCCCGTCAAAAAGACCAAAACTCTCTCGACAACAATGAGAAGCAAAGACATGAATCCAAACAATATTGCGAGGAAGAAATAAAAAAGTGTGTAAGAATATGCTTATCGTGCCTAGTGAAAAATATTTTTTTGGAACTATAATTCTTGTGTAATTTACTTAATGCTTGTTGCTATATGAACTCTCTCTTTAAATTTATGAAAGCACTGAATGGAAGACAAAGAAAAGGTTCTCCATAGGACAAACATTTCGAGATGTCATTGGAGTATATACGTTGACAATATGTTTTAGAGTATATTTAATTCCATAATTGTAACTGCGCATACACTGAAATGTGTTCATGGAACAAATTTCATGTTTGCAAATTTCATGTTTCATGTAGGGGAGCAAGGGGAGATGGGCACATAACACCTTAGCCGGCCCAACTGTCAACCTCACCTGCACGTGCCAGATGGCAACAGCAACCAATTGGTCGCTGTGGTGCTCCCTGCCAGATAACAGACGAGGAAATGGTGGTATAACCATAAACCCTGCCAGGTAACTGGTGGAAGAGGCTACCAACAGCCTTGGGAATTAAATACCCCCAAAAAAGAGTGGCAATAGCGCCTTGGGAAAGTGCTATGAGTGACTGCCCAACTCGTAAAAATATATGAAATGTCTGAAAATAGTGAATGTGCTTTGTCATGCGACCCGGCTAACCCCCGGCGCTCTCCGGTACCCGGGCTGCAAAGTGTGAAATCTGCTACCGAAGACTGTCCAGGAGCGAGTAACCAGGCTTCTGTTGCAGTGAATGCTACTGGAAAAAAGAAATTTATTCAACAATCATTTCATCCTGCCTTGTTTACTACAAGACTGAGAAGCAACTCAATGGGAAGTAAGCAAAACGATCCCACGTCAACTGTTCCTCTCGAAGCAAGTCACTTCACGCCATACCAAGCATGTGAAAACAACAACCAGGTGCAGCCCCCAGACTGGCAAAGCGTGCCCATAACAAGAAGTGACAAACGTAAGAAAATATTCGATAGCCCACCTACAATACCCATCGCAAACAGATATGGAGACCTTCCTATAGACTTAACTGAAAGTGATGATATTGTGGATCGCAAGAAGCCATCTAAACCTCCTCCAATAATCCCTTATGGAGTTAAAGATGTGAACAAACTTACCGAGCTGTTGAGAACCGTTGCCGAGCAAAACGACTTCACTTACAAGGTGGTGAATAAAAGCCAGATAAGAGTTAGTAGTGCTACGATTGAAACATACAAAAAGCTAATGCATTTGATACGGGAGCATCATCTAATTGGCCACACAATTAACCGAAAAGAAGACAGATGTTATCGAATTGTAATTAGAAACTTGCACCACTCAACACCACTTACTGCAATAAAAGAGGAAATTGAATTGACTGGTAACACTGTTGTTGTTGGAGAAATCATAAATTCAAAATATGGCCCAGACAAAATGCCAACCTCGACCTTCTTTGTTAACCTGATGCCAGGCCCAAAAAATAAGGCTTCTAAAGAGATTAAATATATTTACCACCAATCTGTTGTCATAGAAGACCCTAGAAGGAAAAGGTCCATCATGCAATGCCAAAGATGTCAGCAATATGGACATATGAAGAACTATTGCATGAGACCCTAGAGATTCGTGAAATGCGCTCAGTCTCACAAAACATCAGAGTGTCCCAAGGTGGATCGGAATACCCCCGCAATGTGCGCATTGTGCGAGGGACCACAACCAGCCAATTATAAAGGTTGTGAAGTCTACCGGGAAATTTTAGCCCGGAGAACATCAAGACCCACTGGCAAACTTCAAATGAAAAACCAAAAGGCAAATGTTATAACACCCGTACCCATCCCAACATTAACAATCAACTATATAGTGAAAAACTCAAAACCAAAAAAATTCAATCAGATCAAAACTCTGATAACCAACAGGCTCATTCATTCAATAGAACTGTAGAAAAAATACTCTTAAAACAATCGGGGAAATTTGACTTACTCTCACAACAAATTAGCACGATGGTAGGTCTCCTAATAACTCTCATCAACAAGATGGCAAAATGAATGCCTTAAGGTTGGCAACATGGAACATAAATGGTCTTGCGGCAAATAAAGACGACGTGCAAATATTAATAAAGGAACATGGTTTGGATACTGTTCTTATCTCGGAAACACTTTGTACCAGCTCTAGCCACATCATACTTGATGGTTACAACACTTATCTAACAAACCATCTAGATGGCACAGCTCATGGGGGAACGGCTATAATTATCTGCAAGTCCATAAAACATCATGTAATGCCCGAATATAAGACGGATCACCTGCAAGCTACAACAATTGCTGTTACGGACAAATGTGGATATTTCACCATGTCTTCTGTTTACTGCCCACCGAAACACAGAATAGACCAGCATATGTTTAACAATTTTTTCTCCACTCTTGGCCATCGATTTATTGCAGGTGGAGACTGGAACGCCAAGCACCGCCACTGGGGATCCAGGTTGATAACAACTAGGGATCGGCAACTAAAGTGCAGCATTGATAGCAACTATCTTCATGCAATGTCAGCTTCCGAATCAACTTATTGGCCTACAGTTCCAAACAAAGTGCCTGACCTCCTGGACTTTTTTGTCATAGGTGGGCATTATTTCAAGGCTGAATCCTGTCTTGATAGCTCCTCTGATCATACCCCAGTAATCCTGACAGCCAGCACGACGTTGATCAAATATGACGCACCATACACACTTAGCAACAAACGGACGGATTGGCACGCATTCCGTGAGTACATAGAGGCAAATATCCAACTACAGATGGCACTCAAATCACCAGACGATATTGAAGAAGCAGCCAAACATATAACATCTATTATTCAAGAAGCCTGCTGGAAATGTACACTAGAACTGAAGTGATATAATGTCCCTGCAAAGAACAAATCAGGATAAGGCAAATGTAATCGCGAAACACCTCGCTACAGTATTTACTCCTAATGATACTAGTGACGTTGCTTTCGACAGAAGCGTTGAGAACGCCCTCAACCAAACTCTACAATTGGACCTACCGCCAAAACCAGTTACAACCCGGGAGGTGTGGGGAGTAATTAAGACCCTAAAGAATAGGAAAGCGCCGGGTTTTGATCTGATAACCAATGAAGTACTGAAAGAACTACCAAAAAAAGCAGTAACTTATTTGACAACACTATATAATGGCATCCTGCGTGCACAATATTTCCCACGCTTGTGGAAAATCTCGCAAATCATAATGATCCACAAGCTGGGCAAACCTGCCCATGAAATTGGCTCCTACCGGCCGATTAGCCTGTTACCTACCCTCTCAAAACTATTTGAGAAAATATTGCTGAGCCGACTGCTACCTATACTTGCTAGTAGCAACATAATACCCAATCACCAGTTCGGCTTTAGACTTCAACATACCCATAGTGGAACAGGTCCATCGAGTCTGTGAAGTAATCAGGGACACGTTTGAAAGAAAAGAATACTGTTCCTCTGCATTTCTTGATATCCAGCAAGCATTCGACAAAGTCTGGCACAGTGGGTTGCTCTATAAAATCAAATGCAACATTCCTCACAGCTACTATCTACTGCTGGCTTCGTATCTGTCGGATAGACTTTTTCAAGTTAGAGAGGGTAGTGCTACATCGCCATTCTATGATATTAGAGCGGGTGTCCCCCAAGGTTCTATTCTTGGTCCCATATTGTACACCATGTATACTGCAGACCTGCCAGAAGTACCAGGAGTTACAACTGCCACCTATGCAGACGATACAGCCATCCTGGCCCGAAACAAAGATTCTGTTGCTGCATCAGATACACTTCAAAGGTGTCTTAACGAAATCAATGTCTGGTTGGGCAAGTGGAAAATACAAGCCAGCGCCAACAAATCGGCTCACATAACATTCACCTTGAGACGTGGTGACTGTCCACCAGTTACTCTTGGGAATAATACCTTAACGCATAACAACAGCGTACAATATCTTGGAATTCACCTAGACCGCTGACTTACCTGGAAGAGACACATAAAATGTAAAAGAGATGCGCTCAACATGCGCCATAAAAGCCTGTACTGGTTAATGGGAAAAAACTCTAAACTCTCATCATCATCAGGCTGGATGTATAGTGTTCAACTGTGGGGAAGCGCTTGTGACTCCAACATAAATATATTATAGCGACTACAGAATGTTATCCTTAGATCAATAGCAAATGCTCCATGGTTTGTCACAAATGCCGAGATACATGAGAACCTGCATATTAACACAGTAATAGAGGAGATCCGGTACAATACTGAAACCTACAAAAAGAGGTTAGCAAATCATCCTAATGTTCTAGCAGCCCAGTTGATAAGAACCAGGCGTGACACCCGTCTGAAACGGCGTGTGATCCTGAGACCAATATAGACCAGATCTAGCCAATCACGATGAGGAGCTGTCTCCGCTGGGTGACACACTCGACATTACACAGTGCATTTATCAAATTTGCTCATAGTCTATGACTGATTGCAGATGAACCCAGAAAAGAAAAAAAAAAAATGTTTGTGAATGAGCTGTAAAAGGTTTTTAGAATGAAGTTAAAGTCATGCACACCTATAGTAGAAATGATTGATTCAAGATAATCTGATTTATAAAAATACTTAAATACATTGAAGAGAAAGATAGTGCCTACGTTTAACCAGCCGAGCTTGTAACCTATAATTAGAAACATGGTTTACATTTTACTCTGATTTAACTTAAATATCTTTTTTGATGTTAGATTATTTATTGATAAATAAATATGTTAATAACTGAAAACTAAAGCTTAAGGAATTGTTCACAAATTATATTGAACAAAACAGCTAGACACAGTATAGCTAAGAACAATAACCTTTGTTTTACAGGTACTATCAGCAATTATTAGAAGAAAAAAGTAAATGGAAATTGGAAGTTAAAGCACGGAAAACAAAATGCAATGAACTCCAAATGTAAGTTAACCTTTCTTACTAAAGAAAATAGTAATACTTGTTTTTTTTAATTTCTAAGCGATCTTCATTTTAGTTAGTAAATAAATTTTTGTAATGCACTAGTGAAACATAGATGTGACAGGATTAAATAGATATAATATGCTTGATTAAGATGAAGCTTCTTTAGGTGCGATGAGAGTAAAATTTTTAAGGTCCCCACGTTTTTTATACAACGTTTTTGTGCGTGAAAACAAAGAAAAATGGCGGTCACTACTTCATCAACTTAATCAGCTCTTTTGTACTTTATGTCTGTCAAAATTTTGTCAAGTGTACGTATGCGCGAAAAGAAACTAAAATGGTGCTCACTTTTGCTACCAGTCGTAAGTTCCACTAGGCAATCACAACACTCAAAACACTCACTGCATTGTTCCACTTGGTGACCGCAGTCATTGCGGTTGTAATCAAAACGTCATTGATGACATCATTGTTCACGACCGCTTCGAGCCCAAGCCCACCCACTTACCAACATGGGTTGTTGCGGTCATTTATCTGTCAATTTGACTTTGACACATTGATATATGAAGTTTATGTAAATAACTTTATATTATCTTATAAAATTAAACATGGTGACAAAGAGAATCACTTTACTCAACTCTGAAAAGTATCTAATAGAAGTAAAGGTTACAAAAAAAGGCGCAAAACATGCAAACAATCATCAAATTTTTAGAGAAATTAAATTGCATTTTGGCAATTAATGTAAGTGTAAATTATTATCTAAATATTAATATATAAGAAAAAAATACAATGCTTTAATCTTTTTATTTTCGTCCAATACCCGCACTTTCCTCATAATTACAAATACGCCTTGTTCATACCCTGTTCTACTTGGATTGACAGTTATATCGTTGACAAGCTAGTGGAATGGGTATGTACGGTCGTGAGTGGCTAGTGGAACGTACTCCAGATGATCTGTAAATCATGTAATAACTGTTGGTCAAAGTTTTGTAGATTTATTGATTTATTACAAATTTTGCGTATGGAATTTGCATATGGATGAATCTATGACGAGACCAACAACATATGTACTTAATTTATTTATAAATCCGCAATAAACCCGCACATATAGTTGTAAATATAATTCCAACAGGAGCAATACATCTCTACTTCCTTCAGCTGCATTTAGCTGTGTTCTGGTACTGGCATCGGGGCTATTTTTTAATTGGCAATTGCCTATGTGAATTTATATTTTTTTTATTAAATTTATTTGTCTTGCTATCATTGTTCATATTGTTGTCCATATGACCTATTTGTCATAATTGTAAGAAATATTTATCAAAAAGTATCTAATTTATTTTAATAATTGCCCTCCATAACTTCTAGAAAATTATTTTTCTTGTTTAATTTTCATTTTATTGTAAATGCCATCCATTTTATATAAATTACATACAAAATTTTCCAATCCTGCTATGATGCCTGTATTTTTTTAAATATAATATTTATTTTTATCAAAATGTGGTCAAAACTTTATCCAATTTTTTTTTTCTAATGTACAGTCCATTTTTAAAATCATGTAACATTCCCTTTCAAAAAATTACTAAATTATCAAATTGTAAGTTTTAATTGCATGTGGCAATTAAATCTTCTCTCTGTTAGTTACTTAGTAAAAGAAGCTATTTGCTTGAAGAAAATCTGAGGCTAGAACAATTTTTGTGTCTTGTATTTCAAAATTAATTGATACGCGAACAGTGTATAATTCCATAAAACTACACATTAAGAATATACAGTTGCATCTGTAGTTTGTTTTGTTTAATAATTTTGTTTTAAGTTCTTGTATTTTAAGATGTAGAGACCTGGTTGAAGGTCAGCTAAAAATTATCTTTGAATTTGTCCTGCTATACTTTCCTTTTTGAATTTATTGATAAATAGAACAATTAATTACTAACTATTTCTGCATTAATCATAATTGCCTTATTTTTGCTGAGAAGGAAGAAACATTAAAGTCCTGTTTACAAACAGCCCGTTTAGTTTTGGCTCTTATATTTTAAAATATATAAAATTGTTTAAAATTTGAATTATTGGAATCCTTAGACTAGTACTACTATAAATTATAGATACCTGGACTGATGATAATGAAGATATTTTAGGTGTAATTTTTACATTATATACATATGTGTACAGTGTCCCGAAAAATAGTTTTATGTGAAAGCATAGAGGTAGAGAATCTTGAGACTTATTCGAAACACCTATCTATATATGTTCATCAATTTTTTATAGTTTCAGAGTTATAAATTTTTTACTAAATTTATAAATTGAAGACAAAATGTTTCTTTGTGACATCAATAATTGTGGTAGAAATTTGATTTTTCTTATAAATTAGTTTACCAAATATGTGTAAACAATTACTCATGTCACAAATAAACGTGACATGAGTAATTGTAATAGTAATTAGACGAGTTTGGTGAAAAACACAAAAAGTTGATAACTATCGAAATTTCCTGAACATACACAGGGGCGTTTTGGATAGGCCTTGAGTTTTTCTCCTATACTTCAGCTTAACATTATTTTTTGGAACACCTGTAGTTTTTCATCATGCACATGTTTTTCGTATTTATGATAATGTAATATTTTTAGGTAGACTTTTTACATATGCATTTTTTGTTTCTCGTTGGTAACTTAAAGTACTTTGAACAAGCTTAAGTTTTTTTTTAATATTTCAGACCGAAACAAGTTACATTAAGCTTTATATTTCACTTAGTAGCAGTTAAAAAGATTTTCAATAGTGCTTCGGGGTTTTTAACCACTTCCACTTTTTTATTTATTTTCATTAATTAGCTGTTTGTTTTTATTTGTTTCATGGAAATTTAAATTGTTAATATTCATATTTTCAGGCAACATGCTCTATGCTCAGATTCAAACACGTATGCGAAAAGATATAACTATTCCATATTATCAGAGGAAGACATAAAGTTCCTTAAAGGCAAGCCGAACATCGCCAAAATAAAGGAGAATGTAATTGAACTAGCTGAAGATGTTCATGTCACGTTGCGGCTACATTCTAAGCTGCGTGATTTACAGACTAAAATTCTAGACCGATGTGAGCAGGAGTCGATGGTACTGCAGAAATATATATTGGATAACAGCAGTATAGAATAGCGCATTGGTTCCTGAAATCAATGAATGATAAAACTATATTTTGTATTGTATATTTAATTTGAAAGTATAGGCACAAATTTTGGAAATGTTGATGTGGGTAATCTCTCTGGTTAAGTATTTTGCACATTGAAAACACATGGAACCCACAACACAATTTTAGAAATAACTTTTTTTATATTAAAAATAAATAGTAAAAATCTCTTAAAAACATGGATAAATCCGTCGTACCCTGTTAATGAACTATTTCAATTGAATGGTATACATGTATAACAAAAATTACAGCCCATTAAAGTCATTCTATATGAATATGTGCAATTGAAAACGAATTATAGTAAAAGAATTAAGTAGCGATAATAAGAGAAACCTATTATAGCTTTTATAATATTCAAAGTAATTCGATAAATCATAAAAAAACGTAATAAGATTGCTTATAGACCATAAGTGTTTTTATTTATTATCCCAATCCTTAAAAGTGCCAACACTAAAGAACTAAAAAATTATATAAAAAAATGTTTAAAATTGAAACTGTGGGCCATTGGAAAAAGCAAATTTTCTATGATAGTTTAATTTTATTTCATGCAACTAAAAAATATTAGATGTAATAGGTATTCAGTGGTAACATTCATATTTTTATGCGACTTATCGCGATATAATCTTTAAAGTCACGTTGGTAAATTTATTTACACATGTGGAGCTACAAATCCCACTCTAATGGAGAGACTAAACCATCTTTCACAGTGGACAGTGTGATACTTTTTATCACTTCTCTACATGAAATACATAATACAAATACATAATAGAGGAATTGAGAGCAAAACAAACGAATATCTTTTTCACCCCCCCCCCCCCCTCTCACTAATCTCACCCATATAAATTATTACTGATGGCATCCTTAGTAAGCGCAGTAAGCCCGTTGTGCGCCGGTGAGACTGTTGCGTCCTTACATTTATAATAGTCTATAATTTTTTAATTAGAGATATATTTAATAAAGATACTTATTTAAATATTATGGTTTATTATTTTAGAAAATCATTGTCATTTAGTGCATTCAGTGCTCACAGGTGTGGACTTGATATCATGTGATATCAAATCCAATCCCTAAATTATTGAATATATAAACAATAAATTTCTCATATCATTTTAGCACCTTGTAAAGCACAGCCAATAAATGTGTTAAGATGTTATTGACGAAATGATGGATCAGATTTTGTCATAACCAATATGTTAATCTTTTTTAAATCTTGTCAACACTTGTTTGTGTAAACTGGCCGATATGTAATTTCATCTTCTAGTGAAATGTCAAATCATCTATCAGCATTTTATCTATCAATACAAAGAGAGGTTTCATTTTAATAATTATAATACGAGTAGAATGCTATTGTGTTACAATTACTTTTTGGTTGACTATAAACTTTAAATTATTTTTTGCTTGTTTTCATCCTATGTTAAATACTTTAATTTATAATATCAATAAAATTCTATTCAATATTTCTAGAGAAAGTTATTAGAGGAGACAGTCTTTTATAATTAACAGGTTATTACATAGGTTTTATTCGGAAACTTCCCCTATGTATATGTAAGTATATACATAATATTTATCAACTGTCAATAGTGTATTAACAATAAAATGAATGCCTTTATTAGGTATTACGAGTCTTATGACAATATAGTTAGGAAATGTTTCAAATGGTTTGATACAAAAATAGATATAGAATAAAACATTGATAGATGACACAAATTATTTTCTAGCTCGAAAGCAATTACAGTAATCCTTCGTCTACAGCAGATTTACCACCCATGGATTCTCTTATGCATGGTTTTAATTCATGAAAAAAAATATTAAATCTATAGTGAAAAATTATATATTGACAAATTTGGTTCTGTTACACAGTTTCATTTTTTAACCTTGATGTGTATACCTTTTATACTCGTAAACGTGAGCAACTTGTCATAACTGAAATCCTTCTGTGGAACCTAACCCCTTCAGTAGGTGATAAACTACTGTAGTAATTTTTTTATTATGGTCTTATAATAGCCAGTTTGAATTCAGTAAATGTTACTGTTAAGGATCCTCTTCTGTTACGCTGCATAAGTTACTTTCACTTTGTGGACAACCTTCTTTGTCTTATTAGTTGATACTTTGTCTCCCGGGTTGTGCTAAATGAGCAACAACACTGAGTATCAAGCGGCAATTAAGTAACCTGAATCAGCAGAACTAAAAACACTGCTGCGTGGAAGTAGTAAATGACTTACTCACCCTGAAACTGTGCTGTCATATCTCATGGAAACAGTCATCTTGACTTCATTGTCTGGACCAAGAGGAAAACACCTCTATCAAAAATTACCCCTATCCTATAGTGTGAACATGCCAAAAGGATATCATTAGGTGGCTAGTGGGAAACTAGTCTCTAGCACCAACCTCGATCTTACCAGGCAACCTTCGAGCGTATAGAGCCTTCTCACAGGGATGGGTGTCACCCTGTGAGTGACCATTTATCGACCCTACTCGTGAAAATGAGCGAAAATTCCCCTCAAAATCCACCTCCAGCCCAAGAAAACCAAAAAGTTTACCATCGACAAGAGCTAATACTTTCCATGGAACTTCAACGGCAGCCATAGAAGTAAGAGATGAAACATTAGCACCCTTAACTGATGAACCAAGTCACCACCAAATAGAGGAACAATCACCTAATCTGGAACAAATGTCGCCCCCTTGGCAACAAGTTCCCCCGAGTCCGAAGATCAAAATATCCGAGTCCCCTCCGCCCTCAATTACCAAAACACAAAATAAATTTAAAGATTTACCAGTTGATGAACCGGAACCAATCACACCCAAATCTCCCAATAAACCACCACCTATTATGCAATATGGAATAGATGATGTAAATGAACTCTCCAAATTAATTGAAACTGTCATCAGCCCTTCAAACTTCCATTCAAGATAGTAAATAAAAACTTGCTACATGTTATGATGAATGAGACTGAAGACTACAAGAAAGTAGTGATCCTCATTAGACAAAAGGGCTTTATCTGGCACACATTCACAAGAAAAAACTCAAAATGCTACCGAATTATAATAAAAAACCTTCACCACACCACTCCCCATGAAGTTATTTTGGAAGAAATTGAAAAAACATATTGTAGTATATTGTCCCAAAGACATAAAATAACTCAGGATATGTTCTCACAGTACTTGGTCTCTGATTTATTTCTGGGAGGATTGGAATGCCAAACACACATTCTGGGGCTCACGATGCTCAGCTACCAGAGGCCGGGCACTGAAAGGTTCTGTGGAAACCAATCACTTACAATCTTGGTCCAATGGTAAACCCATTTACTGGCCTTCTGATCCGAACAAACTGCCTGACCTCCTGGATTTCTTTATTACTAGGGGAATGAGTAGACGATAAGTTAGTGTTGAGAGTAGTCTTGAGGAATCATCAGATCATACTCCCGTGATTCTTAATGTCAATAGCAGAGTTATCACCCCAGAGAATCCAGAGTCTCTTTACAACCATAAAACTGACTGGGATGGATTCAGGACTTATGTGGAAAGTCAACTAAACCTAAAACTTCTTTTAAAGACTCAGGATAATGTGGAGGAAGCATGCAAACGTGTGACCAATTTAATCCAAGTAGCCTGCTGGACCAACTCACCAGAACTAAATAGTCTCAAAACCTTGTTGGAAAAAAAAGGTTGGAAATACAACCTCTCAATATAAGACTTAATGTTGAAGAAAAGTGTCGCTTAAGACGGATATGGTTCTTGTCTTGACATCCCTCAGACAAAAGGAAGTTCAATCGCACCACAAAAGAACTGAGTGCTTTGCTCCGGGATGATGCAAATAATTCAGGGTGAAAAGCCTCGACGAGTTCCAAGATCATAGTCTCCCCATTAGATCACAATCCATCTTAGCTAGAACGGACAGTGAAAAGGCTGAGATCTTTGCATCTCATTTGGCAAATGTCTTCAAACCACCATGACATCGATACCATCCTAAACTATGATCTCCCAATGTACTTGCCCCTCAGGCAAAAGTTCCCAAAAGACATTTCCAAAGAAATAAAATCACTAAACCCTAAGAAAGCCCCTGGATTTATCTTGATCACTCTCAAAGTTCTGAAGGAGTTACTAAGAAAGGCCCTAACTTTTCTAGCTTGCCTATTCAACGCAGTATTCAGAAAGGAATGTGTGCCTGCTCTATGGAAGATCTTCCAGATAATCCTAATTCATGAGCCTGGCAAACCTGCACATGTATCGATCTATTCCTGTCTTGTCAAAACTTTAGGAAAAGATCTTCCTGACCAGGTTGAAAGTCTTTATGGATGATTGTAACCTTATCCTAGCACATTAATTTGGTTTCAGAAAATCTCATTCTACAATTGAGCAAGCTCACTGTGTATATGACACTATTCATCAGGGCTTCGAGAAAATGGAATAGACGTACAGACGTCTATAGTGAATAATCATATTAGACAATGTTTTTTTAAATTACTGCAATATTTAACACCATCCATTTGAATAAGAGTAATTTATCAAGTTCATAAATATGTGTGCAAGGCGCTAGATATTTTTTTTTATATAACCCGTGATCCCGCGTCATCATGCGACCCATTGGAGACTGTTATCAGTTTTGTTAGGTGTGAGATTTGGCATTTAGAGTGTAGAGGCCAATGCCATTGCTAATCAATTAGAATACTTGGCTTCTTTTGAGCCTATTAATAAATTTGGTATTGTCCAGCAATTCAGTAGCTAAAGCAATACTTGGAGCTTATTGCTGGCAGAATCTGGATCTTTGGCTTTTACCAGATAAGCAACGTCATTAGCATAATTGCTTGCATCCCCTTGCTTTACCTGAAACTTTCTCTGAGTTAGATAGGATGCTATAATTGGGAACAATGAGGGTGGAAGCTTTTCCTTGACTTTATTGTGAAATCCTTTATGCCAGACACGATCGAAGCCTTATTGGACATCTAGAAAAGCCACGGTACGGTACCGTCTCGGGATATGTTTTTTTCTGGAAATAACTGCCGCACTGCATTCATAGACACATTAGCAGTGTGAGCTGTGGCTCCGTCCTGCTGGAACCATGTGTTTTGGTTGAAGGATGGACTATTCTGTAGTTCTACTTTGAAAAAGTCATTTAACAACTGCGAATTCACAGTTACAGTTTGGCCATGTTGATTTTCAAAGAAATAAGGCCCTATGATTGCAGGTGCAGACATGGCACACCGGACTGTTACTTTAGGCTTATGTAAAGGTTCTTGATGCATTTGTCTTGGGTTGTGGACATCCCAGTAACGAAAGTTCTGCTTATTCACATATCCTCCAATGTTATAGTGAGCTTCGTCACTAAAGAATATGTTGCCGTACGGGTAGCAGTACGAAATCTCAACAACATCACCTCCGTGTAAGTTTTTCTTAATTCAAAGTCAGAATCGTGTAAATCTTGAACAATTTGAATTTTATGCTTTTTTCGCATTATTACCTGTAAAGTTGATTTCGGAATTCCTAATATCGATGAACGTGTACGCAGTGATAAACGGGGATTTTCAACGACAGAAACCATAACACGCTCGACATTTTCATCCGTGGCTACCAATGGTGTAGGTCCTGGCCTGGGCCTATTTAATGTTGATCCTGTAGCTCTGAACCTTGCTACCCATGACTGAATGAGGTTGATCGATGGTCCATCACGTAGTCGACGAATACTGTAACGATTATTAAATCGACGGCGAGCTACAAACAGCGAAAATCCACTCGAAATGTACGCCTCGACAGCAAAAGCGCGGTGCTCTCCACTCCACTGTTCCATGGCTACTAAAACATCCGCACCGCTCCCGCGCCCCTCCTATATGTTGCGTTCAGAAACTATGTTTGTTCAAACTTTGAAATCTGCCACCTGTATGAGGAATAAAAAAAATAATGTCCGATACACAAACTTTGTTTAATTTCAAAAATTTATATCTGTTAAAACTAAAATTTATGTCTGTTTGCAAAGCTTTAGTGCTAATATATAAAGCTATGAACACAATAGCAGTTTTATTGTTATGAGAGCAATTTTTCAATCAATAAAATCCCAAAACAGTAAAATATTAGTGTTGCAAATGATGGCCAAAGTAGGTTTGTCTGTTTTTCCATGTGATTTTTTGTAATAAGTTGATTTCACTTCTTACAATATTAGAGGATATTGTTTCTAAAGGTTGTAAAATTAAATCTATGAAATGTTTTTTTAACATGATTCATTTCTGGCTAAGGAGTTGGCGGAAAAAAGAATTTGAAGCTTTTATAAATATTGTCAAAAGTTAAATAACTTTAAAATTAAGACTCTGAAGCAATTGATGACTGATGTTCAAAAATAAATATACACTTAAGGACGTATTTACAAAATCCCACTGCTCGAGAACGAATATTTATTAGTCGTAAAATCAATAGTATATATGTAGCGATGCCATTTGTTGATATGCAACAAATTTGAAGTCTATTCACAATATCTTGATAACATGCATAGGCTATAAATTTATTGCATTTGTAACTAAAATTAATATACAAGTTTTATATATTATTTATTTGGTAACCAGTTTCATTTATTTTGTATTATTAAAATTAAATCGAAACAACAATAATAATATTAGTATGATTCCAGTTTTAATTCGGATTTCATCCGTTGATGGTCTTCAACCTCCAATAATATAAAAGACAAAAGAGTAGGATAACCACAGAGGAAATATTTTTAGACTCATTTAAATATTTCATACTATGAGCCCTAAGGAAACGACTGAAACCTGCTCTCTCGTGACCCCCATGAAAACAGATCTCCCTCATATGTGAGGCAAATGAAAAAACATACGAACATGTGAACAAAAACATGAGATACTAATTATTAAAAATCACAAAACAAATTATTTACAAAATATACCATGTTTCCTCGTGACGCTTTTCCATCCTCGCTGTTACATGTGCGATGTCATCTTCAACTCCAATACGAGTAAAGTTTGCGTCAATTCCCCAAAATAACCTGCCTGATGAGGTGTAAAATTGTCTAATTAAAATTAATTATTTATGTACAAGATTTTACTTTCAAAATACTTTGTTTTAAATTTGTGTTAAAATAAAAGCTTTTTATTTAGCACTCACTTAGTTAACTAATTAATCATTAGTAGTTTTTTTTTTCATTTTGAAAATATAAATTTTAAGAAGAAATGACTATAAAAGTGTCGGGCCCCACATGACAAACTTTTATTCAAATCATCTTTAGTTTCTCGCTTTTAAACTCTTGGCACTAATGGAATGTGATGAATAATCTCTTAATTTCATTGGTCTTGTTAATCGAGAATTGACCAATTCTGGAAGCATATAATTTTGATAAAATTTCACTAAATATGATTCCATGTTATCTTCCCAGAATTGGTCATCCTTCGCAATAAATTCATATTTCAATTTATTAGTGCCAGTCCTGACTGCAAACAGGCAGATGTCATGCCCAGTGAAACAAAGTTAACCATGTTTTGATAAAACCACAAATGCTTTTTTATATAAATTTTACCACAATCATATTTCCAAAACTCAATTTTATTTGTTTTATTGCTACATCTGGGTGCAAATTGAAGCTAGATAATGGGCACTTAACTTCTACAATGCCGTCTGCATATAGACCGTTTGGTGTGACTCTTAGAAGAGAAAATTCATATAGATGAATATACCACATTCCTCAGTGTTGATATGTAAGCGTTGCTAATTCTCTGAGTTCAGTGTATTCGTTGTTTTTTCCTTGTTTTATTGATGGCACATAGTTCAAATCATACCTGTATAAAATCTGTTTGACTAATTAAACGCAATTTGTATTTACACGTCTCTCGCACACTTTGGCAAACCAAGAAGCTGTTAATAACTTTCGCCTACGCTCTAACCAAAGTGGACTAACACTTTGTTGGATTGTATTGTGTTCTAGATCATGCCATTGTTCAGGGGTCAATACCAGTTCTTTCAGAAACTCTTTTTTTTTGCTTCTTCATATACTCCGTCAATCATATCCAACTTTTGACAGCTCTCACCATAAAAAGAATCTTTTAAGGGCTTGTTTTTTTTTAATTCCTTTCAAATTTTTAACATCATTAAGACTATTACGAAATGCTTCTAATTTCTTTATTTCGGAACAAGCGTCTGGTTTGAAAATAAATTTATGCACAAAAGATTGCAGACAGCCTTTATTAATAGACACTACAACAGCTGTACATCGCCCACTATAAAAACCTCGGGGAGAAAAGTTAACCCTCTTTCCTCCTACATATTTGGCAACGCGCAAATAAAAGCTTCCTGCTGAATTATTCATTTTGTTGTGAACTAATGTGATGGAGACTCAATGCTTTGTTGGACAACCGAGAACAAGATAGTAATTATTTTTTACTCCTAAATAAATAACTTTTTTACTACCTGTGGTTGCTGCAGCATCCGCAGAAGCGTTATAATTGGTGCTATAGGACCATTTAGACCAACAACCATCCGCTAATACAGTGATCATTGTTACACCGTTTTCATCTACACTGCCAATAGATTTTGCATATTCTGCTTCTATTCCTGCTAACAAATGCCAAAATTATAAGCATTGTGTATTTTGATGAACCTGATATTTGGATATTACATCACAATTAAATGAAACTACGTGATGTAGTATTATTTCTACTTTCTTTAAGTTCTTTACCACCACCTAGGTTTCGTTGTATTACAACATCTTCAAGTGGATATTACATATTTACCACCCAATTTTACCACTATACTGATGTAAAATAAAATATTACTTAAGGCTAAACCTGTTATGAGCAGATTTCCTAACCCATTACATGCCATTTAATTTTCTTGCTTCAAAACAACCTTTCTAAATTTATCTAATCTTTTATTCCATAATCTTGTATTTTTTTACAATATATAACTTTTTCCAGGAGTATTTCAGACATCCATATTTAGTTCGATTTTATTCCACTATGTAAAGTTGTTTTGCTGGAAAATTTGTGCTACATGTAGTAAGCAGTCAACAAGTCTCTTATGTAAATTGGAAGACGACAAGTGAAGCGACAAGCGACAAGGCTTTTGTAGCCAGAAAGGGAATACTTGAGCCCTTTGATTTAGTAAAAATTTGTGATATCATCATATCACTCTGCTTCATTAAATATGCAAACATTTTTGGCTATTCTAAGTGAAAAAGGCTTTTCAAATTTATTCATGGATTTCATTTTGTAAGTCAATATGAGTATTTTTCAAAGATGAGCTGCTAGACCCAGGCTATTTGGTTATGTCTGTGTTTTTTGGTCTAAATATTTTTGTATATCTTGTGAAAAGTAGGTTTCTTTAGTGTTTTTAAGTTCTAATCTTGTCTTAGTTTTAAGTTCTAATCTTGTCTCATTACCAAAATTATGTTCATCGAAGAAAGTGTGTATTTTCTTTTTCCACAATACACAATCGCCACAAGAATCTTCAATTAAAATTGAAAAACAAAACATATTAGTGCTTTCATTTTGTTCCTATTAATTTATCTGTAGGTAGTAATTCAAAATACTTTGCTGGTGAGTAAAAATGTTAGAGTATATAATTTTCAGCATACTTATTTAAACATTAAGTATATAAATTTCAGCATACCTTAATAACCCAATTATGAGACATTATTCATTAACTATCAATATTTATTCTTCGGACATGATCAACACCGATATACAATCAATTTGAATATTTTCATAAGAGAATTAGTATGGTAGCATCGTAGCCATAAATTTATAGTCAATTTAATAGCATTTCACTTTCTTTGGAAATTTTTCCAAAAACCCTCCTCTTGACATAATATTTGAAGAATCTGAATCCTCTAAAAGTTTCTATTTAAACCAGCTGTATTTTTTACTTATAGTCATACAAAAAATCATATGGAAAAACAGGACCATCATTTGCAACCAGGTTGTTATTTATTTTGAATTATAGTGTATTTTATCATTTTAAAGATAAAATATTAAATTGATTTCAAATAAACATTTTATAAAATCATCAAATATTTATTATGAAATATAATATGAAATAATTTATAAGAGTTTGATGTATCTTTATCATATTTTAAATTACTGAAGGCTACATAAAGTTTTGATAACAAAAATATTTCAGTTAATTATTTTATAATAGTGTAAGGTGGGGCACAGTGTTACACGGGGTACACTGTTACAATGCACATATCTCCGTCCCTGTCTGTATAATGTCGGTAGGTGGCCATCTTGAAATAGTTGCCATTGCCTCAGTTTGAACCACGTATTAGAGTTATTAAACAAAAAACAAATTTGTGTGATAAAACGAAGAAAAAATCACATTAAAGTTTTTCAGTTTTTTCCTGATATATGACATTTAAGTAAGTGATTGTAATTTTCCTCTATTCACTGTATATTTAGTTTCAAATTATCGTTTAGTAGTTTTTTGTAAACATAACCTTAAAGACTCAATTGAATTTTTTTTCCAGTTTGCCCACCTGGGGCACTGTGTTATACTGTAACAATAAGCCCCGTATTGTACCTAGGTTTTAAGAGAAAATGGTGCGAAATTGTAAAAGGAAGACGGATCACTGTCTTCATAATGAAAAGAATATGAGAGAAGCGATTCTGATAGTAGAAAGTGGGATAAGTCTTCGTAAGGCAGCAAATGAAAAGAATGTTAATTTCATGATATTGCAAAGATATGTAAAAAAGAAGAAAGAATGTCCAGAGCAAGACGCCAGACAGATATGCGTCTTACTCCAAATTATGCAAATAGAGCCGTATTTAGTGCCGATCAAGAAAATGGATTGCAGGAATATTTAATAAACTATTCTAAGATTTGCTATGTTCAATTGCCACAACGTAAATTTATTCTTCAATAATTTGGAAGATATCATGCGGCGATGTCCTAGCTTGGTAGACGATTTCTGTCTGGATGAAACTGGAACCACAACTGTTCAAAAACCAAAAAAAATTATTGCAGCAAAGGGAGCTAAACAGTTGAATAAAGTAACGAGTGCAATGAGAGGTACTCTGATCACTACATGTTGTGCAGTGTCTGCAACGGGATTGGCACTACCTCCATCAATGGTGTTCTCCAGAAAACAATTCAAGTCTTATATGACTAACGGTGCTCCACTAGGAATCTAGAACTGACTCAGCCCACCGGATGGATGACTAGTGAATTGTTTCCTGAGGTCAAGAAACATTTCATTAAAGTAATAGCCTCTTCAAAGGAAAACCTGGCATTATTGATTATTAACAATCACAACAGTCACCTGGCACCCACGGTATTCAATATAGCAAAAGATAATGAAGTTACCCTATGAACTATACCATTACATTCTGGTCAAAAACTGCAGCCACTTGACGTGTTGGTGTTTGGTCCACTGCAAACGTACTACAACACAGCTGCTGATTCGTTGCTAACGCATCATCCTGGAAATATAATTTCCATTTATAAGGCTGCTGAATTTTTAGGACAAGCTTTTGATCGAACTATGACACCCACAAATATTAAGGATTTCGAAAAACTGGAAAATTTCCATATGATAGACATATTTTCACTGACGATGATTATATGTCAAGTGAAGTGACGAAGCTGCCACTGGACCTCTAAAAGCTTCTTCGTCTCATGCCTCCGGATCAAGTCAGCCTCTTGAACCTCAAGTACCTTCTTCTTCTAATGCTCTCAGTTTTTGTCAGCTCTTTGGCAGGAATACAGGATTCTCAAAAAGCCCATTGTTATAATGCTACCAGATCAAGTTGCTCCTCAGGAACTCAACAGGTTGCTGTTACCGACACAGGACTATGTCCATCTGCGATAATTCAGATACCAGCTTCCCCCAATCAACAAGTGGTAAAGAGGCGTTCTGAATCCCTAAGCCCAAATTTGCTAACGAATGAATGTTTTCACACTGATATCCAACCTGCGCAAACACCATCTGTAACAGTTAAAGAAAACTGTTCATTACCAGCATTTCAATCTAATCAAGATGAAACTTTACTTAGTCCTATAGGTTGTCGGGCTTATCCAAAGGCACAATCGAGCCGTGATAGAAAGAGAGGAAAAAGCTGCATTCCAACAGATACATCGATTAAGAACGAAATTAAAAGAAAAGCCTTGGATAGAGAAAGTAAAAAATTAGTAATAGGAAAGAAAAAAAAAGTTTCACAAAAAAAAGAAATTCCTTATTAGACAGTCAAGGCAACTGAAACTTCAAAAAAAGTTCTTTTTAGTGATGACTCGGAGAGTGATTTAGACAACATCTCAATATCCTCTTCTGAGGATTTAACATCTGAGGATGAAGGTCCATTAAAGTCTCTAGCGAAACTGAAAAAGTACGATTTTGTTGTTGTTAAATTTGTTGGAACTAGTCAAGCATTATGTTGGAAAATATTGAGGACAATTAATGATATCAGATAAGTTGATAATAATTTCTACTCCCCTCTTGAACCGGATATGGCGACAGTATCGTTAGAAGATATTAAAATTGTGCTTCCTCTTGGAAACGTTGCAGCAAGAAAGACCAAACGTCAGACAGATATCTTTATGTTCCCAAAAGAATATTCTAAAGAAATTTAATATTTGTCAGAAATATTTATGTTATTTTTTATATTATTTTATGTTATAACATTGTACCCCTTGTCCTGTAAAAGAGGGCCCCAGATAAGGGACATAGTGTTACAATCGACTTACCTGATTAAAGTGCAACATAAATTAAGTTGTTGGTAATAATAGTCATGTTTAAATAATTCTAAGAGAGACTGTTATAGTTTATATCCAAGTCAGTTACAAGTTGATTAAATCAATATTTTCGTCGCCACATTGTCGTTTGTTTTTTTTGTAACAATGTGTCCCGCCTTACCCTACAGACTTTGCAATTATTATTATTATTTGGTCTTGCTGTTATTTTTCTAGAAATGCCAAATTTCAAGATTTATTAATAAGCTATATTTAAGGGTTTTATTGATTTTTGAAAGTCCCCTAGCGTCTTGAAATAAAGACATGAAGTACATGGGAAGGTCGCAGACTTCAACAAATGCTGATGTTTTTAGCTTTATGACACATTTATTATCCAAATTTAAAATGTTATCACTATTATTGTGAATTACAACTATTTTTTCACATCAATTAGAACAAATTTATAGTAAAATGAAATATTTGTTTATTTTAATTATTTAAATTAACTTTTCCAAAAATTACTTAGGTAAAATAAACAGAATTATTTTGAGTTTTCAAATGAAAGCTGTCATAATGACAGATGGTAGGACTTAGCAAGACTGAGAGCAAAAAGAACAAAATAAAAAAAATTAATAAAAACATGTTATTCCTAAAACAATGAAAATTGACAGCTTTTTATAGGACAAAATTGTGACGGAAGATCAGAAACTTATAAAAGAGGCAGATATTTATATTGAGAGCAATCAACTATATGAAAAACTGATGATTGTGTTAATAACAAAAATGTATAAGTAGTATCAACTTAAAACTAAAGAAGAATCTCCTATCTAAAAATGATAACGGTATTCCAACACTTGCGAAACTCAACAAAGTTCCAGCTATATGGCAAATTGATGATATGACAAAGGGCGTTATCACAAGAAACATGTTCGACAAAAACAAAAAGATTTATTCTGATGACTATCTTTTCTTACGAATGTTTATCTTGCAATGAAAAATGAAGAATTATAAAATAAAGGACAAAAATGGCTGACTTATTTTGAGAGTACTGATTCTTGTTATTGCAAATGCTGTTTGGCATTTTATTTATTAGAGAATAACGCTCAATTCGAAAAAGAGCTAGTTGGAAAAATATAATTATTGGAAAAATACAGAAATCCGAGTAGGTCAATATGAAAATTTTGTGCGTCATAAATCTTGTATCCTTGCTTGAAAAGCTACAAATGCATATGACATATAATATATGGTTATATCAGTTCTTTAATGATTAGCCGAATATAAGAAGAAATCTCTCATTGGAGGAACATTTCGAAGAGGATTGTTTTTGTAGTGGAGCAATCGTCTTCAATAAAATTTGCTTTCAGAGAAAAAAATTTAGTGTTTCATAATCCGCACAATTTATTTTTTTTATTGAACGTTATCCAATTCAAGGCTCTGGACCAGTTACTTGTCAAAGATTGTTTGATAAAATTCTAAAACTATAAGTCTACTTAATATTTCGTTTAGCAAAGGTTGGAGTCCAGATAAGAAACTTAAAATGTGTCTCCATAATTGTTGACTCAACTCTTGACATAGAATGTGGATGAACTAATACTTGTAATTCCATATCTATTAGAAACAGAAGTTCCATGTGAAAACGGAGAAAAGGGTACGTGTAACACAAGTAGTTTCCTTTGTCGGGTTTGCTAAATCCAGTAAGAAAGTGGAGCATTTTTCTTCTGTAACTAACTTAATATTTCTTTTATTAAATTTATATACTTTTAATTTATCAGGTTTCATAACTACTCGAGTTTTATACTTATCAAGTTATAACTATTGCAAAATAAGTTAAAACCTTTGCAATGGCGATCCAATTAAGCTGTACATATAAACAATTTGACCACTTTCTTATTTAGAAGCATCTGGTCATATTTGTAAACAATAGCTATCATGCCATTTGTCAATGTGAGCAATTCAAAATGCTGAAACATGTCATATGTGAACTGTTTGCACATCTAATTTTTTAAGCAAAGCACTTTTTTACTATGTCAAAGCACTTTCGTTAAGATGAAAATAAAAAAAATATGTGCTATTCTATGCCTTACCATTAAAGCTTTAAACCCATAATTAAATTTAATTTAGTCATAATTTCGACAGTTTACTTGAAAATTTAAACTTTAGACTCTCTCGAAGAAGTGCCGTACGTCAAGAAAAAAAAACATAGTTTTGGGTAATTTTTTCGGAATTGTTAAATTTTCTAGGATAAAAAATATTTTATATGTCAGTTCATAACATGGACTTAAATGTGTACAAAATTTGGTAATGATTAGTCAGATAACTGTTAAGTTATTAGATGACAAACATTCTGATAAACAAACACACTTGTGTTTACAATTTTTGCAATGTTAGCAAAACTGTCTTATTAATACAAATTGGGAATCAAAGCAAAGGAGTAAATAAAAAACATAAATAAACAAGTCTTCTTATTTTCCATTTATTTTGACAATTTCCATTTGAGTTTGAAAAACTTTAATCTTGAAGATTTCTTTACAATAATAATAAATTAATTTCTTGAAAAACATCTGTGGGAAGCTAACTTTACACATCGATCCACATCGGTACTAGAGCGCTAAGCGCAAGTCTCATTAAATAATTGTTTATAACACTGAAATCATAAGACTGACCGTATTAAATTTTATAGGGATATATACCGATAACAGATAAAGAGAATAATGAAATAATTAGTTTTAATTCATCAAGAATGGCGTATGTGACACCTGTTAATTGTGCACACCAGCACACTACAGCCTATATTATTTTAGTGGTAATTTCGTATAAATTCAGTTTAGAGAAAATATAAATTTTACAATTTTATTTCTCTTGAAAGAATGTACATAAAAATGAAGTATTTAAAAAAAATTAGGCTCGGACACAGTTATTTTATGATAAAAATAAGTTTAAAAAATGCTCTTTTTATGAAGAAACGGTTGTCAATTGGCTGTCAAACATAAATTTTATAACCTCACTTTTACGGTCCATTGTGCATTTTCATATTTTTATTTTTTGGGTTTGTTTTTTTTATTTCAATTCCTCTTTGTATTTGCAAATTTTTGTGTTTTGTTATTACTAAAAATGGTAATTAAATCAAAAAACTTAACTTCCTTGACAAAGTGCACTTTTGTATAGGAACTTTTTTGTAAAATAATCGCACTCGAGCCCTACTTTTGGTTAACACTTCATTTATTACATATATATTCATTTAAAACAAAAAAAGGGAATTCACATTTTCGCTAAACTGAACTTCCATATTTTTTTAATTTTCATTACATCTGCTATTACATAGATAGTAGGAACCGTGCAAAAATATAAATATTATTAAAAAACATTAATAACGCCGTAAGTGAAGAAATGAGAATTACAGTTACTTATCCGTCAATGTCATTGTAACATTTTTGTTTCAATGAAAGGGGAAATACTTTAAAAGAAGAAATTGCAAAATAAATGTTAATTATTTAAAATTTTGACAGAAATTGAAAGGAAAAAGCAACATTTACATTGAAAAACAGACTTTGATATACTTAACTTAATGTTTATGACATAAAAAAGAAATTATGATGAGTGAAAATAAAAACAGATTTTTGAAAAAAAAACATTTACAAATAATTTCTAATAGCGTTAAATAACAATTTTTGTTTGTCTGCTTTCCAGTATTCAAATACAATTTCTTGATTTTCTTTAGATGTCTGGTCACCTCTTATAAAATATGTTGTGATATTTTAGCATTGTAATTTTGATCA
Organism: Druceiella hillmani; assembly: GCA_039881145.1. Lineage (NCBI taxonomy): Eukaryota > Metazoa > Arthropoda > Insecta > Lepidoptera > Hepialidae > Druceiella > Druceiella hillmani. The sequence continues at coordinate 12,539,245 of JAYKKI010000033.1, forward strand.
ATTATGATGTATACGGTTGGGAGTGTTACCACAAAAATATGACATTACCGTAAAAATATTATTTATTTACCAACAGATAGCGCTGATGGCATTTTGCACAGTCCCTGTACCATTTTTTCTGATCTCTATTAATTTTGCAGTGTGAAAATAGGTCTCGGCTGTTTACATAAGATCTTTTGAAGATTTACCTTAATGACTTTTATAATGATAACTCTCATTTAATTACAACCCAACCTGTTCTAGAGAAGTAACCTGTACATAGAAATATGAAATAGAAAAAACAGTTAAACAGATCTTAATATATTTATATTCATTCTCTTTATCAATGCAACAATTACACGATCAGTCTGCATTCCTTCTCGGTACTTTCTGCCATTCCGCTCGTTACACATCGTATATTATGTAACAATTTTCATGACATTCGGTTTTTATGTCACAAGTTTTGGTATTATTTATTAGGTAGGTATAATAAGTCTTGAATCAAAGTATTTCACCAATGTATGTGATAAGTTTGAGGTAATAAAGTTTAAACATGTTGTGGCTAATGCTAGCTTTGCCGTTGAAGATGGAAGCTGCGACGTGCTTGAAGTTTGCGCTCGCGGGCTGCCTTATACTCGCGACGGCAAGCGCTCATTCGTAACTCCAATATACGATTAATTTTCTCCACAATCTCCTTGGCCAATGCATGCTCACATTCCAGGTCGTGGTGCTTGAATGACACACTCGGCGCCAGGATGTGTTGGTGGCCTGACGGTACAATGTTTAACATTACTTATCATTAAAAAGGTAAACTAAAAATAAGATGACTTATCTTATTTCTAGCTAACGTTTTCCTTATTTTTAAATAAAGCTATATTTGGCCATTATTATTTGACAGATAATTGTCTAGTTTAACACATTTAGAATATGCCTGAATTCGTTATCCATGGCAAAAAAGGGCGCTAATTCGAATTAAGGCACAGTCCGTCCCGTGGGACAGTTATGCACATTCCACTGGTGATATAGTCTGTCCCGAAGGTGTTAACAGGAAATTAATTAAAGTAAGGAATTTCTATATCAAAATAAATTGTTGTTATCAGCTTATAAAAATTTTAACTTTTGTATCCTGTTAAAACCATATACCAAGGATTCCTTATCATTCTCTCTTTTCATTCCCAGACCTAATTTTCAGTGAAAGGAAAATGCAAATGAAAGAAAAAGTCAATATTACTTGCAGATGCCTATTAAATTTTTTTATTACATTTAAATCGTTTTTAATTACATACTAAACCGCCACACTTAATTTATTACGCTCTTCTGAGTAGAAGCAATGTGTACTATACTGTTCTCATATGTAGAACTTAATATTCAATAATATGAACAAGCATGTAGCAAACAGAATATTTTTAGAGTGTCCCACATGGTGAGGGTAAATTGATTTAGGTAGTCTCACAAAAACGTGATAGAAGTAACAAATCAACAGTTCGGATGGCTCATCACACTATAGTCAAACATTAAGTGTGTAAACTGTTAAACAGCATTTCTGTTATTGACATAAATAATTGTAATATATTAACAACAAATTATTATTTGTCATTTTAGTATTAGAGAGTTGTCTCGAGAGTATTATTATATTGATAAAATGACTCGAGAGTATTATTATATTGATTATAATATTGATAAAATGACCATTAATGGAATTTTAACCATGAGTTGACGAATTTTAACCATTTGCTCATGAGACGCATCGCCGCAAGTCAACTGGTTGTGAAAGAGCCCAACTTCTATCAAAAAGAGCATTGATTGAAGACACGGATTGATTATTGAATTGAATCAATGATTGAATCAATCGATTGAAGACATCGGTTGATAGATTGATTGATTGAAGACATGAAACGGAATTAACAGTGGGAATTAAAGGCATACCGCTATCAGCCTATGAGAAATGTATGGAAGAGTGAGTCTGGCATTTTCACAGTTGTATTGCAAACGATGGGGATTACTTTGAAGGTGATAAAATAAATTTTGATGATTAAACTTAAATTTGTGTGTTTTTTAACAATTCTGGGTAGGTTTTTATATATAAGGTATAATATACCAAACAGTAATGAAACAATAATAATTGAGGGTAAATGATATTACCCAACTTCAATTGTCAACATTTAGTCGATAATAGCTAATATTCCATAGTGGTGTGGGCATTCCCTTTATAATAAAAACTTCTGAGCTATTGGTTGTTGTATGACTTATTGTCTGGGGAGGTAATTGAAATATATTTTGTTATAAATATACAGCCACCACAAATGAAACCAAAAAGGGTTGACCTTCCGATGAAAATTGAATTAGTTATAATTAAAAAAAAATCCTGTCTTGTAACAAATGTCATTTATAATGAAATGTTATAAGTAGTTTATGCAGTTTTTGGATGTTTCACTTTACCAGCTTTATAGTTCAGGTAACGTATGACAAATCAAAATCACTTAACCATTTCAATGAGATCATTCATCAGTCATTTTTATTTTTTCTCATGTTCTTCAAATTTATTATTTTTTATTGAATCAAAAAAGCTATGCATATTTTCTAATTTTTCTGCTGCATATAAAATCGTCAGACTAAAAAACTAGTACTGCTAGACAATGACCGTCGGAAATAAATAATAATGCTGTCAGTCGATCTTTTCATGGATTAACAATTTCTTTTTTTTAAACTTGACTCATTTATTGAAAATATACCTAGAAAAATTTTACAGTAAAATATTTGTGAAAATTCTTTACATGCCTTTTACGGATCGGAAATTTTTTTATTACATACCAGTTGAATTGTCATGAAGGTTCTGTCCATGTCCTGTGGAGTACACGAGTCGAAACGTTGTTTTGTTTGCACGTGCCTCTACTATTTCACACCAGGCTATCATATCCATGCTATAAGAAACAGGTTTCATTCTCGTCTGTAAAAGACAATTTAAATATTTCACATCTTTCAAAAAATTTTAAAACAGAGTATGTTGTTTCCAAATATGGAAATAATAACTTTGTTGTTTCCTTTAATTATTATTGAATATAAAAATTAAAACGTCGATATCAATTATACCCAATACCAATGCTTTCTATGCAATCTTGATGATTATATCATTTATTTATTTATTTCTTGATGACCCCGCACCCGACTTACAGATTTAGCCAAAGCGTTGGACATATGGAAGTACCATAAGAACAAATGGTTATAAAATGTAATATAAACAATATGAACAAGATAGACTCACAGCAATTTGAATAAATATCACTCTAACTAGTGGTCAGCCGTAAACCACTAAGCAACTCCATAATCCCATCCCTGAACCCGTCAATGGAGCAAAAAAAAATATCAAGACTGAGTGCATCTTGTGTTGAACAAGTACACAACAGACAGATGAATGCTGTATATTTGTACGCACTCTAGGCAGGTAAACTATAACTTTGTCCACTCATGTAGCAGCCAAGAGTACGAGGGTGCATTTTTAATTTGCGGAATTGGTAATTAGGTCACTAGTGAGGGTACTTTAATGAACCATAATGAGTTCAGTGATTCATAGTTAGTATAAACAGCAAGTTTTATCTTAATCGGACTATTAGTTTTTAAACTATCGTCGACCAAGCACCTCAATCGGGACGAAAGTGAGAAATATGGTTATAAAATTTTTTACCAAGCAAGGAAAGGCGGTTCAAACCATATTGGAAGGAGATAGTATGAGTTTACAGAGGCTTACCATGATTTGTAAGTGGCAAAGTATCTTTAAATAAAGCAGGGACTCATTTGAAGATGGCCCACGGCCCAAACGGCCGATCAAAAGTCCGGAAATAATTCAAAAAGTCAAAAAATTAATATTGGAAGATGCTAGACTAAAGAAGAAACAGCTTACTCCGCCTAAAAACAACACTGCGTGGAGATTCCTCGCACATTTTTGGACCTCTGTAGTGAAAACAAAAATGAACTATTGAGTTGAATTGTTACTGGGGACGAAACTTGGGTTCATGATTGAAAACCCAAGTCCAAACAAGAAAATTAACCAAAGGTGTCCTTTTTCTGCAATACAATATGCCTGTTCACAAGAGTCGTGTTGCGTTGGCTGTCCTGCATAAGATGGGCTACAACATTTTGAAACACCCGCCATACTGTCCTGGCCTGGCTCCCAGCGATTATTACCTATTCCCAAATTTAAGAAAAAAGAACTTCGTGTGGAGAAATTTTCAAACGATGAAGACGTGAAGGGTATAGTTTCAGCTTACTTTTCGAACAAAGATAAAACATTTTTTTATGAAGGTATACATAAAAAAATTGATTAGGGTAGCAGGTGAATATAGCAGAAAAAATGCACAAAACAGTATTATAACAAATTTGTAGCTTGGAAATTTAAAATAAAAATAAATTTTTTTCAATCTTTATAAGTAAAAAAATATTTAAAATGAAAAAGTATAAAAACAACTTAAATAAAAGTTTGGTGTAATATTCTCTTCTATGTAAATGAATAAAAAATATATATATAATGTTTAGAGGACAACCATGTAAACAAATTATTACGGCGGCAAAATTGTATAGATTTAGAAAAAATAAAGTATGAAATGGTTCCGAAGAGTAACTTGTTGTTGTTTGTTCTCATATGTATACATGCAAGTATGTTTGTTCTCATATGTATATGTGTAAAATGTTATTTTTCCTTGCAATCTTCACTCTTACAATATGTTTAATATAAAATGATACACATTTAAAAAATTTAAAATTTTTTCACGATGCAGATTAATGGAAATGTTACATGCAAGGATATTTCTATTGACAGTTAACATGTGTGTCCACCTGAGTTAAACGTTTTTTATGTTATATAAATTAAGTATGTACCAGATATATCAACACATTATTTGCGAGTAGTTTTTATAGCGCTAACAAGTGGTGAGGGCAATTTTTGCTAATTTTTTGCTCAAAAGGCAACGTTCAGTAAAATTACGATAGCTTTAGTTTTATGTACTTTTTTTTCAATGGAACTTTTTGTATACTGAACTTACTATAAAATGTAAACAAACAAATACTGAAAAACTCACTGGAAATTGAAATAAAAGTAATGAAATATGTAAAAATTCCAATTTATTTTTTATATTTATAAATGTGTACAAACCAATAAGTTTCTTTTTGGTTTGTACACATTTATAAATTTATTGGAAAAATAATTGATTATAGACCTGACTTTCACTAATCTTCCCGATTCTTCTGTAATGTCTTCATTATTATTGAAGTTCCACGAAACAAATTTGTCGAAATTTATCCCCTGATGTGATTTTGGAAAAAAATGGCATTTCCAAGCACAGGTCTGTTGAATAATAATCATCTCGCTTATCTTTGCGAACAGCACTAGCACTAGCACTTTATTGAAATAATCACAACTGTCCATTTAATATTATTTGCATTATAATTGTATTAAAATAAACTCTTCAACCTTAATATTAAAACTCTCGTTCTAGCCAAAACATATTCTTGGGGCAGTAATAGGTCGCTGCGTATTCATTTGTTTCAACTTTTATTTTTATTAACGCAAACCAAATCGTAGCGCTTTTATGTTTATATATGTTTTGTTTTACAGTGTGTTTTATCACATATTTAAATAAAAAAGAGTTGCGCCTGGCGCTCATATAAAAATATTAAGTTAAATCTTTGAAAATGGCCTGAAACGCCAAAATTGTGAACCAGGGGCTTTTAAAGAACAATCAAGTACTAAAATAGAATGAAAAATATCAATGAACACTTAAAATACATGTCTACTGAATTATTTAAATGCAAAAATTTCATAGATGCGATCAATCTGAAATTTGAGTTGTTTTCAGAGCCAAAAACCCCTTTATGGACCCTCATCCTTTGTAGAGAACTTCATGCTCTGCAGTTTTCGTAAAACATCTAACTACATGCAAGGCATAGGACGTGACACATTTGCAAAAAAATGACTTTATGACCTTTTTACCTTAGATATTTTGATTGACGGACACAAAATCTTAGGAGACTTTTCAGCTCATCTGCAGAATCTCGAAACAAAAATCTATGCAAATTTTCACCTTTCCTCCTTTCATTCTAAGATTTAATCCTTATTTGAAGATACTATTATGTAAATCCTTATGATTATCTGCCATATCCAGATGTGTAAGTCAATATTAAATAATAAAAATCATGCTTACCCAAAATTTGTGTGAAACACTATTCCGAGGGTCAATCTCGATACGCTGGCCAGATATGCCAAGTAAAACAGGTGTATTAGTACGAACACGATGGCAGAGTTGGACGGCAAAGGACTGATACTGCGGTGCCTCAAGTACCAGGCGATGAGTCTGCATACGCTCTAACGCTTGCCGCTGTTGCAATTTTCCTGTAAATCATTTTGTTAGTAAGTGACTCTTTTAAATAATTAAGTAGATGCCTGCCAAAATTGGCTTTTATTTATTTATATATTGGTATATTTATATATATTTATAATTTTTTATCATTCTAACAATATTTTAATTAAGTTAGGTTTTTTGTCTAACTGAGTAAATAGTATCAAATATATGCTGAAAGGGAAAAATATTTAAAACTAAAACTAAAGTTTTTTCTGTAATATAAAAAGGCAAACAATTCAGCGATAAACAATGAGGAAGCGAAAAAAAATTAAATACAATTAGTAACCATCATACAAAACAAAGATATAAACACACGTATATTGTATTTTATATTTTTAATATATTAAGAAATATTAATATTGAAAAAATATTAATATTATAAAATATTAAAAATCGAATAAAGTGCTAGATAACTTTTAAGAAACCATTACAACAAATAATACCGATTGCTATTTTAATTCGTCGCCATTGCCTAAATTAATTAAAATTAAACTTAGTTTCATGGATTAATGTGTTCTATGTACAGAAAATACGAGACACAATATGCACGTTTACATACTATTTTGAAAATTAACTTAACTTCAATAAAAAAAAATACCAGATTTCGTATTTGTCTGATTGACAATTTAAATAAAATTTTTAAAGAACTTATTTCTTTGGTCCTTTTTTAATGTAAGAGTGTCATTTTTATTCTTGTAACACTTGGGCCAACACTATATGGACACTATTAGAAATGTAAATCTCAAGTCAAGTGACTTGATTAAAAAAATGAAATATTTTTTAAAGCTTCATTTGTAATGTAATTTTTTTGTACTCATGATATTTTATTTTGCAATTAAATATTAAATGCCAAATATATTTAGTTAATTAATTTTGGTAATTTTATATAATTTCCATTTTTTGACAGAATTTTATGATATGGATGTCATTATTTTTAAATCATATATTATATATATACATATATATATATATACACACATACACACATACATACATACATATTTATATATATATATCAGTGAAATCAGCCCAATCACTTTTGAAACATGGTTTTTTTATATGGCTTCCCCATGGTGAACCATAAAAACGTCTCTTACCTGATGAGCTTGATTCGGCATTTGAATCACCATAGCTTTGAGATAAACGTTTAGGCAACCTGTCCACAAGCACGTTCAAGGTTTTCGTTTTCTCATCGCCTCTTGCTTTTGCATCATCAAATGTCACAGCTGGTCTCCCCAAAAAGGTTCTCCTCTCCTTTTTCCCACTATCTCCTTGATTATTTCTAAAAGAAGTTTCTGTAAATAACCTTTTGTCCTTGGAATCGACAGTGGCTGATCGACTTCTCGGAACTAAATCATTGTTCTTAAATTCTTCAATAGTTAAAACTGCTCCACCTTCCGGTATCGAGCAGGTGATCTCAGGAGGTTTGTTTGCATTTTTTGATTTGAGTTCGACAAGACCAAGGTGAGTGAGACCAAACTTTGAGCATGGTTCATTGTGATCTAGGCAAGGGAAAGCCCAATCCATCTCTCCATCATCCTCAGCGATGAAAAGGCCATAAGAGGTAGCAGGGCCGAGTGTGACTGTAGGCTGTTCGACGCTGTAAACATTTTTTAAAATTTCATTAAAGGATAACATATTTTACTATTCTGTATTTTTCTCTATGTCATATTTTCACAGTACTGATGATTCATATCGTCATTTTGAACATAAAACGGTATTGAATATATTTGGCGTTAATTTTGTAGAAATTCATTATTCACAATTATATAAAACTACGTGATGTAGTATTATTTCTACTTTCTTTAATTTCTTTACCATGACCTAGGTTTCGTTGCATTAGAGTATCTGCAGGTGGGAAATTAGCAAAGATAATTTCCCACCTGAAGATGTTTCACATAGTTTCATTTAATTGTGGACATAAAACGGTGTTGACAAATCCAACCATTTAACCACCTTCAAAGTTCGAAAAGATATTACCTACTATATATGTAAATATGTTGCCTATACATATTTAACACAAGCATAGAAACAAGGTTGGTATTTAAAAAATTATACGATCTAGGATAATCGCTATAATTTTCCTACAACCTTTGCATGAGTTTTTAAAAACCTTATTTTTTCATAATTTTAGGCTAAATAGTTTTGGAAATAAGGATAAGAAATAAATTTTTTTGCATATTTTTCTGTATATCTCTGAAGATATACCACCTAAAATTATGGAAAAAATATTTTTGAGGCCCTTATTATTAGCCCTCCCAGTGGATAACCCACATAATACATGAAATTTAAAAAAAATTTTAAATATTTAATTTGCGCCCCTAAAATTTCCATTTAAATATTTTTGAGCGTTACCTATTGGGACATATGTAGGTCAAAATGTTTTATTACTATGCCAAATTTCAACTTTAGGTCAAGTAGTTACCGAAAAAATGGCTATAATAGACAGGTACACTGACACGCACGTGATCTTATAAGGCTTCTGTTTTTCCTTTTAACATACTGCCATAAAGGTGATATAATATTATAATTTCACATACATAAAAAATATATATGAATCTATAAATACAAAACAGGAATAAAAGCATATGTGGGGACTACTAAATCGTATTAAGATGAAGTTAGTTTAAATCAGATTAAAATCTAAATAATATATTCAGACACTATATAAATAATACTCACCTGTACTTGTAACATGTAAATCCTATTACATCTTGCACCTTCGCCGAAGCTACAACGCACACAGTTAAAGGATAGTTCCGCTGCTCTTCTGGCAACATAGTCATGAATATCTTAAAAGTTTTTGTAGGAACACCAAGCATTGCAGTACCGTCAAATTTGGCATACTCAAGGTATTGACTGTGGGGGTAGAAGGAACATTTGGCAAGTTGATCCGAAAGCATAGATCTTTTTTTTTGGGTGGCAATTGTGTTAGTATTTGTGGACAAGTCTTTCCGTGTAAATATTTGAGCTCTCTCTTCACTTGTAAGTGGATTGGGCGGATTCTCCCATTTTACAATTTTAATTTTGGATGCCTTCTTTAAAGCTTGCTCCATTTTCTCTAAACGTTGTGCTGTGTTTGATCTCTGTCTGAAAAAATTACAAAATTCAATTTCATTAGGACTGGGTGATGAGATGTCTCACAATTCATATTGTGTAATCGGGGGCTTTGATCTAATACTCGTAAATCGCATTTCCTAGTTATTAGTCACAGGTGGCTATAGCGGCACGAATGCTAACAGTTAGGAATTTTTAGTAACTTTTAATTTTTTAGTGCTTTGTAAAATTAATTTTTTGTATCTTTTCAAAAAATAATAAGCCTTGAATAACAATAAAATGTCTTTTCGACACTGTATAAGGAGTATTGAAAGTTAAAATAAATGTTAATTTGGAATATTTTAATTAAAACAACATTAAGTTAAAAATGATTAATTATCTATTTTATCAACAAAATTGTACGACCAACAAAGTTTAAAACAGTCATTTGTTCGCTTTTATCACTACACCTGTGCTATCTCCTGCCTCACTCTGTCCTTCTTCACCTTAATGCTCTTCTTGCTCCTTCACATGTTGAGTTAAGCATTTTATAGTTTTTCATTTTTATTGTTATTTCTTTATATTAAAATATTTTTACAAATAAGAATAAGTCAACCTTAGATAATTTTAACGTGCACTTTATAGTTGTTATATGAATGTGATCTTACAGATCATATTGCACAAAAAGTACTTTTAAGCAACAAAAATAAAAAAAACTTATTATCTATATAAATTTCCTTTCCTATCCTAAATTTTTAAATATAAGTGCGCTTTAGCTATTGTGAACTTTTCACTGTCTTTTTTTTTAATTAAAAAATACTTGTAATAAAACCTATCATATTACATAACACGTTTTATTTATTTTATAATAGATTATATTAACTTTAACTTTCAATATTCCTGATACTGGTAAAACTTACGTTATGGAGGTTCCATACATACTTGACAATTAAGCCCATATAAACGTTTAGTTTTAATAACAATACAAGGTACCCCTTATATTATTATTAAACTATTTCCAAATATTAATATTATTTTTCCCTATATAAATGTATTGCCCAGTATATCTTTTGCAGTTATAAAATATCATAAGTTTCTCAAAAAGTACGAGATCCGAATTCATTGCAGTTTTACAGTAAACTTCTAGTAGTTTTGTTTATTTCCTACTTTTAAATTTAGCGGTTGTGGACGGAAGGATTTACAAAAAAAGAAACATTTAATGATGTGTTTGGATGAGAGTCAAAATGTCTGATGGCAAGACACGCCTTGCCATTTCGTCAGTGTTGTGTATTGTCAGCTCTTTCTGACTTAATTGGCTCACATCTTGTTTGCCAGTCGGCCAGCTTCCCGTCTTGTCAGGTCTTTTCTAATTAATGCGGCTAGTTGTTTATGTTAAAGTGCACATGGTGTTTCGAGATATGGCACTATATTAATTGCGTGGTTCAAACGTATGTTACAGTGCACATATAAAATTATTTTTAAGTATAAAATATTCTTAGCAATATTTTTATTTAAAATTTTATGAAATTATTAAATAATTGACTGACCAAACCACAGTGCTATAGTTTATCGCAATATTATAGTGCACATAATATTTCGATAGATGGCGTTGTACTGATTGCAAGGTTCAAAATTTATATTTGCATTACGGTTTATGGAAATGCACATAATATTTCGACAGATGGCAGTATACAGATTGCGTGATCCAAATGTATGTTTTTTTATATTTTTCCTCTGGGTCTGGCTCCAATGAATATTTATAAAATTTAGATAATTCACATCTGCCAGGCATCCCATGATGACTCTATTTTTTTTGTGGATATTTTAAACATCTACAATATCTTGAACTATCCTACGTAAATGAAAAAATCCATTTTGGAATCTGTATAACTTACTCCTTCAACAGATGTGAAATTTAAAAAAAACACATTTTGATTACTCACAAAAGTTTATACGTAAATATTTTTAAGTGTTAAATATTGAAATATATGCAGGTTAATATATCCTTTATCAGAAAAGCAAAATTTTAATATTTTTCATCACATGACTTCTGACAAGAATAGGATGAGTTTTTTCAACAATATCTCTGGAGCAGTATAATATAAAATTTTTAAAATATTTTTTTCAAGATTTTGTGCATATACACATGTAAGCACAAACTATGAAATATAAAAAAATTGTTCCAATCTATAACTGCAGATTAATTTGCGTTATCTCTATGCCAAATATCAAATTTCCACATCAAATGGTTTCTGAGAAAACGGCTGTGTAGGCAGACAGATGGATATGCGAGTGAGTTTCTAAGGGTTTACTTTTTTTCCTTTTGAGCTACAAAACTCTAAAAAACTTGTCAAGTACAAGTAGAACTTGCACTACAAGTATTCCAAACACATTTAGACACAATATATAAGCGTACATAAATTTTTCACAATGTAAATATATTGCCTATTATATCTTTCACAGGCATAAATCATATATATATATATATATATATATATATATATATATATATGTATATTTAAAAATTGATAAGATCTAGGATAATTGCTATAGTGTTCCTACAACTTTTTCACAGTTTCCAAAACTCAATTTTTTCATAATTTTAAATTTCAGAAATAAGAGAGGGAACACGTATTTTCTGTACATTTTTCAGTATGTCTCTAAAGATACTACATAATATTAAGATAAAAATACTTCCGAGGCCCTTATTCTTCGCCCTTTCAAATGATAATCCATACTATATGTAGAATTTAAAAATAACTTTTTAGTATTTAATTTGACCTCATTAAAATTTTCATACAAATATTTTAAGTGTTATGCATTGACACGTGTGGGGGGTTAATATGTTTAATTACTATGGGCAATTTTAAGTTTTTTACACCAAACAATTTCTGTGAAAAATGGTAGTTACAGACAGACAGACTGATCTTATAAGGGTTCGTTTTTCCTTTTGAGGTATAGAACCCCAAAAACAACCTATATAACAATAATAAAACCTGTCCAAAATAAATTCAGTGCTTTACTAAAAAGTGCTTTTCTACTAGGAAATATATGTCAAATATCGAAATATGAAATGACTTTTTATTAAATTTTCTTTCGTTTTTCACGTTTTCGTACGTTTTTTAATGTTTAACATTTGACAATTTGTGTCCCTATTACGATATTAAGTGTTTAATTACAAAAAGAGAATTAAATAGAAAAAGAATGTAATTAATGATTCACAGCAGAAACAATTTATATGGAGAACAATTTTTTTATAAAATAAACCTTAGGGGGCTCGTTATTGTTTAGCATAAATTTTCTTTCAATTAAATATGGAACAGTGAAAAAATAATTTTGATTAAAATGCAATTGTTTTCATTTTTGTAACAAAATTACTTCTTAATAATTATTGGGAAAATATCTTTTTACAGTCCCACATCGATGAAACGATTAGTTAATTGGGCATCATTAAAAATATGACAAGAATATTCTAATAATATGTAAGCAACAATCAATATTTATCTAGGTCAAATAATATTAGAAGCCACCTGTATGGCGCAAAATCCATATCGCAGCGTATGTCATAACTCTCTGCCAATAAATCCAAGTCGTCCCCGTCGCTTTCTTCCATCTCAGGATATGGATCATATTCTGTAACGTACTGAAAAGCACTGTTCAAATTGTCTTCCGTCTCCTCTGACGAGCTGACGCCTTCGCTCGCCTGGCCTTCTTCATGACTGTGATCTTTCTTCTTTTTTCTCTCTTTTAAACTAACGTTATACAACTGCTTGGGAAAATCTTCACCGAGCATCACAATTTCACACATCCCAGTATCATCAGTAGATATAAACGAGTGTCTTATGTGTGACAGTAACCAATGCTTGTTGTCGTATGTAGCCATTACCATGCTTATTAGTCTTATACCTTTACTATAAACGGACTTTGTGTGATCGAATGGAACTATAAAATTGAAAAAATATTTTATTCCTCATTACAATGTTTCTAGTTTTGCACTGTACGTGAATTGACAGCACTTTTGACAGTTCTTAGTTTTTTAATGCTTCAATGACTTCAATGGGTTCCAAAATTGCTAGCGGATAGATAACCGTTTTACGTTTACAGTGATTCCGAATTAAGAGGTCTAAAATTATTATGTAGGCGTGCATGCATTCATAATCATTTTCATGTAATTTTATTGAAAGTACTGAATTTTGCAAAAAATTATGACTATATCCTTTTAGGTTTCCAAAATTCGATTCAAAATGTTTTAAATTAAATAGTCAACAAAATATATAAACATTTTTTAAAAACAAACAGTTTAATAAAATATAATTTAAAATAAAATGTAATACTCTTTTTCGACTTGTATCTTAAGATTAATATTAATTTGAAAGATTACTATTATAATATAACAGCAATGTAGAAAAATTCAAAGCGGAACAATTTCAATATTATGTTTATTTTTTTATTATTTAAAACAAAATATACATAATTTTAATTTTTTTTAAACATATATTAACCAGTACTTAAATCTTTTTAATAAATATAAATAGAATAACATATTGTCATGAAAAAATATTAATGGCTGAATATTTTATACGCTTATAATGTAATTAGATATTTATATTGGCTTTGAGTCATGTTTTATTAAAAATATTATTAAATATAAAAAAAAATATATAAATTTTAATTTAACTAAAACCTCATAAATCATAAATACTATTCTCCACGCCTAGTGTGATTCGCTATTCTATGGAAAGGCTAATACACAGAGGCGTAGGCAAATACTTTTGATTAATCGTTACCATAGTTACCACTATAAACTTGTGGCGGAAAACGTCAAACTCGTGATGTGTTGACAACTTTAAGAATACTGTTTACTTGCAAATTTCGTTTAATTAATTATGAATATAAAGAATAATTTTAAAGTTCTAAATAAAACAAATACACTTTTCAATCAAATACGACAATTTCTTCATACAGGAAATTAATTCGTAAAGTGCTTCTATATTGTTTGTTAAAATACTTGAAATTTTGAAAACACAAGGTTCAGTTACGAATATTAATTTGTTTGGATGGCTAACGAGAAAGTTCCTAATTGTAAGTTTTATTTAATAATCAAGTTGTTATTTTTTTATTGTCACAGGTTTTCCAAATATTTTAAAAATATTCCTGATATTTTGGATTTTCTTCGCCCTTCTGCTATATAATATAGGTTTAAAAATATGCCTCTTGCCATGTTTATAACAAGCATCGTATAATTTAAGGTTTATATGTTATACCAAATACTATTTTTGTATATTGTATATTAATTAAAGTAAACATCACAAAGGAATGGAAAGTACCATATTTACTCCAGAATAATTGCTTTATTTATTTATATCTATCATTCATTCTTTCAATGTAAACTAAAACAAAAGTAATAACAATTTTCATTATGTGACTACGAAATTTAATATCAATATTTTAGGAATTTTATATTTTTTAATATTTTAGGAATTTTATATTTTTTTATTAAGCAATGTAATCATTCTACATCTACAAAAAATAAAAAAGAGCACCTACAGTTTAATCCAGAATTGTGTTTTAAGAAGGTATTACCATACCATATGCTTAATTTTATAGTGAAATTTTGGAACAATTTTTTTTATTCATTATGGCATATTTCCTTTTTCTAGACACTTCCATCTCATTCACCTAAATTCTCAGCTTCAACATTGTTAATCCAAGTTAATTTTCATATCTCTGGTTTCAAATAGTTTCATACAATTGCTAAAACTTAATATAATGTTAAACATTTTTCACCTTAAAGGCCAATTAGATGTATTTCTTATTTCTGTAATTTACGTGCGTGCGTGATATTCCATGATACGCATTTTATGACTGTGAAGTTTAAGACAGTACAAATATAAAAAAATTTATTTCTAACCGCTGTTCAGTTTCATTATTAGCATTCAGTATATCAATAATTTTACATAACAGTAATACCCCACATGCCAGATAACATAAATGGAATTTTAACCTCAGCTACTGTGGCCGACGATGCGGAGAAACAAGAAAATGAAAATGAAACGAAAGAAGAAGCTGAAAATATCACAAAGGCTGAAAGCGGCCTACCAGACCCTCCTACTTACGATATACAACCAACATTGAGCAATCGGTTAGTAGTATATTAAATCCAGTATTCAATTGGCTTAGTATAAGGAAATGACTTATACTTAATGACACAAATTTAAATACGACATACTACTAGAGAGTTTAACATGAAGTAATATTGTGATTTCTACATAATGTATTACTCTTATGCAAATCTAACTGCAAATATAATGATTTTGTTATATATTCTTATAATTTTTTCTCACCATAATTATTTGGGAGTGTGAGGTTAAAATAAAAATATTGTCTAATGTTGCTTAGAAGGAATTGACTTGACAATAATTTATAATCCTTTGCTACATAGGTACAGTGACAATATACTTCATAAGTTAGGTGCTCATAATGGGTATAGGCACTCGAAATATAAAAAATTAGGATGGCAACTAATAGGATGATAATGATTAGAAGGGCAACTAATAAACCCGTCATCTTCGTTCATTGATATTTTTTGTTTTCCCCAAAGCATATTTTTCCATTGCAGTACGAAAGTATGGGAGTAACTCTGCCAGATACTGAGAGCTTAACCCGGGATCTGTTTCAGTAATATTTTAAAATTTTTTTTTCAATTTGATGTAGAATGTTGCCCTGGTTAAATATTAACAAAATGATTAAAATTTCTTTCTTTGTTACTAATGTATATATTCCGAGTTGCTTTGTCTACTTTTTGCCATAAATGGAATTTATGAGATCATAAACATGAAATGATTTCGTGTATTTGAGTATTGTTTACATTAGGTTTCAGAGTAGCGCAATACGTGAGATCATTGTGGCCACCATGTTTGAACAATTGCATGGTCGATCATACAATTCATCAAATGCTGAAACATGGGTGAGGCAGATTGCTACAAGGATCAGGGAACGAGTTGATAAACTCAACATGAAGAGGTAATTTTACCGTATTCCCGATTATTGCATTTTTTAGGTAAATTTACAAAAAGTTTTGAGGAAAAAAAATAAAAAACATTGAGTGTAATAAACCTCTGCATATCCAATATGCAAAAAATTAAACAGGAAGAAGTATTAAAATTTACCAAATTTTTCAATATCATGCAATTGAGAGAAGTGATTGAATTCAGACAAGCAGAAAAATTCGTAACGTTGCACAAATTGTAGAATAAAATATGCAAAATAACAAATTTACAGAATATAAAATGGGAAAATTCCATCTAAATTTGAAATCATATTATACATCTTTAGCATCGCTAATTCTCACCTACAAAAGAGACCATTATATCTACATAGGCTAAAGATGAGAGTTACAGGCTATCAGCAAATGTAATAACCATAAATAAAAAATCATATAATTGGTGTAGGAAACCTACTTAAACATGAGAATACTGGCACTCTGAAAGTTTATTCTGAAGAACTTTAAGAGTAACTGTTGTTTTACTTTTTGTCATTCTTTCTGAATCTATGTTTATTGATTTTTATCCTCAAAGGTTCTCTCTGGAGAGAATGAACGCTATATAATCAAAGATAAAGATAAAGATTTTTATCCTTGTTCCATTGTCTATTCAGACTAGCTAAGGACTTTTTTTTTTAAATATTTTCTTCCAAAATGTGCTGACGCCCCATGTAATGCTGATGTCCACACAGCACTACATATATTCAACTAATACAATGCATGTCAGTATAAAGCTGGTTTTGGCCTCCAGCGATGTTCAATAATAATATTTTTAAATTAATAATTTATATTTTGGTTTCTTAGATACTTAATAAAAAGAAAATGTTACGAGACTTTTTTTACACTTTCATTTAAAGTTTATTATCTAATTACCATCATGTGCAGTTATTTTTAATTACAAGTTTTGGCAACAAATAATCAAAATTGAGAATTTGAAGTTTTTCATTAAAAAATAGATTAAGTCTGAGCTATAGTGTTTTAGTACCTAACAAAAAAAATGGTTACATTATTAATAAAACTGTGAAATAACAAAAAAATTGCTAGCATTATTAATAAAACTGTAAAATACGAAATAGGAAAGTTATACTAATTCTGACTTAACTAAAATTTTTGTGTAACTAGATTATCACTTTAAAGTTTTAGTGGCCTAATCCATAAGTAATGTGCCGAGTTTAGAAAGAATTTGAAGAAATACATTTTAACCATCTGTAAATAAGATTTTTTATTAGTTAACAAGGGAGTTTTTTAGGAATCTAAAATTGAAGTGTTGGATCATACGCCTTATAGCCTTGACTAGACACTGCTATTCTTATTTCTTCCTGTTTGCTAAAAGAACACAAGTTTCAGTTAGAGGAGGATTTGATCGCAAATTGCTATTCATTGTCATTTATATTCTGTGTCATTTGATTTTATTGAGAAGAAGCAAAAGGAGCACTGGCATGATGACTGATTTTTGCAGATTATGAAGAGTATTGAGTGCATTGGAAGTTATTTTATAAAATGATAAATACTTTTTTCATATGACGAGACTTTTGCCCGGGACTTTCATTAAATTTTCTCTTTCAAAAGTATAATTATGAACATAAATAAGTTTAAACTTGTACTGTTGAAAACTATGGTTTATTTATATTTTACAATGAAATACACTAACTTTCTTGAATAACAAGGGTTCTTTTTACTTATTCTTAATAGTGCTAAAATGTGTGATTTTTATGAGTTTAAAAAACTGAGTAAGTTACGGTAAAACAATTTTAGTATTTAATTCTGAATTTTAAGAGAGAAGAAAATGATTGACTTTTGAAGGTTTGGCGGAAGAAGTTCTTTAAAAAAATTTTTCTCGTTTACGTTTTCAGAGACATGATTGAAAATTGGTTGAAACGTTATGTGAAACAGTTCTTAATACTACTTTGAACATAGTTTGTTTGCACCCTATTACCTCTCATAATACTTACAATTTTTCTATTCACTTCATATGATCTTTTAAAAAGTTAATACGAGTAATATATTTTAATAATTAATGTTGCCTCTACATTTTTCATGTTACTAAAACCACCAAAGGCAAAGGTTCTCATAAAAGAGTTTAGCAATTATGCCAATGGATTTAGGAGTACAACCAGAGAAATCTCCTTTTTTGATCAAGTTTATACATGGATTTACTCGTGGAAATATTTTATCTACGTTTTAGAAGTAAGAACTATTTCTCTACGCTGTGCCAAGGTCTCTTTATTTTACCATTAGGGATTTAAGAATTCTTCTTTGTGTATTTTTAAAAATTGTATTTACAAGAGGCCAAGTAATTACTAAAATACTTATAGTGCTTCAGAAGTCTCACCATTACTCTTTATCTTTTAACTCCAGTACTATTTGCTATTAGTATGTCTGGTGCTACTTTTAGTTTATTTATTTATTTATTTATGTACTTTTATGTATCAAATTGATACATATGGTGGACTTATTGCTATGAGAGCAATCTCTTACAGCCAACCAGAACACCAGTCCAGCCACGCTCGAGGGGCGGCCGGGAATCGAACCCACATCACCGCAGTGCTGCGCAATCAAAGGCCATATGCCTTGTGATCAACCCACCACACTACGGCGACGACCACCAGATATACTAATAGCAAATGAAAGAGTTAAATGATCTGTCTGCCTGCAGTCTGTACTTTAAAAAAAATAGACATCATTTTTGCAAGAATATTGAATGGAAGGTGTTCCTAAGTAATTGTCTATTAATAAATTTTGGGTTCTGTTGTGTCACGCAGGTTTTGTCTATGTCTATCTAGTTTTAAAGTCAAATTCAAAATAACATATTTGCGTTGTAATGATTATTTTCTAAGAAAAGCACAGTTTATTGAGGAAAATCATACTGTTTTACAGGTACAAGATAATGGTGCAAGTCGCAATAGGAGAAATGCGGGGTGCAGGTTTTAAGAGTGCTATGAGGGCGTTATGGGATGCTGATTGTGACACTTTTATTAGTGACACTTTTCAAAATGACACCCTCTTCTGCACATCCACAGTTTATGGTGTATATTTTTACTGATAAAAAGCTATGTGATTTTAGGTAACAATTCCATTACCTTACTAAAAGTGCTTATTGTACAATGTGTTTTTATCTAAATGTAACTGTCAAGTTACTTCATCAAACTGTGTCATTAGATCATACAACAATTCCATTACCTTTCTGAAAGTGCTTATTGTACAATGTGTTTTTATCTACATGTAACTGTCAAGTTAATTATCAAATTGTATAGTTTATAAAACAAATAAAAAAATTGTTTGTAAAAAATAAACTTATACACTAAAAGAAAGAAAGATTTCTTGATTACAAATATTGTTTCAGTTTTAATATAAAAAAGACCTTTGTCTATTCTATGTGCCTTAAACTTAGGTATGTGCAATCTATATAAGCAGTACATAATGAAAAATAGAGTAATTGAATAAGAAAATTTGACTATAAAAATTTGAATTACTGTAATTGGGTATTTTATTTTTTTTTATTTAATAAATCATAATACAAGCTAATGTAGAGGGAAACATTTTTTAACAAATCTTAAATATTAAGTTATAAAAATTTTTGAGTGAATGTTTCAACAAGGACGGCAATACTTAACATTTTATTCTACGAGAGCAAATGATACAGGGAGATATTCTCACTATATGGCTGTTTTTACATTGGACAGTAAGCATGACTCTGGTATGGCACCAACACCGGCATGCCAGCAGCGGACGCAAAAATGTGAAAAAAAAGAATAACACTTTTTTCATACTAGACGACATTAATAAGCTGCTGTTGCCGATACTAATAAGCTTCCCACACGGCCTTTATTTACAGAATTTATAATCTTTCATTTTTACATGTTGTATTATTAATGATTTAGAAATGTTACTACCTAATGAGACAAACATTTTTTTTAAAAATGTTCATTTTAACATGTTGACTGCCACGGTACTTTTTATTTTTCTGTTTGTATAAGCCAACTTTGATTTTTTTATCTTCTTCCCTGAAGCCATTTATTCATATTTACACTGATATACTACAAGTTATCTCGTAGTTAGCAACCTAGACAAGAATGCAAACCATGAGATAACTTGTAGTTGGCTTTCTAGGTATAAACGCCGACTATGATATAACTCGTAGTTGACAATGTTAAATATACTTACATGGGAGTTTTAAATAATTGAACTGCTATTATAAAAATGTTTCAAAAATTTTTTAAAAAACTAATTCTGTGACAACAGAAGTAACTTTGTATTATTAAACTGAATACAGTGTATGGAAATTTTTTTCAATCAATTAAAAGAGAGGAACGGAGATTGCTTGTTTGTGCAGCAATGTTAAGTGCTATAGCAATTTGTGCTTTCTTAAAAAAAACTAAACATTTTCACAAAATTTGTTTTGGGTTCGCAATATACACGGAGATTTTTTATTTGCTTTATACCTAGAAAGTTATGAAAAATCTTCATGTTATGAAAAGTCTTAGTTATGAAAAATCTAATTAAATTTTATTTTGAAAACAAATATTTACGATCAGTACACAATTAAACACTCCGTACATTCGACTCGGTGCATGTGTACTCACTGAGTACATCCGCACTGAGTCAGCCAACTAACATTATATGGAAAGATGATCGGCGGGGTCAAGGTCACCCCTAGGAACGTTCTGGATTACGCGCGTAAAACTGTATTTATATGGTTTAATTATTTTTTCTTTTGGGTTTTAGATTTTGCATATAAAATTTCGTCATCATGGATTGTGTCTGATAATTATTTTAATGTTGCTAATGGATAGTATTCATGATAAATATGTTGTAAAACTATGAAAAAAAAATCACATTATACGTTATCTTAGAAAGTTATTTTAGCTGCAAATGGACTCTATTCGTGATGGACTTCAACTTTAATTTTAGGTGTAAAACGAATAAAAAAATCACCGTGTATGTTTTGAGTTCACAAAATAGGTTTAGTATGTTTTCTTTCTATTGTGGAGTTAGTCAAGTCTGCAAAAGGGCATAAAAAACCTTTTGTATAAACATTGCATGTCATATTTAGTATTGCCAGATTTTGATAATATATAAAGTAAATTCAATAATTATTTTAGTTGTTTTATAATTTATTGTTAACATTTCGAGAATTGCAGTTGCTTCAGAATTTTGTGTCAAAATTCAAAATAGTTGAGTCAAATACTAGTAATCATGGGATAACTAAATTGCTATCTGTAACAATTCAGTGGTCCCATGAGTAATCATTAAACAAATAGTATTACATTAAACAAATATACGCGTTGTATTTACTTTTTTATTAACAGTGTCCAGAAAAGTGGAAAGGTGGCAAATTTATTAATTTTAGTATGTGAAGATTGACTATTGTGATAATTACTGCTTATTGTCGTTTTGTTCCATAAATTTTTGTTTTTTATACTTATAAAGTAAAAAACCCACAATCCATCTAAGTAGCTGATTGTTCACAAAGTAATAACCCTAGTAAATATGACGAGCATTTGGATAGATTAAATTAAAAGTTTAATAATGTCTTTAACATGCCTTCAGTAATAATTACAGCAATATACTCTTTGTGAAGCATTTCCCTTGATCGATTATTAATCGATCACTAGATTTTTAAAAACAATTGATTTTGTATGTCATTCTGAAAAGCAACATTGGGACAAGCGTAATGGAAGCGACACAATATTTTAAGTATATATTTTCATACTTGGCTGCTGACAGGTATTTCTGAAGAAAATATGTTACTAATAAAATCAATAAATCCTGTTATTGGTTACATACACTCTAAGGTTCCTATCCACAATTGTGTATAGTTGTTTGTGGTCCTTAATTGTCGATCATGGTAACAAGCCAACTTTGGTATTGTTACAGGTTTTTTGTGCATATATCAAAGTACTTCAGTAACAAATTACTTCGTAAAGTTCTATTATTGACCGCTTTGACGAAATATTTTTTGGGAAAAAAATAATTAGAGTGAATATTATTATATCTCAATATGAAATGAGTAGTAGAACAATGTCAAAAAGACATATTATTAAATAAAAAACAGAACTTAAACCAGTAAGTGACAATAATTTTTTTCTGTTTTAAAGTTTGTATTTTTTTTTTCCTCCAAATAAAGGTAGTCTATTGAATATTCAATGGCATGTTTTGGTAAATAATAACAATTTGAAAAAAATTAAGGACAAATATTCAGAGTCACAGGTCATGAATTCAAAAACTCGTAATGCACTTTACAATTTACGTAATTCTTTGGAGAATAATAATTTTTTTCATCTATTCGAAAATCAGAAACTGTGTGAATGAAAGGTAATAAATACAGGTCACGTTTTACGACTGATAATCAGTATCCACTAATTACCACGTGGTTCCCTTTATTTGACCACTCTGTGTCTGTACACATTAAAAAATTTAAATGAAATGTGCCAAACAAATGAATTGCTGTGGCGATGTCCTTCTTACGTCTCCGTTCTGTGATCTTCCTTATATCAATGGCAACATCATTACTTGACAAAATGAAAATGAATGCTCTAAAATTACCAATGATAATATGTGGCATCTAGTGGTGAGTAGCTGAAAATGACCCATCATGGCACATTGTGTCTTTATTGGGGTCTTTACTGATAACATCACAATTTGATGGTTTGATCTACCAACTGCTAAACTATACATACTACTAAATTTTTTATATGTATTTCAAATAGAATAATAATTCTGAAAGCTAATGTCGAACATTATGAAATTTAAATTTTCAAAAATAATATTAAAAATGTAGATAAATTGTAATTATAATAAAATATGAATTGAAATAAATATTTTTTTTTAAAAATGTTCATTTTAACATGTTGACTGCCACTGTACTTTTTAATTTTCTGTTTGTATAAGCCAACTTTGATTTTTTTATCTTCTAACCTATATATGAGTAAAATTATATTTAGCTATTTAATAATTTTAAGTAATAACAAATAAATAAAGAAAAACGTTATTACATTGCGATATGAAAGATAAGAATTTTTTACAGATGATTTAGTTATATGTTAATATAGGGAAGCTAAGTTTGTTTGATTCCCCCTTTTTGTTTTCGAGATTTAATTTCATTGTTTAGAAACCATTCTGAAATGTTTTGGAAGTGAAACATACTTTTAATGGAAAACATTTTATAATCAAATTTATTTAATCGGCATATAAATAAAGTAATTATCTGAAATAAACTAAATGTTAGAAAATGTACTGCAGATACCGAGAGGATCAAATGTTCCATATTTTGTGGTCTGTAATATATAACATAAGAAAACGTGGTTTCTTATTATTATTTTTGGTAATATAATCTATATATATTTATATATAATAAATTCATAAAAAAATACGTCTGTACATTGACTATTTTTAAGTAAAACTAACACTACTAAGCCTAAAACAACAGTTTTTAGAATTTTTGTCCGTGTCTGTATGCACCTTTATTGTGCATACTAATCTCAGTAACGACTGAACGTTGCTGAGATTAGCGTGCACAACAATGCGGTTTTCAGTGATGTATTAAGATTAGCTTAGACTAACGTTTAGGCTTGTTTCATTTCAATCGGTTCACAGATAAAAAAGATATGCCAATTTTTAATTTGCATTCGGTATGCATGCTAATATAAGAATTGGCGGAACCAATTTGGATGTGGTTTTATGTATAGTGTATAGATAGATTATGAAAGTGATAGATTCATATGCGTAAAAGAGATAGTTATATATGTGAAATGGACAGGTATATATGTAAAAGGGCTAGGTATATATCGAATCTTATAGAATCTTCTAGAAATTAGTTCAGATCAGTATAAAAACTGCAATTAGTCACTTATAATAATAATTTGAATTATGAATTACCAATAGTTAACTCCGAGTTAAGAAATGAGGATCAGTTTTAAATTTTGAATGTGATAGATTCATATGTGTGAAAGGGATAGGTATATATTGAATCTTATAGAAACTTGTAGGGATTAGTTCGGATAAGTATAAAAGCTGCAATAATAATAATAATTATTTGAAATTCAAACAGTTAACTACACAGTTAAGAGTTAAGAAATTAGAACCAGTTTTAAATAAAGACACGGAGAGTATGGAAGTGTACAGTGAAAAAAGTAAACAGTGAGTTTTTAATATAGATGTAAATTGTATAATCATGTATATTGCAACAGTTTGTGTTTCAATAGTTGCAAGTAAAACAGTGTAATTTTTAAATATATAGAGTGATTTTATAATAGTTTTCATCACTTCTTGTAAATCAGTTCTGTCGAGTACACATATACTAATCATAAAAAAACTGTGCCTGTACATTGAATATTTTTAAGTAACACTAAGTGCTGCCTACTGTCATCACCGTAGTGTGTTGGGTTGATCACAAGGCCTATGGCCGCTGGTTTAGTGGGGCTAGACTGACATTCTGGTTGGCTGTAAGACTGCTTGCGTAGCAATAAGCCCATCATATGTATTGATTGTATACATTAAAGTATATGAATAAATAAAGACACACTACTAAGCCTAAAACAACAGTTTTAGAACTTTTATCTATCTGTTTGTTGATTTGTCTATCTGTCTGTGCGTACCTTCGTTGTGTACACTAGTAGTAACGTCACTTACGATTAGATTCTGACCGACTCCTAAATTCTCTTAATAGAATGTCATCGATTTCATTAGATGATTCGAATGGGTTTCATGATAATGGGGCAGTGAACAACATTCCTTGGATCACTAAGGAGGAATTGGGCTATTTGTATTCGTCTAAAATTAACTATGCTAGATTCACATGCATAGGGGGTATGGTCGTATGTTGTCATTTTTACAATGCTTCGAAATGGAAAAAAGAACCAAATGGAATCTGATATTCAGGTGGAAAAGTACTTGTTGAAAATTTTCTAGATCCCCCAGAACTTATTAAAACACTTAAATGGTTAGCATCCACCATCCAAACATTCCTTAGACAATAACCATTAATTTAATGGTGCCTTTTAGATAACATCATTCGGAGCAAGACTAATTACAGGAACAGCCCGATATCAGGAATCAAAACTTTCCTCAACTTAATATCGATCTTATATCTTGACTGCAGAATGTGTTGCATCAGGTCAATCCATACATCAGTAGTTTCAAAGCCGCATTAGAGTCCATCCCACAGGAGCAAAGTAATGATTACAAAATAATTATTAGTGCCGATAGACGTCCTGTAGCAGAATAACGTGGAAAGT
Source organism: Druceiella hillmani (assembly GCA_039881145.1). Classification (NCBI taxonomy): domain Eukaryota; kingdom Metazoa; phylum Arthropoda; class Insecta; order Lepidoptera; family Hepialidae; genus Druceiella; species Druceiella hillmani. The sequence continues at coordinate 12,564,930 of JAYKKI010000033.1, forward strand.
ACAACACAGCCGTTACAGATGAAGCTCCAGTGGTCTTGGTTGATTTTAACAAAGAATTTTTAAAGATTTTTTAAATAATTTGCAGCAATTTGGTTAATTATCAGGTCTATTAATAAAATCTGCTACAGTTATTCATATTTCTTGTATTTAGTGATTAATTGATAGATGGTTATCGTTCACTGCAGCAGATGATGTACAGTGAATAAATTTTCCTTCTAGAACTTTGTAGATGGCTAACTTCAGTCTTTCTTTATCAACAGGTGTTCTGTTCCGTTTTTATTATATATGCATGGTTAGAATTAACTTGAAAAATAGAAAGAACTACGGGGAAACTCAATTCTCGAATACATAAGAAATGTTCCAGAGATTTTCCTTATGAAAATATATCAAGTGTAGAGACACTGGTCAGAGGACCTGAATATGCAGATAGACAGATCAGAGGACCTGAATAGGATTAAAAGTCTTGACTAGGAAAGGAAGTGTTTTCACTTTATTCTTTTTTTGGCAGTCAAGGATAATCGTTAACGTATAAACATGTTTATCATTTCTAAAATCCTCAGGTTTAATAGACGTTCTCACGACCTAAAATTAGTGCATATGAAAGATTATCAATATAGTCGTAACAAAATGAAATAAATTTCAAAAATTTACTGTACCAAGTGAAAAAGTATAAATATTAATATTAAAAAAATATAAATCGACAAAGACAATTTCACATTTTTTAAAGAAAATAATATGTCAAAAGACAAAAAACCATATGTCAAACTATTTATGACAGATTCAAAAATATCCGTGTGTGTACAATAAAGCGAAGCGGTTTCGATTGCTTGTATTGCAACCTCACAGAAATTATGTGTATGAATTATAAAAAAAGAACTTTTTATCAATAGAGCAAAGCAAAACTTAGTTAATTTTACAATAATATACACTTAAAAGGCAACGTTATAACGTGGCATAACCTCATTTAATCTTGTTTTAGTGAAATATTGAATAAACGTTTGTTCAAATGGCTAGCGATATCATCGAAGTCGGTCAATATATAATTATTCAGCGACAAAATTACAAGAAACTCCATAAATTAACGAACACTGCAACGACAGTTACATTGGGCAGAGATGTCATACAACTCGCTGGTATAATAGGATGTAAATATTTCTCTACTTTCAAAATGATTAATACTAAAAATAAACATAAAAACAGAACGTATACTTTAGAACCAGTGAAGGATTTAAAATATTTGAATGACAGTGGTGTTTCAATTAAAGAATCTGGTATTGATAATAGAAATATATTTGATGATGGCAAATCTCAAAACTTGACAACAGAAGAAATAACTGCTTTAAGAGAGGAAGCTCAGAGTTCCTGCGACATTGTGAACATTTTAGTAGAAAATTCTAGCACTTTTAGTTCAAAAACCGAGTATTCACAAGAGAAGTACTTGAAGAAGAAAGAAAAGAAATATTTTGAATATATACAAGTCCGAAAACCAACTTTACGTTTGATTCACGAAATAATGTATCGGCTTGACCCAGGAAAGATTTTAGGTATACGTAGCGATACTTTGTCTCAGATACTTACTCTTTCTAATGTTAACGGATTTGGAGATTATATACTTTACGAGTCGGGTTCCAATGGTCTTTTAACAGCTGTTATTCTCAATGCTATAGGTACAAATACAACTGGAAAATTGGTTCACATGCATCCAGGAAACATGTCTCAAAAGCAAGGCATTCTAGCCATGAATTTTGAAGATGATTTGTTGGATAGATGCATTTCTGTTAATGTTTACTCTGTTTTAAGGCATTGTTATCAATATGATGGTAAATCGAGTAATGGTAATATCGAATTAAAAGATGAAAATAACTTAAAGCACAAATTAGAAAATGAATCTGAATGCGAAATAAAGGCAAAGTTAAGAAAAACCGAAACCAATTGTCAAGATGAGATATTGAAGGATTGTGAGGCAAATGAAAATACTATTATTTCTAATGATACAACTGAATTTTCGGAAATGCCCAAAATACCAAAATGGCATTTTGATAATATTAAAGCTTGCTCTGTTTTAAAATGTAAAGTAGACTCGTTAATAATAGCATCGAAGGAACATCCTCTTAATATATTTAACCAGTTAATAGAATTTGTCAAACCAGGTCGACCTTTTGTTATATATTTTGGTTCTGTAGAAGTGTTGCAAGATTGTTATATGGCGTTAAAAGCTAGAGGCGATGTTGCAGCTCTAAAACTCACTTATAATTGGCTTCGAAATTATCAAGTAAGTCCCTATTATACTGTATTTGATTAAGTCTATTGGGAGTATTATTAAAATAGGATAACCAAAGTACCACAGTTATTAGTACTCTTCAACTATCAATCTTTGTTAATATATTTGTATATTTATACTTGAGTTTTAATGATAATATGTTTCTGCAGTATGGTATGATTCTATGGCCAATTAAATTTTATTTAATGGCGAAATCTAACCCACTCTTTTGAAGAATTTATCACTTCAACTAAAATTAATTTATCTTAAAAAATAGAAAAAATAATTGCCATGTTTAATGAAATATTTCATGTAATAAATTTCCCATCAACAGTTTTCAATATACTTTTCCATATAATTTAGCAGTTTGCGATAATGTTGCACATTGCCAAATGTAATACATAAGGTACCTTTTGTTACATGTAAAAAGAATTATATAGCATGCCATACTTATGCACATACAGCATTAAGCGAATTTATCAAGAAAGGTAAATTGGTTTTTATTGAAACAGTACCACTGTTTCAATAAAAACCAATTTACCACAAAAATTTACAAAAAAGTTTATATTTCAGTCAGGTTTTTATAATTTTACATGAATCAAAACAAAACTTAATTTATTAAAACAGTATTTTTGTGATTGAACTAATTTTAAGAAAACATATTGCATTATGGATTAGGACTGCCTTATCTTTTTAATACCATAATAAATAAATATTTTACAAATTCTTATTATGTTTGAAGGAATTTTTTTTAATTTCAAAAGCAATTAGGTAATATTTTTCTGTGGAATTAGCTTGTTTTCAAATAAATTGAATTTTAATTACACCATTTTTGGAGTACTTCTAAATTACTTTCCTTGAAATATATAATAGCATTGTATAAGAACAATATAACTAATTTGAAAAAAGTTAATTTTGATAATGTTACTACCAAGTTTTGTTTTCGAGTTCCTTTTTAACAAATTATTATTGATAAATACTTTTGCAGATAAATACAATTGCTTTTCCAGTACTAATTGCATTAATTTATTTAACGGTAGTTCACTTCACTATCACTTTAATGATAATATAATTTCTTTATACTTTTACTAATAAATGCATTCATTATATTTTCAGGTTTTACCGGACCGGACACATCCACAAGTTTTGATGAATAATAATGGTGGTTATTTACTAAGTGGTTATATTTTGTAATAATTTTTTTAAATTAAATTGTGTTTTTACTTGACCTGCTCCTAAAAATATATTTTTGACAGATTTAGATCTCTGAAATTAATGTGTTTAATGCGGATATCTAAGTCTGAAACTTCACTAGGGATGAATGCACATAATTATTTTTCTTTAAATTTAGAGCCAAAAATTGGTAAATGTGACTTTATTTCATGTTTTACTAAGTAATTTGAAATTTTCAGTAAAATCCCACATGTTGCTATCGACATCCTTCATTAGAAGCCAAAGAAAATAATGATGTCTATTGATTTTATTTAGATTTACTGTATATAGGAGACGGAAAAAATATAAATAGAAAAATTTATAATGTCGGCTGGTACAATTTTATAATGTCGGCTGGAATATACTTTAGTGAAAATAAATAAGCTCCAATTAAAATTCATTAAATTAAGTTCACTCATGATACACAAATCGTATATTTGTGTGACCATGAGCCGTAAAATACTGTTGAAAGGGGAGATTAAAAATATTTCCATATTTTTTTGTTTTCACATGGCAAAAAGATGCTAGCTGTGCGAGAACATGTTGCTATCAGTACACAAAACAATAGTCTTAACAAAACAGTATAAAGGTTTAAAATAAAAAAAAGAATTATATATTCACTTACTAATTTCAAACGGATGAAAAAGTAGAAAAATTTGAGGACAAATGGGAGAGAATGCAGTAATAGATGAAAAAGAAAGAATAAATAAAATAGAAAACTATAATTTGGCCAGAGGTAGTTACAAACCATCCAAACATTGTATTGATATTTTTGAAATGAAAAATTGAAAAGTTAAATATGTCAAGATGTGGAGTAACATTTAACCAGAATTAAATTTCAGTATTGCTCCAAAATATGATTAATAAAGAATATAATCCCGAAAGTAGGTAAACTTAGGTGGATGGCAATTTTAAATATGCATTAGTTATCCAAAAAGTTTGGGTTTTAGATTTCTCATCAGCAAACTAAGTGAATAGTAATGATATTGTTAATCTTACAAATCTAGTCCTAATCTTAATGACATGCGTCTATATATACATATATATATATATACATATATATATATATATATACGTAAATGAAATACCACTCGCAAACTGACCCATCGCAAAATCTTCAGAACTATAAAGTCTACAAACTTGAAGTTTGGCTCATATTCTCTTGGTTTCTAAATGCTTGCTGAGAATCTATCATTAGAATCAATTCCACAAATCCAACCCCAAAAAAAGTAAATAGGTGGGTGAAAGATTGTATGGGGATTTTGAAATAATTATATTTGAGACATGAAAATTTGTATTTAGACTCTGATAGAAATAAAGAAACGCCTATTATAATTATTTCGAAGTCAGCAAGACTGCAAATATTTCTATATAAAAAAGTAAATAAAACAAGGTAGGTACTTAATTTTATTATAGATTGTTCCATTGTGATATTAATTATAATATAGAGTAAGATGATTTAAAGGAAATAATACTTTTCGTATTTTCTGCACATTCTAAACACAAATGTGTTAGTATCATCAAGTTAAAAAATTTGGTATTTAATTATATTTATATAAATGTCACAGAAAACCTAATTTTAGTTTAATTTCTGTTTTGAATTTAATCAAAGATTAGGTGCAAAATTATGTAAAACAATTAAAATCAATTATAATTTTAAATTATTTTTTTTTATTTCTCTGCCTTGATAGAATAGTTTTTTGTTTTCTATTATGTTTTGACCAAAAAATTATATTAAGTATTATATGAAATATTTATCTAATGCTATATTATACTGAAATGTAATTTTTAGTTTAATATTCTTTAATGGCATATTAATATTATTCTGTAATTTTCCTATGAAATTACGAATATTAGGTTATACATAAAATTTTATATATTAAACTAAAATATTTAAAATAAATTCCCGTTATGATTTGTTATTTGCAAAACTATCAGTTTTTATTGCTTTTTAATGTTTATCAAATAAAATATATTCATTTCAGTAAGCTGTTCGACAAATATTTCCTAAATTGTCTATGAAATTGTTTTTGATATTAGCCGTTTCTATTTAAATTGTTTGTGTATTTTTAGACGATAATATTGGTAAAACTGACAATATTTGCCAGCTGTGGGTAGAAATTTAACTAACACGACTTTTTTTATAGAATAATTTACTTGGTTATAACATACTGTAATCGTGCCTTAAAAAGGAGTGGTTCAGTTAACATTATCACGCTAACTTAACATCGAACATAAAATAATCTAAGTCGGATTTGTTATCGAAGTACATTCAGTACGACATGGCTGTCAAAAGTGCTTCGGCTATCGGACAGCATAGTCTTTCACATTATTCCAATTTGTTTATTGGATTCGTGTTAATTCTTTAAAACAATTACGTTCAATAGTGTATGTGAAAATCTAGAAACTAACCGAACCTTCTTAAAAACTGTATACTTTTGTTATTTCATACAGTGCGTTTGGCAATAGTTTGACTTCAAGTAATATTTATTAATAATCCAACAACAAAATTATAAACATACGACACAAACTAAATTTTAGAGTAACGAATTTAATTTTATTACCTTAATTTATCTTCTTCGAACTTTCATACCTTCTCTGCCTTAGTACTTAATGTTTCATTCAGTTATATTATTTTAGTCTCTGTGATTGTGTTCAAATAAAAAAATACACTACACTAAAAACTGAAACCGAAACATGTTTAGTGAAGCTTATGAACGTCGTCTACTGCAACAATGCAGTCCAGTCACCAAGGAAAAATCTTCACCTTCCCGTACAGAATTAATGGATCGGTTCATACCATGTCGTCTCAACAACAACTGGAAAACAAACTTTGCAGGTAAGACATGACAACGATAACCCAATGGATAATTTAAAATATGAATTGAATTGCTTAATACATTTTAATAAAACTTTCTCATAGTAACATTTTTTAGCGAACTGTTTTATCTTCACCACTGAAATTTTTAAAGCGCAAGCGCATTCAACTTACTTCTGAAGGTACTTTGGAAGTGTATTTACACAGAATACAAATATTTTTAATATTACAGTAATATATTTTTTGAGATTCTAAATATTATATAGGTATTCCTGTGCTTTTAAATGTTTTTTAACATAAGCGTAGGGATATGCAATACATATTGGAAAGCTTTGTTGTGTATTGCTTAAAAATATATTTTTTGTCAATATAGCAATTAAATTGTCCATTTGCCCTAGAGATCATAGAAATATGGAATTTATATATATATATATATATATATATATATATATATATATATCTTTTTTTTTTTTGTTTAGTTATCTTGTCTTAAAAATTAAAAAAAACATTTTGGTAATTAATTGTAAAAATGTGGTTAGAAATAATTATAAAACAAAGAAGTTCGTTTAACTTTTCTGCGTATTTTATTTCTGTCCGATTGATGAGCTCATCAATAAAGCTTAAATATCTTACAAGTTTATTCAGAATTATTTACTTGCTTTTATCTGCAGTTCATATGTTAATTTCTTTAGAGACTCGAATTGAAAAAATTAATTATTCTGATATATTTTTGTGATATATTGTACATCTCATTAATTTGCTTTAAATGACCAAATATCTCATAAATTTGCTTTAAGTGACCAAATATCTTATTAATTTGCTTTAAGTGACCAAATATCTCATTAATTTGCTTTAAGTGACCAATTCGTATATCCAAATTTCAATAACATTTTTACATGCCTTACTTTATTTTATATAAGTATTCAAGAATTATTTTTTCACGTTATATGTTTCTTTTTATTTTATTTTTTATATTTTTATACAAATCTATTATATGCAAGAGGATTCAAAAGCAAAATTACTTATTTTATACATTCCTTGTAACAAGGATTGTGCCCATAATACAATATTATTGGTACCATAAGGGTAGTGACATAACGAAGACAAATAATAACTATTGGTATTCTTATAATGACAACAACTAGCACCTATGGCTTATCATACTTTTCGAAGCAGGGAAGAGCTCATAGGAATATTATTAAGATGTGTGTTTGATGGTCACTAATCCAATCATCAGCCAATGCGTGCATTGCTTAACCTCATTAGTTGAGAGAAATCACCGACTACATCTCGGCTATGTCCCTATAATGTGTATAAATACAAATAAATAATATAAAAATCCTTAACGCACACAGTGACTGAAATAGGTGATTAAACTTCCAATGTTAATATATTTGAGAATATAATTCGTAAATAAAAAATATCCTTAAATATGTTAGAAATATTATCCCATTATTTGTTTTATTGCATTATTTTAGATTGATTTTGGCGACTGAATTTTAGGGATATAAAAATCTCATACCTAAAAGCATACGACATCCGTTAAAATTGCTTCAATTAATTTATTTGTTTACATTATTACTAATATGGTAATACTGCTTTATAAAGGCAAAAAAAAATTGCTAATGTTAATAACAAGATTTTTGTCACATAATAAGAATTAAAAATCTTGGTATCATTTGCCATATTTGATTTAGTTTACCTCACATAAACATAGATATAACCATTTTTCTTAAGTACCAAAGAAACTTTTCGTTAGTCTGTTGAAAACTTTCATACCATTGTTATTATTATGAGTCAGACGTGGTAGGAATTATTCAACATCTGCTACCTTTAATCAGCAATGAATTTAAGTGTGATGCCTGTTTAAACTTGCTACATATAAACTATGACCACATGGATGAGATGCAAATGAAGTTTATTGTGAAATTATATAATGGGCAAATGATTAAATGGGAGGTAGCTCTGTGAAAAATATTTTTAATAAATAAGATGCGACATAATTTGATGATAATTACGTTATTTTGTATATTATATGAAATATAATGATAAGAGTAGCCTAACACTGAATTATTTCATTTTCTAAGTACTCTGACAGTATGGAAATGTAATAAAAAAAATTAAAATTAAAAAATTTCTTGAGTATCTCAGCTTTGACAAGTGTGTATATTAATACACTATAGTTTTAAGAACCGGCATTATTTTTTTACTATTTTTTTTTATTAGAAGTCTTAACAACATTAAGGTTGATATTTATTTTGCTCAGAAAGAATTCAGAATAGCTGTAATATAGTCATGGTTACTGAATAGTGAACACTAAATAGAGTTTCATTTCACTAAGAGCAAGGGAATAATAGATCTTATCTGTTTCTGATCATCTTAATAAACAGCTAGTACTATTAGGCAGCATTTTGATACATTTAAACAAATTTGGTATATATGCTTATGTTAGTTAGAAACGCAAACTAATTTTAATGAGTTCAGTAATGTTATAGATTAGCTGGAATGAAAGACAAACTTGCAAATTTTATTTTTTACAATATTAGCACATATATTTCTGAATTTTAAATATTGTGATGATCTAATTGTTATTTATCATGATTTTAGTGGGTATTCTTTAAATTTTTTATTGTTCCTTATCTAAATATTATTTGCAAATAAATTATTTAATGTTACTTATTTAAAGAATATCTTCCAAGTTCTAAATTACACTGGTTTTAGCTTTAAATATAATTTTTTTCGTAGATGGTCAAAAAAAAATTTATGCATCATGGATGCATAATGGGAAGACAAAAGATATTGAAAGCGATTTGGAAGCAATCATGGAACAATTAAAATATGTATCTTATAAAGGACCCATGTCTTTTGTGTTGAACATAGCTGCAGTTTTAACGACTCATATATGTTGGAATTGTGGGAGTATTTCCGGGTATTAAGATTTGTTACCATATGCATTGCCCACGTTTCACAAGTGGGTCATATCTATGTACAAATCATTTACTATAATTTACGTCAAATGTCAACGAGGCCAGAGATATGACACCTACCAACTTCATGTTCTTTCCGTTACAAGTATATTAGCTTGAACTCTTTATATACAGTTCCTATACATATGCTAATGTTCAAAATTCAATACATAGAGTCTTAAGATGAAAGAATATAATTATAGATTTTTACCATTAACGAAAAAACATGTCATTCAATTTTTCAAAGAAAACTTGTATGCACACGTCAAGTGCGAACCAGTTGCATGTGATACGTGCGCTACTTTCGGTTTGGAACATTTGAATAAATCGTACTATCTTAACATTGTAATAAATTGTATTAATTAAATACAAATGAAATGATTGAAATATCTATTTACATATTTTATTATAAGGACTTTATATCGATCATTATTTTTCACTATCATCAATATTTTGATTTAAATAATTGAATTTTTTCTAAGAAATATTTATCCACAATTAAATGAAACTACGTGATGTAGTATTATTTCTATTTTCTTAAGTTCTTTACCACAACCTAGGTTTCGTTGTATTACAACATCTTCAGGTGGGCTATTAGTAAAGATCTTTCTTGATGATGTTGTAATACAACGAAACCTAGTTCATGGTAAAGAACTTAAAGAAAATAGAAATAATACTACATCACATAGTTTCATTTAATTGTGAATAATGGATTTCTACAAAATTAACGCCAAATATTTATATTGTAAATTTGAGATGGTATAGGCCACTATAGTTTTCCTTTGATGTTCACCTCAATGGAACTTTGTAATATTTTTTCAGATTTTTCCGATTAATGCTTTAGAAGATAAGGCAATGGGGCAATGAGTTACTACGAAGTTTTTGTTAAACGATTATTCACTTTTTTAATTTTTCAACTTTCATTTCGTATGTCACACGCTGAAACTATAAATATTTTTTGGTGGCTCAAGACACGCCTTCTCACTACCCTCCCTTCCTGTTAAACATATTCAGGGAAAAAAATATTATAATTTCTTTCCTCAAAATATTTTTGAGTCATTAAACTCTATAATTATGCTAAATTTCAACTATTTAAATTATATTGTTTTAACATAATAATCCGCAAATCCCCGAGGTATGGAACATAAATGAAGCAAAACTGTTGTGTAAAATTTGAAAATCAATGTTACTTGGTGTAAGTTGCTTTTGCAAAATTAAAAGGAATTATTTTCATAACACGCTGCTATGCTGCTTGTGATGCAGCACCATGACGATTTAATATAATATAAGAAAGTTTATATCATTCATTTGCATTTAATGGATATTTAGTGTCAGTTTAAGTCGTGTCAGTTGCCATGCTGCCTATTGTTGGCTTGCGCATACATTATGTCACTTGCTATGTTAGATAAGTGGGCGCCCGTTTTAATCCTGATTACGGATTTATTAATATTTCACTTATGTTTTATCTAGTATATTTACATAAAGTTTTAAACTCAAGAAGGATGCGTGTAAATAAGAAAGGTGATGAAATTTGTTGTTTCGAAACACTGTTTCATTCTTTTCATATATTTATTTACATTAATTAACCTTTTTTAAACTTTCCCCATATTTTTCTAGTCTGCATTTTATTTTCCTATTTTCGATTCACTCCGTCCACATATTTTATTCCAAACAATATATTTGTCATTTTTTTCTCGTTTCTTTTGCAAATTCATAGTTAGGCCATCTCAATGTTTCTTTTTTTATCTTTATAATAATACTTTTTTATTACCGCTCTAAAAAAATATGTTGTAATTTACTTGGACAGTCAAAAGAAATAGGATTATTTTTATTTTTTACTTCCGTATAAACTGTGATAATTATAATTTAACTATAACTTGCAAAATGTACATAATTTTGGTAAGGAAGTTAAGCTTACATGCAGGGCTATCTTTAACTATGGGAGGATCATGGCTCTTTTGGATGTGAGGCTCACCAACAGAAGTTATTTCCTAATCTACTTTCGGTGATGTTAGTTTAGTAAAGTAACAAAAGCAATATTATAGTAATACTTAATTTTTAATATTTTCGAAAGTCGTAAACATATTTTAAAAAAATATAATGACACGATAAATAATTTTCTAGACTTTCGGTTAAAAAAAAATTTGTTACTGTCAGTTTCTTGACCACATTACTTTTTGCGCACATTAGTGAAAAATTGCTCAACCAAACTTGATTTGTCATTCTGGTTACATGGGATATTAAGGGAATAATATTTAAGCAGAATTTTGAAGAAAATAATTTAATCTCACTATTGTGTATTACGAGATCATACGTAGTTTTGTTTACTAGTACGGCTATTATATATGTTTTTATGGGCCTGTGATAGAAAAACAAAAAAAAAACACATTTTTTTAATATCTTTATTTTTCTCCAATTTAAATTCCAAGTTAAGGTTGATATTATGGTCATGAAAATTCCAGTTCTCTTACATTATCAGTATTCTGATGACAAAATAAATACTTGGATAGAAATGTATATAATATTTGTATGCAAGATGGGATTTTTTATTATCATAAACATTTTAATTCTTTGAAAACTTATTGAAATGTGAAATATTATTATTTTAAATATTGAATAATAACTATATTTATATATATCTTAGTGTTCTATCTGAAAAGTATGTTACGGGATTGTGGCAGAATCATGCGTTAATAAATTGTTTAATTATAAATCCTTACACGCACATAAAATGCTGCTGAAATCCGTTCCATTGTCACCCTTAATCTATAAAAAGAAAAAATATGACATTGTTTTCAAGACAAAAATATTTATATATTTATTTCCTAAAGTACTTACATAAAAAATATGGCGGATTCTGGCATAGATTTGGTAGACTTCTTTGCTTTCGAAAATTCGAAATATACAGCTATAGCTGCTATGCGAGGGTAGCGCTGAAAATTTTTAGAACTGGCCATTCGTCATAAAGGTAATAAATAAATAAGTTCAAATTTCGAAAATCGAACTCTTTGATAAGCCATTGAGGTACGCTGCTCGAATTTGTCATTTGTTTTTACAAATTGGCGGCAACTTGAAAATTGTAATATCGCGTCAAGGTGAATTTTACACGATAGCAGTTTCGTTCGATGATTTTTTTATGAATTGGTTGTAGTCTCAACAACAAAGTTATGATCGACTTCGATTGGTATTTTATGCCGAAGTTCCGGCCCACGCTACTGTTTTGAAATTTATTTATCGAGTCTAAGCGTGGTCGTACGAATCTCAGTAAGGATCTACGTGACGGATACCCCTCGACAGCGACAATGAAGATGATATCAATACTGTGTAGCTCACGATAAAGATTGAGAAGCGAATAACCTATGGGTAGATTTGGGATAGTTAAAGCTAAAAGACAGCCTGCGCAGCGAGACTATAAAGTTTTAGAAAAAGTGGTCACGGCATTTGTCGTACGGATAGGTTATTTATGTAACGAAAATACATATGGTGATAACTCCTTTTTACACTCAGTTAGATGAAAGATGGAATATTTGATCACGTCGGGTATAGAAATTATGGACACGCCAAACATCTCCAAAATCGCACAATGCAGTGCGATTTCTATTTACCTAGGTATTTCCTAAAATAAAAGATAAACTATGGGGTATTAGATTCGCTGCTGCCGAAGAAATGGCGACTGCCTTCGAAAAGTCCCTGAAAGAGGCGTGCAAGAAAGAATAAGCTGACTGTTCCTCTCACTCGATGCATAAACGGAGCCTTTTCTGAAAAAGGGTAAATAAATTACAAATTTCTAGTTGGTTCAATTTCTAATATTCTAAAAAATCTTTAGTATTATCTCTCATAGTTTCCGAAATTATATTGCCGCATATTAACATGTCAATCAATCAAATCTCATCGTGAAATGATTTCCCAAAAATGATTTGATTTGATCGATAAAAGGTAAAATCATACGCGAGATAGATCACGGACAAATATGATTTAAAACACTTTTGGTCTCATATGTTATGTTAGAGGAGACGGGATGGTCCTTCAATTTAGTTAAATTTTTATTTATCTACTTTCGATCAATCAGTTTTGTGTTGATAACTTTTGACAAAGTTAAGAGTTAGCAAACAAAGCAGAATATTTTAATTTTAGTTCACGAACGGTCAATATGGTTTTCAATCAAATCTAATAATTTCTGTGAACCTTTTATTATTTGTAAAAAATTGTTCACAAAAATTATTTGATTTGATCTAAAAAAGGTCATACGCTTCTACTTAGATAGATCACGGACAAATATGATTAAAAACATTTTTGGTCGCATACGTTGTTAGTGGAGACAGGATGGTCCTTAAATTTTGTTAAATTTTTCTTTATCTACTTTCGATCAATCAGTTTTGTGTTGTTAACTCTTAACAAAGCTAAGAGTTAGTAACACAAAACTGATTGATCGAAAGTAGATAAAAAAAACTCTTAACTTAGTTTTGTACTTTTTTGGATAAACGGACTTTATTGATGGTCAGAATCCCCAGGTTTCGCAGACAATTTGAGGCTGTTTTGCTAACTATTGTGATGGTTAACGGTATTGTTTATGGTAACTATTGTGACTTGTTTTAAAGAAAGTTGTTCCTATATTATAGTGGTGTCTGAGCAATAAGTTTCATTTCGTTGTAATAATTTATTCTCATGTCCACGTTCCTATCACTATGACTTGGTCTAGTGCGAGTTATAAATGTATGCGAGCGCTCCACCTTTCACTTTGCCATCACATTCCTAATACCTGCAAGGAAGGCAGTATGTGAGATACTTGGATTTGTCTTGCGACACTCCTGGGAAATATTAAAATATTGGCCGTGCATTGATTGGAAAGAGAGATTTTTTGGTCTCTTCGTATGGATTCATTTATTATATTAGAGAAAAGAGTCATTCAATTTTCATGTTATTTGTGTACATAAAGTTTTATTGAACGTATTTCTGTTGGTTATCGTTGTGGGCATGACATATGGCTGTAAGGCGCACTGTCTTACAGGTAGAAAACAAACATCGACATTGGGATTAGTATTTTTTTTATTTTGTGCTGTTATATGCTAACGAAATGACACCTCCATATCAAATAACGTATACAATATAAAATTTACTCGCGATCCCGGATCGTTCACGCGTTGACATTGCTTAACTCGGCACTAGGTACGGTGTCGTATTTCGTTTTGTTTTTGCTGTTCAATTCATTGTTGTGACCATTTATGTCAATCAATCAATTTCTGTGCCAGAAATATCTGTTTCAGCATACACAGGAGTAACATATATTGAGAGCGGTGTTTTTGTTTGTTATTAGCGGCGTCTTGTGACATCGTCCGCATGGAATTCCGATATGCAAGTGCAGTCTTATTGCGTTTGTTTTATGCTTTTATATTGGACAGATGATTAGTTCAATTTAAATCCCGTGCCCGTCTCCGTGGTCGTCTTGAGTCCCCCGTTTCCTTCTCCGCTCTCGTTTGTCCCTACAGTCCGAGCGCGCTGCCCGCCATTCGCTTGGTTTTTAAATTTTTCAAATTTTCAAATTTTCTTTAAAAAATTTTCTTTAAATTTTTTTGTGCTGCTTTGCATTCTATATAGACACATAAAACAAACTTAGCTGCACAGTTAGCCATTTCTGAGTTTATTCTGAACAGTCGGACAAACATTTTATAAATGTTTTTTGTGTTTAGGTATTTTCTAAGGAACCATCCAATCAGGCGTTTATTGCAAAATCACAGATATACTCTCAATTTTATTCAGATCCACCGATTTATTTAATACTTTTGAAGATTTCTTTTGGCAGAAGAAGAGGTTCTAGGTGTACAGAAAATATACCGCAGGTGTCTGAAAGAAATGTCAAAAGTGCAACTTTAGTGTGTTTATATAATCATTCAAATGGCTTAATTTCATGGCAGAACAATGTATAATTGTTTAAGTTTTGAGAAAAACGATTACAGACTAATAAACTTTTCGAGCATGCCATTTTGTCATATTCCTCAACTCATCGCAAAGCAAATCAAAATCATTTAAATGGCTTAATTTCATGGCGGAACAATGTATAATTGTTTAAGTTTTGAGAAAAACGATTACAGACTAATAAACTTTTCGATCATACCATTTTGTCATATTCCTCAACTTATCACAAAGCAAATGAAAATCATTTAAAAGGCTTAATTTCATGGCGGAACAATGTATAATTGTTTAAATTTTGACAAAAACGGTTACAGACTAATAAACTTTTCGAGCATGCCATTTTGTCATATTCGTCAACTTATCGCAAAGCAAATCAAAATAATTTAAATGGCTTAATTTCATGGCGGAACAATGTATAATTGTTTAAATTTTAACAAAAACGGTTATAGACTAATAAACTTCTCGATCATACCATTTTGTCATATTCTTCAACTTATCACAAAGCAAATGAAAATCATTTAAATGACTTAATTTCATGGCGGAACAATGTATAATTGTTTAAATTTTGACAAAAACGGTTACAGACTAATAAATTTTTCGAGCATGCCATTTTGTCATATTCCTCAACTTATCACAAAGCAAATCAAAATCATTTAAATGGCTTAATTTCATGGCGGAACAATATATAATTGTTTAAATTTTGACTAAAACGATTACAGACTAATAAACTTCGAGCATCCCATTTTGTCATATTCCTCAACTTATCGCAAAGCAAATCAAAATCATTTAAATGGCTTAATTTCATGGCGGAACAATGTATAATTGTTTAAATTTTGACTAAAACGGTTACAGACTAATAAACTTTTCGAGCATGCCATTTTGTCATATTCCTCAACTTATCGCAAAGCAAATCAAAATCATTTAAATGGCTTAATTTCATGGCGGAACAATGTATAATTGTTTAAATTTTGACTAAAACGGTTACAGACTAATAAACTTTTCGAGCATGCCATTTTGTCATATTCCTCAACTTATCGCAAAGCAAATCAAAATAATTTAAATGGCTTAATTTCATGGCGGAACAATATATAATTGTTTAAATTTTGACTAAAACGGTTACAGACTAATAAACTTTTCGAGCATGCCATTTTATCATATTCCTCAACTTATCGCAAAGCAAATCAAAATAATTTAAATGGCTTAATTTCATGGCGGAACAATATATAATTGTTTAAATTTTGACTAAAACGGTTACAGACTAATAAACTTTTCGAGCATGCCATTTTGTCATATTCCTCAATTTATCACAAAGAAAATCAATTATAATATTTAGAGCGATAGGTATTTGAATAATGGAAAAAAAATATCGACTACTTCCAAACCATGTAGACGTCTTACGTTGTGCTAAAATCTTACAAGTTTTACATGGACGAAGGTCTGGTTGCTTGTAATATTTTAGGAATAATGCCAAAATAGTAACGATCAACGCGGGGAGAAAAGGACCAAAAAAGCCGTTTTGAAGGTTCCGTATCTCATTTGAAGTGAAATTACTTTATCATTTTTTAAAGTCATCAATAATACAAAATTCCTAGCGCAATATATATTTATAATACCTAATATAATTAAAAAGGGGTCATATATATTATTGATCTGTCTGATCTTGTTACAGTTTCTATCTGATCTATCTGATCTATCTGATCTTGTTACAGTTTTCCCACCATCTTTGCGTAGGCTTTTAAAAACTATGTTTTTTGTCATAGTTTTAGATTAAGTTATTTCAGAAATAAGAGGCTGTGTTATATTTTTTTGAATATTTTCATTATAGTTCTGAAGATATGCCCATCTAAAATTATGGAGAAAATATTTTTGAGACCTTTATTTCTAGCCCATTTCAAACGATACTGTATATGGAATTTTAAATATTTTTTTTAGAACTTAACTGCATCCCACCTCTCCCCGATAAAACTTTCATATAAGTATTTTTGAGTGTGTGGTTGTGAAAGAGGATACATAGACAATAAGTGATTTTACAAGGGTTCCGCTTTTCCTTTTGAGACATGGAACTCTAATAATTAAATATTTTGACGCCCGTTGTGCGGTCAGAACAACATTTTTTGCCTTCTTAGCAATTTAGTCTGATGTTTCAACGGCATCGTACTTGGTTAAGTAGAATAACCCACTCTGGGTTAAGTATAATAGGTCAACTAACTAATATATCTTGGAAATAATTAAGTTAATTCAAATTGTAATTTTGTTCGCAAATTCATAGTTAACTTCTGTTGAGTGCTTGAAATATTTCTTCATTAAAATTTGAAACTTCCGTTTCGAATTATATAACTTAGGAACGCGAATTAGTTACTCGTAGGTACTTTAAGACAGCGTAGGTACTGGATGTGCGTGTCTCAACGCCATGTTATCTTTGCTAATTATCACAATTTGGCGTGTCGTCCTAACGAAGAATGAACGGGCGTAACTCTCTTGAGTTTGGCATTTTCATAAGTGATACTTTTTGCCCGACTACAGCAAAGTTGAAAGGAAGGGTTATGAAAACCGGGTTAGTATTTTAGATGTTACGAGATAATAATTTTAAAAAAAAATAGTGTATTTAAGACCACACTGTAGAAATGAAAACTTTGGAGACCAGTATAATCGTACTGTGTATGTGGGAAACTTTGAATACGAAAATTAAGAATTAAAAATAATTAACATTGCTAGTAGTAGTGTATTTATTACCTATACGTTTACGGATACGCGTGAACCGACCAAAACAATGCAGATTAACTGATAATTATTATATCAACTTTGACACCAAATAATGATACAATAAATATTAGCGTGTGTATTAATACAAATACCCTGAATTAACTTACGAAATTTTTGCGATCACATACAAAATACACCACGTAATAAATAAATACATTTGTCTCATGAGAAAATATAGGTCTTCATTGTAAGCGTGGCCTTAATATAGTGAGTGTACCCCGAGCGCGGAAGAGAGGGGGTTTTATTTGAATTCTATTAATAAAAATTTTTTTTTATAAGAATTCGAACTCCCGTCGCGTTTCCTATGTAATCCGGCACTTTACTGCCGCGTTCATCTGTTGAAACGGGCAGTGTTAAAATAAATACTCAGTTACTAACTCGGCTACTCGATTCGGCTGTACTCGGCTATATTCGGCCTACTGCCGAGTTCACCTCCATGCTCTTCACATATTTTTTTCTTGTTCGAACAGTATTTTTACCATTTCACTAATTAAAAAATTAAATATGAAAAAATGTTAACTTTGTTTCTCATTGTTTTAATACGATGCCTAAAAAACCAATAGGGATCGTGCAAGGAACATGGAGATCGTTTAAAAATGACATGAATAAGAACTGTTGGTTACATGTTTGTCATATCAGTGAATTTCTTTATAGACAGAAAATAGTATACGTCATTGAATGGGCTATGTTTCCGAGTGAAAATGAGACTATTTTTGAAAAGTTAAACACTGTACTGTTTTTATGAATTGTTAAAATACTTTTATACAATACACCACACGATATTTAGACGTAGTAAATAATTTTGATTTATTACAATATGGAGGCTTCGTGCGAAAATATTACGGCAGTGTAATGCGAAAAAATATGGCACTAATTGCTTCTTGAACGGTCCCTACACAATCATATTTTTAGGGTTCCGCAGCCAATTAGCAAAAACGGAACCTTTATAATTTTGTCTTGTCCGTCTGTCTTTCTGTCCGTATGTCACAGCCATTTCACTCGGAGACTATTGGTACTATATACTTAGAGAAAATTTGGATGTTTTCTGTGAACCAGTAAACAATGAAATAGTGGAATTGTGAAATAAACAATATTAGGGTTGGCACTCCATACACTTAACAGAGATGAAAAAAAATCAAGTGCATATAGGCGTATAGAGTATCGTTAGATAGGTCTTAAAGATGATACGGAGGTTCTAAAATAACTTGTTTATTTAAGTCGATACTTGGTGAGATATGCGCTTCTAAAGACTTAAAAATTGTGCCCCTTCTAACTTTTCGACTAACGCGTGTAAAATTATGAAAAAATTAGGGTAGTAGAATTTAAAATAAATTTTCAGTGAAAATTAGTTCGAATAAAATATGTTGTGTACTTTTTGAGATATGGGATATTTTCTGTACCGACCGCAGCAACAAATTTATTTTTCACAGTGTCTTTGAGAAATTAAAATTTATAAGTTTAATATTGTTTAGTGCTATCCTTCGTACGCAAGACTGACTTACACTTGGCCATTTTTTTTAGAAACGACGCTTGAAATACATTTTAGCTGCCATAATTTTCGAAAATAATGACGTTACGATTTGAAAATACGTGAGACTTCACACGAGAAAATTACAGCAAAGTAACGAAAAGTTCACTAATTTATCACCATATGGCGCTGAGCATATAAGCATATATGAGCATATATGTGCATATATATGTGTATATGAGCATATATGTTTATATGATGTATATGTGTATATGAGCATATATGTGTAAGATGCATATAGCATCTTACACATTCCCTTTAGAATAATTTTGTTATATAAATGTAGTTTGAAATTGAATTAGTATTTTTATTTTATATGAATGTAGCTTGCAGTCTGTCAAAATATATAGTACGAATATTATTACGTTACGATTTTAAATAAATCGGATACTTAAACATACCCATGATCTATGAGGAAAAAGAAATTATTTTCCGAACAACTCAATTACAATAACTGAAACAAGATTCATCCCGTTTTCTCTTTAAGGAAATGAAATTTGTTATTTCAAATTCCAACTCTTATTTCAAACGAATAGTTTTTCCTTTGTGCAATAATATCGACAAACATGATTGGCCCGATCTATCTCACAATGAAACTCGCAAATGTTAAATTGTAATGTTTTAATCATCGACGTAAAAGGGAAGATACGGTATTCTCTTACTTTCCGTAAAAACAAAACGGGCATAGGTACAACTACATACACACAAACTCGCACAGTTGCAATCACAAATTGCCTACATGTAAAATTAACCGAAAAAGACAAAGCGATACATAGTAACTGTAGTGCGAGAGAAACAGTAAATTGACAATTTGCACCGAACGCAGTGCTAGTACTATAGTTTCTCACGGTGCGGTGCTTACGCATACGCTGTCATTCACACATGACAAAAGAAAAAAAAATTGAAAACATAACATTTTTATGTAATTACGCTTGAAAAGTAAATCCACGTGTCCTGTTTTTGTTTTATGAATGGTTAATGTAGGTGAAAGCACTAGAAGGCATTTTTGGATCAATTTGACTGAAAATATTGGCAATTCTAGTTTAAAAAACCCCGCGTCTGTACGAACTGCCAGTTTACGTACGACTGAATTGAACAAAATAAAACTAGGTCCATTGGACCTGGTTTACGCAGACCCACGCACCGTTTAGGCGTACCGTATCTTCTCTTTTTACATCGACGGTTTTAATAGATTTGAACCGAACTGATCTTGGCACACATCTTTAGTGTTGGAAAAATATAGTTTTCCGAAGTCTTACGTTTTTATTTCGATTTTACTAAGAGATAGTGATTGTTTTCTAGAAATATAATTATTGACACGTATTTAATAAGTAAAAAAAACATGGATGATTGGTCGCGGTTACGACGATAAATATACATATTGTCCTCACGTCAGGTAATTTATTTGCCGTCTTTAGTGGAATTGAATCGTCTCGGGTTTCAGTTTTACCCACTCCTCGTCTAATTGAAATATTTTTAAAATAAATATAATGGATAGATGTCATCGAACTCGTCGGCCACCGTAACTATGTCATCTCAATAACTCTAATTATCCAATCATGTTTTATATAATCGTTCAAGCATCGTTTCACCTGCCGTATTTACGGTAGCACTGGTTAGTAAAATGACAGGATTAAAAGTTGAAAAAAAAGAGGTGGCGTTATCTCTGCGATCAACACACGTGCTATAATCTGAAAAAGAGGGTATTAACATTTTTAAGTTTATAGTTTCTGAATTACCGAGTATTTTTTTGTCATTTTTTATAAATTTTTTACATAAATATTGACAGTTCACCGAAGTAGTTTTTTTTATAGATTTTGACGGATTATTAAAACCTAAAATTATTTAGATACCAGTTTTAACAAGCAGAGCGTTTCTTCTTACAATAAAGATATAAAAATAAATGCTCGGCTTGCTGAAACAGGTTACTGTTGTGAGAGGTTACAGATGTACTTTAATTTGTATTAAAAATGAGGTATTTTTCAGTTTTCATAAAGTATCTGATACTTGCACAAAATGGTGTTATGGTGTGCTTCATTTCAAGGATCGGCCCGATCTAGCCGATACAAAGTTCCGAATAAAATGAAATTGTTGTAAATTAATAGTAATAGTGATAATAAAAGATCGAAATGCCGAACTTAAAGAAATTAGAGACGTCAAGATTTAAAATGATTCTAACTCCATTTTTATTTTTTTAATTTCAGTGGTACCTTTATTTTTTAAATCCTTTTATAAACTAGGTCGTTGCCTATGAAGTTTCCAATTTGTATACTGGCCATTTTTTCACCATCTCTGGTCTAATCATATGAATTCTAAATTTGAATATCTTTCGTTTTAAAGCCGTGGTGTTCCGTTTTCAAAATCGGTCATTAAATTGTTTTTCCCTGTTTTGGTTCTATGTCAATTACGTCATATTTGCCATTACGGACAAGTTATAAATTTGTAATAATTTTGGAATATGATGCAGTAGGGATGTGACATTCAGCATAAAAAATCGATTATTTCGTTTCACATTAAAATCGATATAAAAATAATCAATTAAACTTGTAAAAATAATCGATTTTCCCCTAAAGGTGGATTATTTTGTTTTCCATTAAAATCTATTTTCACTTTTCTTTCTCTTCTTGGTAAAAAAAACGCGTCAAATGTCCGCAATCACAGCTTTATCAATTGAATTAAATCTACATCACATATCTGTCTGCAGCAGCAAGGAGCGAGGTGTAATAAGTTGGGTAATTGGAATTGGACTACGTAAATAGATGAAGTTAGTGCCATTAATTATAAACTAACAGTGAAAAAAATCGATTTTTTTGTATACGTATATCGTTTATCAAAAATCTATTTTTATTAAAAATAAGAGATTTTTTTAATAATCGATTATTCTTTCACGTTCCTTGGATGCAGTACAGATAACGAGGCCTATGGAGGAACCTGTCTTGTATTCATTCTTGCACCTATACTATCCATGATTCATTTCTTACTATCGCAATCGTTGGAACCTACTGCCCTGTTCGTGAACAACGATCACGGTTATTTCGAAATGTTCATTCCTTCAATCCAGTCACTAGCTTTAGTCGACTACTTCTCCAAGAATGCGCACGACGCAAGCGACAGTCTGAGAAGTTATAGTATACGATTATTCTACGTAGCTACCATCATCATATTTATTTTTAATGATTTTGGCGCTAATTTTATTGTAGTACCTAGTAATTAAATGCTACAATGACTGTACACCATAAATTTAATTCGGCGTGATATAATTTTAGATGGTTTTAGCGTAATTTTTTTTCTTTGTTGATGTTTTCATGTATCGTTCTCTTTTTATTAGAGTACCATAGGGAAGTGACAAAACCCGAAACGAACATTTGGTTAAATGAAAAAAAAATCGTTATGGCCGTCCATTTGTACGTTGAATATGACAGCATGATGGTTTTAAATTTTTAATAAAGACGTAGTTGAATTAAATAGTATAATACATAGACATAAACAAAATATTTTTTACTATACTTTTATTTACTAACTCGTGTATTGAATTTGGGTGACTTTTCCTCATTAAATCCATCGAAATTTATGGATTTAATGAGGAAAATTTAATAATCTTAGATGTTCATAATTGAAAATATCCTCACAAGATGCAAGTCTCCAGAAGAGTTTTTCAGTATCTTCCTCTCCACCTTCTCCTTCTAATTCTTAAACCACGTACATCAACAATCTATAACGGAATAATGGCATTTATTAAGCATTTTTGTGAAAGCTATACAAAGCAATATATTTATATATTGAGAAATAATATTAATGTTAATATAATGTGTATTAATGTTAATATTGAGAAATAATATAATGTGTATTAGAAATTCTATGAATGTTTAATCGGTTAAACCTAATGTGTACCTAAGCACCTAAGTGGTGGTCGATATGTGTCTAACGCCCATAAGCACCACACACGGTTAAGACTGTCAGTCGGACTTAGTGACAGTTAAAAAACGTATTTCTGTTTCTCATTAACTGCCAGCCGAGTCGCAACAAGAGTCTGCTTTACCGACCGTACCGTATTGCACGGTCCAATTCCTAAAGTATCGTTTTTAACTGTCATTAATTCCGATTGAGAGTCCTGACCGTGTGTGGTGCATACGGGCGTGTGGGCACGGAATTCTCATAAAGTGAGTTCAATTTGTACTTAATAAATTGTTATTAGCTACGGTCTTGTGTAGACCATTGCCGTCTCCCCGATACACCAGGTTAAAACAATCAAAATGCGGTTAAAGACGGCACCGTTCTTGAGTTTGTGGCGAAACAGGCGGTCGATTTAAAATTTATAATGCATAGAGAATAAATTTATTGCATATTTTATTAAATTTATGTTCATTCGTATACCTTACATTTTTCTTATTATATTAGTATTTATCACTGTGTTATATTGACATAAATGTTATTTGCGCCAGATATTTAAGATAATCGATTCTGTACACTTCTCTGCTTCTATTCACAAAGAACTACGGCATTCTACCGTCTACGTATATAAAACGCATCCCCATTTAATGAAGAAGCTAATGAGACTTTCACGATGGGCAGCGAAAGTGATACTTTTATCTCTTCTTTATGCGAAATGCAAATCATTCGTTAATTCTGCTGTCAGTTTTCCTCTCATTCAGGCATGTACATATAGTGACCGAAAACAAAATAGACGATTATCTTTTCCGCTGACGTCACCTTCATTCGGTACACTTATAAATTTATTGTCGATGACTTCTCCAGTAAAACTGTCGTGCGCTGACGAGACGACTGTATCTGTCTGATATAAAGCAAAATTTGTATGAATCATGTTTCGGATTTCTATTTTCATTCTATTTTTCAGTATGATAACTCAGTATGAGTAAATTCTGCAATGGAAACATTGTGAATCCTGTCTTTAACACCTTTGTTTAGTCTCTTATAAAGCAAGCGGCCAACATGCCGCAACCCTATCTCAGGTACTGCTTACATTGCCTATTCGAGGGCATTTCATCCAATTGTAATCAGTGAATGGCCACTTGTATCCAAAATATAATGTTTTTAATCAAAAGTGGCAATTTCAGATGAATACGAAGGGCTAGGAAACAGTGTAGGATAATATATTTTGTCCTCAATTAAGTGAAACTACGTGATATAGTATTATTTCTACTTTCTTTAAGTTCTTTACCACGATCTAGGTTTCGTTGTATTACAACATCTTCAGGTGGGCTATTAGCAAAGATCTTTGCTAACAGCCCACCTGAAGATGTAATACAAGGAAACCTAGGTCGTGGTAAAGAACTTAAAGAAAGTAGAAATAATACTACAACACGTAGTTTCATTTAATTGTGAATAATGAATATCTACAAAATTAACGCCAAATATATTCAATATTTTGTCTTTAAAATCAAAGCGTGATATTTTTATGAAACTGAAAATTTATGTCATCCAAACTGTTCGCTTATTTTTGTCATTTCTTTTCAGTGAAAATGAGATTTATTTCTGCTAGCTTTCAGCAGTATAAATAGGAATTGACTTCATATTGATTGCTTTAATTATACAACCTTTGCTTAATTACATCCAGATTACTAATAAAAACCTCTCAAGTACGAATAACACTCGTAGTACGATGGTTTCTTACTTTTTTCGGTCCTAAATATTCAAGGATTTGGAAGGACCGATATTTATAAATATTAAGTTTTCACCACGTAAATATGATTGCCTGTTATTTTGAATTATTCACCGTATTTGACAGGCTTAAAATATGGTGAATAATTCAAAAGGTGTAAGACCTAGGATAATAGCTATGGTTTTCCTGTAATCTTCTAATCTGATTCTACCACTCTGTTTCTTTCGTAATTTTTTGTTCAGAGTTTGGAAATAAGTGGGTATACCCTATTTTTACATATCTTTTTAAATATGCTATTCAAAATTATGAAGGAAAAAAAAGTATTCCTGCACCAAATTTCAAGTTTCAACGAGGTATGGTTTTTGGGAAAATTGACAGTGACAGGAGGACAGACGGGCACTTAAGGGTTAAGGGTTTCGTTTTTTTGAGGTAGGAGGAAACCCTAAAAAATCGAACCCCGAAAATATTACACGTTTTCGAAATAATGACCTTTAAAAATTTGCTCTTTTAAAGTTTTTACGTTCCGTACCAAAATTAAAACAGCGGAACTTTCATGGAATCATACAAAATGTTTTTTTCGATAACCTTATATCTCACTCTTGAGCAATTACTTATTTGTAACTAGTTGTTTGGTTACAGAACACATTGATTTTTTTTTTAATTCTAAAGTGTTGGTGCTTGTTAACTGTAGCGAAGAAAATTTTCGAATTCATTTCAGAAATCTCATGCATGCTTTTTGCGTGTACATTAAGTAAATCTAGTTCCAAAAACATTTAAGAAGTTAAGATTTAAACGTGTTAAAGTATACTCTCTTAATGCGAAGACCAGTGAACAATGCCACAAATGTAGCACTATACGCACGCGAGTGCCTTTTTCCCATGGGATAAGTGTCTTGGTTGTTGAATCCTCACCGGAAATCCATTGTGTTTTTAACAGTTCGGTTCGCTGGGGAATCATTGTCATTTCCTGTTTTGAGTTGATCGAAAATTGGATTGTACATTGACGCCTTCTGCAATTTGTTTTCGTCACTTAGAATACGAAGTGCTCATACACTTAAACACACTTAATACATTGAAAGGTCCCAATGGACCGCAAGTATTATTGAAATATTAAATCCTATCAAAAACATTATTGTAAAAAGTGTAAACTTCCTCTTAAAAAAAAATTAATCGTAATAAGTATTGAGACAGAAGCAGTGAAGTTCTTGCAGATTTGCTAGATAAGTGTAGATCAGTGAGATAGAACTTTGCGTCTATATTTATTGAATATTATATCTGTCACAGCCGTCCAGAGTTCATTAAAGTAGAGTTTATAGGATATAAAATATATATAAATAATTGCGAAGAATTTTGGGTAAAGGGTGCGGTGTCTGGCTGGTATTGCGGCTCGGATATTGCTGGTGCCCTACTGTGCACTCAGATACAATATTCAAATATTCAAACAGGAATAAATACTCAAATATTCCAACAGGAATCCTAGCATATTTCACAGACGTAAAATAAGCTGGGTTCTTTGTTTGAGGACAGTCGTGTAGAATGATAGCGGCCCTAAAAATAATTAATTTAAGATTATCATGTCTAGTATGAAATAAAGTTCACAAACTCGAAAATAGAATTAGTTCCATTATTTAAAAAATAAAAAATTAAAATCTCATTAAGAAATTTTTTAATAGTGAGATCTATACAGTTTGTTAATTGGTGTAGCAAGCTTCTCTGTGCTTTCTGTTCTAAGTTCAAAATAAGACAATATAATACTCAATATTTTTTTTGTTCTCGAGATACTATTTCAATGTTAACGCAAGGGTTAAGTGCCCTACAGTGCAGGCACACCGAGCACCGTGTCGGCATTATGAAAGCGATGCTACGCGATGAAGCGAACCCCTTATTCGGCTCTGAACATTAGTCGATCTGAATATTATTTTACAGAAAGCTAAAAATGATGTGCTTGTGTTCTTAATTGTTTTTTTTCACGGACGTTCTGTTTATGATAACGAAACCTTTAAATGTAGTTATGATTCAGAAAATGTTGAAAATATATATTATCAATTTTTTATTGGAAAATATAATATTCCTTCTTAATAGAAGCCCAAATCAAAAAATATAGATTATTTTCGTCTTATATCCGAAAAAAATGTAGTTATACCAATCATCCAATACCTGTACAAAAAAATATCAACATAGCGCTACACGAGATAGTTTTTTTTATTTACAAAAAAGTTAACAAATTTCCTGTTTTTAGTTTTAAACTACCTGTCTAAAATTTTTAAAAATTATTGCAAATGTTACCTTTATTTAAAGATTATTCGAAAATCTACAACCACTTACTCTAAATACAACCTGTCTAAAATTATTAAAAATTATTGCAAATGTTACCTTTATTTAAAGATTATTCGAAAACCTATAACCACTTACTCTAAATACAACCTGTCTAAAATTATTAAAAATTATTGCAAATGTTACTTTTATTTAAAGATTATTCGAAAACCTATAACCACTTACTCTAAATACAACCTATCTAAATTTTTTAAAAATTATTGCAAATGTTACCTTTATTTAAAGATTATTCGAAAACCTATAACCACTTACTCTAAATACAACCTGTCTAAAATTATTAAAAATTATTGCAAATGTTACTTTTATTTAAAGATTATTCGAAAACCTATAACCACTTACTCTAAATACAACCTGTCTAAAATTTTTAAAAATTATTGCAAATGTTACCTTTATTTAAAGATTATTCGAAAACCTATAACCACTTACTCTAAATACAACCTGTCTAAAATTGTCAAAAATTATTGCAAATGTTACCTTTATTTAAAGATTATACGAAAACCTATAACCACTTACTCTAAATACAACCTGTCTAAATTTTTTAAAAATTATTGCAAATGTTACCTTTATTTAAAGATTATTCGAAAACCTATAACCACTTACTCTAAATACAACCTGTCTAAAATTGTCAAAAATTATTGCAAATGTTACCTTTATTTAAAGATTATACGAAAACCTATTACCACTTACTCTAAATACAACCTGTCTAAATTTGTTAAAAATTATTGCAAATGTTACATTTATTTAAAGATTATTTGAAAACCTATAACTACTTACTCCTAAATACAACCAGCGCCGACAGTAGCCGTAATGGGAGATGTCAATATCAACTTTTTAAACAATGTAACTAATAATCTAACCAGTTATCTTAATATTATAATGTTGAGCTTACACAGATGATTAATGGTGCTACTGACGACAGAACTTAAATAGATAACATTTAAGCAACTTCCACATCTAGAGATTCGGGTCGTCGAATGTTTTTTTGACCATTATTAAATTTGCTTTATACTCGAATTAATTTATTTATAATCATTGGTTTATACAAATGACGTAATTATTGTTGATAAAATATTAAACCAACTAATGATATCTACGTGTAATTTTCTTGATTGGTGATAATTATAATTTATGGTAGGAAACACTACTCTCGTAAATTTTACTTGCATTTGTGTGGTTTTTTTCATTTTTGGTAAGATTTTCCTGGTGTGCTTTTTTTTACGCACACCGTCATAACTTTTGTGGCTATCGTATTTTTTCATATATTTGCTTACTGTCGTTTGGAGATTGCGTTAAACTATATATTTAGCTGATGAATTTGGTATTATGGACAGCAGTAAGCTAGTGAATGAATGAATGAAGATCCTTAGCTGGTACCCGCTTGAAGGCGATCTCGAAATGGATATGTTGCTGTAGGTGCCGCTGGTTCACGAGCTCTCTATATGTCTTCATTTCTTCCGGTCAGTAGCCTTAGTTTTTGCAGTATATAAATTAAATGATTAGTTTCGTAGGTCTGCTGAGCTTGTTTCAAACATGTTTTCAACCATGTTTTTTTGGTGCTAGACTTTCCACTGATCAGGTCGATATTTCCAAGAAAACTGATAAGGAAGTCGAGACTCACACGTGTCCAAATCATCTTAAACGGCGTTTTTGAATTGAATGCCCGATGGTGTGTTAATTCTGACAGCGAAATCGAATGGTGTTATTGTTGGTACGGTCGCGGATTGAGACTCTGGATTTGTCGGAGATATTGCATTTGAAGGACATCGAGTTTGGTGAGATTCGCTCAAAGCAAAGCAAGTAAGTATTAAAGAATCACATCTTCATTTTTGTCCAGCAGTTGTTAAAGGTATGTATGCACCCTTATGATCCGTGTTACGTCTTTTTGAGTCTTGCGTGTCTTTGGAAGGTATATCTGTTATTGCTATACCCATGATTTTCTTATCCTTTATTTTTTTATTGATTATCCTATTTCTTAAGCAAAGCGAGACGTTTTACGGACGGATTTGTTAGACCCTGTTGTATTACGCTATTTTATTTCGCTTAAAGCTTGAAGCAAATGCAATTATATGAATTTTAAGAAAACTGTTCATTCAGTTCGTTAACACTCATAAGTTTAGCTTGTCCGAACAATTTTGATATATAACGAGAAATTAATTTTTTTGTCATCATCGACTGAACGTTCCGACTTTGACAAAGTGCTATGCATGCTAAAGAGCGGTAGCGAAGTGTTTGTTTTATTCTCGCAATTAAATCGGGCGAATGATCGCGCTGTTTAAACGAGTGTATAGAATGACGGTAATTTTTTGTCATAATAAATTATTTGTCAATAAATAAAAATTGGATTTGCTAATGTAATTAGTAATTTTAATAGAACTTGCTAATTAACATAAGTTTTATATTTGTGTATACGTTTATTTTCAAATTAAAGATCAGTTTTATGAATGTGATGTTATTTTTAGGATACTAAGACATATTAAAAAGTTGTTAAAACTTTTCTCTGTACATCCCTTTATTTGCCTGTTACCAAAAAAAAATGGTAAACTGTTTATTAATTACTGATATAGAAGTACCGTATTTAAAGCAAGTACCATATCCGATACGGTACTTGCTGCAAAATACTCATATAAGTACATTACGGCAGGTATCGTATCGGAAGTATCGGCATTAAAAATATCTACTCGGTACTAAAATTTGTCGATACATTTTCCGTGATACTGGTTAGTGTTATACTCAAAAAAGTGAGGTAGAACAAAATCTCTGCTTTCCCAACATGCCGCGTCCACTTGATATACAATTTTATATAATTTTAAATATAGTTTTTGGTTTTGGGTTAAAACGTATGTTATATTCTCTTTGTAATTATATACGCCGCTAATCAACATTGCAATTAAACCCAGGGGACCCGGGCTTAAAATGCGGCACTACCGCGCGGATCATTCGCCGCTTCCAATAAAATTCTTCCATAATTTTGAAGTGAAACTTTTTTAGAATCGTTGTGATTTGAAACTCGATGAAACGAAAATGCGTCACGACAAAGAAACAAGTGAAGCTCTTTAGAATCGTGATTTGAAACTAGATGAAACGAAAATGCGTTACGTCAAAGAAACAAGTGAAGCTTCTTTAGAATCGTTGTGATTTGAATTTTAGGTCTCCTCTTTATGTCATGCTTCGTAGTATTTCCCTCTCGTCTACTAAACATTGTACATATGTGTGCGTCTGTATATTGGCGAGCTAAAGCGAGAGAGCAAGCGTCGGTGTGTATCTATATTGCACACTGTATAAGACTTGTTAGAACAGTAATTGACTCTGTATTTCAAAGATATAAAGAAACTAAAACATTTGTTTCCTATTTTAGTTACCATAAGCTTCTCGTGTCATTTGTTCAAAGTGAAAACATGGAGACTGACTAATATGTAATGTAATGTATGTTAAATAAAATATAAAACAACTTTTAAACGTGGTAAAAATATTATAAAAAAATAAACCTTCCAATTATCCTAATCCTGATACTCTATATTTACCTCATACTCCCGTAGGTTACTTTTCTTAAGTTTCACTTCTACTATGTGTGAATTGCACACACATGATGTTTTTTTATATATGTTTCAGCGTATCTCTGAAGATATACTATCTAAAATTATGAAAGAAATATTTTTGAGGCTCTTATACGTGCGGGTTAATATTTTTTGTTATTATGTCAAATTATGAAGTTCTTACACAATACATAAAGACATAAAGGAAGCGAGACAGCGAGCATTTGTTCAAAATTTCTTTTTTTGTCAAATGTCTCATTTCACTTCCCCCTTAGTTGTTGCCTGTATGCTGGTTGTCGCCTGGTGTCTTACGAGCTACGGTTCTCTCTCTCGCACAACACATGATGGTGTCAGGGAAGCGAGTATTTATTCAAAATTTCTATTTTTTATCAAATGTCTCATTTCATTTTCCTCTTAAGCGATTTCTCAGAGCGATTGTTGTTGGTGCTTACGAGCTACAGTTCTCTCTCTCGCACAACACATGAAGGTCTCAGGGAAGCGAGTATTTATTTAAAATTTCTGTTTTTTATCAAATGTCTCATTTCATTTTCCTCTTAAGCGATTTCTCAGAGCGATTGTTCTTGGTGCTTACGAGCTACAGTTCTCTCTCTCGCACAACACATGAAGGTGTCAGGGAAGCGAGTATTTATTCAAAATTTCTATTTTTTATCAAATGTCTCATTTCATTTTCCTCTTAAGCGATTTCTCAGAGCGATTGTTGCCTGGTGCTAACGAGCTACAGTTCTCTCTCTCGCACAACACATGATGGTGTCAGGGAAGCGAGTATTATTCAAAATTTCTATTTTCTATCAAATGTCTCATTCCATTTTCCTCTTAAGCGATTTCTCAGTGTTTGTTGCCTGGTGCTTACGAGCTACAGTTCTCTCTCTCGCACAACACATGATGGTGTCAGGGAAGCGAGTATTATTCAAAATTTCTATTTTCTATCAAATGTCTCATTCCATTTCCTCTTAAGCGATTTCTCAGTGTTTGTTGCCTGGTGCTTACGAGCTACAGTTCTCTCTCTCGCACAACACATGATGGTGTCAGGGAAGCGAGTATTATTCAAAATTTCTATTTTCTATCAAATGTCTCATTCCATTTTCCTCTTAAGCGATTTCTCAGTGTTTGTTGCCTGGTGCTTACGAGCTACAGTTCTCTCTCTCGCACAACACACGAAGGTGTCAGGGAAGCGAGTATTTATTCAAAATTTCAATTTTTTGTCAAATGTCGCACTTCATTTCCTTCTTAAGCGATTTCTTAGAGCGGTTGTTGCCTATTGCATTATGAGCTACTACTCTCCCTTTTGCACAATTCGTGTAGGCAGAAGTGATACGAGACAGCGAGCATTTATTCAAAGTACCTTTTTCTTATCAAACGGCACACTTTACTTCCCTTTTAAGCTATTTCTCAGAATGATTGTTGTCTAATGCCTTACGAGCTATGATTCTCCCTCTCGCACAATACGTGAAGGCACAAACAAGGAAACTGAGACAGCGAGAATTTATTAAAAATACATATTTCTCATTAAATGCCGCACTTTATTTCCCTCTTAAGCGATTTCTTAGAGCGGCTGTCGTCTAGTTCCTGTTCCCCGCCGCGCGCATTCTAGACGGACGTATTGCCCGGCGCGTCACACGCGGCGCCCCCGAGCGTGACGCCGCGCCGCGGGTGTATTGACACCGCCGCGCCGCCGGCCCTGACACCTCCATCATCATTACATCACCTCTTTTACGAAAAAATACACCAAAAAACGAATGTCTATTGTGGCGACGCGACGCGCGCTGACGGACGATGAACAAATATACCGATCGGCGAGTACTTATCGACGTTTCGCGCGTGCTTCTTCGCTTTTTGCGCCGCTCGTGACCGAATGCAATTTGTGCACGAGCGTCCGACGATCGGCTTTACTGGTCCGTACGTGTCCGAGGCTCGGCTTGCGTCCGATGATATATTTTTTGTCCGCTGCCATCATCCGAGATCTTGTTTGTTTAATTTCTTTTTTATTTTTGTAGGCGCTTTGTCACGTCACGTGACTCGGTTATATAACCTTTTCAGTTAAAATGTTAAATGCTATTTATTCTACGTTAAGAAGATAATACATTTTTCTAATACGGTTGGGTGGAAAATATAATTCTGTAATTGTCTCTTGAAATTGTTGATAAATGAAATTTTATGGAAATTTCTAATGCAATACTAGTATTTATTTTTTATATTTTTCAAACCCGTTACTGGAAAATTAGACGCATTGCGCGTTTATTTCAAAATGTGTACCGACCTCCACTTAGTATGATGCGTGAGAAAAAAAATGTTTGCCACCTCTTAATATTATTTTTTTTTATATTTTGCTATATATTATTTGAAATCTCTGTATGAAGCATATGTTTTAAAAATCGCACGAGTATAATTCTAAAACCAGAAATTTTGAGACTGTGACTGGCGTTGTCAGACGTCCCGTGTTTTTTAGTCATAATTCAAATTAGCTTTAATCCCCGGCATCGCTCGCTTGGTTATAGTTACAAACTTATAGGTGGGAATTAAAACATGCAGCGCCATCTAGAATGATTAAAGGAAATTAAATAAAAAGTTTTTATTTTTGCCACTTTATAATACAAATGAAAATTAAAAAGAAAAATATTTCAGTATAAATTGGGATTAAAGGGAGTAATTCTGTTGCTCCTTAGTAAGAAGAATATTTCAGTATAAATTAGGGATTAAAGGAAGTGACTCTGTTGCTCCTTAGTAAGAAGAATATTTGAGTATAAATTAGGAATTAAAGGGAGTGATTCTGTTGCTTCTTAGTAAGAAGAATATTTCAGTATAAATTAGGGATTAAAGGGATTCATTCTGTTGCTCCTTAGTAAGAAGAATATTTCAGTATAAATTAGGGATTAAAGGGAGTAATTCTGTTGCTCCTTAGTAAGAAGAATATTTCAGTATAAATTAGGGATTAAAGGGAGTAATTCTGTTGCTCCTTAGTAAGAAGAATATTTCAGTATAAATTAGGGATTAAAGGGAGTGATTCTGTTGCTCCTTAGTAAGAAGAATATTTAAGTATAAATTAGGGATTAAAGGGAGTGATTCTGTTGCTCCTTAGTAAGAAGAATATTTCGGTATAAATTAGGGATTAAAGGGATTGATTCTGTTGCTCCTTAGTAAGAAGAATATTTCAGTATAAATTAGGGATTAATGGGATTGATTCTGTTGCTCCGTAGTAAGAAGAATATTTCAGTATAAATTAGGGATTAAAGGGCGTAATTCTGTTGCTCCTTAGTAAGAAGAATATTTCAGTATAAATTAGGGATTAAAGGGAGTGATTCTGTTGCTCCTTAGTAAGAAGAATATTTAAGTATAAATTAGGGATTAAAGGGAGTGATTCTGTTGCTCCTTAGTAAGAAGAATATTTCAGTATAAATTAGGGATTAAAGGGATTGATTCTGTTGCTAAGGAGTAAATCCCTAATTTATACTGAAATATTCTTCTTACTAAGGAGTAAGAAGAATATTTCAGTATAAATTAGGGATTAAAGGGATTGATTCTGTTGCTCCTTAGTAAGAAGAATATTTCAGTATAAATTAGGGATTAAAGGGAGTAATTCTGTTGCCCCTTAGTAAGAAGAATATTTCAGTATAAATTAGGGATTAAAGGGATTGATTCTGTTGCTCCTTAGTAAGAAGAATATTTAAGTATAAATTAGGGATTAAAGGGAGTGATTCTGTTGCTCCTTAGTAAGAAGAATATTTCAGTATAAATTAGGGATTAAAGGGATTGATTCTGTTGCTCCTTAGTAAGAAGAATATTTCAGTATAAATTAGGGATTAAAGGGATTGATTCTGTTGATCCTTAGTAAGAAGAATATTTCAGTATAAATTAGGGATTAAAGGGAGTAATTCTGTTGCTCCTTAGTAAGAAGAATATTTCAGTATAAATTAGGGATTAAAGAGATTGATTCTGTTGCTCCTTAGTAAGATGAATATTTCAGTATAAATTAGGGATTAAAGGGATTGATTCTGTTGCGTGTGTAGCGTTTCAAAAAATCAGGTCGATCTGATGCTCCGTTACGACCTTGTTTTGATATTTCGTTTGTGTACTTCTTCAGTTTCAAATATGAATTTTATCGAAGGAATGAGACGACTGTCCAGGATAAAAATAGCATTCCCCATCTATCTCTGTGCAAAAAATCACATAGATACGTTGTGTTCCGTTGCGGCGTTCAAGGACAAACTAAGATAATTTCGTAATTATAATATTAAGAATGCCTTCCTTAGACGCCGACGACTGTTTCATATTTCTGACTGTAGCGAATAAGACCGCACGCACACAAAGAGAGTTGGTAGCAAGTTTCAAATAGAAATATTATCGATGGAATGAGACTATTGCCCAGGACAAAAAGTAGCCTGTGTCTTTTCCCATCTATCTCTGTGCAAAAAATCACAGAGGTACGTTGTTCCGTTGTGGCGTACAAGAGAAACAAAGATACTTTCGTATTTATATTATTAAGGAAGTCTCGCTTAGGCGACGATTGTTTCATATTTCCGACTGTAGCGAATAAGACCGCACTCACACAAAGAAAGTCGGTAGCGTGCTTTTGTAAATAATGAGTGAACGAAGGTTGTAAGTTGTTCTAGCTCGCTGAGCAAGATTCCTCGAGACGGACGCAATTTACTAAAAATATTCATACTAATTACACGTTATATTATGTAACACGAATTAAATATAAGTTTCGTTGTTTTTGCTCCGTATTTAATTATGAAACCTTGTGTTGATTTCGTTTTTTTTTACCGCTTGTCCCTTAAAGACGGAAAAAAAATCTGCCAAGGTTAACTGTGACAGACGCATGGACAGACATGACATTATAACGGTACTTTGTTTTACTGAGGAACTTTCAATATTAAGATTATAGAAATAACTTTCGAATTATTAATATTTTTTGAGAGTTAAAAATACAAACAATAGCTCTACTGAATAATTAATTTGTAATTTTAATTAAAATATATTCTTATACACTAAATATAAATGTGGTTAAGAGAGAGCGTGGGGTCCATTTATTGAAAATTTCTGTGATTGTTTTGTTCAAAGAGATATCACACTATGCTGTTCGGGACACTACGTTGGTGTCAAGGGAAACTACCGGACAAAGAGTAGAATCACATAATGATGCAATAAATTTGGTTTATTTTATACCACACTGTAGAAGTAAAAACTTTGACAACTAGTAGAAAAATAATTACCATTAATAATAGTCGTGTACTACAAATACATTCATGGAGACATGTGCACAAATCAAAACAATGTAGTGCAAATTGAACTGATAATATTTCATCCACTTTGACACTAAATAATATAATAAATACGATATATTATTGCATACAAATACGTTAAATTAATTTATAAAAGTTTTAAATAATACTGAATACATTTGTTTAAAAATAAATTATACGTCTTCATTATAAAAGCGGACTTTATATACTGAGTATACCCCGACCGCAATGGAGTTTTATTTGAATTCCATTAATAAACAATATTTTTAAAAAATAACTTAAAAAATCAAAGAAACAAACACAAACCTCGAAAATCAAAGAAACAAACACAAACCTCGAGATTCGAACTCAGACTTCGGTCATGTTCTGTATGTAATCTAGTGTATTACCACTGCGTCATTGACTCACTGGGTAACGTGATGAAATAAAAATATACTTACCTCGGACGCTCTATATTCCTGTCGTTCGCTCGCACTCGGCCTAGCACAGAATATACCCGAACTCGATCCGTTCAGTCATACTAGGCGAACTGCCGGCGTACACCCGAAGCGTCAAGCTAACGCGTATAACACCACACACGGTCAGGACTGTCAGTCGGACTTACTAACAATTAAAATGTATTTCTGTTTACTGTCAAATGAGTCGGAACAAGTCTACTTTACCGACCGTGCACTATTGCACAGTCCAATTACTAAAGTATCCTTACAAAATAGGTTTTTAACTATCTGTAAATCCGACGAAGAGTCCTGACCGTGTGTGCATACGGGCGTAAGAAATCGTAAATCTTTTCCCATCAAAAAAATTTAGACAAGTTGAACCAAAAGCATTTTTCACTTCAAAAATAAAAAAATTGCCAAAATGAGACAGAGTTAGAAATGATTCAGATTTCAAAACGACAACGGACGGTAGAATTTAACCGGCACTAACCGGCACTGGAAAAAGAATCTTAGCCGCACGTGCGAACGTCAAAGTGTTAAAATATTGGTACGTCGATAAGTAACCTTTTTTAGAGTGAAACTTAAAAAAGTGACATCTGTCAACGTGACGTTGACAGATGCAACTCGCTTACGTGTCTTTGATCTCATTTTTTTCCAACTTGGCATATATTTTTGCCAAATCAGTTTTGTAAATAGATAGTAATGTTGCAAAAGTGACAAGGCAATAAACGTTATTTAAATTATAAACAAATGATATTAAAGTTTGAGTGGCATTAAATTTGACACTTATTTTTTTGTGTTTTAATTAAAACTGTGATCAGTTTTATGGTTTTATCATGTTCAAATAAAAACAAAATTTTTATAATTTCGTCATGTTCGCCTGGCCGTCCGTATACTACAGCATTATAGCTGTTTAAATTTAAGGCCAGTTGTGACAGGAAGATATTCGTAAGTACAAGAGGTACGTTATTAAAAGTAGTTAACTTTACAGGAATTACGTGATCAAATAAAAATGGAGGAATATATATTATATCACTTTTCTCAGTGATTTTAGTGTCAAAATTATACGATCAACTTTTTATTATGCTTGTTAAATTATGATTATTGATATTTAAAGATCTTGCTGTATCTGTTTAAAGATCTTGCTGTATCTATTTAAAGATCTTGCTTGTTAAAATATGATTATTCATATTTAAAGATCTTGTGTAGATCAATAATTAAGTATGTTAGTGTTAAAATACCTATGCGATTTGCAACCTAAAGATACAGTCGACTATGATTGTATTTTGACTGTAAAATATATATAAATATTTCCTTCCATTTTTCTTTAGTGACCAGCAGTAGATTGTAGACTGTATATATAGTATATTTGAGTTTTAAGAGGATCATTTTTTTCGAGTGGGGTGTTGCATCTCGGTGAGGTCTTTAAAAAAAACCCGTCAAGCACGAGGGTGCATAGTATTTTAATTAAACTATTTATAAATATTAATATTGCCTACTATAATTCCACATATAATTGAAATAGTCTATTTCCGGGGTTTTCTTTTTACTTAGACCATGAGAACTATTATGCCGACTTTCATGATGTAGGTAGACCGGAAATACCCTAAAGCTTTTGATGATCAGCGAGTAAAACTATTTCATGATTAAAAAAATACCCTTAGAATTATATATAATATTTTTGATCGCATTTTGAAATACCTTTTTAGGGTTTTCTTCCATCAGAATGAAAAAAAATAAATTTATGGAATCACTAGGTTGAACGTCTGTCTGTCAAAGCTTTTTTTTCACAGATCTGGCTTGAGATACGAAGTTGAAATTAATATCGTATCCTGAGGCCTATCTATAGCTTTACATTGCTTTAAAGTTTAAATTTCTCGGAACAAAACAATTATGGCCCTTTAAAGCGTAAGACCTTTTTACTTTCTGATCGTCCAAACCTACTTCCAGTCGATCTACAATCCTGAAGGTTGGCATAATGGGATGTCCTATTGCACAAGTAAAGGTAAAAGTCCAAAAAATCAATGATTTCTATTATTTGTGAAATTATATATTTTTATAATTAGTGTGTTTTACGCCTGTAAACGATATAGTAGGCAATATATTAACGTTGTGACAAATTAATACTTGTAAATAGTTAAATTTTGCTAACAACTAAATGATATTAGGTGATGTAGTATTATTTCTACTTTATTTAAATTCTTAAAAACGATCTAGGTTTCGTTGTATGACAACATCTTCAGGTGCCCACCTGTATTTGTAACGATTCATAGATGTTGTCATACAATGAAACTTAGGTCGTGGTTAAGAATTTAAATAAAGTAGAAATAATACTACATTACGCAATTGCATTTAATTGTGAATAAAAATTAAGTGATAATGAATTTCTACTCCATTTAGGCACTTGTAAACTTTAAATGTTTACAAGTGCCTAAATGGTTTGTAACCTCGAGTTCTATTCAGACCTGACAGTTTTTTTATAACTGATGTATATATTTTTTCGAAATACGTAAGATTTTTTTTTCTTAGAAGTTTAATTTTGAAAGTGATTTTCTCGGAAACGGTTGGTGTCACTACGGTTTCTTTTACATAGAGAATCTCGTCTTTATTATTATAGAATTATAGAAACGTTTTTTTTCTTGTTTAATATATACTTCCATTTTCTTTTCCCGTTCACTAATTCTAAATATCTAAGTTTTACGCCAGTGTTTCTGTGCATAAGTCCAACATAGATAATCCATTTCAACATTCATTATTCGCAATAGCACATTGCACGATCGACGTTGGTTATCTATCTACATAGTCACTTCTAGCATGAGTACGTTTTCTGCATATATTATGCAATGATCTCATTTAAACCGCATTCAGTTTGCTCGTCTTTATCCTTGCTTTATATTATTGCATGCTGAGTAACTTTGTTAGACGTCATGTATTTCCCGGGACCGTCTCAAATTTTTGGAATTGGTACGTAGCGTACAAGACGGACCGGTAGCGGTCGTCTGTCAATGATGTTTGAACAAATAACATTAAGTCAACGCCGAAAACAGCGCTGTTTGAGTTCCCCGCCCGAGTTTCCCCGAAATAAATGAAAACTCCATTAAAATTTAAACAAGAATTATAATGTGAATTACATTACGTAACACAAAAAATAAATTTTGAATTTAAAAAGTGGATGAAAAGGTATGATTTTCATTTTGTTTTTTATCGCGTATCACGAAACCCTGTATTTATTTTGTTTTTCGCCATTTACTCTTACAAACTGTTAAAAAAATCTGGCCCCACTACTGTTGAATAATTTCCTTACGCCTTTCATTCTGTCAGCCACACGCACTTGTTTTGCATCATAAACAGAATGTTTTATGCTTTAATCTATATTTTAATCCGTAATACGATCTATAGACACGCGCGTAAATGCGCCCATAATAAGGTGTCTACGTGTGCCGTTAGTAAGTTGTTGTGTAAGAAACTAACACATATTCGCATTTATAATATTATATGCTAGTT
The DNA here is from genome assembly GCA_039881145.1 of Druceiella hillmani. NCBI lineage: Eukaryota > Metazoa > Arthropoda > Insecta > Lepidoptera > Hepialidae > Druceiella > Druceiella hillmani. Next base: position 12,605,075 of record JAYKKI010000033.1, read on the forward strand.
AAGATTTATATTACACGATTTACTTCTCAAATATAAGCAGAATTGTCAGCTTTATAGCTATATATAGTTTCTATCTAGCCTTCAAGGCAATGATATGTTTCTTTGTCTAATGGTGCACATAACGTATCTATAACAACTTTTACACTACTTCAGCAGATCTGAAGAAAATAAGGTTTCTCTTGCATCTTCCGTCCAACTTTTTTCTGCTCCACCAATATATTTTTTAACACGGTTTTATTATCTTGAGCCATGTTTAATTCGATTTGAAACTTTGCAAACTTATGCAATTCTGGTAGCAACACAAGAAAATATCATCTAGCTGAAACAATAACGATGGAGGGAGGAGGTGGTCATATGAATTCCTCAATGGTTAGCGAGGGACCCGTCGAGTTGGGCTCGTTTTGTTTGTCTCATTGAACCCTTTGGTTACATATTGTAACCACGAGGACCTGACTCTTAAGGAGAGAGGTGACCACGGGAAATTCTCGACAGCTTAAGGAGTTTGAGGTCGAATAATTTGAAATATAATTTTTCTCATTCTTTTTGTTATATATCTGGCTGCGTATGTTTTTTACTCGGTTCTATTATTGCCCGGGATGTTGGAGAGCCAAAGCACTGCGTAGGTTCAATACGCGGTATACGAAAATCTACGTGTAAAGCTGTGGATATAAATGGATATTTGTCATACATCACGTCATTGCTTACGAACAACTCCGTCGGCAGCATGAAAACGCAAACACTTCACAATACTTAACGTTCAGCCAGTAGTCGTACCCGAGTCGCTCGGGGAGTGCTGCCGAGGCGGCGACCGTAGTTGCGCGCCCTAAATAGCTTGTTTGAAGAGTGGCACGCTCTACGTACTAAGCAAACAGTGTTCACCTTTACTGCGCCGTAGAGATGTGACATTCAACATAAAAAATCGATTATTGAAAAAACAATTATTTCGTTTCACATTAAAATCGATTTAAAAATAATCGATTAAACTTGTAAAAATAATCGATTTTTCCCTAAAAGTGGATTATTTTGTTTTCCATTAAAAATCTATTTCCACTTTTCTTTCTCTTCTTGGTAAATCAAATTAAACGCCTAAAATGTCCGCATTCACAGCTTTATCAATTAAATTAAATCTACAACATTACATATCTATCTTGCAGCAGCAAGGAGCGAGGGGTAATAAATTGGGTAATTGGAATTGGACTATGTGGAATAGATGAAGTTAGTGTCATTAATTATAAACTGACAGTGAAACAATTTTTTTATGTACGTAAATCGTCCATCAAAAATCTATTTTTATTAAAAATAATCGCTTTTTATAATAATCGATTATTCTTTCACATTCCTACTGCGCCGTACCGGCTTGTAGTTTGGTTAGAAACTTGAACATGTCGTTATTAATGCTAATCGAAGAAGACAAGGTTTATGCAGAATATTTTTTTGTCATTCCAGAAGTCGTCAAGCTGGCGCGTATTTGTATAACTGTCGCCTTCAGAGTTCATCCATTATTAATGGTATTTACATATGATTTGTGCGCGTACACGTTTTCCATCCCTCTCTAGTGCCAATGTCGCGTAGAATATACCGTTAGCCGTTTGTGCTATGCTCTTCTGACATTATACTATTAGCATCCAACGTATACACGTATTGTTATTGTCTACGCATATCGAGTATGGCTATAGTACTCACGTATAGCGAGATATTGACTAATGCAGTAACAACATTATGTATCCGTTTTGTGAGTACATTCCTGTTTCGTTTCACCGCTGGTGTGGTCTAGTAAGTAGGTACCGATTATTACTCGCCTCCTTCTCGGTGCAAGTAGCTTATTGTGTAATCTAGTCAGTGACCCACTTGATCGTTTCTCCTTATCGCACTCGAGTATTCGTTCGGTGCAAGCAGGGGCTATCGCACTTGACCGCACGCTCGTTCGAATGCATCGTAGCGTTCATTATTGACGTTTTATCTGTCTATTCTTAAAACAAATGTCTTCAAGATGCACTTTATGGATTTTTATGTTTTGACGTGTATACATCTTTAAATTAAGTACAGCACTAAAGTGAATCACTAGCTTCATCAGTAGAAAAACAAAGATTCTGATTTATGAAAGTTTAATTAGACCCATTCTTACCTACTCTGTTGAGACATGGACAACGACAGAAAAAGTTAAACATACCATTTTTGTTTTTGAAAGAAAGATTTTAAGAAGTATTTTTGGTGGTTTAAACATCTGGAGAAGACGAATTGACTCTGAACTTTACAAACTATTTAAAAACCTAGATGCGGTCAAATACACCGCAATTCAGAGAATAAAACGGGCAGGGCACTTGAGCGGAATGGACGATAGTCGGGCAATAAAAAAGATCTTCTCAGCCAGACCATACGGCTTTCAAAAAACCTGAACTTAGGTGGCTCGACTGCCCGGAAAAAGATTTTAAAATCCTAAGTGTAACGAACTAGATGTCGCTGGCCAAGAACAGGAAAGCTTAGGAGTTGATTCGGCGGAAGGCAGGGGCCCATCCTGGGCTGTCAAGCCATTGAAGAAGGCTAGAGTGAATGTGACGGTAATGAAATAATTCGATAAGGTTTGGTTTAATAATTTCTAAAGTGTTGAAGGCAGACAATTTAAATAGATGTCATTCGATAGCATAAGGAATAGAGATTGATCTGTAACTTTCGGATATCGCCCTGCATCACGTGGATGGTAGGGGAGAGGGTATGATTAATCGCGCCTCAGAAAAATCTTCCCAGTCTAACATTGCATTCTATCGTTCTCAAGTATAATATGCGACCGAGTAAATTGAGCGAATGAAAAGAGAAACATATTTTTTTGGCATATGTTAACGTACTATAGTTCAGTTTATTTATCTACCAAACGATTTTTGTCCGTGAATTCTCTCGCGTGGAATAGTTTACATCTCTAATTGTTAGTGACATTATGTTATGTAGTTAATGGTTAATCACGTCTTGGTCGTTAGTAAGCCGGTACTTATTTTTATTTTTCAACTCCTGACGTCATGTTAAGATATGTCGGTTTCTTTGCTGGACTTTTAGGTAATTACAACGATTAAAACTTTATCTATATTTTTGTTTAGTAGTTTTTAGTGATGTGGGTGTAGACAAACATTCCAAAAACTTTTATTCTTTTTCACGCTCTAAAAAATACAGCTGTGAAACGACAATATAAGACTGTTCAATAGTTTTACGTGATCATGTTTAAACATATTTTCAAACAGATAGATAATTTATTTATTTATATATTTGCGTTCTGTTGTCTAGCTTATTTGAATTTATTTAAAAAAATATTTAAAATTCAACAGACTATTTGCTTTTCTGTTTTATTATATATATATACAATGCACGGGGTTAATTTTGTATCCTCACAGATGTGAACTTTGTTAAAAATGCAAGACCTACGCTTTTATGATTAGAGCAGACTATTCTAAGTTATCTATACTTTTGTCCTAACACTGATCAGATTGTAAGACAGCAAAGAAACCCAGGCAGCTTTCTTTCAAGTTTTCACTTCCAGTTAGCGGATGGGCTATTACTTATGTACGTTTTTATGCATTCGAACGGCTTCAAGTTAATAACTTTTTAACACCTTGAATAAGGAATGTTAGTTAGGGATTAATTCCGTAATCGAATGGTGACTATTAATTGGCAAGTAGAAAATCAGTTTATCGAGGTATAAAGAAGCGGATACAACTTTCTCTCGTTCATTTATTCGTTATATTCCGATCTGATTACAGAAACGTTCGAAAACATTTCCCACATTATGGAAAGAAGATTGAAGGTGGTAAATAGTCTTCTTCTGTTATGAATTGGTAGCTGCTAGTGCTGCGCCACTAGCCAACAGTGATGACTCTTTGCTTGTCGACAATAAAATTCTTCGAGACACCCGGGAAGTGGGTTGTTGTGTATGACAATGATATATGTATTTATGTAGTTCAGCGAGGACGGTATATAGTAGGAAATTGTGTTCCGAAGCTGAAAATAATGATGAAAGTAAAGGAAACCGTCTTCCCTCCAAATGAGCACTACATTATATCTTTCCTGCATCACAATTTACTTTTGAAAAGCAAAGACTAAATTTATTTGGGAAAACAGTTTAAAGTTTATTTGGTATTACTTCTTGTATTAGGCTTTTTAGTATTATAGGATTAGTATAACAAGTGTCACATTTTGGAACGTTTCCTAATCTATTCAATACATCCCTGTTGAGCCATGACAGCCGGTGAGCTTCTCAGATTATTGACGAGCAGTCAGACCTTCTTCAAATAGGTGTCGTGACTCAATTGGGAACAGAATTCGTCTTCAAGATCGCAGTTCTCTTTCTTGGATTTCCTGAAGCTAATTTTCGCCGTTATTGCTTGACCCATTGCTTGACACCTTCTTCCATCCTTTTTTACCTATGCTGGATGTCGGAGTTCGCCAGCGTCACATTGTTCTGTTGGATAAAATATTTTAAATTCATTTTCTTCAAAGTAACTCACACGAAGGCTTGACACTAACTTATTGACCGAGCGTCTTTTATTCTTTACAATAAAATATTCTGCAGATTTCGACAACCTGTCTATAAAAGTACTGAACTTATTGCTAAAAACCTATTCATCAACAGTGTCTCTATCACTAATGTTGGACACAGGCATCTCCAATGCGCGTATCATTGGAGGTAATGCCCATAATCGCTACCTTCATCCTGCTTAGCAGGCACGATAGAGGTTGCAGTGCGCCTTGCACCAATGGCGCTGATTGCGTCACTGGTCTGTGGCGTTTTGCTCCAGCCCCGCGTGACGAGCCACCTAGGACTGTGCACACTGCGCTTATCAATAATAATAAACCCACAATTTGACATATGAAATTTATGCCAAGAAGGCTAAAAAAATGGATCCGTTACGGGACGACCGGCAGATGTGAAGTCTAAATTTTTCACGTGAAACATTCTTATATTGAAATATTTTTATTTGAACGAAGTGAAAATAATAATCATAGTTATTAAAGTGTGTATATATATATATATATATATATATATATATTATATATATATATATATATATATAAGTTTAATTATTAACATTGTTATTATTTCAAATTATATAACGCTTTTAACGTTTTAAGACAATTTAATGCAATACACCGATATAAAGTAGTAAAGTTGTAAGCGTTAGTAAATAAGAAACAATGCTGATCCGAGTTAAGTCGGAAAGAGCTGACCATATACAAAGCTGGCCAAATGGTGCATTAAGTCGGAAAGCGCTGACAGTACACGAAGCGGGCCGAATGGCGAATTAAGTCGGAAAGAGCCTACAATACACGAAGCAGACTGAATGGAAAGGCACTTCTTGCCATCAGAATGTTTTAATTCCCATCCAAACGCGCCATTAGATATTTCACATCAGTACATTTTATGCTATTGTATTTGTTTAAATGATGTATTTAAACATCTTGACTGTTAGATCTAGCAGTCAGCAGTGTTTCTCGCTGCGCTACATCTGTAAATATTGACAGACGATGTTTTTGTGAGTTGTCTTTGAGGCCGGGTCCGCCATTCCCGGCAAACGGCAAATATTTAAACATTACTAACTAAACTTTGTAGGCCCTTGATACAACCGAGTACCAAACCGATAGTTGGAGTGAATAAAAATAATAAGCGATATGGGGGTCCGAATAAGAACAGATGTTTAAGTTGGTATTTGAATGCGGCCGCAAGTGAAATATTGCCAAAATCACTTAGGCTTTCAACCTTTTAATTAAGAGTGCAGTTCATTGTTATCAATCCAAAAAAATATATTTATCTAAATATAACTGATTTTCGTATTTTATTTTTATTGATGAAACAGGAAGATGTCATTTTTAGGTGTACCTTGAACTGAAAAAAGGAACTCATGTGTCTGTCTGTATTACTGTTCGTCAGATCCGATTTTTTTTAGAAAAGGATGTGATTTTTTATTACTGGATAAATAGATTCACTGGAGCACTTCGTTTTCTGTTTCCAATAATACTTAAGAGTAACGATTTTACTTCTACAATATAAGAAAGAAATTGTGTTACAAGATATTGCGTTAAATATAAAAATGTTGGTATTCTGATTTGGCTAGAAACAGATAAGCACTAGGCAGTCGAAGTGGTGTGTGATACACACGAATGTATTGTTTTGCTTTTGCAAATAAAATATTGAAATTAATTTTTTCTTTGCTGAGCTTTACGGTTATAAAAAAATGTATTTTTAAGTTAAAGCTAGGCTTCAAAATTTAATAGCATTTAACTTTTGCGATAGTGTGTTCAAAATTGCCCGGTTTAAGCCTGAATTAGTAATTTAGGATTTCAATCAGCTATTTAATGAGATTCTGTACAGATTTCTAAATATATCGATTAAATTTAAATTATTATAAAGCAATATCAACAGACTAGTTGTCGTATACAAGATGTGAAAATTGGCGAGAGTGGACGAAGGTGTTTTCGTATTTAGAGGAACTGCATATACAGTGGATTTTGCTACTTTTCGCTTAGAATCTTTGTTTCCTTTTATTTACTTTGTCTATAAGTACTATTGAAAGCTTTGAGATATATCCGAATAAAAAAAATATTTGTTTCATAATTTTACATTGGACACTACGGAGCCAAAAATTATAAAAAAACATGGTTGGTAAAATCTACCTAGAAGATTAAGAAAAACTATAGAAGTTATTCTAGTTCTTATAATTTTTGAAATATGAACCATGTTTTTACGCCTGTGAAACGTATAGCGGGCAATATATTTACATTGTGAAAAATTAATACTCAATGAATACAACATATAATTTAATAGCAATACTATATCAACTTTTGTATTACAAACTGTATTACAGCATATAATTTAATTGAAATACTATGTTGTACTACAAAAATTAATACAACATATAATTTAATAGAAATACTATGTTGCATTACAAAAATTAATACAATATACAATTTAATAGAAATACTATGTTGTATTGCAAAAATTAATACAATATACAATTTAATAGAAATACTATGTTGTATTGCAAAAATTAATACAATATACAATTTAATAGAAATACTATGTTGTATTGCAAAAATTAATACAATATACAATTTGATAGAAATACTATGTATCCTTAAATTTGTATAGTGCTTAAATGTGTACGGAATCCTCGTTGTGCGAATTCTACTTTTACAATAATTATATTATATAAATATGTGCTTTATCACAACTATTACTATTATATAACACCTATACTGCTTATTAATATAATTACGATAGAGAAACACGTGGTTAATTTTACCTTATCAAATCAATTTCATTAAATTTATAAATTGTAATGTTAAAATTTAGGGCCAAAATTATGCCGGAATGGCCGACTAGCAAAATGTCCGATTAGTCTGCGAATAGTCGTTTCATTATTAGTAATTACTTGCTGTGTCGATGTAGCTGTAGCTAGCATAGTAATCGGTTTATAATGGTTCGTAATTACTTTCAGTGAGAATGCTTTGCACACATATTTTTTTCCTAGCCATATTATTTTTAAGTTTACGAAGATGACGAGTTTCATGGAGTGCCACATTTTTTTTTCTCTACGAGAATAATGAGCGCTATTCTCGAGTTATGCATGTAGATACGTAACGAGACGTATAGGCGCAAATTTGGAATGGTGCTAGGAGGTTTTTTCTGATCCGATAAATGTTGATCATTTATCATATTGCGAATTATTACTGAGGAATTTTACCATATTCTCTACATGTTTTACATCTTATAATGGAAGGAAAATGTTTTCCAAGACTATCAAATTTCGAATTTTGATGGCAGAACTCTGTCTCCGTACATATTAATGCTTTTTAGTGTTCCATACCAGTATGGTTCGAAGAGAACCACATAGTTTTTGCAACGTCACCTGTCTGTCCGTCTGTCAATCGGAGGCTTGTAATTTGTAAACGAAATAAAATCTGTTTATGGTTTTTAGGGTTCTATTCCTCAAATTGAAAAAAAACGGGACTTTTGATAGAATCACTCGGTTGTCTGTAAAAGCCCTTTTTCGCACAGATGGCTTGAGATATCAAATTAAAATTAATTGTATACTGAGATCTATAATTTTTACATTGATGCAAAACAAGTTTTTTGATTCATGTAACAAAAAGATATGGCTCTTTCAAGAGCTTTGTTTTTATTCATACAGTAGTCTTACCATATCTTAAAAGTCTGTATAATAGTAGGTCTTATAGTACAAGTAAAGAAAAAAATACAAAAATCTATGATTTCTAATTCTATGTGGAATTATATATTTTTTTGAAATAAGCGCCTGTGAAGGATTAAAGTTTTTTTAAATAGTTTAAAAGAAATACGTATTAGTAAATATTTAATTTTTTATATGTCCGTTAATGTATACGGACCCCTCGAACTGCGAATTTTACTAATATTTATAATTATTATTTTTATTTCAATTTTGTTGGTAAAGGATATCTTACTTAATGTTTAACTTTTAAAATTGCTCATCATTTGATTGGTAGTTTGTGACGTTTTAAAAGTTATTTCGATAAAACAGAAATGTCAAGTCAAACGCGCATGTTTCTTTTGACCTGTTCAATGACCAGTTACTTGCGATGTATCAGTTGAAAAACATTCGATTAATCACACAGACTTTGAAGCGATGTATCGACATAAAGGTATATTATAGGTCAGATTTCAGAAATTGAGAATAGAAATTCGGAAATGTGGAGAAAGGAAAACTTTCATAAATTTTATTACGTTGATAATGTAGTGAAATGTTATTGAAAATAGGGATGTCTAGTCATTGCAAAGACATTTTTTCTATGAGTGGCCTAACGTTTGATACTCAACTTATACTCGGTATATATCAGTTATATCAAATCTGTACGATACTGCTACTGTCATACAAAAACGTATTATTTCGTTTACGCATTTGCACGTGGCTTCACTAGTATATGGACGTAAACGATAAGTCTTGTGGATCGGATAACGATAGCAAGTCATTGCAAAATTTTTTTTTCTATCAGTGGCGTAAAGTCTGATACTCAACTTATACTCGGTATATATAAGTTATATCAAATCTGTACGACACTGTTACTTTCATATAAAAACGCATTATTTCGTGTACGTATTTGCACGTGGCTTCACTAGTAAATGGGCGTAAACGATAAGTCTCGTGTATCGGATAACGATAGCAAGTCATTGCAAAAACATTTTTCTATCAGTGGCGTAAAGTCTGATACTCAACTTACACTCGGTATATATCAGTTAAATCTATACGACACTGTTACTGTCATACAAAAACGTATTATTTCGTTTACGCATTTGCACGTGGCTTCACTAGTATATGGGCGTAAACGATAAGTCTTGTGGATCGGATAACGATAGCAAGTGTTTAACATCAATAACACCGGGCACCGCCTAGTTAGTTGCAACTCGTACATAGAACTTTGAAACGATTACAAACGGGTCACGTTTTATCAGCCTAATGGTCAAATGAGTGAAGTGATATTTACTGATTTGAATTGGTAAACGTTGATTTTGTTTTCGTGATTATTTTGTTTTGGTAAATAATAAATCTTGCAAATAGTTCTAAAATTGCAATAACTGGGTCGAAGAGTACCTACGTGGTATCGTACGTAGGAAGTAGGCTGCAAAAACCCGTTTATAACGTCTGTTAAGGCTGATTTAAACATAAGCAGCGAGTTAACTTGCGAATCTGGAGAGTTAAGTTCTTATCATCGTTTGGACAGTAATTCACCAGTTAAGTTTTAAGTTGACGATTAAGTAGATGAAATAAAATCTCGTTTTATTTTTTTGGCAAGTTAAGTATAGTGCACCCCGCCCGCGCGTCTCCCGCACCTCGACAACTCGACACGCCGCGCGTGTGGACGTGCGAGTTTAGTGCAGTGCATAAGTTGACACGACGTCGACCCGTTTTATTTATTATTTTCGTTTTTTGCTTAGTATTTTTATTATTATAGCGCATTTCGTTTTCCCATGTATGGATATATACCATTTCTCTAATGATTTTACGTAGTTGATAACCAATTTCATCATAGGTTTTTGATTACAAATTTTATTACTTTTTTTGTAAATAATGATAAAAAACGGGTACTTGAAGTTAAATTAGTCTCTATTAGTCTCTAAAAACGTTTGGATATAAGTTGCTGCTTGCCGAACTTAACACGGCAAATTTGTGTAAATCAGCCTTTAGACATTTACTTTAGTTAGTCGGCGTCATGATTGCGCATAGTAGGATGATTCAAATGATTTAAAAATAACTATGGAAATAATTTATAAATGAAGAAGACTAAAAGATAAAATTAATCCAATATTGTCCTTTTCATAGTTGTTATAGATTTTCGATCGCGGTGTTTTATTACAAAGGCGACTGTGGTTATGAGGAGTTTCACACAGTATACTGTAAAAACGAATTATTTTTGTAAAGTAACATTGAGAAATATGTACTAAAAAGAATTATTTGAAGACGTTTGAAGTCTGTGTATTTTTGAAAAATCGATTTCGTATTTACTGCGTTATTTTAGATTTAAATACTTCTATTTTATTTTATTTTTTTATGCTTTATTATAAAATTTTAATTATTATTAAAATAAAATTTTAATTATTATTAAAGTTATATTTTCTACAAAGTTTAAAACTAAAACTAATAATTTTTTAAAAGATGCAACGGTGTACATAACAATGTTTAGACTCCCGTGGAAACGTTACAGCGACCTCCTAAAGAGTATCTGTGCAAAATAAATTTGTACCCGAGAAACGTCTGGTGTCACCACTCGATTTTGTTTCTTCGGCAAGGAGTTTTAATGGTATTATTATAGCAATATATATATATATATACATATCATAAAACATTAGGAGGATTGTATCCGTAAATTAATTTTTTTGTACAAGTAGCTATCTAAGTTCTATTTGTAAGTTGATGGCATAGCATAAAAAACTAAAGAAATTAATTTGATCCCATTTCCGCTATTGCATAGCTAAGTGTCCACGAAATAATCTGGTATGAATGTTTCATCTCGATAACGTATCAGGATGTTAACAATATAGGGGGCAGAATTGGTTTCAAATAAAATGGCGTGAATCGTTGCTTTCATAGCAATTAAATAACATGGTTCGTGGTCTGCGCTTTACCACCGTCGATGCATGTTATCTCATCGACTAGAAAGGAATCTGCAGTAGCAAGTGTGCTGTAACTTTCAACGTCGAATTATATAGCTACAGTTACAGAATTTCTATTAATAAAGTTATCCGAATTAGGAATAGATGGCATTAATTTCTTAAAAATATTTTTCCTTTTGTAATAGAACATAATGCGAACGATTTCGGATAGATTGTGATAGTATCACCTTCAATAATTCGTTTCGTCTTTAGAAGAACATAGCATACAACATCTTGTGAAATTTAGCCAAGTTTCAAGTTTTGTAATGGTTTTATCTACATTTAGGATTGTAAAAGTAGAAGGTTGAAATGTTATCATATTGAACTTTCTAATGATATATTTACGATTATTAGTTTCGCAGATAAAGTGAGACGGACATATTTGTGTAACGTACTCATGTGGTGACCCCCTGGGTAAGTCGTGCTAAAAATTCGTGCAGAAGGCGCCGTGTCCTCTAAGGAAATTTGTATAAAACTTTATTAAACCAGTTTTTTCCAACCGCTCCAAAGTATTCGGGAAAATTGGCCGGCCGTCTAATTTTCTAAATAATGGCGAGGAATATTTAGTTTTCAATGCGCACAGCCGGTTTCTAAAATGCGTCACTTCCTTTGCAACAAAGTTTTCTTCTACTACGAACTCAAAATAGATCGTACCAGCGTCAGTAAGTGTTCGTGCCCCTTGCCAGTTTGAAATTCGCCACGTTTTAGGCGATCGCGAGGTCAGCAGGGATAAGACCTGGCAAAACCGGTAACGCATCTGTCAAACAGGTTTTATACGCTTTGGTCAAAGACACAAGAGGCGCACGTTGCGACCTGAGTACGACCAACCTCACTTGTTGCATCCTGATGTAACATGAAAACCAATCGACATCAAACTCCAGCAGTCAATCTCAGTCCATTTCTGCAAGCCGAGCTGTGGCGTGGAATATTATCTTAACCCTCATCCCAATCTGTCGCAAGACGAAATCGGATATATCATTTGAATCAAGTGAAAACATTCCAACCCAAAGTCAGCTTCATCCTTTCCTTCGTCCGTATTGAACATCTCACTTTCCGGAAATTGATGATGGTTGACTATGGTTAAAAATCTTCGTGGCTTAGCATTTTAAACTGTTTTTTTGAATTTTTATATTTCTGAAGTAAGTGCCTTTTCCACCTAGTTGTATTAAATTTAGATGGAAAAGATACATTGGAAGTGATCCAGATTTGTTGCTCCACTGCGATATTGTACATCAATAGTAAGAAAATAAGGTGTTTAAGGATAGTTTCTGTGTGATTATCGATCTGAGACCGGCCACTGTATCGACTTGTCAGTCGAAAGTGCTACCATACATCCAAGTCAACATGAACATTTCTCTCGTTTAAAGTTGGCGAGCATATGTGGCAGCATGTGGGCAACGTGTCGAGTAAGTACGAATAATACAACGAAAGCCTGGTCTAATGGATGGTTTCTCCAAGCAATTGCCGATATCGCAAGAAAGACAGGCGAGATTGCGCTTTAGTATTTGTACGAATAACCAACAGATTTCGTCCAGAGTTGTTTTCCTTTTATCGATATCTTGAATCGATCCGAATCGTAATTTATGTTACGACACTAGGATCGTATAGAATAATCATGACCCGATCCTCCAAATAGCATATGGGTCGTTTGACTATGGAATAAAGACTTTTTTAATATGTGCTACAGGTGGTTTATTATTTAGGTAAATAACATGGAAAAGTATATGATATGGATTGTAGTGGGTAAGAATCGAAAAATTCAATAATATTTGGATCCATGATTTAACCGTTTTCTCTGTTGTTGATAAATTATTTATTATTTCTCACAATATTTTTGGCACTCGCTTTTTGTAATTAATCAAAATTACTACAAATTCTGATGTGTAAATTTTTGAGTTTTTAAAAATAATAATCTTGGTAAACGATCTAGATCTGATTTGTTTCGAGTTTCATTTGAGGTATGTTCGCGGAAGAAAATAGACTTTCTAATAGTACTTTATATATAAGTATCAATAAAAGTATTAAAAAAACGAATCATTTGACAGTCGCCAAATAAACATTTAAATACGTTATTATAAGTAACATTGATAATTTAATTCAAATGACTGTGCTAATCGCATTTATTTGTATCGATATAAAATATCACAATATCGTATGATGTTCTATCGATGCTTGAAAATATAGAATAGGTTCGTGCAACCCTAATTTCGTTATATTAAGCGGAGAATCGTGTTGGTGATGGTCGCAACTGCTATAGAAAAATGAAAATACTTGCTAATAACAATAATTTGCAACAAACCTAGCTAAATATGTCTAGCAATATTCTTCTATCTAGAAATAAGAAGTTCATTCCTTTCGGGTCCAGGACAATTGCAGTCTTGATGTAGGTGTTATTTTCCAAAACCTAAAGAATTCCAACTCCACGATGCTCCTATAGAGGACATAATGTTTCTGAACGTAAATAAAATGAATGTATATTTTCATTATTATATTCATAAACAAGGAAAACTATTTAATAAGCATAAAAACTACCAAGGCCGGGCAGACGAAATCAATTTTTATTAGACGATTTTTGAAATTGCATATTCATTTGACCTCTTTATTCATTTTGACGGTAGCGCTTCCATTTACTACGTCTATATCGTTGTTTTTTTTACAATGTATCGATGCTAAGTAAATAGTCTCGATATCTAGAATCATAATCATTTTATAATATATATATATTGAAGTACACTGTATGGCACATATCAAATAATTTTCGTCCTATTTTCGTAAATAGTAAGGGTATAAAATCAAATGAAGGATTTAGAATCCGATTTTCTAGTGAAAAATGAACGAATTTTGAAAAAATTTTGCTATTTGTTATGAAAAAAAATTTCTAGTGAAAAATGAACGAATTTGTTAAAAATATTTGGAAATTTGTGGAAAATGTTTGTTTGTTATAAATAATTAGAATTTTTTTTTGTGAAATTAGAGTATCAGCGGGTAATTTATCCCCCCCCAGTCTCCCTATTGGCCACGTGCCGCCGCTAGCGCCCCGAGCGTCCGCGTGCATAACTATTTATGCCGCCCCCTAATTTTCCTGACTTAATTTTTTGCAAAGAATTTTGTCACATTCATTATTCATTTAAAGAAAAAGAAAAAACAATTTCAAATTATTTTACAAAAAAATTGTTTTCCCGAAAATTAAAAAAAATTATTTTTCTTCTGTAAATTTGTTTTTCTGTCCTTTTAATATCAGATGAGTAGTGATGGTAAAATAATGACAGAAATGTTAATATTTTTTTTGTCATCCGGCATCATCGATACTGTCTGGATGCAAATAATATTGTTCCTTTAACTCTTTCAAAGCTTTGCCCATTTGCTGTGGGCTAAGCTATGCTATTAAATGGCTAGCTAGTTTTTCAGGGCTAGCTAAAAAGATCCCGATTTTCTAATATTTGCAGAGTAGCGATAATTTTTCTAAAAAAATCAGAAAATGTCATTTTTTGGTGCGTTTTTCAAGTTAGTAGTAGTCAATGGAAAAACATTTTTTTCCGCGAAGCCATTAGTTGGTACTTGAGAGAACTCATTCAAATTATTTACACAACCCCTGATTTTGCTGTACAATCATTAGTTTCTAAGATATTGATGATCCAAGGCAAAAGTGTCATTTTCCACATTGTGACTGACATCTCAGTAACAAATGGTCGGTGAGAGACCATTCAGAAGCCAAATTGAAGCTGAATAATTATAATCAACAAATCATTGATTATAACCAATCTAAATGACCTCTGCATTATTTAAGTTCGAAAAATTTCCCTGACTCTGTGGATCTTCCGAAAGAAAACAACAATTTGGAAAATTTTTGCTCATTGTATTATTGTTTCTCGGAAACTTTGCTCAAGAAATTGTCAATAAAAGATTTCAGGTAAAAACTTTAAGCTTCAAAATGGTTTTTTTTTCACATCCCGATCCGATTATTTTTCACAGTATTACAGACTTCCAAAATCGCCGAAAATTTTAAGGATTTTTTTTTGTGACAGACGGACGGACAGATACGTGAGTGATCTTATAACGGTTCCGTTTTTCCTTTTGAGGTACAGAACACTAAAATGATTCATGGCACGAAGTTAATTAATATTTAGATCATTTTATATGGGGCAGGATAAACAGTAATAACGCATATACCAAATATTGCCCCATATACCTGGAAAACCTTGAATTTTTTTGTGATAGCATGAAAAATTCATGAACTTCCTGGAATTTGTTTTACAGCCTACTTGCTGTTCATATTTATTTCGTTTTATTCGTAAGATGTGGATGGAGTTGAAATAAATAATAAGTAAGACAAAAACTATGTTTAGAATTTACCGCTATTTGCGCTACTTGTAGAAGAAGAGGCACGCGTTACAGTCAATAATTTTTTTCTGCGGCTTATTGTGTGTCGATATAATAGCATGACGTGTTAAAGATATTTTTATATTTATTTAACATTTGCTATCAGATGTCATACTCGAACAATCGTTTACCTTTTATAGTGTCGTTAAGGTAAATATTATTTTTGCTTTTAAACTCTGTTCTATTAAAAGCATAAGCCTTTAAGATAATATGTATTTTATCCTTCTTTTGTCGTATTCTTTAACCACAGGTTTGAAAAATCTAAATATTTAATTCGATTAGAAATTCCAAATGATATTATTATAGGTAATCAGCGTTCACAATTTCAGGAGATACATTCGATGGTGGAAATTTTTGGAAACTTACGGATATATGAGTATATTTAGCCTTTTTTTGTAGTTCATTAATTAGTTCATTTCTCATTTCTATACTACAATTATTTCTAAGCTACTTCTTTCTATTTCTCTTTCGACGTTTTGTGTAAACAAAGGTCTGTAAAATTTGAATTCAGTAAGTTGGAAAAATCAGTCGTGTGCAAAGATATTTGACGTTGTAATTATGAAACTTTCAATAACTTATTTATGTGTAATATATATTCATGTGTAATAAATGTATAATATATATTTCCGATAACTGATTGGGAAACAATATTAAGGGAGTTAAAGAGGTAGCATGCGGAACACAAAGTCGTCTTGTTAAAGTTGCGGTAAAAAGCCCTGTGGTAAGTAAGGTCAACAGACGAGAGAAAAAGATTACTTCTCCGGAACGCCTTTGGCAGGCGAGTGAGTTAACACGCCTAAACCTTTCAAAAATATGGATATAAAACAAAGACCACGGCCCCGAGTTCCCAGCGGGCTCGCGATCCCAATAAAAAACAAGCTGCTCCGTTACGTATAAACCTATAAAATTAAGAATAGGGTTATAAAATTCGGTTATTTGCAAATATCGCCGTTTTACTACTATAAGTTGATATGATGATGATTTAAATCAACTGTAAAAATCATTTTATAGATTAAAATATATAAGTATTTATCTTTTAATCTGATGAGGACAGTGCATCGTTCATTATGATAATTATGGATGTACGCACGAAACAGTCGTTAGCATTTTAAATGTTGGCTTTGACTCAACCTTATCTCATTGGCATAAGGATGAAATTTCTTGTTCAAGTGTAAATTTTGATGTGCTTTTGCAAATTTGCTGTATCTATACTAAATTACTATCATTATTTTTTATTGATATATTCACAGTAATATATATGTTTCCCCTACTTAATTTTACTGGTTATTACTAACTATTTTTTGTGCTAGGGAATCCAAATAGTGATAACTATATTTTCACTTAAACAGAGCACGGATCTCTCGATGCGCGAGACAAACCCATACTACGGGTCCGGAATTGTCTCGGAATTTATGTCTCGTTTTCCGGAAATGTAAAAATGCAATAATTCTTAAAATTATCCTTTATTGTTTATTTATTTATTGGCAT
Organism: Druceiella hillmani; assembly: GCA_039881145.1. Lineage (NCBI taxonomy): Eukaryota > Metazoa > Arthropoda > Insecta > Lepidoptera > Hepialidae > Druceiella > Druceiella hillmani. The sequence goes on from JAYKKI010000033.1 coordinate 12,622,107, forward strand.
TTTTATTGCGAATCTATAAAATAATTGCTGCATTGCAGTTTTACGAGCTTGGTCACTGGAACACGGGAATAGCATGATAATTTACATATGGGGTTAAGAAATAACGAAAGGATAATTTAAAATTCGCATAAATTGCAGTCTTTTTCCGGAATCTTAATTAAAAGGCAGAAATATAAAAACTAACTGTGTAATTGTTAAACTAGAAAAGTTGAGTTCTTAATGGTAGTTACGTAAGATTCGTTACCCAAAGAGAAGTAAATTTGTAAAAATTAAAAGTTTTTTGCCCAGCTTTTATTAATTTTGGATAGATATATTAATGTAACGACTGTTTGTGATCTTGTATTTAATAGTAGTAGAAGACAAGTGTTTTATTTATTTTGATTGACCGGAATATTTTGTTGGGTTTAAACAAATATTTTTATGCAACCAAACCAATTTGTAGGATTCCTTACCTCAAAATTTAAATAAGGAACCCTTGTATCGTCACTTCGTTGTCAGTCTATCTATCTGTATGTGTGTCAAGGCCCTTTTTCTCAGGAACGCTTGGAGGTATCAAGTTGAAACTTTATGAGTCTATGGTCCTTTGGAGCTTTAAAATCGTGCTTCTAAGTCAATGTAATAAAAAAAACCCCTAAAAATCGGTTATTTATACCGCATTTTTTGACACTCGCAAATAAATCAAAATCTGTAGGGTACTTCCCGTTGACCTAGAATCGTAAAATTTGGTAAAAAGCAAGGTCTCATAGCACAAGTGAAGGAAAAAATCCGAAAATTGTTAATTTGTAGTTATCTCACATAATTTTTTTTTAAATATGCGCCTGTGAAAGAATTAGTAGGCAATATATTTTCGTTTTAAAGAATTAAAATTTTGTGAATAGTTTAATAGGAATATTATGTACCATTAAATTTTTATAAATGCCAAAATGTTTACGGAATCCTCGTAGTGCGGGTTCTACTCATGTTTGACAGGTTTTTTTTCTTGAACTCGTAATATATTAATAGTTCAGGTGTGTCGATTTTAACAGTATAATCTTATTATATATAATCGTTGATGCGTATATTAGTGATCATGTAACTTCTGAAGGACTTGACCGATTGATGTTCATATTCACATAATATATATGTTTCCTTAAAAAGATGGTTCATAGCTATAGTGGGATTCGATGGGGGCGCTGTAGTCTGTGTAGAAAATGACTCATATTCACAATATATTTAGTACCAAAAAAAGGAAATCACAAAATCTGGACCCGATAGGTGGGACTGTGTTTTAAAGGGCAGAATACTTCTGCCGGGTCAGCTAGTTCAAATATAAAGTAGTAATAAATTTTGTTACCGCAATAAGATTTTATTTTGAACTTTACCTCAAATTGTCCCGGTAAAAGCGATTTCATATATTTCTTACCACCGCCCGGGTTGTAAAGCTCCACCCATATAACAACTCAACCTCAACCAAAAAAGGGTACCTTTCTCTAATAGTGTTCGTGTCTTATAATCAAACGCTTCCACCTAACCCTAACTATAATAACATAAAAGGTGGCTCCAAGAGTTGTGTTATAAGTTATCTAGAAAGCGGTGGTAATGCTCCTGGAAATCCAGGAAAAGGTCCGTAGTATATTTTTTTTATTTAATTCGCCACATTAAATAAAAAAAATGTTCTATTTCTGTTCCTCTCCTATATCCCTATATACGTGTTCAAATATATTGTTCCAGTTACTGTAAACTTCTGTTTCTCTACTATATCCTCATATACACACTCCCAAACGTTGTTCTAATTACTAGTTATATTTCGCTAATATGTTTGGACGGTTTCTATAAAGAGCTATAAACATGCATGTAAGGAAACAAACGAGCAATCACGCACGCATAACATGCAGCACGTTCAAACACGCGCTACAGGTAAACACACTAGCTAACACCAATCACTGAGGTGGTAAAACGTTAAAATTCATCGAAAATACCGAGTTGAATTGGTGGACGGTTACAGTATTCCTTTTATTCATAATGTCACGTCAATATAATAAAATAAGATTGTTTACTTTATTTGCGGTCGTTTTATCTACCGCAGTCACACGTTGATGCATTCGTGTATTCTTTGTCATAAAAAGTATTAATTCAAAACACTCTCGTTTTAATACAATCCCTTATTATATACAAAAAACACATCGGCTCCATTAACTACAAAACTAATTTGTTTCGTGTATTTAATTATATTTTAAATTGCTTGTTAAAAGTATTATTATTGACACTTTAAATAAAATTGCTGTGACTCGATATGGTAAATAATAAAAATCAAAAAAACAATTAGCTAACTCCGAGTGCGGTCGCCGGACCCGCTGTTGGAGGAAATCATCGGGGCCGATGCCTTTAACTTGGGTCGTAAAATGCACACTATATTGTTTCTGGAGCAGTACAAAAATATCGAATACGGTTTGAGGAATTTAACCCCGTAGGTGCCGCTGTACTACTTTATATTACTCGTGTTATCAGTTTGGCTTCACGCCGGGAAGCTGCTACATCGATAGTCATTTTGTCTGACAAGAATATGGTTAGCGTTAATATCTACATTTATGTAGGGTTGTAAGTAACATATTAACCTTATCGATATACTGGAGGTTACTAAACTATAACAAAAAAATAAATCCCTAGGAAGGTTCCTTATACACTTAGGTTCATTTGAATATTTAAGTCTACGTAGTATTTTTGTTAAAATATTTACAAATTATTGAAGTAAAACTTCTTTACGCACGCTTGACTTGGGGAGTAAGCTGGTGAATGCGTGACTAGAGCGTTACGAAAAGTGTGATCGGGCGAGGTGAACGGAAGTTGAGAGGGAGATATAAGTTAGTGAAGACAGAAAGAGAGTTACGTTTCGTATGTTACTGTAGGGACAAGAGAGAGCAGTGCGCGCGCACATTTTCTTTCTCTCTTCCTCTCTTCCTATCATAGCCAGTGCATGAAATATATGTATATGCGAGTTTGCTAGCGTTACGCGAACGCTGATTTTTTGATTATTTTGTAATTTCATTCCATTCTTGAACAATTTTATAAATTATTATTTTGTTCAATACATTAAATATTCTACGTTTAAAGTGAATAAAATTGTAAATTCATTTTAAAGTTCATATTTTGTGAATTAGAAGTTTTGCTTCAGTCGTGTGGTCTAAAGCACACTCGTTTTTTTTATATTAACTAATATATCATAAAAATAAGGTGATTATGCCAAAAAAAATATAATTTAAAATAATAAACTTCTAGTGTTTTTTGTGCAGTTTCGTAGAATGGGTTTCTTATTTTTTGTGGACATTATCAATAATATCTCTAAACCCATATTACATAAAATTCTAAAAAAAAGTTTTGGCGTCCTTATAACTTCCTCTTTTATTAATGTCCCACACAATAAATGAAACGAAGACAATTTTTTGTCTTTGTATACGTTTTGACCCGTAAAAAATTGCATACTGCCTCATTTAGATACTAGCCGAGTATAGACGAATAGGCACGATTATGAGTATGGAACCAACTTATTCGGGTGTATTCGGAATATAGACGAATTATAAATAAGTCTGTTCGTGGTCGTATTCGTGCACTAATTATTCGGCTAGTTATTCTGCGAGTAGTTCGCCGATAACTTAAATGAGGCATACAAATATTCTTGAATATTGCCTATTGAGTTATATGCAGGTTATTAATACGGTTTTCCTTATGCTTATTTAATATTATTGAACGCAAAATTGTACGAGTATATTATGTAATTCTAAGGCGGAGCGATTTCTGAAAATCGGATTCGGCAGTCGGCATACGAATAATTTTATTATAAGGTTTCCGTTTCTTCCTTTTGTATTACGGAACCGTGACAAGTAGTAATTCATAAAATAAAATTAAAAAAAAACACTCTATATAGTACTTAGAACTGCAATTGAATATCGTGAAAGCTGTGTTTACTAACTTCTGATTAAAAAGAAGAAAGACAACATCGTGAAGGAGTTTAATTTAGTTTAATTCAAATACTTTTGTAATTTCCTGCGTAGTTTATTCCAAAGCTTCGCTGTAATTCAAAAGGATCCATTAATGTTATACACAAGTTAATGTTTTACTTAAATTTTAAAATCTTGAGTCTATTTTAGTATGAGGCAAACATCAAATTTTAGTTTGGATAAACACTAAAGTTTCAAGCAGTGAAAATTTTGATTAAATCAATTTAGTAGTTTTTTCGTAATGCCGTAACAAACAGGAACAGTCATTCAGGCAAAAAAAACTCGAAATTGTTTATTCCAAACACTTTTAAAACTACCTTCTATGAATTCATTCAGCCCTTTTATAGTTGCTAAAATTGCGAAAATAAGGAATGCAAAGAAATCAAGGGGTGGTAGTGACGAAGTCGTTTCTTTTAGGTCAGGTTCGTTAAGGGCCTTGATTTATTCCTACTTTTTAAAGTTCTTAAAACAGGTGTTGGTGTCGCGTACCACCTTACAAATTATAGGGTTAACAAGCAGAAAACACAATCTTACAAATTATAGGGTTAACAAGCAGAAAACACTGAATATATTATCGTGCACGATCATTTCAGGCGCTGACCGCATGACATATCTAATAGTTAACAGGTCAGTAAACGGTAAATTTTCTATCACGTAACGCACCATACAATATTAACCATGCGACGTGCACAACGTTATGCAGCGCCACACGTAAGATCACCTTAGTGGCACATGCATATAGCGTAGGTTTAGCATAGTGAAGCGCTAGAAATTTACTACAGCGAGGTGCTAGAAATTTCCAATGTTGGCCGGGTGCGGACTACAGAGTGGGGGTAACGAAATCGATCGCAGCGCTCGCTGTAGCAGAATTGAAAATATCTAAAGGCTCCTGTCAAATATTATCATAGATAATATAATTTAATTACGTATATTGTCATATTTACTTTTGGAACCAATGCAGCTTAGCGAAAATGCGAATTTCATTGATTTTTTATTGAAAGAAATCATAAAAAAATCATGACATTTTCGCTAAGCTGCATTGGTTCGAAAAGTAAAGATGACAATATACGTAGTTTATTAATATACTTTTACGCTTTTTATTGCCCTAATCAGCTTTGTTATCATGTATTAGAATCCATTTATTATAACCTTTTGCGGGAATTTGGAAGCAAGATCAGAATTTTCGGATTTGCGGAGAAATAATACGTGGCAGGCAATAAAAAAATCATGAAAAACGATGTATTTAAAAAAATAGGTATAGGTCGCGATTATTTTATCATTAAAAATTGATTGGATAAAAAAGTTACAGTAATAACTCCATTTTTTGTGTTTTTTTTTCAAATACGTAATTTTTTTATGTATAGTCTTTAACTTAAAAAATAATAAAATTTTTACTGTACTGAACTCATACATCACTTTTTATGCATTAAAATACACGATAGTTATTGTGTAGTAATTTATAAAAATACTTCAAAAAATTTCAAATTTTACGGATTTCCATCATCTCATTAGCAATTAGACAAAAAAACTTTTAAATAAAAATAGCTAATGTAAAATGAATTCCTTCGATTAATGGTACGGGCAACTAAAATCTTATTATTATTTGTTAACAAAAGCATTTATTTAGATATTTTATTTATTTATTAAAACGTAATTAGGAACACAATATAAAGAAAGAAATAATATAAGTCACAGTGATATCTTTCGTTATTTTTATATTATTCACGTAAACATTTACCAAAGCCGTTAATTTGAAGCGTACTAATAAAATCATAGATCTTAATGAAATTGACACGCCTATAAAGTTGCGGACGCTAGACGGCGCTGATGTCACACGTTCAGCCAATAGCATATCAGTTAAATATAGTTGATGTTTCTGAATGGACCCGTTGTGTACGACTTTCTGACGTTTATGTATCGTAAAGAAAATACTTAAATAATATATGTGCCATCAAAGATATATGCAAGGTTATATGAATAGAACTTAATAGGAGAAATTCTTAGGTTCGTTCACATCATCATACGTCGATTCAGGTTTAGTGTGATGTGTTTTAACGATTGATGCATTTGAGTATTCGACTAATGAGAAGAAAGCGGCAGTGAGACAGGTTACAACTTACAGGTATGAGCAGTGCCGTTGCAAGGCGATATAGTAACGGTAATGTATTTAACGCATAAATTCTTACTGTTTAGTTTTACGATAAACAGAGATTAGAAATGGCTTACTATATTTTAACTACCAAAGTAAATCTTTTTGGAGGAGGTGGCGTATTGAAGCAGTTATTATTACTGGTTGGCTTTAAGTGTTTTGTTTCCAGACTCCGTCTGCTTGTCTCTCGGGATTTAAGGTCGATGTGGATAAGAACGTTTGGGGTCAAATTTTGTTTTTTCTTTTTTTTTTTTAAATTTGATAAAACGGGTTCGGATAAAACGGTTTAAATTTGATAAAACGGTGATTTTCTGAAGTCGGGTCAGTTTATTAATATACTTAATTTTACGCTTTTTATTACCCTAACCAGCTTAGTTATCCCGTATTAGAATCAATTTATTATAATCTTTTGCGCGAATTTGGAAGCAAGATCAGATTTTTCGGATTTGCGGAGATTATTTCTCAGGCAAGGTGGTGGTGGCAAATGTGGCAGGTAATAAAAAAAATCATTTATATTAACGTTGAAGAGCACTCATGAGTCAGTTTTAAGTGTTATAAATGATACAAATTGTTAATACGTAGTAGAACCACAAAACAAGTGAAATACAAAAATGAGTGAGCTTTTAAGGGCACAAGTTTGAAGTGAAGACTTTGGCAACCAATATAATCGTGCCGTGTATGTGGGAAATTTCGAATACGAAAATTGAAAAACAAAATAAAATTAATTAAATTAATAATATCGTAATAAATATGATTCTATTTCATACAAACACGCACAATTTATAAAAGTAATGCAATTACATCGAAAATACGCCACCATTATACATAAATATATTCTAAAGAGAATGTATTATAGACATACGTCTCCATTATAAACGTAAGTTTCATATACTGAGTATACCTAAAACGTGGGAGAGAAAGACTACTCTGTCATTCGGGTAAACTCGGTCCACCGCCGAATATAACGCTTCGAACCTTTCGACCGTATTCGGGCTACTGCCGAGCATACCCGAAGCGCGTCACGTTCATGAATACCCAATATTTTTTCCCATCAACATTTTAAGATTATGAAATAACTTGGTTGTAAGAAAGGAATGCGGGTTTTTTTTGCCTCATTGGCAGTATCCTTATGCTGGGAAGTATTTTTTTTAATTAATATTTAGTTTCAAGAAATGTGTTAGCTACAAAAGTAAAAAAAAAATGTTTGGGTGGATGGATATATTAAACGAAGTTATAAAGCAATTAGCGATAAGGATTTTAATCGTGTTGGCCATTTTGTATACGAGATAAGTGTAAGTGCGAAAGATTTTGTTTAGTAGTCGATTAAAGTTATTATATAAATATTGTGACAAGAAAATTCAATCTATCCTCAAAGAAAGACAAACATAAAGTTTGAAATTAATAGCGCTTCTTTTTACGATGTCGTCTCCTAACGGCGATCATCAAAGTTATCTTGATTTTGATAACTGCTGCTCGAGGCAGGAATTTGGAATTTTTTTATTCTAAACAATTCTATTAGGTTTCCCAGCCACGATACTCTGCGTCGACCAGGTCGTCGGCGCTTTTGTTTTTTCCCTCGTGTCACAAATCACATTTGTTGTTTTTCATTATGTAGCCTAGGTGCTATGGTTATCGACTCTTACATTTTTCTATTAAAGTTTAAGACTGAATTCAACAATCGAGGATTTTCAACCATCCGCAGCTATGAAGACGAATATGTAAGTGGTGGTGTAAATTTTAGTGTGTAGAGTAATAATACATAAAAAAAGATTGAATAAGTGTTTGACTAAAGGAACGCAACACAAGTTTCCAGCTTGTATTCGTAAAATAGAGTAATAAATACATAATATGTAAGTGGTGGTAAATTTTAGTGTGTAGAGTAATAATACATAAAAAAAAGATTGAATAAGTGTTTGACTAAAGGAACGTAACACAAGTTTCCAGCTTGTATTCGTAAAATAGAGTAATAAATACATAATATGTAAGTGGTGGTAAATTTTAGTGTGTAGAGTAATAATACATAAAAAAAAGATTGAATAAGTGTTTGACTAAAGGAACGCAACACAAGTTTCCAGCTTGTATTTGTAAAATAGAGTAATAAATACATAATATGTAAGTGGTGGTAAATTTTAGTGTGTAGAGTAATAATACATAAAAAAAAGATTGAATAAGTGTTTGACTAAAGGAATGCAACACAAGTTTCCAGCTTGTATTCGTAAAATATTCTATGCAATATATTGAAATAGACGCTCTAAGAATTATCAAATATAAGGAAATTTATATTTTCCCTTGATGTCCACAATTTTTTTGCAGCAAGTTTTACCAGCATTACAATTTGTACGTCATACATAATGCTACTTAGAACTCGAATAATTTTTCAAAATATACTGTGATTTTATAATTATACTAATTTTATTCCAAGCAGACGACAATATTTCGAAAATTTATTATATATGCTTCAAACCCTGCACATCAATAAATTACTGTATGTTACTATTCACGTTGAAACAAAAACTTCGTTAAAAATATATCTATTAGATGTTAACATCTTGATAGCTACGCGTGCGAGCCGCAAACTTCTTATCTGTGTTCAAGAATATCAAACAATTTTCGACAATAAATATTTTTAATACGTCTAATCAAACTTTAATGCAAGTGTACTTCACATGTCTGTTTTTTTTGTTTAATTATTCAAATAGCTACGTTGTCAATTATGTTACATGCTCGTCAGCTTGTCATTTTCAATTAACTGGAAAATTTATGATTGTACAAGTGTTTTATGCCATTCGGTTTGCGTCAGTTTTGTAACTAGTTTTTGTTCGATAATCTTTGCCCTAACATTTATTTTTAGTACACGGTTCGTTGATCGCACGAGTGCGTAAGGATGTCATTGCAACCGTCCCCTGTTTGTAATTGCATGACGATGATATGAACGCGTTTGCACGATTGTCGAGAATTCCGCACGGCCAATGACCATTGGAAGCGAGCCATCCTTGCACTCGCGCGACACTGTCGACGTGCATTTTGCAATCTTCCAGTTTAATGCGTCGAGTTCAAAGTTTAAGCATGCAGCGTGGCGACTTGGTATCGTCTACCTGCCAACAATTGTCAGTTGGATGGAGATCCGTTTGGCTCCTCATTAAGTTGAAACAGCATGCTGCCATTTAGTTCCACGAAGTGTGGTATATCATATTGTTTAGTGTTGAAATTCGTTGGTATATTTATTGGTAATATGTATTTAAGGTAAGAAATAGATTCAAGTCGTTATTCCAAATTTATTCCCATTCAATAAATGTTGTTAGTTTCACATGTCATCGTATCGAATTTTATTTTTCATTCCAATTTAGCTCATATTTTAATTTTATGGAAAATGAAATGAAAACATAGGAATCATATTAATTTGAGCCTGTTTCCGATAAGGCTAACTTTGAAAGAGGAAACGGAATAGCTTTTTTTGGCTAAACGCTCGTAAACTTTTCATTGTATGCTTGTTGTTATGTCTTGCCTGCCTTGTCGGCACTCGGAAAGAAGTTTTAGAAAAAAATTATTTTATCTACAAATGCGGTTTATGAAATGAATACGATTATTAAGAATTATGCTTGAGTTGCAAACCTATAATGAAACTGTTAAGATATTCTAGTAAGGACTAAGAGCGTATGAACTGCATAGATTTTGGAGCAAGCGTGTTTGAAATAACCGAATTAACTCGTTCGACTTGTGCATGTGCATCATTAGGTCACACATAAAGAACTGATTTTGCTACAGCAAGTGATTCTACATGTCACTAATATTTTTTTTTAATTCTGTAAGTAATCTCCAATGGCGTAGTAACATGTGATCGATTCCGCATTTCTTTGCGTATGTTCTCTGCATATCTCAGGAATTCCTAGTTTTATTTCGCTTATCATCTTGTTAAATTTTTGGTGATCTAGTAAAACGTTTAAGGGAGACTCTCTTACTTTTCGTAGACATTAAGATTTGGTTTCTGTGAGAGAAATAGCAAATGAGCCCGACTGGGTCGCAAGGAGGTGCAGTTGGGTGCAGTTCCACTGCGTCTTATGGGATACGTGGTCGTCATATCTTGAGAGCTATACAGGTAACTTCCGATCTCCTTATTACGGGTCATATTTCGTAGGGAATGATAGATAATAGAGACTCCTTTCTATAGTTCGCTGAGTGGTTTGAATTTTTTTTCGCGCGTTAGGGATCACGTCTCACTTCCGTAAGCTTTCACTGGCAATAAAGTTTGAAATCGTTTTTCCATTTCCCCTCTCAGTGTTTGATGTTTCTCGTTGCATAAAATTCTATCAAAAGTATTTCATACAAACATTGCAAAGTGTTTCATGTTTGTTTGTTTTAGCAGTATCTTATGGAGCGGGTGTAGATGTTACGAAATCTGTTATGCGATAACGGCTGATAAGTCAACCTAAATAATTTCGCTATCGGATTTGGTTCCTTTCCTTATCTTAGGAATTATAGATTAGGTAAGGAACCGACAAGTCTCATTAGGAGTAATAGGCTGATAATATAAGATAAACTGTGGTATAACAGATCTCGTATGATGTAAAACGTTAAATTTTATAGTAAACGAGGGGCTTTTCCTATATCATCGAAAGTGTGCGGGCAATAGATACTTACGAGTATAATAAAAAAGGCGGGCGATATACGACGCAGTAGGAGGCGGTGTCAAAAAAGTGTCAAAGAAAAATTACGTTAATTGCAAATTTAACAATTTAGACAATGTCAGTAAGATCAATACCAATAAATCACTAACACACTACACTACAAAAAAAATGCGTTTGTTTTGTCATAAATTTTATGACCAGTTTTTAATTAAATAACGTGCTTCAGTTCTTGTTTCATATTTACCATGTGTTATGTTTTTTAGTTCTCACTAGTGTACTAGTTTTCTTCTGCCATTCTATTTAATACAGGCTGTTGTTAAGATAATCAATTCATTTAAAACAATTTGTTAAAATGTTTTAACAAACACGTTTCTATTTCTCTGGATTTTTGAGCATAAAATAAGTTATAATAAAAAAAAATATTGTATCTCATTCCGTTTTGCTGATATAACCTATACCAGCATTAACGTAAAAGTTAAATATCATGCAATACCTACATTGCACATTAGACGCCGTGTGGCACAATTTAATACATATGACACGTCGCGACACGGTGAACCCCTTATTGAGATTTGAATATCCAGTGATATGAGCATGAAAATTTTGTTTATGGCAATGGAATGTTTCAATATAATTCTGATTGTTCTCAACGTCTGGCCTTATGGTTGGCTGGAAGAGATTGATTATGTAGCAATAAGTTCGTCACATGTACAAAAAGGTTGAAGTCTAATAAATAAAAGTAAATAAGCTATTTCTCCGTAATAAAAGCTGAAATAAAAAAATGTTATAGATTATTTTCTTCGTACATTTTTGAGAAAAATCTGAAAATTATCGTTTGCACATTTATTTCAAAATTGTTATTTCTGTTATATCTCAAGTTATAAACTTAAAACAAATATTACTGAATAAAATAAACAAGATTCGTTAATTTTTATTCCAAATTACCTTTATTTTTCTAGAAGTTTTTGTTTCGTACCGTTTAAATTTCCATGTTCATCAAATTTGGACAAATAAATTTACCAATGACTTTAATTTTAGATATCGCGGTGAAATAAAGATGTTTTGACGATTATTGTACCCACGGCTCGACGGGGCCGTCTGTTGTCATTGAATTTCATAGGAACCCCAATTGTTTTTTTCTTTTATCTGCGATTCGATCTATGCAATCGAATTGTGATTCAAATTATTTCATCAGTGTGTTAAAAGAAAATGTTGAGCGCATTGCTGACGTACAAGATTGTCCGCAGCCTGCAATCGAACATTTAAGCAACCGTGTAACAAAGTTATGTATACCTTTTAAATTAAACACTTTTTTAATTTATCGATATGCCTTTATAAAATACGAAGGTAAGCAAAAATAGCCAATCAACTCGATTGGCCAGTTTGTTTGAGATTTGTTCTCCACATATTTTTGCTTGAATCACTGTATTATCTAAACTCATTCATGGAACGAACACAAAACACGTATCGGCACCCTTCAAAGGTATATAATTGTTATTCTACATGCTAGTATGATTTCAGTGATTTCGTTATCGCACGTCAGTTATTATAAGTCACTGGCCTTGTCCTATAAAGTTATAAGAAATAAGAAAATGATAACAGGCAGTACTTGAGGAAATAATTGATCTCCTGGGTTATCGACGCACATTTTAACAGTCAACTTAATAATTCAAGTCACGGCCATTTTGTTGGATTAAATTTTAATTATTCACGTTTCCGAACAAATATATAATGTAGTTTTTAAAAGTGTGTACTTACTGGTCCCATAAAGTTCTAATAACTGTTAGTGATAATATGTAGGCTTCCAAATCAATATGGTAAACAGAGTATGTATATATTAATACGTGAAGAGACAATTTTGTACCCCTTTTTAAGCATATTTCACGCACAGAGAAGTGTGAGATTTGGCATAGTTAAAGTTTATATGGAGGAGTGAAGGAAGCTAAAATTTATTTATTATATGTGTTACAAATGCTTTAAATTATATATTATGAATACATTAAAGGATTCATCGTTTACGTAACAACAATAAAAGATTATTTTTTTACGTTCATACTGTCAATATCACATACATATTAGGCTGTGGTCAAACAATCGCACAGAGTAGAGATTGTCGCCAAAGAAATTTAAAATGTCAGATTGAACAAGTTTCGTGCTGTGAATTTGGTGTGATTTCTAATGTTCCTTTTTAAAAAGACTGTAGAGTGTATGTCAAGGCAAAAAAGCGTTTATTTTTATATTTTGTGTAATGGATATCTATATATGTTTTAAATATTAGTGAAATACAGCTCGCGTAATATACACCTGTTGCATAAGAAAAATTGTATAACAGCAATCGGAATTGACTTACTTTCGTTTAGCTATTAGGGTTTTCTACAAAGTGCGTAGGCAAGTACATTATAGTCAAATTTCGACCACCGGGTGACCACTAGTTTCCATTAAACTACAAATATTATTTTTTAACGACGTATACATACTGCTTACTATGTTTTTCACAAGCGTAAAAACTTGGCACATATTTCAAAAATTGTAAAATTTGGAATAATCGCTAGTCTTCTTGTGAAATCTTCTGGTCGAATTTGACCAATCCTGATTTTTTTCATGTTTTTTGGTTCAGAAATTTCGGAAATAAGTGGGAGGAGTATGTTTTATTTTCGCATATTATTTAGAATACATTTTTAAATACACAATTTAAAGTTACGAAAACAAAAAAACTCTAAACAATCCCTTTCATGAAATTAAAAAAAATTAGTACTTTACCCATTTTTAGTTCTTATATGAATGTTTTAAAAACCTTAGTTGCAATATTTTAAAAACCGTAGTGCAGAATATGTGAGTTAATAAGATGAATTACTATACCAAATTTCAAGTTTCTGCGTCGCATGATTTCTGAGAAAATCTGCTGTAAGAAATAAATAGGCAGACAGACACGTGACTGATCTCAGAGACTCCAGTTTCTCGGTTTGAGGTACGGAACTATAAAAAGGAACCCTTATGGTGAGAATTTGTGTCTAATTTGAAAGGTATTTACATCAACATGGTCTGACGCACAGATTTCATGGACTTAAAATTATATTGGCAATAAAACTACTCCTCGTAAAATTTCAAAAATATTGTTTCATCTTTCTGGGCAGTTAAAAATAGGAAATTGAAAAATGGCATTTTCTTTAATCAGGTCGAGTGGGGTTGTGTTATGAAAGGCCACATTCCTTGCACGTTTCTTTTTTTTAATTTTAGCTTGCAGTTTTTCGTGTATCACCAAAAATGTATGCAAAAAGTATGACCCCTTTATTTCCTAAGTTGGAAGGCCCAAAGTTTTAAATTATTTACGTAAATAGGTAATGGTATAAAGAATAAATAATTTAAAATTCCAGGTTTCCAAAAATAAATTGTGCCTCTAACGATTACCGTCTAAGTACAATTAATCTTGTAAAATGTTTAATTACAAACTTGATACAGAAATAGAACTTTGTATAGTTTTAGATTTCAACCCTTATTATAGTTGACTGAATGGTCCACGAATTTTGTTGGAATTTTAACCCTTTTTTTGTGGAATCTCAACCCTTTTGAATCCGAACTAAAGTTTCATTTTTTTTAATTGTTTTATTGAATGTGGTCCTATATTTATTTATTGAAGCATTCTGTTTCAGTGATGATCTATCTGGTGTCCGTATCTTAACAATATGTTGTGGATATAGTGCCCCCACTCTCTGAAATATTTGCAATATATCCTATAAGGTCGGAAATGAGTCTGGTTCTGTTGTATTCTGCTATATCATTTTCTTGAGTTTTTATAACTAGACATTATACGATCGCAGTTGTAGTTGGTTTAGAATCAATTGGAGTAAAGTTATCAATCGAGATTCTATACTTGTAAAATAACCGCAAATATAACTCTTTTCCGATTTTTAGGACTTCCGACAAGTTTTCACTATTTTCTTATTTTTCCTGTTATGTGCAAACATAGTACATACATACTAGCTACTTTTCAAGTATCTCTATATATTGTAGGTAATCTGTCAATAAATCTTTTCAAAATCAACCATTTTTGTAGGCCTATCTTTGGAAACCCTGTAAAGCCAGATACACGAAATTTGGGATTTTTATAAGCTACGTTGATACACCAGAAACATGTTAGCTCTGGATTTCAACTTACAGTATTCCAGTCTGCGATAACTGTTCTTTTATTTTCTAGAATAATTGTTGTATAATTACTCGTCCGCCGGAAGACGACCATCTTTTTTTCAGCAATTTCTCCTTTCTTCGGAAACTCTTCGGAAGAAAATACCCACTGTGCAGATTGTCTCTTCATTTTGGCTTCGTAACGGTATATTCAGCCTCTGTTACCCGTGGCGATGTCGCATACAGCACTAGAGTGAGGTCCGTCGAATATCTCCCAAAATGTCGCGATACCAGTTAACCCAACGGTCTTTTTGAACTTGAGTCAACAAGGGTATACACTGAGCATAAAGCTTCCTGGCGGATAACGAATTTTCTATGCTTGACTCATATAAATCTTGTCCAAATCTGCTGATTAGATTACCTTCTTGTCTCACTTTATCATGAGCAGCATATCATTGATGTTATCTTAAGTTGTCCCTGTTGAGTGACGTCTCTCACACAGATCATTATTGGGATTAGTACTACTACTCTTGAACTCATTAAATCACCTGTAAACAATTGCCCTGGATGGGCTTCATCATAAAATACCAATGGAAGTCGATCGTAAGTTAGATCTTGATAAACGAAAGCCGTAAAAACTATCATACAATTTTTCTCGCATTAATTCATCTTGAAGCGGTACACAAATTTTTAAAATTGCCGTAAATTTTTAAAAACCTATGTCAAATTCAAACAAAGTGCCATAATGTATTACCAAAGAGTCCTATTTTCGGATAATTTAATTAATTTTTTATTATCATTATTACAAATGGCCAGTTTTCGTTGATACCTTCGTATGTATCTAAACTTTTTTTAACCGATAATTTAAATCTTTTGCATTTTGTTACTTTGAGTCGCTGGCTAATTTAATAATTACACTAATTAATTTTATTACAATATGGTATTTGATACGCGTATCTGACCGCCGAATATGATAATGTGTTACGATAGCCGGGTTCCCACGATGTGATGAGACATCGTCATTTAGTACGTATGTACAATATATGTGACCGTTTTAATTTATTGTTATGAGAATTCGAATCGTGACCTTATGATTGCGGGTCCCAACCTTAATTAGATCGAAAAATTATTTTGTATTTTTCTTTTAAATTAAACTTTAAACGCACGCAAACATGATAAAAAATGATAATTGGGGGATATAAAACCGACCTCCAAGCGCACCAGTCGTTTTTGCAATTGGCGACTCCGTTAAAACGTTAAAGTATTACTTGAAAAGTTTTTATGTTTTTGTACTTCTCTTAAGATTGCGTCAAAATACGATACTGGGTGCTTCGAACGATCACAGTGTTTATTTGAAATCAATGTTGAGAGGGCAAATTCTATAAAATGTCTGAACGTTTTTAGATTGCGCTCGCAATTTTTTTTCGAATAAACGCAAGCCATGTAAACATGGCTTGCGTATTTAAAGAATTAATTCTTCTGTATTCGATTTCGTCCATCATTTCACGTCTGTTTGACGGACGTGTGGTTACGCTCGAGTTCACCGAGCCGACTTGAACCACTCGGCGTTTATTAAAAAAAAAACGGAATAAACCACTTTGCAGGACGCAATCGAGTCAGAAATATGTGTTTGGCGGACATGGATTTGAAAATCGGTTGACTGCGGTCGTTCCGTTGACGCGATCAGTATTTTGCATATAAATATTGATTGCTTCATTAACAAATTGATGGATTAAAACCGGCATATCGGGACATAAGAACCCGTAGTTTGGTTACGGAACCCTTAAACAGTAATCTATGCGGCCGAATTAATAGAATACTGCACAATTGTGGAATTGGCTGATTGGTTAAACTACGTACCAGATTTTAAACTTGTAATTTTCAAACCTTTCATTAATTTCAAACTGTTGTTTAATCCAAGACATATTCTTTTGCTGTACCAAAACAATAATCAATTGTATTATTCCTGGGTACTTAATAAAAGTTGGATTAGACTTATACTAGTCTATAACCAAGATAAGTCTAACGACATGTGGACGATAACAATAGTGTTATGTGTTACGCTGGTCTTGACGTTCACCATATCCCTCTTCTGAAGTTTTACAAAACTTTAATGATATATTTAGCAAAACGAGACATTGATATATTTACAAAAGTATGACTTATTTCTTACAATTTATTTACATTAATTATTAGAATTTTTGCTTATATAACGCGACATACATTTGTTATATAATAATAATAATCAGGGTTGCCCTTTGATTTATGGGCTTGCTTCTTCACTTGGCCATCTTTTTAATTATTTCCTGTGAGTGGTTATTATAATTATGATAAATATTGCTACATATAAACCTTAAATATATTTTATTTCTGTTATGTTTAATACCATTTATATCTTAATTAATACATGATCTTTTAGATTATTTGATTTTCAATCGCTTTGATTTTTTGTTAATATCTGATCACTGTGTTAAAACATAGATCAATGTTTTTATTTCTTTTATAGTACTTTGAACTTTATTAATGGTGATAATAGACCTGGTGTTAAGTAGTGCCTTGCGTTATCACATCGGGCTTTGTGTATTCCCGATATCGATCAGTTTAATTTAATATTTAAAATTTTAATTTTAACGTACCCCAATGACGATGATTTTTTCAGAAACGCCTGAGAATTGTCATACAGATTCTTAACATTTTCTACTCAGTTTCTGCACAAAGTCACTATATGAATAATAGATACATTTTTATGGTTCTGTACCTCAAAAGGAAAAAATGAACCCTTGTAAGATTACTTCATTGTCCGCCTGTCGGTTTGTCAAGCCCCTTTCTCTCAGGAACGCGTGGAGGTATCAAGTTTAAATTAATATCAAATACTATGGTCCCTTGAAGCTGTAAAAAAAATAGGCGTTGACTTAGAGTCAACGCAATTAGAAGAACCCTAAAAATACCGCATATTTTGACATTCTCAAATAAGTAAAAACCTATAGGGTTTTTCCCGTTGAACTATAATCATAAAATCTGGCAAGAAGCAAAGTCTCATGGCACAAGTAAAGGAAAAAGTCTGAAAATCGTTAATTTGTAGTGAAATATATATTTTTTTAATTATGCACCTGTGAAAGTTACAATATATTTTGGTTTTAAAAAGTTTGAATTTTGTGAATAGCTTAATGGGAATATTATGTATCATTAAATGTTTAGAAACGCCTAAATGTGTATGAATCCCTAGTAATGCGAGCTCCACTCATGTTTGACAGGTTATTTATTACATTCTTGTACTATAAGTATGTGTGCAGGCTATAACAAAGAACGTGTCTATTATTAATATAGGCGATAATGTATATCAAACTTAGTATATTTTGAAGGGACTTTCTGTAAAAGAAATGTAATTTTTTTTAAATTGGAACTTTGGTCGTAATATTTCTCGGAAAGGGTTGAGAATTTCCTTATAGTGCCTAACATTTTCCACTCAGTTTGATGCACAGAATCATATGTATGAATAATAGACCCATTTGTATATAATTAAAAGTGACAATTGGGTAAATTATTTCTACATTGACATGCGTTGTTGTGCTGTACTTCAATCTACCCTGCACTAAACTACTGTCGATAGTATTGTTTGGTGATTAACCTTTGAGTTACTAGGTAGAACGTCGGAATCCCGTGATCTCATTTTGTTGATCCGAATTATGTAAATAATTTGCGACGTTAAATGTTTACAAAATTACCTCCGAGTTACAAGGTAGAACGTCGGTATCTCGTGATCTTATTTTGCTTATACGAATTACGTAAATAATTTGCGACATTAAATGTTTAATAACCTTTGAGTTACAAGGTAGAACGTCGGCATCTCGTGATCTCATTTTGCTTATCCGAATTATGTAAATAATTTGTGACATTAAATGTTTACAATAACCTTTGAGTTACAAGTTAAAACGTCGGCATCTCGTGATCTCATTTTGCTTATCCGAATTATGTAAATAATTTGCGATGTTAAATGTTTACAATATAAAGCTTTGAATATGTAAATAACAAAATTAAACTACAGAAAAATCTCGTGAGTCAATTTCGTCAGGTCAAATGACGCTGAGTGTTGACGCATTTTGAAATATGCATATAACATATGTATGTGTATATATAAACATATAGCTTTTTAAGTATGTACGACTGTCTTAAGGAAACCATTATCATCAATCGATACGAGAACGATAAAAATTGTCAAAATACGTGGAATGGTGCATTACCGTTTCTTATCAGCAGGTGCCGCTTGGAGCACCGCCGTACGGAACTACACTAGTCATTAAAATAACATTGTCACATTTTTGTATTGTTCGCAGGATATTTGAATAGTTTTTGATGTCAAACACCTAATGGCTTGTTTGGGTGGGAGGTAAAACATTCTGATGGCACGTCACGACTTGCTATTCTACAAGCTTCGCATCTTATCGGCCTTTTCCTACTTAATTTGGCCAGCTTAGCGTATTGTGGATTATTTCCGACTTAAGTCGGCTAACTTCGCGTTTTGTCGGCTCTTTCCGACTTAACTTCTCTACTACACTACACACACGCTACTTTACGTGTGTGTATTAGTTTAGCAGCATTGTTTGTTATTTACTAACGCTTACAACTTTACTCGTTTATACACGGTGTCCGGGAGTAAGTGTCGGACAAAGAAAGACGTTATTCCATGACTGAAAAATAGTTGATTGTCGTTAAAATACAATTTTAGAAGATGACTTTTTTCGGAAAATTGAAAATAATATTCATAATTATTTGTTATCTTTTTCGTACACACGATTCTTGCGCACATTGTTCAGCGCCGTTCGGGGGAATAACCCGCGAACAGCTGCTAAGACATCGCCACTGCGGGAAAACACCGCACTCTGGACAAGTATTGAGTTAACACAACAAAGAGTTATGTGTAATACTTGTTTGTACTCAATTAGAAAGGGCGTGTTTTACCTTTTTTTTCAACGGCAATTTATTCATTTATAACAAACGAATAAGTCTTTCTTTGTCCGACATCTGTTCCCGGACACCGTGTATATCGGTGTATTGCATTAAACTGTCTTAAAACGTTAAAAGCGTATATTAATTTAAAATATGAGTTAAAGTGATAGTGAGAATATATTGTCAATAAATTGTTAAGAAATATTTCTGTGATAAATTATTTCATAAAAATAAAATAGTAAATTTCAATTATTATTTTATTATTAACAAATATCTAAGTATTTTTTCTTTTTTTAATTTTCATTTCATTAAAAAAAAGAATTCAATATTAAAATGTAAAAAATTTTGATGTTTCACATCTGCCAGCCGTGACGGGTCACATTTTTTTTTTAATTTTTGTTTTCCTTTTTCAGAAAAAAAAAACCATTCAAAAATTCGATAAAATTTTGCTATTTTATCCAAAATACGGGTGAGGGGAATTCTATTTATGTGAGTTTATTTTCTAACGGCGCATTGGGACGAATAATAAGAGTGTTTACTCACAAAAAACTGAATGTAAACTATAGAAGATATTTCGTACATAAACAATTTATGAAAGATATACACTAATTAGTCAAAGTAAAAAAATGTTTACGATAATGGTATATCTGTTGACGAGTCATTATGGAATAATTATTTAAAAATAACTGTATGGTAGGTAAGTGCATATTATATTTTATTGCTAAAATGCTTTCCATAATATGCTCATCATTTATGTTTATAAATTGGCATACTGAGAAGTGAAAACGTTGCAATGCTTGTTGTACTGTTACTAATAAACTTGGAATAGAAAGTTATAATTTGCATAAATAGAGTATAGATAAAACGCTACTAATAGACTCGGTATACGATAAGCTCATCATAATTTCATTTGTCAAACACTATTCCGACCTCGACCTAAGTTTAACTTTGGTATAACCTAAAAAACGTTGACATTTCGGCAAGCACGTATAACAGTACGTTAGTTTTTGCAATTCGATTGTGTTTATAATTATTTTAAAGAAAACGGCTTTATATAAATCAATTCGTACAATGGAAACTATCGAGGAGATCTATTATTAATTTATTGCGTGTGGCTACACTAAGAACAATATTTATAGATGACGATTTTTTTAATTAAATGAAATTCAAGTAATATGCTTATTTATTGTTGGATTCTTTTAAGGATGTTTTGATTGTGACATTTTTCCAAAAAAATTTTACGAAATTTTCAGTTAACCGTCATTTGTTCATGCTGTTCTAATGACGTTTTCATACATAGCTCAAACCTTTTTTTGGCATCTCATGCTCTTTCATAAATGAAAAAAGAGAAACTATCATTAAGAATGGACCCAGGCAAGAATAATATCAATTTTAACGATGCTCTAAAGACGCCATCTGATGTAATTTGTATTCACAATTATAGATATACGATCTCATATTTTACGTGTTTGTTATGAAACGCAATGACTGAGTTTATTAGTTGTATTTAATACCTTCGTTACACCAACTTTATGAACGATTTAAGTATTCTTAGAATAAGGCTAGTATATAATAAGGTATACTCTATATATATAATAAGGTTATACTCTTATAACCTGCGTTTCTATCAACAAAATTTTCTCCCCGATTAGAAATTTTGTCAAGTTTCAGCGTCATAATTGACTATTATGTACTCGATCTGTGTAAGTAAATTGATTCTGGTCTGCATCTGTATTATGCCTACGATAGATATATTGTGTCCTCAATTGATAATTTTCGGTGCGTGTTAAAGGTAGGTGTAGGCGTGCTTTATATTGCCCGATAAATTGGAAGCAATAACCTGGTCTAAGCTTAACCAGGCCTTAAATATTAAAATTTATCAGTTTTATTCACTAAATGCCTCGGTATATTCTGACATCCCAACCTTTAATATTTGCAATAAGAACCAGAGATAACGTAAATCTGATCTAACTCTTACGTTAATCCGTAGTAGGTATGTGTACCGAAAATGTTATTTTTTGTTTGATGAAGTGATATACCTACGAACGTAGATAAAATAGTATATTCCAAAGTTGGTTTCGAAGTAACGTAATCTTTGAATATTTAAGCCATTGACAACAGGTAGGACCGGATTATCTTCAGGTATTAGACGCCCCTCAATCTAGATTTATTTTCAGTAAAGACTCGAAGCTTTGGATAAAAGCTGTTGTCTAAACAAGCACCCAAAGTATTAAAACTGTTTTAATTTGCTGTTGATTTATAGGACACGGAATATTTGTAAAACTTTATTTTAACATATTATTTTGAGCGATTTCCGTGACAAAATTAATGTGAAGCTGCTAATTTTATTGCACTTGAAGCCGTTATTTTGAAGTCGACGTTTTTTCAATCAACTTGATGTAAGTATCTCAACTAATACATATTATAAGTCCAAACTACAGCATATTACTTGTTTCTTTGGGTTATTGTTACTCAGTCGTGCCGTAACTAATGGATGCAGAGAACAAATATGACAACATTTATGTTCTATTTTCCGTTTATATTTCCGATTTCCTTCCTCACATTCTAAAATTAAATGCAATTTTCAATATTTTCTTGTAGAGAGAGAGAGAGAATCTTACAAAATGAAATGTTCGATAAAACACAATCGGCTTATAATTATTTAGAGTAACAGACGGACGGATAGTTAGAAATTATATTCAGACTAACGAGGCTCTTGCTTAAATCGTGTACAAAAACATCGGAGGTGTTTGAAGTGAACAGGCTGTCGACGAAAATGCGATTACAAAGATAAAGAAGAGGTTTTGAATTGCAATAAAAGAAGGATTGATCGCGACGGTGAAATATTCTCTGAAAGAGTAAAATAAGATTTTCTTATCAGCATTAATCTGAGTCTGTAATATTTTTTCGTAGGGAAAATTGTGCTTCCAACTGTTTTTTTCAGGCTTGTTAAAAGCGTCGATCTTGTCAAATCATGATTAAGTTTTTCAGTTAGCTTTGCGCGTGTGGATGAAGTAAACGAAGGCGAAAAATGTGGTAGATCACATGTGGTACGAGTTGTTCGGACTGAGAAATACATAAAAGTTGGCATGGGGTAGCCAAAAAAAGATCCTGGAATTATGAGTTAAAAACTACTGTTGTATTTTTTTCTTGACAAATTGGCGCCGGATGATGTATATATGCGTCATGTTGGAGTGATTGACGCGAAAATACGTCATTGGGTTATTCGTGTCTCTGTCTTGAGATATTATTAAATGTTCTATATATTATATTTATAGATATTATGACATATTATCATCTTGAAATTTCTTCATCCGGCCCGTCTGAAGCAGATTAATGTTTAGGTCATGTTTAGGTATTATTTGTTTGTACATATGTTTGTTTCCTCGTAACTTCGTAACGGCTCAACTGATTTTGATAATTTTGTCAACTTCAATAGTTTCAACTGATTTTGCCAATTGATGCGTTTTAATCTAGAGTGTAATTATTTCTAACGGCCAATATAGCGAACATTGAACGCTATTCATTTAAATTGAAAAAGGTAGTTTTAGAAATTCCATTATAAATGTGGGATAACGTTGATTAGATTTGGAAAAAATATGTAACGCACGTATTTATGAAATAGCTATAAATTATGATTTCTCCAAAAAACTAAATTCCATTAAATACATATTATATTCAGTAAAATATTTTATTATGACTTATTCTAAGTGAAAGGGCTTTAAAAGACATATTCAAATATTTAAAAAAAATTTTGAATTATGACAGGTAATCGAATGTCTTTCCAATATGCTTTGTTACTCTTTCGTTATGGCAGTTTGGTATTTTCCTGTTAAGGGGCGTAACTTGTTATCTTTACAATTACGCTGTGTGTCATCGCATTCTTGTCCAATGCCCTCATTTAAACGTAACCTGGTCGTTCACCACAGGTATTTCATAATGATATTATTTCCAGATATACCTATTTGATTTCACGCTTCGTAATATCTAATTTCATTCGTTATTTATATTATTTCAGTCCTCGTTTTATTCCGCATGGTCAAACATTTGACTTTTTACCGAACTAGGATATAACATGTTATCTTTACAATTACGCTGTGTCATCGCATTCTTGTCCAATGCCCTCATTTAAACTTAACGTGGTCGTTTACCACAGGTATTATTTCCAGATATACCTATTTGATTTCACGCTTTTTGATATCTAATTTCAT
This sequence comes from Druceiella hillmani, assembly GCA_039881145.1. NCBI lineage: Eukaryota > Metazoa > Arthropoda > Insecta > Lepidoptera > Hepialidae > Druceiella > Druceiella hillmani. The sequence goes on from JAYKKI010000033.1 coordinate 12,646,135, forward strand.
TCGCTATTTATATTATTTCAGTTCTGATTCCGTATGGCCAAATTTTTGACTTTTTACACCATTTGCGTAACCGAACTAGGATTCCTTTTAGTTTCGATATATCGGTCTGTCTGCCTGACCGTCTTTATTTCACCGCCGATTTATTCGCAGACTAGTGTTACAAAGCTGAAACTTGGAATTGTTATACATATTGTGAAGTCTACAAAGTTATGGAATAAAATGTTTAAAACAAATTAGTTTCATTTAATTTAATGATTAATTTTTTTAATCGCTAACTCTTATTGTGTTGAATAAGTCTATATGATTTTTAATCGCTAACTCTTATTGTGTTCAATAAGTTGGTGTATTCTGAACACTTTTTCGATACAGAGATCTGTTAACGAAATATTCAGCTTCAAAGTGGTCATTGAGTTACGTGTCCCCAACTGCTACCAGCAAAGACGCTGTTTGTGAATATCTGAAAAGTATTCATAATAATAATCACAGTTGAGTAGGCTCTATTAATTTTATAATAATAGTCTGTTAACTTAATGTGGCTAAAAAGTTCATAGAAACTTCATACAAATGATGTAAATCCACTGCAAAAAAACCTTGTGTTTTAAAATGTATTTTTATTATATCTGTGGAACATATACTAAAGCAATAACTTCATATGGTGAGAAAAAGTATTAATAATTGTTAATAGTTTAATAGAAATGATGTGTAATTAAGTGTGCGATGTGTTCGCTTATATGTTTGTATGCGCTTAAGTGTGTACGGAACCCTCGTAGCACGAATTACATTCGCACTTAACAAGTTTATTATATAGTAACAGTCGGTTGCCATAAATTTATAATAGGATGATAGGGTTCCGATTGAACGGATTATTTCATACAGTTTATTATCGGAAAGGAGTCATCAGAAGGAAAAACTCCGCTCCGGCCATTCCTCGCTTGCTTTAAAATATACTTTTGTATTTTAATGGTTACATTGCGTTTACTCTTCGGTTACCGTAAATCGATATTAGGATGATAGGATTCTGATATGACGGACTATTTCATACAGTTTATTATCGGAAAGGAGTCATCAGAAGAAAAACTCCGCTCCGGCCATTCCTCTCTTGCTTTAAACAATACTTTTGTATTTTAATGGTTACATTGCGTTTACTCAGTCGGTTACCGGAAATCGATATTAGGATGATAGGATTCTGATAGGACGAACTATTTCATACAGTTTATTATCGGAAAGGAGTCATCAGAAGAAAAACTCCGCTCCGGCCATTCCTCGTATGCTTTAAACAATACTTTTGTATTTTAATGGTTACATTGCGTTTAATCAGTAAAACATCGCAATTCATTTTGCGACTAACGATTTTAATTTTTTACTAATTTCATTCGCTGTTGCGGTAATGCTTTTTATGGACGCCAAGTATTGCAAAGGAGATTAAATTTTTGGCGTCTGTCAATAGTGCTTGCTCCTTGTGACTCCAAGCGGTGCTGCTTCAGCAACAATAGAGATTTATTTTCTGTCGAAGTTTCTCTTTTCACATAGGGGCTCTTGATAGATAATATTCTATATAGATGGTTTAAATATTTTTAATATGTATAGTAAAATACTGAGTAATACGATTAGTTGACAGAATTTGTATACTTCATTTTACCACGGGTAAAATCTACGCTTTCACTGGAAGCTTCAGGTATACGTTTACCATTACTGCTGATAAGCAAAAATAGCCATAACTACAACAATTGTACCTTATTCGGTCTCGTCTTTGGATTGCTTTCATTAGATAGAGATGCACAGTTTTACACAGGAGGTGCTCTTGATAGATAATATTAAGGGTTTAAATATTTTACATATGTACAATAAAATATTAAGTAATACGTTTGGTTGACAAGTATATTTATCCTTCATTTTACCGCTGGTAAAATCTACGATCTTGCTGGAAACTTTACCAATATGTTTTCCTTTACTGCTGACAAGGAAAAATCGTTATAACTGCAACCACTGAACTTAGATCTGGTCTTCGGAACGCTCTCATTAGATGGAGAGATACAGTTTTTTCGTTACATGGTTTCGTTCTAAAGTCGAGGTTTCTTCCTAAGTTGTTATTAAAATCAGTCTGCAACTTCTATATATTTCGCTAATACTTAAAAGAAGTATATGTAGTACAAGAATGAGTTTTCAATTTGACGGTTCGAGTCGAGTAGTGAGATTCGACCAGGAGCACTATTGACCCAAAAACCATATATTCCCCTTCACAAATCACTCAAATAGACAAACAACCAGAATGACAGCGTCAGGCGCACCAAGATTTTAGCATATTACATTGTTATTCCGCAGAATTTAGTTTTTCAAATGCCTTTTTTCATTTGTTGCAAGTCGCTTCACGCATAATGTTTCCGGATTCGTCGGTTGGAAAGAAATATTTTAAATGCACTTTGCATAAAGTCAATGGCCGGTGACGTCTTCCGCTCGTTAGAGCATCGATACTCGGTCGTGTGCTCGCTGGGGATTCGGTAATGGCTTCTATATATCGCGTGCCCGGATGTGGTGCTCGTTAGGCAGTCGGCGCGCGCCACTTCCGGATCGACTTTTGGCCACAGAACGCCATTGTTATTTGAAAATTACTATAGTTTCATAATCGTGCACGCAACTCATTTAGATTACGTTAAGTACTTATTATTATATATTATTGTAAGTATAAAAAAATACGTCAAGAGATATCGTTTCCTAATAACGTCGTTATACATCGTTTATCTTGACTTCTCAAAAATGGTTATCGCGATGATTCTTTGTCGAGTTATGGATTTCTAAAAATTTTTGCTTAATATTGTGTTCGAAATGTTTTTTTTACTTGAAATTCCTTTATTTAACTTCTTTTTTTAGGTATTGATATCTTTCGAGTGTCCAGAGTAAAAAACGGACTCCCTGGCTGTACAGTATCTGTGTGAAACACTGCAAAGTTTATTGAAGTTTAAAATGAGTAGTTTAAAAGTACCATTATGTAGACCGTTTGTTTTTCTTAAATTGAAAATTCCAGTTTTGTTAAGAGAAAATGTTAATTACGCATAAGTTCCGTAGTTATCTATATCTTTCGAAATCATTAATGCAAGTTAACTTAATTTTATTTGAAAATTATTTTACTGTTGTGTCTAGAATTTTGTTTAGATTTTTCAAACCCACAAAATCATATTTATAAAATTAGGCACATTTATAAATTTCAAAACCACCTTTATAAAATTAGACACATTCACAAATTTCAAAACCACATTTATAAAATTAGACACATTTATAAATTTCAAAACCACATTTATAAAATTAGACACATTTATAAATTTCAAAATCACATTTATAAAATTAGACATATTTATAACTTTCAAAATCACATTTATAAAATTAGACATATTTATAAATTTCAAAATCACATTTATAAAATTAGACATATTTATAAATTTCAAAACCACATTTATAAAATTAGACACATTTATAAATTTCAAAATCACATTTATAAAATTAGACATATTTATAACTTTCAAAATCACATTTATAAAATTAGACATATTTATAAATTTCAAAATCACATTTATAAAATTAGACATATTTATAAATTTCAAAACCACATTTATAAAATTAGACACATTTATAAATTTCAAAACCACATTTATAAAATTAGACACATTTATAAATTTCAAAATCACATTTATAAAATTAGACATATTTATAACTTTCAAAATCACATTTATAAAATTAGACATATTTATAAATTTCAAAATCACATTTATAAAATTAGACATATTTATAAATTTCAAAACCACATTTATAAAATTAGACACATTTATAAATTTCAAAATCACATTTATAAAATTAGACATATTTATAACTTTCAAAATCACATTTATAAAATTAGACATATTTATAAATTTCAAAATCACATTTATAAAATTAGACATATTTATAAATTTCAAAATCACATTTATAAAATTAGACATATTTATAACTTTCAAAATCACATTTATAAAATTAGACATATTTATAACTTTCAAAATCACATTTATAAAATTGGACATATTTATAACTTTCAAAATCACATTTATAAAATTAGACATATTTATAAATTTCAAAATCACATTTATAAAATTAGACATATTTATAAATTTCAAAACCACATTTATAAAATTAGACACATTTATAAATTTCAAAACCACATTATAAAGTTAGACACATTTATAAATTTCAAAACCACATTTATACAATTAGGAGGCCGCGGGTCGGGGTTTACATAGATTTTTCAATCCACATTTAAAAATTAGAGGGTCGCGGGCCGCCGGTTTACACATTGGTGGGGGGGGGGGGGGGTACACCTTTCAGTTTGAAGCTTAATATTTTGCAAACGGGGTATCGTTTTTGAAAGACCTTTGGTACTCCACTCGATGAGTTACGAGAAAAAAAAAGTCCGTCCTCGCTTTACGTCTACGGGGAGATATGTTAAGATTAAGTTTTTCTAATTTATTGTAATATATTAATTGAACTTTCCATGTGAAAGATCTACTTGCAAATTTTCATGCTGATAGATATAAAACTGTAGAAACTGTGATTTTTAGGCGCCTAAAAATTTTAGTGTACACATTGTATGTACAAACTATTTCTATTAAAATATTTACAAATATTGATATTGTTCCTGACTATGTAAATATGTTAATGCATTGTCTAGCATATCTTTTATAGACAATAAATATACATTTTAAGATATAAAGTTATCTTTGGGTTTGATTTAAATCAATTTGTATGGAGTTTCTATGAACTTTTTACAGACCCAACTGTATCTCATAAGTTGGTCGTCTATTACTCGTAACTAGTAGTGCGATAATTTTCCTTTTAATTTTATTATATATGCTCTGCTATTGTCAATACGTTTAAAATATTAAAAAAAACAGCGGTTTAGCTGGTCCCTACTAGGGTGTAGAGACCCGTCACTCTAACAAAAATGACCTGTTTTTGATACAGGTTAATCTTATTACATTCCCCCAATATTTTTCAAAGACCTATTCAGTAATACTCTACACAATTGGGTACGTGAAAAAAAATTACCTACCCCCCACTCCACCTTTATATGCAGGAGAAGTACCCTAACATTTATATGTAGAAGAGGTACCCTAAAATTTGTATGTAGGAGAGGTACCCTAACATTTTTGTTGTTTTAATATTATTTTAGAACTTTATAAGCGTTATAAAATTGCTAATTTCCAGTTTTAGTACCTACTAACAGTCTGCGAGTAAAACGGCTGTAACATACAGCGGACAGACAGACGGACATGGCGAAATTATAAGGGTTCCTAGTTTTTGCTACGGAACCTTAAAAAGGGCGTTAATAATTGCTTTATTATTCAGTGAAACTTTTAAAGCACATGTTACAACCGGTCGGCGTCAAAGCTGGTCGACAGGTCTTAACAAGCTGTATCGACGGTTGGGCGTTTTAAATCACTCAGGATTGTTGGGAAATCCAGTAACTGTTAGTAAGAGCATATGCGTGTCATGACTTGTGCCAATTTGTTTGTTAGCTGCTGATACATCTACTGAACCGAAGGGACGAGCGACGTTGAAAAACAATAATATGCTAACATCGATAATAGATTATTATACACCTCAATATATCGATGTTAATTTAGGTCAATGATTTTGTCGAAGCAGCAAAGAAATAAACATTACCCGTTGTCTTACTCTTTATTATGCGTTCGAAATTATCAGCGATGTTAACATTAAAGGCGTTTACGAATATTCATGTTTATTTAATTCGTCATTCAAAACATTTATTTCGTCAATCGAGTTATATCTTGCGTTAATATTAGGGAGGGCCTTATATGATCGAAGTCCCGATATTTTACATACTTCAATAGCGATATTTAGTTATTCAACATCGATGTTATTTGAATATCTGAGAATACTGATAATCTTTACTTGATCAATCGTTAAACGTTTTGTACGTATAGACTATGTAATGAACTAATGTGTAATAAGAGTATTTTCACCTCGATAAATCAACATTTAAGATGAAAAATTGTCTTTGGTTACCTTCCTAAAACTATTTTTTTTTCCTCTCGATTAATTTATATATTATCCAATGTTTCCTCAATTATTCGTAATAAAAATTGAATATGCACTCAATATATCGCGCGACCTAAAACTAAAAACTGCCGAACATTTTTTTTTATCATTAGGTATAGAACACGCCTATGATAAAAGCGCCATGCATATATCAGACCTCCATAAAATCTATTTGTTGTCAATATCTAGTTCCACTAGTATATATTCGATAATTCAATATCTAGTTGCACAAGTACATATTCGATAATTCAATATCTAGTTGCACAAATACATATTCGATAATTCAATATCAAGTCGCACAAGTACATATTCGATAATTCAATATGTAGTTTCACAGGTACATATTCGATAATTCAATATCTAGTTGCACAAGTACATATTTGATAATTCAATATCTAGTTGCACAAGTACATATTCGATAATTCAATATCTAGTCGCACAAGTACATATTCGATAATTCAATATCAAGTCGCATAAGTACATATTTGATAATTCAATATCTAGTTTCACAGGTACATATTCGATAATTCAATATCTAGTTGCACAAGTACATATTTGATAATTCAATATCTAGTTGCACAAGTACATATTCGATAATTCAATATCTAGTTGCCCAAATACTTATTCGATAATTCAATATCTAGTTGCACAAGTACATCTTCGATAATTCAATATCTAGTTGCACAAGTACACATTCGATAATTACAAGCATATTCGATAATCACTTGGTGCCTTATTTACACAAATATTATGTATGTAGCAGGTAATTGATGTCTCGATATTTCCTCAGCGATGGCTAAATCGGGAAAACCGCATACTATTGATGAAGAATTAATTCTACTAACTGTAAGTGAGGTCATGAGCATTGAACTGCAGTGAGCAAGTCAATGTCTGCTCTTATCAAGAAAATTCCTTTCATCAATAATACCTACCTAGCTATCACGGAGAATTGATGTAAGTTTCGTACATGATCTTCAAAATTAATAAAGATAATTTTTGCTTCAATTAACAAGGATGAAAAATGTTTGACGAAAATTAGTATTTATTGCATTGGGAAAAAAGAAAAGGAGAAACCCTACTAAATAATATCTTATCAGTCACTACCGAACGCTCTAGCAACAGTAGATCACCTGCTTTACTGTGTACCTATATTTAAAAAGTGCGGTGCTACACGCAATTCGTTGGTACATCGTATGAATCATTGTCAATATTTAGTTCTCAGAATCTGGGCGATGGCTTGTATAGGTTATATTACGTTATTGTATCAGTCAGCAAAATTAGACGTCATTCGTTGAATGACGATTGTTTGGACAACTTTATATTGAAAGTGACGAAGAATTTAAATGTTCCTTGCCCTGTGGTAAAGTATATTTGAAAGTGACCCTGTTTGCAAGGATTTTATAAGCTCTATGTAGCAATTTTAATGAAACACATCTGAAGCATCAAGGAATCGGCAAAATTAGAAGTCATTTTTGAATGACAGGTGCTTTGGACACCTTTATATTAAAGGCGATAAAGAATTTAATTGTTTTTTGCCCCGTGATAAAGTACATTTTAAAGTGACCCTATTTGATATAATTTTATAAGCTCTATCTAGCAAATTTAATGAAATACATCTGAAGCTTCGGGGAGCAGTCAAAATTAGAAGTTATCTTTTGAACGACAAGTGGGTTGGACAACTTTATATTGAAGGCGATGAAGAATTTAATCGTTTTTTGCCCCGTGATAAAGTACATTTTAAAGTGACCCTATTTGACATAATTTTATAAGCTCTATCTAGCAAATTTAATGAAATACATCTGAAGCTTCGAGGAGTCAGCAAAATTATAAGTTATTTTTTGAACGACAGGTGGGTGGGACAACTTTGTATTGAAGGCGATGAAGAATTTAATTGTTTTTTGCCCCGTGATAAAGTACATTTTAAAGTGCCCCTATATGATATAATTTTATAAGCTCCATCTAGCAAATTTAATGAAATATGTCTGAAGCTTCGAGGAGTCAGCAAAATTAGAAGTAATTTTTTGAACGGCAGAGGTGCTTTGGACAACTTTATATTGAAGGTGATAAAGAATTTAATTGTTTTTTGCCCCGTGATAAAGTACATTTTAAAGTGACCCTATTTGATATAATTTTATAAGCTCTATCTAGCAAATTTAATTAAATGCATCTGAAGCTTCGGGGAATCAGCAAAATTAGAATTAATTTTTTTAACGACAGGTGGATTGGACAACTTTATATTGAAAGCGATGAAGAATTTGATCGCTCATTGTCCTATCGAAAGTTCATTGTATTTTAATATGTCCCTCATCATTTAAACATATTAACACATATAGAAAGCTCCAAGGCGATAAATGTATTTAATAAACACATATATAAAGCTTCAAGGCGATAAATGTATTTAATAAACACATATCTAAACGATTTAAAATGGAAATTACATCTGAGAATGAATATTGGATTTATTGAGTTTTAATCTCTTTTAAGAGTACCATCGCAGATAATTTTTTATTTACAAATGACAAAAATAACTGAATGAAGTAAGAAATTAAGGAGTTGAAATTACAATCAAATAAATTGTTAATAATAACAAAGCACAGGTCCATGATTTTTCCTGAATTGCGAGCCGTAATAAAAATTCGGTCAGATGATAGTCGAAGCTCGCGGTATGAGTGTTCTGGACCGAAGCACGTAATTACATATTTTTAGCATTATACTGCAAGTTTATTAATTTTCAGAAGCAAATTTGTTATAAACACGCATAGTACGTACCACTTGTGTATGGTGCTGAAATATTTGGAAAAACTGTGTTACCTACTTGAAAATTAATTAGAATGTGAGAAAGTTGAAATATTTTTTGTATTTTAACGTGAGTATATATTAATGCATTATTTTTTCGTTGTCATTAATAGTCTAATTGTAATTTCTATTTAAATAGTTAAATCGTTTGTTAAAAATATAGAGTAAATTTTTGAAGGTAGTCTATAGTTTTCCTTCAGTGCTGATCTTATTATATTGGGTTAACTTTTGGTCAGTGAATATTCCCGCTTTAATAAAACGTGGGGATGTTAGGAAAAGATAAAAAAAAATATTTTTCTTTTTTTCTTTTTATGATTAAGTTGCAGATTTCAAATCGCTCCTACAATTTCGTAACTGACCAAAAGGTAATCCAGTATATTTAACAGCAATTTAATAAATATATATTTAGAAGATATGGCAATGGGATAAGTGGTTCTATCCTATGCAGTGTTAAGGGAATCGGTAAAAGTCGGTATATTCTTAGGCCTCTTGTAGAACAAGAATAAAAAGGACGCTCTTAGAGAATATGAAAAAATAAAGTGAGACAAATGAGGAATCTTGTGTGTGTTTTTTATGAAAAGTCAGGTTATTTTTCCTAAAAATTTGTAAATACATGTGATATACCATTACTTGAAACTTGTAGACCCGACAGGGTCGTCAGAAAAGACACGTAAAACTCGAAAAGAGCGAAAAAAATATTAATTTTGGCAACACAGAACGTGTGTATGGACATTCTGTCATTTGACAGTTTATGTTTAATTAATTTGGATAATGGCTACACATTAAAAAATGAAATCGGTCAAAATACTGATTATTTTATGTAATCGCTTCTAAAAAGTTACTAGGTACGCTGCTAGATTTATATTGTTATTTTAATTTCTGGTTAACCATTTATGATATATTAAAATATAACATATGCGCGTTTAGGAAGATAGCTTTTTGTGTTTTGTGTTATGGATTACAAATTCTATTTTATTTTTTGCTCTTTTCTGATTTGTTAAACGCTGAATTGTTTATTGAAAAAAAGCTTTTCTTTAATGATATTCTATTTCCATAAATCCTGGCCTATTTTTGCCGGTCGTTTTAGTGTACTTATCTCTCTATTTGTTCGTTTCAAAATCTTAATCTTTTATTTTGATCAAATCTGGAAAATTAGTTTTGAAGATGAGCGTTAAACATTTTTTTTCAAGTCTCGCGTTTAAAAAAAAAAATTATTAACAAGTCGAATTTACCCACAGCGATGAGGAAGAGCGCCGACGGCCTGCCGACGAAGAAGGCCCGTGCTGACGGCGGCGAAGCGGGCGCGCGCGACCATTTGGCGTACGGTTGCCTGCTGAGGAACGAACTGCTCGGCGCCCACATAGGTATGCATATTGTCCTTAATATAGTAACAATATAAATGCGGAAGTTCATTTTTTACTCTGTCGACGAATAAGGAGCGACCGAAAAACTGGAGTATTTTTGCCCACTCCCAGACTCTCGTATTTTAAATGAAATTTAATTTTGCGTTGCGCATACGTTTAGTTTATGAAATATATTGTGTACAAGTAATCGCCAGTTCATTCAAAAAGTAGGCTAATTTTGTTTCATTAATATTCATGTTATGCGACTCCTACCTTTGATAGTACTTCTATGTTTTTTGAGTCACTAATGATATATTTGTTGTTAAAATTTAAAAATTCAGGGTGACAGAATTAATATGGCATATAAAAATGTTGAAAAAAATTAATTTTTTGCGATATTTGTCGCCTATATGCCTGGTTTCTTTCTTATATAATGATTTCCAATTTTACTGAATATTATAACTTAAAGAATAGTATATTTAATGAGCAGTTTCGAATCTATCCTCTACATCAAAAATTAAATTATACCACTGGATAGCTAAAGGATCAAAGAATTCATTACGATAAGCGAGAACAGTAACGCATTGCGCGCGGTGGAGGGGGAAGCGCCGCCATTTTGAGGTTATTTTGCTGCGTATCGAGATTTGTAATTAGTATAACTTTTGATTCGGAAAAGCTACGATGTTCGTTTAAGTTTTAATCATCAGCTGTCGTCAAAATCTATCGATTGTACACAAAACATTAGTTTAAAGTAGTGCCAGTGAATATAATAAGGTGTTAGAATAAAAAAATATTATCAAAAATATATAATGACGGCCTATATGCGTCGAAAAGCCAAAATCGTATACGGCTGGAAATGGCTTCTCAAGAACAATCGAATGGTAATAATAAAACACCATATGACTGAGTCTTAATAAAGTTATATTGTAACACAATAATTATTTGTTTCCTTGCTTTTATCCTAAATACATATTTTATTTAAAAAAAATAACCCGTTACATAGACGTATTCACGTACAACACACGGCCGTGTCCATGACGCAGCCACACCCCATTTTTTAACATTAGGATAATGTCTTCATTATCTGTTTGCTGAGAAATATTTAGATATTTTAATATGTATTCAGTGTGAACATGAGTGTACTAAAAGTTTAATAATGCCGTATTTGTTGAATTGAATACGGTTACTTCGACTCTGATATTTCTAAAACTGATCACATGCTTAACCTAAAACTTTTCCATGATAAATATCTCATAATAACTAGTCGGCTGATATATAATTTTATACTGACTCTATATTTTGAAAATCGATCACGTTCAACGTAAAACTTTTCTGTGATAACTAGTCAGCTAATATTTAATTTTATACTGACTATATATTTCGAAAACCGATCACATGCTCAACGTAAAACTTTTCTGTGATCAATATCTCATCATAGCTAGTCAACTGATATATATATATTTTTATTCTAAATTAACAGCCCAAAAACGAGTACTTTTTGGGTTATTCGCGGGAAGAATGATATAGGGACATCTTATTTATACAGACAAATGGGCCAGTTCTTTAGGAACTAACCAGAGTTTTTTTTTCGTATATACGTCTGCAATATGCGCCTAACGTCACTATTTAATTTTTATGGTGTTCAGTTTATTATTTTTGAATAAGTAGTAAATTAGGCGGTATTCATTCCTTTACAAAGAAATTAAAATATGAATGAAAAGGTAAGTAAACGTGTCAAGACGTTTCACCGTTAGAAAACCTACATTGGTTTCATTGGTTTCAATTTTTAATTCCACGCGTGGGAAGCCGAGGGTTATAGATAGTATAGATAATTTTTCACTGTTAAAGGTATGTGTTACAAATAACACTGGTCAACAAAAAAAAACACTTTTTGTATGTAAGGTGAAAACTTTGTCTAGTTATGTTTAGAACAAGTATATGGATAGAAATGAAATTAGAATATTTCAAATACGAATAGTTTTTTTGTAACTTGATTTTATTATGTTTTAGAAAATTTCAGTTTTTGTAAAAAAAATTAAGTTATTTCATAATATTGCAAACTGTGTTTTGCTTCAGAGACGTCTCGTTGTAATGTCCAACACTAATCCGCCAGCATATGTGGACTCCACTTGCCCTTATATCGTTTTTCGATTGTAGATATGCCCTCTTTAATTTTTGTCAATCACTCAGTTTCGGAAATTTTCCTTTCAAAAAGCCATCACTACTCCTATCCATAGCTTTCACGAAGTTTTTCATGAGCCCAAGTTTTTTATGTGTAGGTGGTGAAAATATCTTATCAAGCTGCACTAATGGAAGATTATTAATATTGTTTTGTTTTGGATTAAGAGATTCCCTTTTATGCCAGTCTTTCTTAACATAATGATTTTTTTGATCTCTGCTGTCCCATTCACAAATAAAACAACAGTATTTTTATAATCAAGTTGTAATCCTAAAATTAGGGCAATAATCTTCAATTCTCCACAAACTTTCCATTTGTGTTCAGTTGGTTTTTCACTGTGAAATTTTTCCAAGATAAGTTGAATAGTTTCATAAGAGTCTCATGGTAGAAGCCTCACTTAATGGTATAGAGGGAAGTTCATTGCCGATATGTAAAAGGACAGCCCTTAAACTTTTGATCCTTCGATAAATAAACGCCACTTTTCCGCTTTATATTCTATACCCAAGACAGTCATTACATCATAGACATTGTTACAAAATACCAGCTGATCATCTTGTGAAAAAAACTTTTAGCTCTTCATCTCGATTTCGAAAATAACATAATTTAGTTTTTGGTTGTAATGAATACCATCCCTTTAATCGAGAGCCCAAAAGTTCTGCTTGTTGTTTGGACAAATTTAAATCACGTCATTGAGATCTCCTTGAGATAGTAGAGGAGGAAGCTTCTTGAAAGTCAGGATCTAATGTTTTGTTTTAGATCGCTTCTGGTGTAGCGGACAGATAGGAATTTTAAGGTGGTTCTGGTGCAGGTAGTTTTTCACTGTGAGGGATCGGTCTTTTAGCAGATGGCAGGTCAGGAGGATACTTAATTTTACTTTTTGTTTTAATTGTAATACCTTTTGTATCAGTAAGACGAAAATAACATTCAGATGAGTGTTCGTTGGTTCTGTATCATAGGAATTGCCAAAGGCATAGATCGAGATCTTTTTGCCCATCCAGTAAGAAGACCCACACATGTAATATAACAGGCACCCACGCTTTGTCTCGTCCGATGGCAAAGTCAAAATACTGTTCGTATAACGTAGCTGCTCATGACGTCAAATTTCTTCGCAGAGTTTTAAAAGTAATGTAGCCACAGATGCAAGAAAACTTGTCGGGATCGTTTTTACACCTTCTTGACAGTATTTAAGAATCACTTACCCGGAAAATATAAAACACAACTGATCTCTTCAAATAAAAAAATACTCTGAATGTGAAAATGTAACTTAAAGCGGTGAATCTTCGATTTTGTGAGTTGTAGCACAAAAATCAAAATTTGTTTTAATCTCTACTTAAATATAATAATCATTTACGGTTAATTTATTATTAATACGTTACTTATTCTACGCAATAAATTACGTCGTTTTTAAGTGATAATATTGTTTCTAAATATACTGTGCAAGTATCCGGCCAGGCTTTTCTTGCACAAAGAGGGTCCACGACTGCATTTTGTTTTAATCGCTTCTTAAGTATAATAATTATTTACGGTTAATTTAGTATTAATACGTTACTTTTTCTACGCAATAAATTAGTCGTTTTTAAGTGATAATATTATTTCTAAATATAATTTGCAAGTACCCGGCCAGGCTTTTCTCGTTCAAAGAGGGGCCACGACTGCATTTTGTTTTAATCGCTTCTTAAGTATAATAATTATTTACGGTTAATTTAGTATTAATACGTTACTTTTTCTACGCAATAAATTAGTCGTTTTTAAGTGATAATATTATTTCTAAATATAATTTGCAAGTACCCGGCCAGGCTTTTCTCGTTCAAAGAGGGGCCACGACTGCATTTTGTTTTAATCGCTTCTTAAATATAATAATCATTTACGGTTAATTTATTATTAATATTATTCAAAATTGTTTTGTTATTTATTCTATGCTTCAGTTGACAAAAGAGTTCTACTGTCCAATCTTTTAACGCGAAAAACCTTGTGAAAAATTATCCAATAATTAGCCATCCTTAAAAATTTTAATAGATTTTATGTTGTCTGTAGTACCTTCATAAATTATTTTAATGTAGCTGTAATGGTTTAAAAACTTAACTCAAAGCTCACCCGATCCACTTAGATTATCTTCACGTAATGCCTGCATTACACTACTCGCGAAGTTGATCGAAGTTAGGCGAAGAGAGTAATATAGAGAGGTACTTCGATTCGCTTTGTGCAACCTCGCCTCGCCTCGGGCGACTTCCGATCGCCGTCGGTTTTTTGCGCCCCAGTCAAAAGAAGAAAAGACTTCGCGAGGTTAGCGTACGGAACACTCACGGCGACTGAGCTCCTCGCTAGGTTGCACGAATGTGAAGTCACGTATTTCAGACTGCGATCAACTTCGACGAGCACTTCGTCGAGGTAACTTCGCGAGTAGTGTAGAGGGCGTTTAAGTATTACCACTTTGAATTCTTGAAAATATGTTATTTTTTTTTAATTTTTCTTCTAAATAATGATTAATACTAGAGATTGATACTATCAAATTATGATGAAAAAAAAACATTTATTTTATATATTCAAGTATATTAAAATAACAATATTATTAAAAAAAATGACGCCGTTGACATTAATCTTGGTAGAGAAGATGTTTTAGTGGTTAAACTGGCGTAAAAGATTTCTCCACCACAATTGTTGTACCTATGTGGATCAAAAAAATAAAATAATTTAGTTTCTACACAATATTGCCTCAAGAAATATGTAGGGGTTGTGTCCACAATCAACATTTAGATGAGTACATTACATGAAAGCTCATTTTTTAAATAAAAGAATATTATGTAAAATAGCCATAATCAAAGCATTTTTTTGAAAGTTCGTTTTTTATATTTATTTAGATAATTGAATACAAATGCTTTTCTAAATATTTCGAGTCGATCGATTGAAAATTGTAATAGTTGCACACACTAGTTTAAAAAAAGCAGTTATGAAAATTAAACGCGTAAGATTTTGCGTAAGGATGCATAACTTACTACTAGTTAGTTTAACTAATTAGTTTGTTTTTCAATCACGCAAAATCTACTGGGCGGATTTAGATAAAAATTTGGTGTTGTAATAATTTATATCCCCGAACAACACATAGTATACTTTTTATCTTGACAATTACAGTTTAAGTAAAGAATGAAAAAACATCGTATAATTTAGAATAACCATTATACGTAAAAATATTGACAATGGATTAAAGATGGAAAAATTATTGATAATGGATGAAAGACGGATGTCGTTGTCAATATTTTTACGTATGACGGTTATTCTAAACAATAATCATTAGCGATTTTCACGCGAACGACGTCGCGTGCATAGCTATTAGAATGTATACGTAAAAATATCGATATTGGATTAAAGGTGCAAAAATTATTGACAATGGATGAAAGATTAATGTCATTGCCAATAATTTTACGTATGACGTTTATTCTAAACAATAATCGTAAGTAAATTTCACGCGAACGAAGTCGCAGGCATAGCTATTATGAGTTCGTTTGTAAAGTTCATGACCTTCATTTTAACGCGACTTGTGCATTTTATATTGCGGTATAGCATTTGGTATATGCAACCAATTTAGTTACCAAACGTATAGTTATAACGACACGGTGTATTGCCTAAACGATATTGACATGACAAAGACAGTAAGTCTACTGGCGGACCCACACACTGTTCCGAAAGAAGCTGGCGGCAACGAGTACATATATAAAGTGGATGGGAGTAAAGGCGGCAAGGCCAAGTTTTGTTTGAAAAGTTCAAGAGCATTCCGGACAATCTTGTTGTGTAGTGTTTATTATCATAATACGCTGCCGTCTTTGGTGACACTATTTTTTGTTGATTTGGTAAGTGCTTGCTTTTTATGTCACGTATTGTATGTACTTACGTACAATTTTTTAAAACAAATATATCGTTTTTTCGGTGATTTTTCGACAATTCATATCGTATTATTTTTTGTTTTAGGCATAAAATTGATTTAAGCATTAATTAAATCCAACTGTACGTTACAATGTGTCTAGCAGAATTAGATCCACATATACTGTCTTAGCTGCTCGTGGCCGTGGCCTTTGATTACTTTTTGAAAAATTATTTGGCCTTTTTATTCCCAAAGGTATACACTGCTTAGCTGTGGAATAAATTGCACACTTGTATAAGTAATATTTCATAACTATATACGTGTAAAAGTTGTTTTAAAAAAGCTGTATGTATCACTGATGTCCTTATTACGTTTACACTCATTTTCTCTCTCATATTTTTTTCTTACTATAAGAAATGACCTTCATTTCTTATATATGTGTAAGTGTGAAGAACAAACTGGTACGTATGTCATGTTTACAGTCAAGCTAAGAAAAAACTAAAGCAATTGAGTGTGATGGTAGCTGCTTACTGTGGCATAGTACTGGTAAGACCATATTCTTCAACTGGCCTGATCCTTTTAAACAAGCTGAGAATTGCGCGCTTAGGTCACCTTGTTTGAAGTCATTGTCTCAAATATTGTGTAAAAGTGGAAAAAAACTAGTATTAAAGATATCCGTTTAGAGTATGGCAAGTGTTTTTGAACCTGTCTGGTGAAGGGCTTACACATATTTTGGAGCAGATTGTGACCGACGATGTAATTTAGATTCATGAATTTTGGCGTATAAGAGTCACATTTTAATGACTGGTCTATACATATGTGTTAGGAATCATCGGTCTAATTGCCTTACAGTCTAGATTTAGCGGTTAATGGCTATTATTGGTTTCTAAATATAAAGAGATTTCGGAGTGATTTAGAAATGAAGTAGGCGTTTTGAGTTTATTTTAGGGCCAAAAGCAAACTTATTTTTAAGGTTCCGTCCCTCAAAATGAAAAAAAAAACGAAACTCTTACAAAATCATTTGGTTGTCCGTCCGTCGACCCGTCTCTCTGTAAAACCTTTTTCTCAATAACGCCTTGAGATATCAGGTTGAGATAACTTATACTTGAGATATGAAGTTGAGATATAGTATAGTCTATTAATATAGTAAAAATGTCAAGTGTTTCGATTTATGCAACAAAAGAAATGGCCTTTTAAACGTGTTTTTTCTTTATTTTTTTAAAACGTATTTTTTGATTTATTTTTAACATAGTCTTACTAACTGAGTATTAAAATTTATAGAGGTCTTCCAGAAGGTCTACAATCTTGAATGTCAGCATAGTGCGGATGTCTTATAGCACAAGTAAAGGGAAAATACAAAAATCAATGATTTCAAATTCTGTGCAAAATTATACATTTTTTGAAATACGGTCCTGTGAAATATATAGTAAGCAAATGTTTACGATTTAAAAAATGAAAATTTTGTAAATAATTTAATGATATACTATGTACCATAAAATGTTTATAAATGCCTAATTATGTGCGGTCCTGGTAGACTATGTACCATAAAATGTTTATAAATGCCTAATTATGTGCGGAACCCTCGTAGTGCTAGTAGACTATGTACCATAAAATGTTTATAAATGCCTAATCATGGAACTCTTGTGGTGTTAGTAGCGTAGTTCTATTCGTGCTTGACCCGTTTTTTATTTATGGTATATTTAATGTATGGTAAGGTCTAAGAAATGTATTGATATAAAGATAACTTTACAATCTCACTATTCCATGGGATTCTGGATTTTTCTCCTACATTTACTCCTAAGCACACAATATACTCACTGGTACTGTAATGTTAGCCGAACGGAAATTATTTCAACTGTAGGTGAATCTAATACAAAAAAAAAACAAACGTATTCTCGCTTGAAACGCATGCAGAACAGCCAATTTATTGAAATTTATTGATAATGAAACTTGTTATATTATTAGTCATGCCGCTTGTCTAATGATTGCGGATAATGGATAATGAAGACCGTCCGCCAATTAAGCGATTGGATACGTCAATCGATTCGATGCGCGCTCGCTTGAAAGAGCTAATAACTTGGGAATTTTCAATTGTTTTACTTTACTGCCGTCTTAGAAAGCTAAATACACAAATGTTTAATTGTCGTGAGATTAATGTCTGACATTCAATTGCAACGCAACAAAAGTTAAATATTAATGTTACTTTATTATGCAAGTTATTTATAAAGTAAATCTACAAAACCCTACGTTTTCCGTGCCATAAAGGAAACTGGCTACAGTAGACCTGGTGTTAAAGAAATATTATAGAAATACATATAGTTAAACTGTAACAGAGTGAATTCTGTATGTGGAAAATATTTAAAAAATGTGATTGATTATTGTAAAGAATGATAATATAAGTCTGAAAACTATTTTTAGAATTTTTATTATTATTTAGAAATTTCGTATGGTAATAGTTTATACCCAAAAGCAACGTATGAGAGAAAATAATTCTAATAACTTCTTATTCCGAATTTCACGCGAGTGAAACCGTGGGGCACAGTTAGAGGAATACAATTTTTAAAAAAGCTGGAATTTTTTAGAATTTAATGAGCAAAGAATTCAGCGATTGAAAATTTGGAAAGAGTAAGGAATAAAATGCTATTTGTAACCATAATAAAAAATAAATATATAGCCATTGTCATAAACGAGCATATATTATATTTTTAATACGTCAGAAAATTGTTAATATGAAATAAAAATAAAAATCTAACGTAGTACACATAAGAACTTTTTAGAAACGATTACAAAAAATAAAATCAAAACTAATTGGTTTGTTTAATGTACAGTTATTGCGTAAATTAATTAAAAATAAACTTTTAACTGATATTGAATATAATTCTCCTGTTTTAAAAATAAACGCCTTTTTCACTCAATTCTAGTGTGATTTGGCTTTTTTCGACGAGCCTGTTGCGGCTACAAATATCATGGCTTTCAGATTAAAATACTAAAATCTGTGTGTTGACCGATGCAACAGGACACAATCCTAAACTTAGTTTTGTCTTGCCGATTCAAAGGTTTTCGTAATAGCATTTGCAAGCGATTATGAAAAGTTACCTGACTTTTCATAAAACAATTCGTTTTCTCATTTGTTTTAAATTAGGTTTAAATAAAACATTTAAGGAGCGGTATTTTTATTTTTGTCATATTTAAGAGTGTATTTTTTATTCTTTGTAACACCTGGACCCATGACTGTATTTTTTACTTTATTTATTACTTTTTTTACTTTATTTATTACTTTTGCCAGTCTACTTTAATTTATGAATGTACTGTTTTTGTTTATACGCGATTGGTGTCTTACGTGTATTAGATAG
Organism: Druceiella hillmani; assembly: GCA_039881145.1. Taxonomy (NCBI): domain Eukaryota; kingdom Metazoa; phylum Arthropoda; class Insecta; order Lepidoptera; family Hepialidae; genus Druceiella; species Druceiella hillmani. Next base: position 12,665,746 of record JAYKKI010000033.1, read on the forward strand.
TGAGGATACGGCAGTTACTAATATGCAATGAGTAACTGCCGTACTAATATAATGTAGTATTCAATTAAAAACGTACGAAAAATGTACTCAAATTACGAGTTAATCATTTTTTTTGCATATTTATCATGGTTACTTAGAAGATAAACAAATATCGCTGTTAATCGTTAAGGTAGTAATAGTTGTTAAGTAATAATCTAAATGGTGCTTGATGTTACGTGGGTTATATTAGTAAACTTGGCAAAGGTGAAGAGCCACTTTATATAGGAGTTTTGGCTCAAAGTGGACGCCAACACAATCATTAAAGGTGATGCCCTAAATTAAGAATTTAGTAACATTTTCCTTCAGTAACTCTCACCAATAACTAATTATTATCAACTAAGCATAATTGAGATAAGTAGGGTAAGCGAACATAGGACACGCAGTCACCTAAAATCTTGATATATATTAATTAATAGGAATATCACACCGACCCAATATGTGCTTTCACAATGTTCGACACGACATCTACCTTACGCGGCGTTGATATGACTTGGACCACCTCACACTAACCTAACCGACTTCGATACCGATACGACACTCTGTTGAAAACGTGTATTCTAGAACATTGTGGTTTCCTTTTAAAACAAAGCACTGAAGCAATAGCAAAGCGAATAAACAGTTATTTCACATTGACGTTTTAACATATTATGCAATTCTGGTGTTGACATGATACATATTAAATTTGATATTTTAGTGTCAATTTATTAGTAAATACAGGTTTTTACGAAAAGTCAATTTTTTGAAAGTGCTTTTTCACATAAGGTTTATTATAACTAATTATTTGAAAATTAACATTAAAACATGTGTAGGATACCCATAAATATATTTTTTGCCGATTGATGAATGATTAAATAAATAATTTGTATTCGATTAGAAGCTTTCTATTTTGTTTTATTTTCGGGGAACGTCTATCTGAAAATCAAGGTTTGTCAAAAACTTCTTAATATGTATAATCCTTTTTGGCATCATACTTATTCTTGTCAGCGGCGGCGTCAAATTTGGTGGTACCCCTTTCATCTAAATCAGTCCAGCAAACACACAGACATTTAATTTTTTATGTATAAGAATAAAAAATCGATTTTTTAGTTTTGAATCTGAGAATTGCTTGTAACAATCAAAGTAATAGTTAACATTATATTATTCTTATAAAATGAACAAAATAGTGGCTCCAAGTGATATATGATGTATAAAGAAAACGATTGTTTAAAACACGTAAATGATAGTGAATAAATAAATGTAAATTTTTAGAACCACTTTTAGAGCGATATTGACGGTTTTTTTTAAATATACGAGTAACGTCATTATTCCCGAGCACACGTACGTGCGGTGTATTGTCCAAAGGCCAATAGCAACAATGGCGGCAAATTTCGATTTTGAGCTATGATAGTAAAACTTAGGGTAGTAATTAAAATCGATTATTTATTACCAAATAAAATTAATATTTTTGGTATTTGGTAACAAATAATCGACTTTTCGACGTTGGTCCAATATAAATTTTCTACATTAGTTAAGTATCGTTTCCTGAGTATTTTTTTCCTGAGTATTCGATTAAATTACTGCAAAAATGAAAATAAATTCAATACTCGTTGTAGAGGAATTTTATCATCGAGAAGAAATAAACAAAAATTAACATCAGTTGCATTGATTTGCTTCAGTGTAAGTAATTAATTATACGTGATTAATTAGCTATCGCTGGCATTCCATTCGAGATGCCAGTGTAATGTCGAACCGTTGCACTCCGCATTGCAACGCCGTGCAATTGGTTGTGCGCGATGCGGCCGCGTCCTCATTTCCATCGGAAGTGTGGGCAGAGGCCCATGACGGCAGCTCGCTGCACCGTATCGTTGCGAATCACGCGCTCTAAACGATCTCACTCTTATGTATATTGTATGTCTATGTTGCTACTTTGAATGTTAATTAAGCATTCTTGAAGGGTAATTTAGGTAGCGGCGGTAAATATTTAATGAGATGAAACAAAAAAGTCATAAGTGAAGAAGATACAACACACTATCATGTTGGTGTGTCGGGTTGCGTTGCCACATAGTCAGTTTAATGTTGTCACTTCAACTATTTACTTTATGATGAATGTGCTAATTGGACGTAAGTCGTCACGTCTTCAGCAAAATACACTCTCTTAAAGGTCTTCAACATTTCATTCCCCTTGAAATTAAAATTCACATGTGTCAAATTGTGCGGGATGATAGGCAGCAGCCAGAGTCGCGCACTTGATTGTTGTTGGATTGGAGGATTCGACGTTCACCGGACCTGTCATTGTCGACTAAGTCAGAAGAGAGCTCGGTTAGTCGATTACCAGTGAATATTCCTCGTCGGTGTGAAACAACCTCTTTATTAAAAATTTACTTATTATACTAGAAATGTAGCGAACTATATAGATGTTGAACTCGAAGTTCAAACGGATGAACTGATGATCGATGACAATGATTTTGAAGCGTTATGACCCCTCTTATATGCCGCTAAGTGAGCCCTTTGTGTGGTTGTGATCTCACTGGTTGTCACGCCGCTAAGTGATCCCGCTGGTTGTCACGCCGCTAAGTGATCCCGCTGGTTGTCACGCCGCTAAACGATCCCGCTGGTTATCACACCAGGGGTTACGAACCCACGACCGTCCGATCGTCGCATAGGTTAGTGCACCCGTCCGGAACACAAATATTGATATTGCCTTTAATAGACTGAGGAGATGTGTGCTATCTAGATCTTTCAGAACAATTGCTTAACAAATTACATCGCCTTCAACATTTATGTATTCTCTAAATTTGTAGTCTTAGAAAATCTGATCACGTTTCTGACCTTAGGATGCGACTCGGATGGAGATTCGTAACCGACGCCACTTTCATATTTCAGTGCTTTATAATATTTTAAATAATCTTCAAAATCCCTCTTGTTGCAAAATTCACATTTCTTTCCAGCCATTGCCTGAGTCTACGCCCTGACAAACTTCTTACGCTCTTTATTCCCAAACATTTTACTTCTTTCTATGAGCATTCGTTCACTGTTCATACTGCCAAATTATGAAAGAAACTAAATTCTGACAACAGAATTTCATCGTGCCTCTAACATTCAAAGGCCGTCTAAACAGTCACACCTTTCCTAACTTTAAACATTCCATTTCCTTTTATATCCCATTCCCTTAATCCTTTTCCTTACTCATCCTACCCCTCAACCCAGACACAAAACACCACCCGACATGTCAAATTAGATTACTTTTGTTTTTTTTCTTTTCTTTTATCTCTTTTGTTGTTTTTCAATATTTTACCTTTTACATACTGTTATCACGTGTATTTGTTTATTATCGCACTGTAACTCTGCTTAACTGTAAGAGATTACTCCTTTACTAATAAGTTTGTCAGATAATTGTTTGTCGAAGTTATAAAGAAATAAATAATTAGGTAAACAACTAACAATGTATTTTTTCCAAATGTCTACAACTTATGCATTATCTAAATGTCAAGTTTAAGTTGTTAGCTTAACTAATAATTCTCGTTTAACATGATTATAATATCACGCAAAACGTTCCCTAACCGTTTCCAGCGCTAACGACGAGATTAATAAGTATAAAATTAAAAACAAACTCATCAAGACGAGTGGAGCTCGCACTACGAGTGTCCCGTACAAGTTTAGGCATTTATAAATATTTAAGGTTGCATAGTATTTCTATTAAACTATTTACTAATATTGTTTTTTTATGACGTTTATCCTGTATAAACGTCATGAAAAAACAATATTCCATGTCCCGTAAGGAGTGGACCAACGAAATCTAGGTGATAGAGGGTGTTATTACAGATATGAAACAATAAATTTTATTATCCCAGGTCTAATAGTTGTCGAGATATGATTTTTTTTTTAATTTTTGTTACTGCGCATAAAAAAAACATTTTATTAGGTATTATTATTATTTTTGCTTTTTAGTATCCAAGATCTTTAAGAGAACTGTGGTCTTCCTAATTATTATGTTATTCATTCGTTATTATTGGTAATATAAAAATCAAACGCTGAAACATGTTCATTTTGTCAATTACAAAACATGCAAAGTGGTGTCATGCAACTGTTACAAAAACTTAAAAACGCTAATAGATGGCGCTGGCAGTACTAGTATCGTAATATATCTCTGAGTATGAAACTTAGTAAAACGCTAATAGATGGCGTTGGCAGTACCAGTATCGTAATATACCTATGAATATGAAACTTACTAAAACGCTAATATATGGCGTTGGCAGTACCAGTATCGTAATATATCTATGAGTATGAAACTTACTAAAACGCTAACAGATGGCGTTGGCAGTATTGTATCGTAATATATTTATGAGTATGAAACTTACTAAAACGCTAACAGATGGCGTTGGCAGTACCAGTATCGTAATATTTACTAAGTCAGGGTTTTTTTATAATCCATTTCAATGCTTAATATTTTGTAAACTGATCCCTATATCGAAAAAGTGTTCATAACATACCCCCCTCCCCAATATTTTGAAAGGCCTATTCAACGATACCCAACATAGAGGGGTTCTATAAAAATTATTCCATCTTTACATATAGCGAGAGAGGTGGTACTCTAAAAATCTTTAAGGTTTTATTTTCCAGTTTTATAGTATTAATAGTCTCCGAATAAAACGGCTGTGATATAACAGACGGATAGACATACAAAGAATATGGCGAAACTAAAATGTTTCCTAATTTGGCTAGAATCTAAAAACGAAATAAAATAAAGAGCACGTGGTTAGTACTGAGGCCCGGCAGGGCATGCGCAATCACGTAAAGAACTAAAGTGAGTTGAACCTACAAACGCTTAATTTTCCCTGAAATTATTTCGATGTGTCACACCGCAAGAATTCCATGATGCCATCAGTACGCATTTTTGTCATTTTATATCATTTCTCCAAACATACGGTCATTTTCGTGTGTCAGATCAATGTGTTCACAACAAACTGACACACTAAATTGATCGTATGCTATGCTAGTACCTTTAAGTCCTGGTAGAGAAATGTACGGTCGTGCATGGGCGAGAGAGGTAGAATACAGTACGACGTATTCGTGCATGGGCGAGAGAGGTAGAAGCCGTGCATTTTATTATACTAACTTTGTAAAGACGAAAATTTTGTTTGTTTTTTTTACGATTTGACACAAAAAGGACTCATCCGATTGATTTAAAAGTTTCAACCTCGCATTTTATAGTGTCCGGATGGTCATAGCCTATATAATGTATTTTTAGAACGTGTGGATAATGAGCAAATTTAAGGGAAGCGACTCGAAGTGTGCCGCGTACAGTTTTGTGCTAAATTTATAGCTACATTAAAAATAAAGAGTGAATGTATTGCAGACAACATGGAGAAAATCTATAAAAAGTTTAACGGTATATATTGTTGAAATATTAGGTACAAACTATGCCCGCGACTTCGTTGGCGTGGAATTGAAAAGGAAAGGAATAATTTTTTAGGAAATGTTTTTTTTTGTTTTTAATTTTTTTTCTCTCAGCGCTTTATGAGCATAACATTTATTAAAAATGGGTGGCGTTGGCAGTATCATATCGTAATATATCTATTAATACGAAACTTACTAAAACGCTAATAGATGGCGTTGGCAGTATCAATATCGTAATATTCACCAAGTCAAGATTTTTTTTAAATCTGCAAAAATACTATGCTGCTCGAGAGTATAAATTATTACCATACCAAATTTCATCAAAATCCGTCGAGTAGATTTAGCGTGATTGAAGAACAAATTAACAGACAGACAAAAATTCTAAAAACAGATTTTCTAGTTTCTATTATCGTTCTATATGATAAATCAATCACTCTTTAAAATATTTCCCTCGTACAGAATTCACTTTTGTTACGGTTTTTTTTATTATATGTAGAGATAAAAATTGTTTGTTAGAACCAGCTTTCTGTTGCGGAATCGCACTGTAGAAGTACTTTTCAGTTAAACAAACTAAACTATTATGGCTTTAAACAATGTTTGAACCAATAAAATCTGCAGAAGAATAGCAGAATGTTCATAGCTAGTTAACTTGTTTTTAAGTGTTTTTAACCGACTTTAAAAAAGTAGGTTAACACATCGACCCGTATGTATATAATATTACTGGAACTGCAAAATATTCATATATATTAGTTCTACTAGGCCTTTTAAACAAATGTACAAAATGTCATAAGTGCATGCATGTATGTATGTTTGTATGTTTATCCACGTATTTCTCAGAAACTAATAATCGGATTGCAAACATTTTTATCTAAGGCGTGTCAAATGTACATACCAAAATAAAAAAGTTGTCTTCACTGGCACTAACCTCAAAAAATTGTTAACTAGGTATTACTTAGGTTAGTATCTACGTCTTATTTGTATTGTGGGTTGATTTTGTGCATTTTTTAAATACTTAATATTTCTTACTTTTAAGTTAATCGTTTTTTTTTATTATTTCGTTATTTTAAGTGATCTAGACACCTACTTACATTTTGAAGTCGGTCTAATTTTTTTACAATTAATTTTTATTTCTTGTTATTAGGATTTTTGGAGAATATAGTTAATGATTTAACAATAAATAATTATTATCTAAAAACACAAAACACTATGTAAACATGGTCTTCCCTTTTGCCCGGACAAAGTAGGGGCGGGCATCTAATATTGAGAATAAAGAGTATAAGTAATATTTGTCATTAAATAAGAAATTTTCAGTTCTATTCTATGGTATCTCTTAAATAGATCCTTTAATTTTTCCTTCTTATTTTATTGTTCAGGAGAAAGTATTATTACATTTCAAAGATTAATCATAAGAACCTACAAATTGGTTGTTTTGGGTTTTGCATTTCATAATGAATTGTGTAAGTTTCTAATTGTCTCTGTTTATGATAAGAATTTCTCCAGACAAATTCCGTTGATTTGTTTTATGTTTTTACTTGATTACGGAAGAGTTATACATTTTACAGGCTATGTGTGTTTGTAAGTTTGTTCCCTCGCACAGACTAAACTTCTCAAGTGATATCAACAAATGAGGTGTCTTTAGATTCTTCTTAATCCAGAGAGTGTCTTAAGGTATATACCTAATGTTACATGAAATTTAGTGCTCTGAAATCGTTGACATATTTCCCACTTTTAGAAAAGTCAATGATTATAACATTAAAATAAAATGACTGATTTATTGGGCAAAACATTAAAAATGTACAATGTAAAAGCTGTTGATATTTCTATTGACCCAAAAACACATGCCCAAACCCCTAAACCTGAATGAATTTCTCGAGATCCCTATCGGACCCGTGGAATTGTATCAAGTCTATCAGACAGATTGGAATTGGGTCGCGAGTTATGCTCAGAAAAAAATTGAATACACAAAAGAGACTGGTCAAGGGATGTTATTAAGAGTATTGAATGGCCACCTCTCAGACGGGACCAGCCGAGGTCGTGGAATTACCCAATGTCGTCAGTATTAAATTCGATGATCCAACAATCCATAATGATCCTTCATCAGATCTAATTAGAATCGAGACTTCAGACATAGAATGTGATGACTGTGCTTAGATGTGATAGAATATGCTTCCGTGAATATTATCGTGGGGCGTTACTATACACAAACTTCAAGGAGGTACTCTTGAAAAAGCTGTCATAGATCTCGGTAAAGCAGTTTTTTGCAAAATGCTAAGTTTATATCGCATTAAGTTGAGTCAAAACTTTACAAGGCTAAACTTTATAAGTGAGTTGGCACCTCCCAAACTTTTAAATAAACCCTATGGCAATAATTCGATGAAAGAACGAGATCGATTGCGCAATCAATCTAATTTGCAATAAACCATGCCCGCCGGAAGCATAATTCAAATTAATGAGTAAGTTTGTTTTACCGATATGATGTGCCCTTTATGCACTTATTTATTATTACGGTGGCATGCGACCGCGGCTATACTTAAGTTATCACCGTACCCATATAGAATTGATTTGAGTATATAAAGAAAATTCATTAAATAATCTTGCAACTGAGATTTCCCTAAATTTAGAGAAAAATTCGGGCTATGACGATTACTGAGAGGAATATTTTCTTGTTTCGTGCTAAAAAACTACCTGAAGTAGTTTTTTTTTCATAGTTGGGTTTTGGTTTTTTAACTTTTATTTTTATCCATTGACTGAATAGCCGACATATTTGGTATTTTAAGTACAACCTTGTCAACCATAGATATTTTTATAGTTTAATGTTTAATTTATATTAGAAGTTTAGGTAATGAGTTATATTTAGGGATACACAAAGGTCATGAGATAAGTTTTATAGAATCTTTTGTATCAATCTTTCAAAACTACTCCCATCAAAACTTATACACTTGTTTTATATATAAAAACCAGTCACCAAAAATATTCTTTCACTTTTTTCTTGGTGTTCTAAACAGACCTAGTTCTTCAAACATACCCGTCAATAGCTTGATATCGGTTCCAAACTTCCGCCATTTCAGCTGGTCCTTTAAGGTTAGGAAAAGGGCGGAGAAGGAACAGTGAGCAAGTTCCATATTTTAGGCAGGTGTTCAAAATTGTTTCGCAGTATTGTTAGAACAAGATGAAAAATTAAAACCCGGCTACGGAAAAATACCTGAAAAGCACGAAATACGTACATACATAGCCTGTGCAATTCGTAACGTTATATACACTAGGACACTCTTTGAATCCTGATGAATCTAAGGACAACCCATTTGTTAAAATCTTTCATAGTTTAGTCTGTACAAGGGAAAAAACTTCCATAGATACGAGTACTTATATAGCCTGTGAAATTCATAACCCTTCCTCTGCTGTAGACGGGTAAAATTTACGATTTGATATTATCGATGCATAAGAGCAATGTCATGGTGAAAATGTCAACCCTAAAAATTAAATATTCTTGAATTGGGGTTCATTCTTGAATTGGGGCAACCTTCCTGACGAGTTTTCTAAAGAACTTTGGACCAACATTTGTTTTCGTAGCTGGCCCTGTCCGTTTTAAAATATATCCTTTTGTGAAAAAATATGATAATCATTTGTTTCTTTATCGATATAGTGTTTCCTAACTTGAATCGTGCTCATTTTCAGACAGCTATATTTTCCTCTGACGGTACATTAAAATAATATGGCTATGTATTGTCATCATAACGATTTTATTAATGTAAGTCGATGTCCTGTTTCATAACGCTAACATTTTTATATGCACCAGTTTATTCTTTATTCTTGTTTCGGTTCAAGTTCATGCGGCACCCAAAGAGTACAAATGTTATTTTCTCCAAAGATCTCGTGAAGTTTATGAAGGCTTTGTGCATTCATTTGCAAAATCTATCTACTTGTAAATTAGATAGCAGTCTCATCTCAGTCGCAATAGATACAACAGGACGTCCTGATCTGGGAGCGTCGCTAACGTTAAAATTACCTCGGTCGAATTCTTGATGTCATCGGTGTATGATAGTGCGATAAGGATATTTTTTTGAGTGCAGTCCTCATCTCCTCAACACACTCATCTATCGACAAACTACTCAAAGTTATAGTGAATAATAATGCGCAGCGCATCTCTGGACCACGTCGACAAGTTTTAAATTTGTAAAGCATCTGCTTCAGTTAACTGTTAATTTATTCTGACTTGCTGTATACGTACCGTCATACGCTATGACGATTACTTTAAGTGCACTCTTCATCTTGTCAACAAACTCATCTATCGACAGGCTATGTACTCACGAAGTCATAGCGGATAATAATGCGCAGCTCGTTTCCGGACCACTTTGACAAGTTTTATGTTTTTAAAACGTCTGCTTCAGTTAACAGTTAATTTATTCTGACTTGCTGTATACGTACCGTCAACTATTTGCTATGGATGCACTGTACATCTCGTCAACACACTCATCTATCGACAAGCCACTCACGAAGTTATAGCGAATAATAACGAGCAGCACGTCTTTAGATCGCTTCAACAAGTTTAACGTTTTTAAAATATCTGCTTCAGTTAACTGTTACTTTATTCTGACTTGCTGTATACGTATCGCCAACTATTTTCTATGAGCGCACTCTTTATCTCAACAAACTCATCTATTGACAAGCTACTCAATAAGTTATAACGCATAATAATGCGCAGCACATCTCTGGACCACTTTGATATGTTTTATATTTTTAAAATGTCTGCGTTAGTTAACTGTTAATTTATTCTTACTTGCTGTACTCATATACGTACCGTTAACTATTTTTTTTGAGTGTACTCTTCATCTCCCCAACACACTCATCTATCGACAAGCTACTCACGAAATTATAGCGGATAATAAAGCGCAGTCCGTATCTGGACAACATTGACAAGTGTTACGTTTTCAAAATGTCTGCTTCAGTTAACGGTTAATTTATTTTGACTTGCTTTATACGTACCGTCAAATAAAGAGTTACATTTTATTAAAACATAATTCACACACCTTCTATTTTTAAAATCAATGTATCACTAGATTTATTAATAAAGTTTTAATGCAAGCTTGAAATGCTAAGTATATAGACAGTAGAGGATTTATTTTCTACAAAGGCAATCATTTGCTGCCAACTTTGATGAATCAAGTGAGAAAACAAGTATTCTGAGAGGCTGTAAATTATTGTTAAATAGTTTTACTTTTAAAACAAAATAACGAAATTTACGTAATTATAAATATGAAAAATAAATTATTAATGTAAAATTAAATAAAACAAAAACTATACATTGAGGATGAGTTCAAATTTCATCTATATAGCGCCAATAGTCTCTGTGTAAAATGGTTATGGTATACGGACAGACAGACGGGCAGGACGAAATTATAAGGGTTTCTTTTTGCCACATTTGGCTATAAAACCCTAAAAAACACGCAAGATGGAGTCACCCATTAAGTCTTGACCGATGTTCTGATATACGGTCAAAGGGCACTCTTATCTAGTGCCCTTTGCATTTAGGTCTTTTAGCTAGTGTTATAGTTTTACGTTTTTTATGTTCCTATTATATTCTTCTTAGTTTAAATAGTTGTAATAATTTGTTATATATTTGAATTCTTTATGTGTCTCGCTTAGTTAAATGTTACATTTAAAACTCCAACTTAAAATCATATTTTATTACTTGCAGTACTGACGCGACTAGTTTGCTTGGAATTCGGTATAAGAAATTCAATAGGAATTTTTTTGTTTTTTTTTTCTCAGGTCTCTATGTGCATACAATTCACAAAAACGCTAATACCTTTGGCAGTACAATATCGTAATATATATATATATATATATATATATATATATATATATATAACCAGTACATCCTAACGTAATATATGGGATAATGGTATATGGGATAATTTCGGTACCGAACGCAGCAATAACTTTGTTATTCGCAGTGTTGAGAAATACAAACTTATAAATTTAATACTGTTTGGTGCTAAAGAACATTCCGTGCGCGAGTCCGATTCATACATGGCCAGTTTTATACAACATTCTTAAAAATTGCATCTATATATACCCCCGATCTAGATTCCAACACATATCAGTACACTACCTCGAATTATGTTCTAATAACCAGTACTTCCTCCTAATTAATCAGCATAGAACTACATTCACAACAAACACTTGTCAATATTGTCCAGATACGGATTGCGCATTATTATCCACTATAATTTCGTGAGTAGCTTGTCGATAGATGAGTTTGTTGACGAGATGAAGAGTGCACTCAAAGAAAATAGTTAACGGTACATATACAGCAAGTCAGAATAAATTAACAGTTAACTGACGCAGACATTTAAAAAATATAAAACATATCAAAGTGGTCCAGAGATATGCTGCGCGTTATTATCTGTTATAACTTCGTGAGTAGCTTGTCGATAGATGAGTTTGTTGACGAGATGAAGAGTGCCCTCAAAGAAAATAGTTAACGGTACATATACAGCAAGTCAGAATAAATTAACAGTTAACTGACGCAGACATTTAAAAATATAAAACATATCAAAGTAGTCCAGAGATATGCTGCGCGTTATTATCTGTTATAACTTCGTGAGTAGCTTGTCGATAGATGAGTTTGTTGACGAGATGAAGAGTGCACTCAAAGAAAATAGTTAACGGTACTTATACAGCAAGTCAGAATAAATTAACAGTTAACTGACGCAGACATTTAAAAATATAAAACATATCAAAGTAGTCCAGAGATACGCTGCGCGTTATTATGTGTTATAACTTCGTGAGTTGCTTGTCAATAGATGAGTTTGTTGAGATAAAGAGTGCGCTCATAGAAAATAGTTGGCGATACGTATACAGCAAGTCAGAATAAGTTAACAGTTAACTAAAGTAGATATTTTAAAAACGTGAAACTTGTTGAAGTTATCTAGAGACGTGCTGCGCGTTATTATCCGCTATAACTTCGTGAGTGGCTTGTCGATAGATGAGTGTGTTGAGGAGATGAAGAGTGCACTCAAAGAAAATAGTTGACGGTACGTATACACCAAGCCAGTATAAATTAACAGTTAACTGAAGCAGACATCTTAAAACTATAAAACTTATCAAAGTGGTCCAGAGACGTACTGCGCTTTATTATGCGCTATAACTTCGTGAGTAGCTTGTCGATGGATGAGTTTGTTGACAATATGTAGAGTGCACCCATAGCAAATAGTTGACGGTACGTATACAGCAAGTCAGAATAAATTAACTGTTAAATGAAGCAGACGTTTTGAAAACATGAAACTTGTCAAAGTGGTCCGGAAACGTGTTGCGTATTATTATCTACTATGACTTCGTGAGTTCATAGCCTGTCGATAGGTGAGTTTGTTGACGAGATGATGAGTGCACTTAAAGAAAATAGTTGACGGTACATATACAGCAAGTCTGAATAAATTAACAGTTACAACGTCTGCTTCAGCGTTTTAAAAATGTAAAACTTATCGAAGTGGTCCAGAGATGTGCTGCGCATTATTATCCGCAATAACTTCATGAGTAGTTTGTCGATAGATGAGTGTGTTGAGGAGATGAGGACTGCACTCAAAAAAAATGTCATCGCACTATCATACACCGATGATATCGAGAATTCGACCGAGGTAATTTTAACGTTGATGATGCTTCCAGATCAGGACGTCCTGCTTTAGCTATTGCGTCAGAAAATGTTGACAAACTCGGGAACTCGTTGAAATAAGATTGCTATCTAATTTACAAGCAGATAGAAAAGCTTTTGCAAATGAATGCATAAAGCATTCATAAACTTCACGAGATCTTTGGAGTAAATAAAATTTTTACTTTTTGGGCGCCGCATGAACTTGAACCGAAACAAGAATAAATAATAAACTGGTGCGCATAAATGTTAGCGTTATGAAACAAGACATCGACTTACATGAATAAAATCGTTAGGATGACAATACATTGCCATATTATTTTAAAGTACCCTCAAAAAATAAAAAGAGAACATAGCTGTCTGAAAAAGAGCACGATTCAAATAAGGAAACAATACATCGATAAAGAAACAAATGATTACCATATTTTTTTACAAAACGATATATTTTGGAAAGGCCAGTGTATACGTAAACAAATGTTGGTCCAAAGTTCTTTAGAAAATTCATCAGGAAAGTTGCCCCAATTCAAGAATGGACCCCGATTCAAGAATATTTCATTTTTAGGGTTGACATTTTCACCATGACAATGCTCTTGTGCATTGATAACATCGAAATTTTACCCGTCTACAGCAGAGGAAGGGTTATGAATTTCACAGGCTATATATGTATGTAAGTAAGTTTTTTCCCTCATACAGACTAAACTAACTACAAAAGTGATTTTAACAAATGCGGTGTTATAACGAGCGATTAAGAGAACAGTGTATATAACGATACGAATTACACAGGCTATGTTTGTATATTTCGTGCTTTTCAGTTATTTTTTCCGTAGTCGGGTTTTAGTTTTTCCACTTGTTCCAATAATGTGCCTATAATCCAGAAATTGCTCACTGTTATTTCGCCCTTTTCCTAACCTTCAAAGACCTGCTGAAATGGCGGAAGTTTGGGACCGATATCAAGATTTTGACATGATGAACTAGGCTCGTTTTGAACACCCACAAAAAAGGAAGAATATTTTTGATGACTGATTTTAGTACATAAACAAGTGTGTTAGTTTTGATGGAAGTTGTTTTGAAAGATTGAAATAAAGATTCTATAAAACTTATCTCATGATCTTTGTGCATCCCTAAAAATAACCCATTAACTAAACTACTAATATAAATTAAACATTAAACTATGAAAATATCTATGGTTGGCAAGGTTGTACTTAAAATACAAAATATGTCGACTCTCAGGTCTCTATGAACATACAATTCACTAAAAACGTTAATATAGATACCTTTGGTAGTACAATATCGTAATATACACACACACACATACATATATATATATATATATATATATATATATATATATATATATATATATATATTACATACAGTAATATATACACACACACATATATATATATATATATATATACATATATATATATTTAAAACGTTAATAGATGGCGTTGGCAGTACCAATATCATAATATTAATCAAGTCAGGGTGTTTTCTTTTATATCTGTAATATCTAGTAAACAGTATTTTATATGTTGCTTGAGGATATAAACTATTACCATACCAAATTTTATCAAAATACATGCAGTGGATTTCGCGTGATTTAAGAACAAATTAACACGCAGACGGACAACAATTACAAAAACAGGTTTTCCGGCTTCCTATTATCATTCTATACGATAAATCAATTGCCCTTTTTTAAATATTTTCCACATACAGAATTCACAATATTGCAATTTTATTATATGTATAGATACGGCAACGCAATTGCAACACATTAATTAAAATTGTCTGGTACTAATCTCAAAGTGAAATTTACACTTCTGTTGAAATCATCTAATAGTTTATATTTACGTACGTAGTGTCAAGTTTTTAAAAAAATACTGCATTGGTCAAGAGAATTTTAATGGTGATGTTCCGTAGTTTTAATGCATATTAACAGTGGTTTTTTACTTTGCAGAAGAGCTTCGTACGCCGGGCGCCGGGGGAGAGCCGCGCGCCGCCCTTGGCTCCGCGCCGCCGCCCTGCGCGCGGCGAGCGTACGCGCCGCCCGTCTTCACATTCCGCGCGCCGCCCCACGCCGAGGTAAGTGTCCATTTGATTTGAATACTTTTACTTTTGCGTAACGACTAATATTAACACATTGCTTGTGAAATTTTACGAGTATATCTCTGCATGATCTGTCTCATCTCTCAATGTAATAAATGGGAAATATCTGATGGCGCGTTAGGATGGGAGTCAAAGCGTTATGATGGCACGTCGCAGCTTCACGTATTGTTGGTTTATTCTGACTTAATTCGTCCAGCTTAGTGCCTTGTCGGCTGTCCTCTCTACTACACTACACACACGCTACTTAACGTGTGTGTTAGTGTATCAGCTTGTTTCTTATTCATTAGCGTTTACAATTTTACTCGTTTATATCAGTGTATTGCATTAGACTATCTTAAAACGTTAAAGGCGTTTATTAATTTAAAATATGAGTTACAGTGATAGTAAAAGAGCTAGTGAAAATATAAAACGTTCGTGTTATCATATTTCAGCTATCATCGGCCAATTATCACTTTCATTTCATCAAAACCAGCATCAACAGTTATTATTAAAGAAATATAGGGAAGATATATCTGACAAACCAACTTAAGAGTATTATAAAATTAAAGATATATTTTCAATATATTGTTAAGAAATATTTACGTGATAAAGTGTAAGAAATATTTATGTGATAAACTGTCGAAGTGATCTTTCCGGGAACTCGAAAATTCGTTGGTTCTCCCGTTTCAGGGTAAAGGCCTGGCGCCTTGACTGGAATCTACGATCGCTATCTTAAGCTTCAATACAGTCATAATGAATGTATTTTTTTTGTTTAAGTCAGTAACTTCATTAAGCCGTATTTAAGAAAATTGGAATTAATTTTTTTTACAATAATTGGAAACTTATGTATCGAATCAATTTCTGTTTATACATTTTAGTCTTTATTTGTAGTGAATACACCGCTCAAATTTGCGCGTTTTTTCTAAGAATTTGTAAACTTTCACATCCATATTACACCATAAAATTTAAACTTCATAAATTTACTTGTAATGATTGCGGTCGGACAGACATTTTTTGCGAATTGGACAGTTGAGGGGAGCGCGGTGAGAGGGTGTTTTTCGTTAGTTGTTGTTGTGCTGGAAACAGGTATAATTTAAAATATCAATTTAAAATATAAAATATGACTATCAATTCCTTTAATCTACAAAAGGAATGTTAGCTAAAATTCGAAAAAAAATTCATTTGTTTGGTATTATATGATTTAGTTATTGTTTCTTAATCGGTCCTTAAAACTTGGTCACAGACCAAAATGTAACCTTATAATATAACTGTTTTCTGTGTATGTGTATATACGTATATTTATGGAAATTCTTTACAGTTAGCCGTTTTTAGTGCCTCGATCTTATTGCTTTCCTCATATTATTTTCATCCACTTTTATCCAAAAGGATCAGATAATTTAATTGATTACACATACCAAAATTCAACTTATGTTAGATCATTAAGCAGAAATGTACGTGGCCCATCTAAAAAAATTCTAAATATATTAAAATAGTTACCTACTCATACCAAAAAACTCTAGAGCATATTGTCGATATCTATATAGTGCTGGTTTCGTAAACTTATATGATGAAGTCCAATGAATTTTAAGCTCACTCATGATTAATATTTGAAATATAACGAAGAATGCTTCGAGCAGGTGTTTAATAAATGGGTACATAAAAAATTACCTTGACTTGACTTGCAACAAAACATTGTTGGGGACTTCTGGGAACTTCTGCAATGGGTTCCCAAAATATGTCTGCCATAAAATTAAAATTTGTACAATTGCAACATTTCAAAATATGGCAAATATTGTAGTACATTAAGATGTAATGACTATTTTCCAATGACTTGATTCCGTAACGAGAATGACTTTTTTACATCAATGCTTTTTATGTCAAAGAGATCCTTAAAGTATATTTCTGATATTTTTTTAATTTTATTATATGTTAGTACAGCATTTAAACATTTAAAATTATTTTAATAAAAACTCAACTAAATTTTACCGATAAAACCACAAGATTGTTTTTAAAATTTAATTTTTTAAGCAAATATAAATTAGCAAAATTTCCTTATAATAATAATGGTTATCGTATTATTTATGATATTACCGTATTTATTATGATATCAGTTGTTGTTAAATTGGATGAAATATAATGAGTTGGATATGCACTGCATTGTCTCGATTTGTACACGCGTCTCTCTGAATATATAGGTAGTACACGAATACTGTTAGTGGTAATTATTTGTACCAGTCTTTTATTTTAATTATTTTTATATTTCTACCATACACAGCACTATTATATTGATTGCCAAAGTTTTCACTTCTAAGGTGTTATTTAAGATCACAGACCAATTTTTTTGTGGTGACGGTATTTTTCAGTGCATTGATTGGAAACGTAGAACGGCAGTCTCACGGCTACAGGATCGTACTGAAAGATCCAGAATTTCTCACAAGTGAGTGAGGGTTGACCAACATTTCAAATTTCAAATAATCCCACTAAAGAAAATACAACAAATTAAATGACGATTTACAATCAACTAAACGCCATAGACTGTTGTTGCGGCTTGTCCTGCAAGTTCAGACATGTGTAAAGTCACCACACGTGCAGTTATGACCGGTTCTGAACGCTCACTAGGTGGAATCGCAGTCTCGTTATTTAAAGATATACCTCGTATGTATATCTAATGAAACGTATGTGTACATTTAAATCACTTTTTTTTTCATTTTCCAAAGTATTCTCCCGCTGTGTACATCCATTAATTTATTCAATGGATACTCTTTAGAAGCACATTGACCATTGCGCTTATGACACGTCGTTGATTTGCTCTTTTGAGTGCGGTATCAAAATTTCCGGTATATTGTATGGCAAGCAGCGCGTTTGATCTACGATTCTTGAATTAAATTAAATTGAGCGGAACCATGTTTTGGTTGTGCAGTTCAGTTCTTTCGTAATCCAAAGATATATTTTTTTAAAATACAAGCGGTTTTATCATGTACTGTTAGCTGAATTTCCTATTTGTACCTTGTTAGTCATTCAGTGTAAGATAATTAAGGCGACCGCAAATGTGTATATAGTGTTGGATCCGGGTGTTAAAAGGTTAAAAATGACATTTTTAAATAGAGAAAATGGTAAAACATTTCGCGTGCAACTCAGTAGACGTGACAGAAGTGAAACTTCTCTGGCGATCTGAACCTGGATTTGCGTACACTTCAGAATCGCAAACGTGCTTAAGGGCAGGATAAATATGTCGGGTTAAATATTAAAAAACATATACTAAATGTAAGTCCGTAGATTGTACTAAATTCGTATAAGAAGATTTTGATTCAGAAAAATTAATAAAATGTCATTACAAATCGACGTAAACATCTAATAAAATCTTTATATAAATTTATGTAGACAATTGTTATTTAAAAATAACCTGGAAAGAAGTCGGGATATGAAAGAAGTCGGGATATATCGCTCTTGTTGTAAATTATATTTCTGACAACTATATGTGCGGGTTCATTGCGGATTTATAAATAAATTCAGTTTATATGTTGTTAGTCTTGCAATGGTTGAAGTACACAATTAACTTACAAAACTGCTGAAAGCAGTAGTGGGCGCCATTTTTGTTTGTTTTCGCGCATACGTACTCTTGACATAATTTTGAAAGTATATTTTTCGCGCATGCGTACGCTTCTTGTTTTATTCTATGGTGTTCATCTATGTCTCTAGGTTTTTAGCTAAGTACCTATTTTCCGTCCTTGCGATAGACTCATTACATTCTGACATCACAAAAACCTTGAAAATTTCATCTCATCGCGCCGAAAGAAATTTCACTTCAAAGCCCTCTCGTCAAAAGTTTTATTGAAATCGTTAATCAGGCAAATGAAAAATCTTTTATTTTTTATGAGTCAAGTTATTTGTCATAACAGTTTCTATTCTACGGAACTCTTTGAACCGGTATAACGAAACGGTATAGGTCGTGTCCTTTTTCTTTATACAGATGTAACATATCAGTTTATGAAACTCGCAGACCCAAATCGTCTAAAAACACACGTAAAATTCTTAAAGACCAAAAAAGACTTCATCTTAACAAAAACAGAACGATCGTCAGTTAACATTTTATTTTTAATTTCTTTGCAAGAGTCATTTTGTAAATTGTCGATAAGAGTAATAAAACTGTATATATTTAGTTAGATTCTTAACCTTTTCAGACGTTTAAAGAGCCAAAGTTTCAACGTACTTTTATGTGTCTGTTTAATTGTTCGAATTTCACTTAGAACGTCATTTAGAACGTTCGGAATTTCTACTCGTAAAACAGGACTCTATGAGTTGGCGACAAAAAACAGAATAATTTGACTTTTATTTGTTTCTTATCAGTTTATTATGTGACTACAAGTTTCAAACATTTGAAACAGAAAATAAACGTCCATTGTCCAAAAGCGTGTGTATACTAAGTACGAACGAAGGTGCGCGTTTCTCAGGCGCGTATAATTTATGACCAATTAATTAGAAAGTAATGTAGCGCGAGGCGTGATAAGTCATATTATCATTGTTTATAAATAATTGTTGCAAATATTTCTTTAATATGTAGAATGTGTTGCGAGAAACTTTTTGTTTGTTAAAGATAAAAATGCTTTGATGAAGAATATAAAAATAACACTTTAAATGATAATGGCTTAATAATAATTTAATTTCTTTATATAGAAAG
The DNA here is from genome assembly GCA_039881145.1 of Druceiella hillmani. NCBI lineage: Eukaryota > Metazoa > Arthropoda > Insecta > Lepidoptera > Hepialidae > Druceiella > Druceiella hillmani. The sequence continues at coordinate 12,685,575 of JAYKKI010000033.1, forward strand.
TTGTTAAATATTAAATATCGACTATTTCCTGCGGCTTCACTCACGTGAAAGTATTTTTTGATATAAAGTGTCCCTCGCAGTTTATCTTCGATTTTTTGCAATAAATAGAAATTTCAAGACGCGAGGCTGGGGTTGTACGGCGGATGATCCATACTTTCTCCAATTAACGTAGTCAAATATTCGGTCGTTCGTTTGGCTGAGTATTTAGAGATGTTGTCGTGATGAAGGAGGATTCTGCTAGGGTTCTTGAAGATCAAAGAGGATTCTGCTTTGTTCTTAAACTTTTTCTGAAGTAACAGGCAAACAATTGCTGGTATGAGTCTGCGGTAACTGGGCTTTTATTTTCCAGGACAATTGTAGCATGATAATTCGTCCATTCGAAAAGAAGAAAAGAGGCGACCATTATCTTTTTCCAGCATTTCGTTCTTCATCTTTGTAAATAACTCATCCGAAGGTAACACCCACTGCGAATGTGTTAGTTTTGGGTTCCTAATGGTATAAGCAGTTTTTGTCATCCGTGACATCTCAAATACAAAAATCGAGTAATTTGTGTCGAATTTTTCTAACATTTCGCGACACCAATCAATCCGACAGTATTTTTAAGCTTCAATGAAATCATGGGAGAGTCACCTGGCACAAAGATTACTGATGTCTAAATCATCTTTTACGATACAACATGCAGTAGCCAGAGAGAGCTCCGCACTTGACTGTTGCTGGATTGAAGGATTCGACGTTCGCCAGGTCTACGTCACTCTTGACTATATAGTCAGGAAAGAGTTCGCTGGGTTTATTACCAATGAATACTCCCCGTCGATGTAAGACAATTTATTATTGACTATAAAGTATATTATTACTAGAACTGTAGCGAACTAGAATTTGAACGCGAAATCGATCTGATCGATGACTATAACTTTGTGACCCCTCTTATGTGCCGCTAAGTGACCCTTTGTGCAACCGCCGGTTGTCACGCCAGGGGTTACGAACCGTGGTCGCCTGATTGTCGCATAGTTTAATGCGCCCGTCCGGAATATTAATGTAAATTTTCTGTGCTTGACTCATATCAGTGCCTAAACTTGTCCAAATCTGTCGATAGGTACTCTCTTGTTAGTCTTTATCACCAGTCACACAGCATTTATGTTATCATCAGTTGTCGTTATTGAGGGACGTCTCTCACGCAGATCATCATACGAGATTGGTACGACCACGCTTGAATCAATCATAAATAATAGAGCGAAATGGATTCACTTGATTGTTGATTGAGACCAAAACGAAAGCCTTAAAAATTATCGACGAATATTTTCTTGTGTTAAATTGATCTTAACACACAAATTACCGCCAATTTGTAAAAACAAATGACAAAGTCAAGTAAAGTATCCAAAGAATTCGATTTTTTTAAACTATTAATTTTTTATTAACGTTATTGCAAATGGCCAGTTCTAAGAAATTTCAGTGCTATTCTTCTATTAAATTTGGACGGAAGCTCCCATGTACTTCTTTACTTTTTTTGTTTTTATTGTGTGTTTATGTCTTATTCCAATTATCTTATATATTCGAGTTTCCGAGTTCCAATTACGTATGATTATGGATTAGCAGGCTTCTAAGTCTCGCGCATGTTTTAACTGTCGGGATCTCGGTTTACATACTGTCAGCTCACTCTCACTTCACTTTAATGGTACCTGTGGGACAGACTGCATCTAGGATACTCTGGTTTGTCATGAGGGAAATTTTGCGGTATCATGCTTTTACGGCTGTTCTCTGTTCTAATCTTTTCGCTCTTTGTAAATTGGAAACAAGCTCACTCGTTTGGTCTTCGTATGAAGTAACTTAATGTAAGTTACTTTTTAACTTAATGTAAGTTACTTCTTAACTTTATGTAAGTTACTTTTTAACTTAATGTAAGTTACTTGTTAACTTTATGTAAGTTACTTCTTAACTTAAGTTCTTCTATACTATCCTCAAATGTATCCCGCCCTGTTTATTTTTGGCATAGTCAGATGTAACTCTCTGCAAGTGAGACTGAAGTTGCTCTCGTGGATTTATTTGAAATTTAATCGGTTGCATTGACAACGTATCTGGGCTGGTAGTGGTGTGTTTTTTTAGCGGATGATTATGCACAAGTAGGAAGACATCACTATTTCATATGCATCCGCATGCACGTACAAACATCTGATGGCGATCCTCGATATCTCGCGCGATGACTCGATATTGTTCTGCTGTTTGATTGACGACTTCAGAATCAAGATCGTCGAGTATTCGGGTGGTTCACAGCCGGCTATTTCTTATTATTTTTTGTATTCGTTGTTTTTGTTTTCGATCATTTTGCATGTTGATTGTTACATAAAATTATTTTTTTTGTTTTATATTATTTTGCTAACTGGACTGGCATGAAACTAATCGTTATACAGATTTTATTAGAGACAAATCAATTAAAAAAATATTGCTACCTGGAACTCTAAAGCACTTAGTAACTCAAATTTGTTTACTAAAACCCCAAAACAATGTTCAAGATTGCGTATTAAAGTACGCTAAAATATTTGTAACCTGCTGTGTTAAGTATATTGTAATAAGTTAAGTATATTGAAACCTGCTGTGTTAAGTATTTATATTGTATTCAAAATATAAATTTTTTAAACTAATATGATAATTATTTTCATAATATTCTTGTTTTGCTGTTATATAGGCCTACGAATTTTAGAGATAAAGTTCCTTTATTCTTTTTATATATTTTTATAAGATTTTCTTCTGCGTTAGATGATTTTAATATAAGACACATAAAATTTTCAAAATCAGCAAGATATTTTGTTTATTTTATATTACGCCTGTTATGGTTCCATGGAAAAGAATATATTCGTCTAAAATTGATTGCACGATAATCAGTCAGTTATATATATTTTGAGCTAATCGACCAATTGTTTCTTTTAAGGTTTCATTTGTCAAACTAAAACCTTTTTCATTTCTCCATGTCCATCTATTTGACTGTTCATTTGTATGTTAAAGCCGTTTAACTCGCAGACTATTAGTGCCATAAAGCTAAAATCTAGCATACATATGGTATATCGGTTTGGTTCTAAGTGTCTATAACGCCATAATTATGAAAAAAAAGTTATGAATAAAATCTTTTTAAAGAAGTGTTTTATAGCAACTGCCCTACACGCAAAATAGAGTGAATTTTTTTCGCTTACCCCGTTGTATGGAGTATCATTGAATAGGCGTTTCAAAAATATTAGGTTTATGGAATACTTTTCGATACAGGGAACCGTTCGCGAAATAGTAAGCGTTAAAGGGATGATTTTTGATATATATGACGAAGTTGAAAGGAAAATTGTCACAGCAACCGAACCTACTTGTTCGGTTGAGAATATTTTCTAAATTCATTCTGCGCGACCAAGTAATTGGTTATAACTCCGCAACAGAAAGGATTACACGAGTTATTTGTACTCGTCGTATAGATATTTAGGTGCTGTAAAAAAGTAAGGTAAACAAAAAAATAAGCTGTCGAGTGAAAAATTGTGCCTTGTGACAGTTTACAAAACCTTCTAAAGTTGCTTGTTTTAGGAAATACCGCACGATTACGAAAGTATTCGGCACCAGAGACGACCTGATGGTCCACGAAAGACAAAAAAATACGATAGTTTTTTCAAAAAAATACGGTAGTGTAGTGATACTACCCGCCAACATTTTTTAAATGAGATTTATTAAAAAAAAATAAATCGATTTAAGCCTATAAAAATCGGTACTCGTCTTTATAAAATAGTCAATATAGTTCATAACTTGCCGTGTTTGATGTAGGCACATCTTATATTTCAATATACGGTATATTCAATACAATGCGGTTACAGAACCTCATTATACGTGCTCCTATCTTATGCAGACGATATTAAACTATTTTTTGCTCGTTTCAGAGAGGCATTCTTGCACTATACTTGCGCGCAGATTGTCGTGTCTAGTTAGAAGTACCATTAAACATCCTCAAGTCCACTAACCTGCAGTGACTCTTTATGTATACGTAGTCGAGCAAATCATCAAAACTTCTAATGGACCCATCGATAACATGTCTCCCTCTAATAAAGAATGACTTTTTTCTAGACTTACATCTCGCAACATCGAGTGGTGGATCCAAAAAAAACTTAGACCCAGCTTCAGAAGAAGTGAATTTTAAATACGCGTCATTTTTTAAAGATGATTAAAATAGAAAAACTTAAAAAAACTCTCACAGTGCAATAACCGCTTATAAAAAATTATTAAACATTTACAAATTTCGGGTGTTAAATCTAAGGTAAAAATAGCGATGTTTAAAGAAGTTTTAGTGCATTATGTGCATAAAGTAAGCTTTTAATGTTTTGCATTTAAAGTCGCAACTAGGTGCAATTAAAACACTGCTAAAAGCTTGGACTCTAAGTGTAATAAACACAAATATGTGAAAACAAAATGAAAAGAGTTATTCTTCATAAAATGGCATGTATCTCTTAGGTGTTTTTTTCCCAATGTCTACTCCTGTTAACGTGTATTTTATGCAAGAAATCAAAGTAAACTTGACAGTGCAGTTTTGTTATTTAAGTGGCATTTGATATATACTATTCCTGCTGCTTCACCTGGTTGTCTCATTACCCCTCCTGGGATCCGTAACATCCCACCTCTTACAAAGTGGGGACATATGAAGGTCTCCTAATGGGATACTATTATATCTACAATCGCAGCGCTTCCACCCAACACCACAGTGTTAAAGACTGTTCCTTCTCAATGAGTCATTAAGGATTTTTATTTTTTCAAGAATGCATTTTGCGACTGCCTAAATTTCATTCATTTGATATATACGATTGATTTGATATATACTGCCGCTTTAAACGTCTGCATAGCGGGGATAGCTGAATTCCTTGACAGCAGTTGTCATTGCCTTTTAAAAATGTAATTTTTCGACTGCCAAAAAATTGTAGTCTTCGAGAAAAATTTAACTCAAAAGCTTAACAAACTTAAAGAGCTTAAAAGTTTGGAGATAACGTAGCTTGGCGAAAGGTTTTCAGCTGTAGTCTTAAAACTCTCGGTTGTGAAACGTATTGTCGCATCGTTGTCGTAGTAGGAAAAAGCAATCCAGCATTCTCGGCTGTCACCAGCTTCCCTATAATCGTTAGCAATCTTTGTAAAGTATATATTACATAGATCGTAGAAATAAGGTATTTGATACAAATAAGGCCTATGTTTTAATAAGGCCTATACCACCAAAAATTAAGAAGAATAAACCCATTTTCGAAAATAGGTAGGCCTTATTTGTATCAAGTACCTTAGTTTCGAAGTTGGGTTTTTTCTCCTTAATTTTTGGGTGTATAGGCCTTATTAGAACATAGGCCTTATTTGTATGGAGTACCTTACTAGCAATTAACACCGCAACGATTCTCTTTCTAGCTGATTTTCCGCACTTTTTGTTGACCAATTCCGATGAAACTTTACGGTTGTCCTACAGTATTCACACATCGTCAGAGATAATAATTCGAATCAGAATCTCTGCCTTTTGTTTCGCTTCAACAGTATAATGCGTTTCTCGCTGGTGTTGGTTTAGCCATGAAGGCATTCTATACTTAAAATTTCTTTACTTTGCCGATTTGACAAAAATAATTCAATTTTTTTTGACACTGACGTCTACGTGACTGCTGTTAGTTTAGACGTTGTTTGAGAAGGACCAATGCCAGCCCAATCTGTCATTAACATATGTAATCTGAGTGCCCTCGAGACTCGTTCTTGAAATAGACATTTCCAGAATGGAAGTTATTATACTAATAACGCGTGTTTGTTTCGTATTCCTTGTTGACGTTGTACTCCGTCGTACAATACGTCGTTTTACGGTTTCCGTAACCGCGGCATATTGGCGGAATACAATACCCCGGGAATAAAGAGCATTGACTGGTATATTCATGTAACACTTTACTCGCACGTACGGTGAACCTAATAAAGGACACAAGTGAATTTTCAAAATCAGTTGTTATTTATTTACTTTGTGTCTGTGTTACGTTTCCATGAAGGACAAAATAATTATGTATGTACGCACTGTACCGTTTCTACTACGGAATATGTAACAACAAATTGGGCACTCTTTAGTTTCGAAGAAAATATATTTGAAATAAAAATTGGAATCAAAAACCAGATATAATGTTAGTATAATAGCGTGGTTAATATGATAATTGGCAATTACATATGAAAAATGACTATTAATTGAAAATTATAACTGCTACTAGTCAACTCCAGAGCGTATAGTTTCGTAGTAGCCGAGTTTCGGATACGTCGGTTAGATGTTTGCTATTGCAACGTGTTATTACTAGCAATCGATTAGGTCAGCGGTACCTCTTTTTATTTGACGTCTTTCAATTTAAGGGGACCATTGTGAAGGCTCCAAAAAAAGGCTTTTCGAATTCGAGCCGAGGGGCGTTGACCCGCGTAGATTTTTTTCTTTATCTACATTTAACATTTAAGGATTGCGGGATAGGTGTGTTATAACGTCTGCCTTGAATTATATTGATATAAAACAGACCGGCAAAAATCCATATAGTTTTGGGCCATGATACAGGAATACGGATACTAGAATCAAAATGACAATCTTAATTACAGGAAATGAAAAATTAGCTCCTTAAAAGTGTTATTTAAATTGTCAGTCATACAAATAAGAAATATTGTTTTTTTTTTCTCATTATTTTTGACAATCGTTTGTAAATACTATTTCTGAATTCTTTAAACGGTCGAGATGAAACATGGGTGAACACTCCATACATGTAATATATTAATCCGTGATATTCGTAGACCCGATAGGTTGTCGAAAATTGATATAAAACTGGAAAAGACCAAAAAACACATTTAATTTGACAACACAACTAATGTCAATGTCAGTTAATATTTTAATTAATTTACACAATGGCTGCAAATTAAATACAGCAATCTGTATTTACTTTTTTTTTAATCATTTCGAAAAAGTTAACGTGTACTTTGTTTGATTTTTATCGTCATTTTTATTTCTTATATAATAAAAATATTACATATGCGCGTTTATACCTTTTGTTTTGTGGTTACAAATGGTATTTTATTTTTTGCCTTTGCTTGATTATATTAATCGTTGAATTGCTTCTTTTTAGTTTTTAAAATTATTAGGTTTTTTAAAAATTATGTTCTATTTTTTTTAACGCTGGAACTATTTTCTTCGGTTTCTTTTTTATTACAAAATAAACAATATTTATTAAGTTATACGTAAGGAATTTGCGAAGTCGCTTCTTATCGGTTAGAACGATTTTTTCGGTCTGGTTTATCTGAAACGAAAAAAGAATTTTTTTAAAAATCACAAATTTAATTATCGTTAAGCGTAACTGTAAAACTGTTACTTTTTTGTGAAATTAGCATTGGTTCCTTTAGTTTTATATGCAAGCTGTTTGCGTTTTTTTCTTAAAGAAATATACAACCGTATATAATCGTTCATAACCCGTTTATAAACCGTTTATAAAATCAAAAATACCCACTCTGTAATTAATTCTGCTCAGTTGGTGTTGCGAACGATATTGATTGATTGTTGCGCAATACAACAAAATAAAACTTTTTTCGAGGCGCATCGCACCTGACGCGCTTTACGATATCGGAACACATCTCCTCAAGCGATGCTTCGCAAAGTGTGCGTTTGCAAGTTGCGAGGTCAAGTGTGTAATTTAATAACGTTAGGTGTGCCAAGTATATTGGAGTGTAGTACTTCACCCTAATTGCATGTTTGATTAAAATTAAAATGCAATAAATTAAAATGTTTTTTTTGTTTTTTCTCGGGTAGCATGAGTATTAGAATTATGTTTTATGCTGATATTCTTATTTTCCTATTTTGAATTTCTTGCTCACGAGTGTTAATTTTGTAAGGTAATCCAAACTAGAATAAGAACTTCTGTAGTTTCGCCATGTCCACCTATGTTTGCGTCTGTTTGTCACAGCCGTTTTACTCGTAAATTATTAGTGCTATGAAGCTGGCATTATATAATGCCTACAAAGTTTAAAAAATCATTGTGTAGGGTGTCGTTGAATAGGTATTTCAAACATTTTGGGGATTTGTCATGAATAATTTTTCGATACAAGATCCGTTTACGAAGTATTAAGCTTTGAAGTGGTAATTGTTGTAAGAGTGACGTCTCCGCCCCCTACCAATTAAACCGTTATTGTTGGACATCTGAAAAGTATTCTCAAAATAATGTATACATAACGAAATTAATATGAAAACTATCACAACTAAATAGGCTTTACTAGTTTACGAATAATAGTCAGCCAACTTATGACAGGCAGTTGGGTCTGTAAAAAGTTCATAGAGACTCCATACAAATTATTTAAATCAATTACAAAGATAACTTTGTTTTAAAGTTTATATCTATCTATTATACCTGTGAAAGATATAGATATACTAGGCACAACATTTATATATTTACACGATGTGAAAAATATTGATATTATTAAATAGTTTAATGGAAATACTATGTATGTTTATACGCCTAAGTGTGCACGAAAATACTTAACAAGTTTTTTAAAAATTATTTAAATCAATTACTAAGATAACTTTTGTGTTTTAAATTTTATATCTACCTATTATGCCTGTGAAAAATATAGATATATTAGGCACAGCATTTATATATTTACACGATGTGAAAAATATTGATATTATCATATAGTTTAATAGAAATACTATGTATGTTTGTATGCGCCTAAGTGTGCACGAAACTACTTAACAAGTTTTTTTTTATTTATTAATTTAGGCGTCCATCAAAAAGTTTAATGGCATCAATTTTACGAAATTGAAGAACGTAATTTGTTTGTGAAATATATGCGGACAAATTCACTTCGGGAGTTTGTCGGCCGTAAGCTTTGGCACTTACCGTTCGGCCGGCTTGCAGTGGAGACGGGCGCGTGACTAGCCGAGCGCGGAGCCCAAGGACTAGCCGTGCGGGTCAACGCTCCGCGGCTCGAATATCGAGAGTCCCCGGCAAATATTGAGCCACAATGGAATCGGGGCGGATACGTTTAATCATCGTCTTATCTGAAGGCGCATTAGGTGAAGCGCGCGGTGCATGAGGACGGTGCCAGGGCATTGAGTCACTCGGTGGGCATCCGAAAGAGATCGGCCGCGGCGCGAAGTGTTGAGCAGACTCGGTACACCTTTTTAGGGTTTCGCAGGGAAAAAATGAACCCTTTTTTCCTTGCGAAACCCTAATTTCGTCACGTCCGTTTGCGGCAGCTACATTCTTTGTTTTTATATATAGATATATGTTTAAGATGGAGTTCTCAACGTTTCAAATAAACGTGTCGAACATGACGAGAACTCGCAGTTAGAGGATTACGCAAACAGTTAAGCGTATTTTTATTAAACTACATATTTGCAAGTATTAATTTTTACTTTATTTTATACAGGTTTAAAAACATACTTTTCATACAACCTTTGCGTAGGCTTCTAAATATTCTGTTTTTTTTTTCATAATTTTAGGTTGAGTAGTTTTAGAAATGGAGGTGGGGCATGTTTTTTGCATTTTTTTATATTATATTACTAAAAAGTATATTACTAAACATATAATACCCAAAGTAATGAAAAATATTTTAAGACACTTAAAACTAGCCCTGTCAAACGATACTCCACACTATATGTACCTATATGGAATTTGAAATTCTTTTTCTTTTTATTTCTCTCCTTAAGATTTCCATATGTTTATTCTTGGGTGTTATCTATTGAAATTGTATGTGGATTAAATTTCTAGTTTCTACATCAAACGGTTTTTAAGAAAAATGACTGTGACAGACGGACTGATCGACACGTAATCATAACGATATTTAAAAAAAATTTTAATTTGCCTACCGCTCCTTACATCAAAAGTTAGGCCGAAAATATCTTATCGGCACACTCCAGTTAGTGGGAATTTCATTGGAAACGTTTTTCAGAATAAAAGTGATGTTCTATTTATAACTTTATTCACCGTGCATTGGAAAAAAATCTTGGTTCTAGTATTTAATTAAAACAATGCAATTAAAATTATTTCGGTATTTCATCAGCGACTTCAAACCATCAGTAAAAAAACAATAAAATGAAAGTAAGTTACGAACGTATGTTATAAATCAGTCGACGATTACGTACTTAACCCTCAAGTGGACAAAAAAATCGAAACGGTCTTTATTTTTCTTTGCGTAGAATTTCCAAAAAACCGTTTCTTCTGTTCTCTTCGGGATATCGAAAAGAATAACTTCTCTGCGGCTTTATGGTATTCAATATTACAACCTGTATATTTTTATTCGATTTTATTTAAAATAAATCATAACGTGTCTTATTAAATTGTCCCAATATTTAAAATAACGTTTTAATTATCTTATCTATTTGTAAGATGTTTTGTTGCGAGGAACTTATCACACGAAGTTGTATTCTCAATTGTATTTTTTTTAAACAACAAATATATTTGCAAGAGTAAAGTTGTACAGGTGTGAAGTTGAACACGACAAAGCTGTGGAGGGATAATTATTTTCCATTTGCTAAAGAAAACAGCGAACAATTTTCGGAAATTCGAAGCGGTTCCGGATTTATTCAAGTTCAAATTTCCAATTTCCTTGTCAAATTGTTCTAGGTTTTCCACATTCTTCGTGAAATATCATTCAGTAATTTAATAATATCGCCAAAAACAAATCGTATAACGATAAATTACCCACAAAAATATTTTGAAAGAAATTTGTGTGGTACCGTTTCAGGGTTTAGGATAGCGTATTAAAAACATATTTTTATTAAAACCTCGTTTTACCCAATGTAGGTAATAGGTACGTTGTGTCGGATGAAAATGGAACGATGTCTTTATTTATATATTAAATCAACTGAAGATATAATTAACCCTCAAGCGGACAGTTGATTTATTTTATTATTCAAACGGCCCTAATTTTTTTTATTTGTCCGGAAGTTCAAATATTGGTTTTCGCTGTTCTGTCCAGGACATAGAAAACAACCTGTTACCTCTCTCTCTGCGACTTTATTGTAATATATACAACTATAGGTACACTCTAAATATACAACTATATTGTAGCATTTACTTCGCCAGTTTTTTTATATAATTATTCAGAAACTACTTGCGATTATCAAAATTTTGACTAAGATTCTTCTAACTTATTTCAAACACGAATATACTGCGAAGAAACCGCACGGTCTACACAGTAAATGAGGTTCGCCTTATTGGGCTAATAAATGCAGTGTAGGCGAACCGGCGTGGCCGCGCGTCGCGTCGGTGCGCGCGCGGCGTAATCGGAACAATTGGCTTCCTGAAAGTCGATCGACGGATCGTATTGTTGAAATGCGATACGAGCCGGACGTTTTTGTCGCTCCGAGCGAGCGTAATGCAATATTGCCGCCATTGTCTCGTAATCTGCAAAAAAAGCGTTGCCTACCGATGTATTATTGCTTAGGTGGCGGTCGGTACGTACGTTTCAATGAGCGCGCGATGTAATTAAATTCTGGTATTTGAATTGTGACGTCTAAAATGTAAGGCCGTGGATTTTTTGTGTCCTCATACGAATATTGCTCGTCTGTTTACGACGCTGGATACGCTTTTAAAATCGTTTTAATTTAGATCCTATTTCTTTCATGCTTCATCTTATTTTTTCTTCGCTTGTTTGCTATATACTCCATATTGATGTGTCCACTTCGTGTTATTTTATTTTCTAATATTTGTTACGTTTATTGTTTTTTTTTTATTTAAGATTTTTTATTGATTTATATGATTATAATCATAGCCTTTTGGAGTTAACTTCGTATTTGATTATTTGAAGTGCTTTGTCATGTTTGAAACGAAGAGAATGCTTCAATAGTCTGCTTTATATACAGGGTGTAAAGTTGAATACAACAAAGCTGCGGAGAGGTAATTCTCTTTAATGTCCTGAAGGGAATAGTGAAAACCATTTTTTTTTAATTCTTAATGGTTGCAGAGTTATTGAAGTTCAAGGTTGAAGTTTTTTGCAAGATTATTGCTATATTTTCCACATTATTCATTCTCATATTATAAAATAACGTTCAATAATTCAATGTTATCAATAAAAGAGTGTGTTCTTTTCAATAAAACCAAAAATAAATCAAAATTTAGAAGGGAAGATACGTTATAAATCAGTTCACGATTACGTTCTTAACCAATGACAAAAATTAAAAAAGAAACAATTGGAAACGATCATAATAAAAAAAAAAACAGTTTTCACCGTTCTCTTCGGGATATCGAAGTGAACGGTGAAAACTCTGCGGCTTTATGGTATTCAATTTTGCAACCTGTATATTATTTATCAAAAATCGAAACATGTCTTATATAAATTGTCCCAATATTTAAAATAACATTTTAATTATCTTATCTATTTGTAAGATGTTTTGATGCGAAGAACTTATCACACGAAGCTGTATTCCCAATTGACTTCTCAAAATAATAATATATTTGCGAGGGTTGATTTCTCTTAAGTTTTCAGTATTTAGATCGCGGCTGTGATTAAAAAAGTTATATTATTAATTCGATTCCAGCCGCACTGTCTGTTACTAACTAAAGCTGCGGTGACTCATCTAAGATTCTATATCCATATTTGACAGGCAGATTCATCGACCGAACGGGCTGTGTCTGCCTGCCTTGTATGGTCACGGATGCACGTGTCCGTTCTACGTAAATACACGTCGAATCACGTGTTACTTTCGAAGTCGATATCCAGATATAACGATACAAATGTATTTAACTAACTTTGTATTGCTCGTAATTAGAGTTGCCAAATTTTCATACTCACACGTCGGACAGTTCAATTGAGTGAGGGAATTAGGTTTTCGCGATTCGGATCGTATCAATAGTCAAGTCGGTCGGAATAAATTATCAAAGTCGTTTACAATAATAATGTATTTGATACGTTTGCTTAGGGTATTGGTGATGTGCCTGCCTTGTATGGTCACGGATGCACGTGTCCGTTCTACGTAAATACACGTCGAATCACGTGTTATTTTCGAAGTCGATATCCAGATATAGTGATACAAATGTATTTTATATAGTGATACAAATGTATTTTTTATATAGTGATACAAATGTATTTTTTATATAGTGATACAAATGTATTTTTATATAGTGACACAAATTTTTTATATGGTGATACAAATGTATATAACTTTGTATTGCTCGTAACCAGTGTTGCCAAATTTTCATACTCACACGTCGGACAGGTCAATTGAGTGAGGGAATTAGGTTTTCGCGATTTGGTCCGATACTTTAAAGTATCTATATAACATTATATGACACTTCAATATATTTGTAATGCGATACAAGCTTGGATCGATACAAACGTACTAATATTGGATCGAATCACTCGATCTTATAGATCGCATCAATAATTAAGTCACATGGTCATTCGGACTAAATTATCAAAGTCGTTGTAATAATAGAGTATTTGATACGTTTGGAAGGTATTGGCGACGGGTGCGTGTAATTTTGTTTGGTTTATATATCTCCATGCGGCAACTTGGAACTCTAAAGGATAACGTGTAATTAGATTTTGAAGTTTGAAGGTGGGTAGATTTAATTTTTTTGTTATCAGATCGTCGGATTCCAGTGTCTTCTCATAATATTATTAATCCGTTAATTATTTTTTCGCATTGATTGTATGGTCGTATATTCTGTTGCTTGTATTTTTATTGATTATTTATCTATGTAATTCCATAAAAACAACTGTTTTCTTTCGCGGGACTTACCTGCGACTCGAAATAGACCAAACAGCCCGCTGTTTGCTTGGACTATTATTTTTAAAAAGCCTAAAATTTGAAGATTTAAATTTGTAGTAATTTGTTATTGATTACAAAAAAAACAATTGCCAAAAAATTGTTTTTCAGAATTAGCAAACAGTCCATAAACAACGAGGAAAGTAGTTAATTATATTATATTATATTATATTATATTATATTATATTATATTATATTATATTATATTATATTATATTATATTATATTATATTATATTATATTATATTATATTATATTATATTATATTATATTATATTATATTATATTATATTATATTATATTATATTATATTATATTATTTATTTTATACAATTAAAAGAAACTACGTGATGTGGTATTATTTCAACTTTCTTTAAGTTCTTTACCACGACCTTGGTTTCGTTGTATGACAACATCTTCAGGTGGGCTATTAGCAAAGATCTTTACAAATTGCCCACCTGAAGATGTTGTGATACAACGAAACCTAGGTCGTGGTAAAGAACTTAAAGAAAGTAGAAATAATACTACATCACGTAGTTTCATTTAACTGTGAGTAATGAATTCCTACAAAATTAACGCCAAATATATTCAGTATTAATTTTAATTAAATGACTAATGAAGTGCACACGTTCAAAAAATATTTTATTCCATAGTCGGGTTTTGCACGATATTTGCAAGATCCTATCGTATCGATCATATAGTTACGATCGGAATCGATCTAAAATATCGATACAGAGGAAAATATCGTGTCTTTAGGGGTATTCTATGTTTCGATACTAGTTAAAACTTTGTTTATTATAACAATTAAATTTAATCTATCTTCTATTTTATATTGGTTTTATCTGCATCAAAATGTAGTTTTTAAAGATATACTAATAACATTAACATTATAAACACTTCTAAATTTATAATGAACAATTTATCAATTGTTTTGCCAAGCGTAAGCCCAAATGGGTACAGAAATGTGTAAATAAATATAAAGAGGTACGTAGAAAGACATATTCCTTTAAAAATTTTATTATTTCAAATTAAACGGACAATTTTCTTATATACGGGAGACCGGACACGGACGTAAATACGTAAAACCGTACATTACGGTCGAAAATCGGACTATTGGCAAGTCTGCTCGTAATATTAATTAACCTGACTTTTGCAGAAAGGATTCCGTATACACTTACGCATGTGTAAACATTGAAGGGTACTTTATATTTGTATTAAACTACTTACAGGTTGTAATATTATATTTTCTGGTGCAAATATATTCTGTACTATATTTTTCATAGGCGCAAAACAATCATGAAGTTCTCAAACTGTGAGATTAGGAATTATCGCTATTGTTTTCCCGTAAATTTAAGGTAAACTTCTAGTTAACCTGTTTTTTTGTCACAATTTTGACTTAAGTAATTTCCCACATAGTGGGACGCATGTTTTTGTTTGATTATTTTCAGAATGATCTCTGGAATTATCTTTTATAAAATTCTGAAAAAATTGTTTTTGATTTCGTTATTTCAATTGAAATCACACGATGCGTGAAATAAAAAAAATAAGTCGGTATTTCATTTATCTGCCTAAAACTTTCATATAAATATGTTTGTGTGTTACGAGATATATGCTTTATCCATTGTGCCAAACGCGTGTCTCTACATCAAACGGTTTCTGAGAAAAGAGACTGTGACAGGCGGATAGACGGATGGACACGTCAGTGATCTTATAAGGGTTCCGTAGCCAAAATAGGAACCTTTATAGTTTCGTCATGTGCGTCTGCCTGTCTCTCCTTCTATATATCACAGCCGTATTACTCGCGGGCTATTGGTGCTATAAAGTGAAATTAGGTATGGATATACATATTTATAACCACCCCTACAAAGTCATGAAATAAAATCTTTTAAAAAGTTTTTGGGTACCTCACCGTATATCGAAAGTGGAGGGCGATTTTTTTGCATACCCAATTGTGAAGGATATTATGATTGAATAGGTTTTTCAAAAATATTGGGGCTATGTTAAAAAAATTTTCGATACAGGGATCCGTTTACGAAATATTGAGCTTTAAAGTGGTAATTTTTGTTAGGGTTACATATCCCCAACCCCCTGCCAGCTAAACGACTATTTTGGAACATATGCAAAATAGTAAAGTAGTATTATAATAAAATAAAAGGAAAATTAACATTCAATTCACAGCTAAATAGACTATACCAGTTTACGAGTAATAGCCGACCAATTTGGGATATATATATATATATATATATATATATATATATATATATATATATATATATATATATGAGTCTGTGAAAACTTCATTAAAACTTCATAGAAATGACTTAAATCAACTCGAAAAATACCTTGTGAATTGTAAATTATATAATTACATTATGTCTGTGGAAGATATACTAGACAATATCATCATCATCATCATCATATATATTAATACGCTAAGGTTAAGATGTTACTCTCCCTTTTTAGAAAAAACCTCACAACTAATCCACACATAACATGAATTATATATCATTTTATAGATAATTGCTTGCTCTACCGGCATCCACAACTAAAAAATTTATTATTGCAATTGTTTTTGCAAATTAATTAATTATTAAAATTATATACACAAAACAGCAATGCTGCCATCTAACGGCTCAACGTCAATATGATTGACGGTCAGTAAAATTTTTGTTTAATTTCAAATCCACTCACATATAAATGAAGTGGCGCTTTAGCTCAATGTTTTTGATACTTGCGCCTCTATATGTCAATTTTAGTAAAATATTTGTTTGATCTGTCATCTGAGCTTCATAATGGAATAAAAACGTAATAAGCAGTGTGCAAAATCATCAACATCATCATCATATATATTAATACGCTAAGGTTAAGATGTTACTCTCCCTTTTTAGAAAAAACATCACAACTAATCCACATAAATTATATATCATTTTATAGATAATTGCTTGCTCTACCGGCATCCACAACTAAAAAATTTATTATTGCAATTGTTTTTGCAAATTAATTAATTATTAAAATTATATACACAAAACAGCAATGCTGCCATCTAACGGCTCAACGTCAATATGATTGACGGTCAGTAAAATTTTTGTTTAATTTCAAATCCACTCACATATAAATGAAGTGGCGCTTTAGCTCAATGTTTTTGATACTTGCGCCTCTATATGTCAATTTTAGTAAAATATTTGTTTGATCTGTCATCTGAGCTTCATAATGGAATAAAAACGTAATAAGCAGTGTGCAAAATCATCAACATCATCATCATATATATTAATACGCTAAGGTTAAGATGTTACTCTCCCTTTTTAGAAAAAACATCACAACTAATCCACATAAATTATATATCATTTTATAGATAATTGCTTGCTCTACCGGCATCCACAACTAAAAAATTTATTATTGCTATTATTTTTGCAAATTAATTAATTATTAAAATTATATACACAAAACAGCAATGCTGCCATCTATAGGCTCAACGTCAATATGATTGACGGTCGGTAAAATTTTTGTTTAATTTCAAATCCACTCACGTATAAATAAAGTGGCGCTTTAGCTCAATGCTTTTGATACTTGCGCCTCTATATGTCAATTTTAGTAAAATATTTGTTTGATCTGTCATCTGAGCTTCATAATGGAATAAAAACGTAATAAGCAGTGTGCAAAATCATCAACATCATCATCATATATATTAATACGCTAAGGTTAAGATGTTACTCTCCCTTTTTAGAAAAAACATCACAACTAATCCACATAAATTATATATCATTTTATAGATAATTGCTTGCTCTACCGGCATCCACAACTAAAAAATTTATTATTGCTATTATTTTTGCAAATTAATTAATTATTAAAATTATATACACAAAACAGCAATGCTGCCATCTATAGGCTCAACGTCAATATGATTGACGGTCGGTAAAATTTTTGTTTAATTTCAAATCCACTCACGTATAAATAAAGTGGCGCTTTAGCTCAATGCTTTTGATACTTGCGCCTCTATATGTCAATTTTAGTAAAATATTTGTTTGATCTGTCATCTGAGCTTCATAATGGAATAAAAACGTAATAAGCAGTGTGCAAAATCATCAACATCATCATCATATATATTAATACGCTAAGGTTAAGATGTTACTCTCCCTTTTTAGAAAAAACATCACAACTAATCCACATAAATTATATATCATTTTATAGATAATTGCTTGCTCTACCGGCATCCACAACTAAAAAATTTATTATTGCTATTATTTTTGCAAATTAATTAATTATTAAAATTATATACACAAAACAGCAATGCTGCCATCTATAGGCTCAACGTCAATATGATTGACGGTCGGTAAAATTTTTGTTTAATTTCAAATCCACTCACGTATAAATAAAGTGGCGCTTTAGCTCAATGCTTTTGATACTTGCGCCTCTATATGTCAATTTTAGTAAAATATTTGTTTGATCTGTCATCTGAGCTTCATAATGGAATAAAAACGTAATAAGCAGTGTGCAAAATCATCAACATCATCATCATATATATTAATACGCTAAGGTTAAGATGTTACTCTCCCTTTTTAGAAAAAACATCACAACTAATCCACATAAATTATATATCATTTTATAGATAATTGCTTGCTCTACCGGCATCCACAACCAAAAAATTTATTATTGCTATTATTTTTGCAAATTAATTAATTATTAAAATTATATACACAAAACAGCAATGCTGCCATCTATAGGCTCAACGTCAATATGATTGACGGTCGGTAAAATTTTTGTTTAATTTCAAATCCACTCACGTATAAATAAAGTGGCGCTTTAGCTCAATGCTTTTGATACTTGCGCCTCTATATGTCAATTTTAGTAAAATATTTGTTTGATCTGTCATCTGAGCTTCATAATGGAATAAAAACGTAATAAGCAGTGTGCAAAATTAGAAATGAATTGAATACCTGCAATCAATTTTGATTTATTAAATTGAGTTGAATAATTTATAATGCGAAGACTTCGCACGGGTCACGCTAGTATTTATATATTTGCATGGTGAGAAATAATATTATATATGCATCCTGCTTTTGCACCTGTGAAAGTTATACTAGGCAATATATGTTATATATTTGCATGGTGAGAAATAATATTATATATGCATCCTGCTTTTACACTTGT
Organism: Druceiella hillmani; assembly: GCA_039881145.1. Taxonomy (NCBI): domain Eukaryota; kingdom Metazoa; phylum Arthropoda; class Insecta; order Lepidoptera; family Hepialidae; genus Druceiella; species Druceiella hillmani. The sequence continues at coordinate 12,704,473 of JAYKKI010000033.1, forward strand.
GAAAGTTATACTGGGCAATATATATATATATATATATATATATATATATATATATATATATATATATTAACATGGTGAGAAATAATAATTACTTAAATATGCACCATATTTTTGGACCTGTGAAAGATATAGTAGTCAATACATTTACGTTGTGAATAATTATTATTTTTAAATGGCTTAATAGAAATATTAGGTACTTTTAAATGTTTATAAGTGCCTAAATGTGTACGAAATTCTAGTAGTGTGAGTTTTACTCGCCCTTAACAGGTTATACAGGATGTCCAGTGGCAGATTACAAAGTTTGAACAAACATAGTTTCTGAACGCAACACATAAGAGGGGGCGTCGTTAGAAGCACAAGCGGTGCGGATGTTTTAGTAGCCATGGAACAGTGGAGTGGAGAGCACTGCGCTTTTGCCGTCGAAGCGTACATTTCTAGTGGATTTTCGCTGTTTGTAGCACGCCGTCGATTTAATAATCGTTACAGTATTCGTCGATTACGTGATGGACCATCGATCAACCTCATTCAGTCATGGGTAGCAAGGTTCAGAGCTACAGGATCAACATTAAATAGGCCCAGGCCAGTACCTACACCATTGGTAGCCACGGATGAAAATGTCGAGCGTGTTATGGTTTCTGTCGTTGAAAATCCCCGTTTATCACTGCGTACACGTTCATCGATATTGGGAATTCCGAAATCAACTTTATAGGTAATAATGCGAAAAAAGCTCAAGTTTCATCCATATAAAATTCGAATTGTTCAAGATTTACACGATTCTGACTTTGAATTAAGAAAAACTTACGCGGAGGTGATGTTGTTGAGATTTCGTACTGCTACCCGGATGGGCAACATATTCTTTAGTGATGAAGCCCACTTTCACATTGGATGATATGTGAATAAGCAGAACTTTCGTTACTGGGATGTCCACAACCCAAGACAAATGCATCAAGAGCCTTTACATAAGCCTAAAGTAACAGTCTGGTGTGCCATGTCTGCATCTGCAATCATAGGGCTTTATTTCTTTGAAAATCAACGTGGCCAAACTGTAACTGTGAATTCGGAGAGATATGCCCAGATGTTAAATGACTTTTTCAGAGTAGAACTACAGAATAGTCCATCCTTCAACCAAAACACATGGTTCCAGCCGGACGGGGCCACAGCTCACACTGCTAATGTGTCCATGAATGCAGTGCGGCAGTTATTTCCAGAAAAAAAACATATCTCGAAACGGTACCGTACCGTGGCCACCTAGGTCACCCGATTTGAGCCCATGTGACTTTTTCTTATGGGAATACTTAAAATCCGTTGTTTACAAAACAAATCCGAGCACTGTGACACAACTTAAAGAAAATATTCGAGCCGAAGTCAGTAGGATACCCCAGTCGCTCTGCAAACGCGTTTTTGAAAACATGCGTGCCAGACTCGAAGAGTGTGTCAGACTCGATGGCCGCCATTTGGAAAACGTGGTTTTTAAAAAATGAAATCCGCATTTGTTGTTATAAAGTTAAAATAAACCTACTTTGTATTAGAGGTGTAGTTTTTTTTTTACAATTTTTCAAACATTGAAATCTGCCACTCATTGAGCGGGGGAGGTCCTTATTTATATCGTCACAGCTGTATCGAAGTCCTTTTATTATTTCGTGAGAAGGAACACTTCATTAAATCAGAATTCAAACAATAATTGTTTATTACAAAAAAAAACAAACTTTTTTCGTTTTAATGAAAGAACTTAAATAAATATTTGTTAATTTTCAAGTTAACGATTTCTATTTGTTATCTTGGCGTTTACGATTCAGAAACTAAGCAAATTGCTGTCGATTTAATTACGGACGGCCTTTCGACACGGATAAATTAAACATACTCGGTAATTGTGCGCGCGCGTGTGTGGGATAATTGAGCCGAAGTCGTTAAGTAATTGGTGTTTTAATTGACAAAAAGCGTTGCGGAGGCTGGCTCGCCGCAAATACGGCCGGTTCGGTTTGCCGAGATCGTGATCTGTGGACGGGACGTGTAGAACAGTAGCCGCTTGCTCGAATGGTGTTATTGTTAATATAAATGCGTTCTCGGTAAGCTAAATTTATATCCGTCCAATTTGTCAGTTGATTATTTTCGTTTTTTCTTAGTGTAGACATATTTCTTTTGGTTATATGTTCCATTTTTTTTGTTTATGGGTCTGGATCGATATATTAATGTTTCCCGAAATTGAAATGATTATTTTACGGTAATAGGTATGAAGTTGTTTCTTTATAGTTTTATTTATGTTATTGTACACGCGTCTACGTATACGAGTTCAAGCTCGCGCGATACGTTTTTTTATACTACAATTGAAATTGTTTAAATGGCACCTTCAAAATAGAAAAAATCTATCTCTAAAAAAATTTAATCACACTTAATGTAATAAAAACTTAGGAAAGTATTTTTTAATCCATGAAGAATTACTAATGCGCCATTTATTTACAGAATACGCTGAATGTTACAATTTGTAAACGTCTTTGTGCAAATGTTTTCGTTTGCGAGTCGAGTCGCTTTCGCTCTGAAGATTAGAATTTTCCTGCAGAATCCCATATAATTATTGATGATATTTTTCAGATTTTTTAAGTTTCCTTCATTTCGCACGATGGGGTTAAAAATAAAAAAGAATTAAATTTGTTTTAATGGTTCACTTCTATTCATCGCTAAACACATATTTAGCTCTACATTTTGCTTACATTAACTTACATTTATGGCCTCAGAAAATTAACAATAAAACCTTAGTTGCACATGTGGGCGAGAACCGTGTGCAGCGAGAGTATTAATATAACAAAAAATATTATTTTTTGAGATAATATTGAATGTATACGAGTACATTATACAAGAGAAATTCCTGATGTTTTAAGACCTCGAAAGTTTTCCTTTGAAAGGTTAAAGTTTTAATTTCTGGGAAACAGCCAAAAGGGACCCCAAGTGTCTAATAGATAATAATAATACTGCAGTTACTAAAATGAAGTTTTTTTAAATTTAATAATACCAATCCATTTTTAAATTAAGAACTTTTATAAAAAATGAAATAATTATCGCCATCTAGTGGAGAATGCTAAAACTATGATTGTGTTTGTTGCTTATAAATGAAAGAGATGGCGCTGGTAAATAAATAGTTATCTATTGATTAACTATGCGACGCCCATGAAGAATAAAGTGATAATTTCTATCATGATATTGGCCAAGTCTCTAAGGTGGTAAAATTACAGTTTCATAAAAATTCGTTGAGTGGTTTTTGCTTTTGATACACGCACGCACAGCTTTGTATCATTTTATTATGTTTGTAAATTTTGGCGGCGTGGGTTGTAAATGATCGTTTGTAAAGAGAGACACTATGTTTGACAATAAGAAACAATAAAAGAAGGATCGGTTTGCGATTTGTTTAAGGAGTTCTTTACGATTCGCCGACATAATTGTAATCAATTCGAAAGTTTCAATTTCGACGTAAATTGAAATGTGAAATTTTGATCTGACTATGGCCGTTCTATAATTTCTATTGCTGTACGTATCTAAAACTTTGAAAGTTCCACACCATGTGTATTAATCAAGATAATTTTGCAGCTTACCGACATTAGTTTAATTGAATTTAATTCATAGTTCAATTCAATTCAATTCAATATATCATTTGAAAGGGCTTGTTATGGGAAATACAAAAATATATTTTTATAATCAAATTGCTTATTTAAAAAGATATTCTAAAATATATGCGAAAATAGAGTGATCCCTCCGTTATTTCTTAAATTACTGAACCAAAAATCGTGAAAAAATGCAGTTAGTAAAATATGACTAGAAAGTTGTAGGAACACTATTGCTGGCGGATATTCTAGATATTATAAATTTTAAAATGTTCACCATATTTTTACACCTGTGAAAAATATAGTAGGCATTTACGTTGTGAAACATTAATATTTGTGAATAGTTTGTCTATTAACTGCTATTGTTACTATGTACCCTTAAACATTTAGAAGCGCCTAATATGTACGATAGTACAAATTAGGCGCTTCTGAACGTTTTAAGGGTACATAGTAAAATACATAGTAATATACTACTACTACTAGTGTGTAGGTAGTGCGAATTTTACTAGTATTTGACATGATTGTACTATTTTGTTGCAAGGCCATAATTGTACTATTTTATTGTAGGGCCATGATTGTACTATTTTGTTGTAGGGCCTAATGTGTACGTAACCCTCGTAGTGCGAATTTTACTTGTATTTGGCATGATTGTACTATTTTGTTGCAGGGCTTAATGTGTACGTAACCCTCGTAGTGCGAATTTTACTTGTATTTGACATGATTGTACTATTTTGTTGCAGGGCCATAATTGTACTATTTTGTTGCAGGGCCATAATTGTACTATTTTGTTGTAGGGTCATGATTGAACTATTTAGTTGCAGGGCCTAATGTGTACGTAACCCTCGTAGTGCGAATTTTACTCGTATTTGATATGTCTGTACTATTTTGTTGCAAGGGCATAAAATATCGTTATGTCTTCATAGAGTTTAGCGCTCAACGGCGAGTCGGTGCGATTTTATCTGTTACCGATTAAATTCATATTGAAGATTAGTACACTGTGTACATAGCGCGCCTTATATCGATATAGTTGCACACTTGTGGCGTACCGGCGGCGGCGGCGCGCTTACGTAAGGATCAGGTGCACAAGGCCAGTGTGTCGCGACGCGGCGGGGTCGATGACCCGTGCGCCCACAGCGCGCCGCCTAGCGTTCGACCGCTCAACTCGTCCCTTGTTTTCAGATATTTCCGTCCTGCTGTGGCGGCCGCGCGCACAGCGATCAACTTGTGCCCGGACGGCGGCTAATTGCAATTGCAGGAATTTCCGCCATTGCCGTTTGTCATAATGACAATTTTTTGTAACTCAGTTGTAGCGCGTTGTATAGTTCCAGCGTTATCAGAAACATGTGCTCCGTGTTTTGTAATTTTGGATAGATTGCGCAGATTTACTTGTTACAAGGTCACAATTTGGAAAAAAAATTATATACACTTATTCCCATTATAATTCTTTGATTCCAAAAATGGTCTATGTTTAAACATGCACATACAGCGATAAACATACGAGATATAAAAAATTGGTTATATTAAGGTCTGCAGGGGCTGTGCAAAAAACGTAGAGGTCGTTTGAAAACATCAGTAATAATAATGTTTCGTGAAACATCAAATGGCGCGTTTGGATGGGATTTAAAACGTTCTGATGGCACGTCGCGGTATACCATTAGGTCAGCTTCGTGTCTTGTCGGCTCTTTCCGACTTAATTCGGTCAGCTTCGTGTCTTGTCGACTAACAGTATTATAAAGTTAAAAATAGATTTTCAGTAGATCGTTAAGAAATATTTCTGTGATTAATTATTTCATAAAAATAAAATAAAACTATCTGAATATTTGTTTTTTCGTTTTCGATTCGTTCAAATAAAAATATTTCAATATAGAAATATAAAAAAAAATTTGGATGTTTTACATTTGCCAGGCGTATCATGACGGTTCACAATTTTTTTTCAATATCGGTGAAGTATATTATCGACAGAAAATAGAATGAGATTGAATTTTTGAAAAATTAAACGTTCTATTGTTTTATAAAATATTAAAACGCCTTTAGACACTACACCGTATTTAGGCATTATAAATATAAACGCAACTGAATGTAAAGTGGTTATGTTACGAGTGAGTATGAGATTGGATTTTTGAAAAATTAAACGTTCTATTGTTTTATGAATTATTAAAATGCTTTTAGACACTACACCGTATTTAGGCGTTATAAATGTAAACGCAACTGAATGTAAAGTGCTTTTAGACACTACACCATATTAAATAATTAACATTATAAATAATTAACCATTGTATACGATAAGGACACTTCGCCTAAAAATCACACCACCAAAATTTCGTTAAATTATAATCTTTAATTAGTGGTTTCTATATTATCCATGACTCGGTTAAGGTGGTAGATGTACCAATACCAATAAGTTTTTAACCCCGAGTTGCTGTCAACAATTTTTATTAAAAAATGTATATGTTACACTAAATTTAAGTATGCACCATTATTATCTACTACTTGTCGCCATCTAGTTGGCAGTGAGAATATGCCTTGCTTGTGAAATTCCGGTGACTTTGATTAAAAAAAAACTGTGGGAGGTCGTTTTGGAAATCTTCTTTAACGTTAAATTTTGTTTTTCACGTAAATGGTTACTTAGAGCCCTGAATAAATGGTAATCAGAGGGTGCTATGTCCTGCGAATATGGCGGATGAGTGAGTAGAACCCAGCCGAGCTCCTCTAATTTATCAGGAGTACGTTTTGCAACACGTGGTTTAGCATTATCATGTAGAAAATCAACTCGATTCTGTTGACTACTCATTTTGTTAGCTAATCGGTCCAATTGTTTACAATAAATATCTGCATTAATTGCAGATTGCTCTGGAAGCAACTCCCAATGAATAATGGCCTTGACATTCCACCAGCAGCTGAGCATCATCTTTTTGGCACTTATTTCAGGTTTGGATACTGAAATTCCTGTTTTTCCGACACCCAGCCATTGACGTTTGCGTGTCTGGTTAACGTATGTAACCCATTTCTCATCGCCATTTACTAACTGATTCAGCCAGTCGAAGTTACGTTTCAATATCAATAACTGTTGAAAAGTATCAACTCTGCTCTGAAGGTGGTATGGTGACAACTCGTGGGGTATCCACACACCGTATTTTGAAACTTTTTCCAATTAACTTCTTTTCTGTCGAAACCAAATCTTTGCCGTCGCATAAGACACTGTGAACTCGAACATCGCATGACATATATTATTGATGGCAGTCTTTGCATCGTGACCCAGACGAAATTCGTAAAATAATAGAATCCGTATTTGATATCGATTTAAATCCAATATGTTTTATGTAACTCTCTTAAAGCTTCGGCGCTGACTGTTATCAACAGACTGCACTTTGGCCTATTTGTACGCTACAGTAAAACCTTCTAGAAGTTTCGAGAATCTTCCAAGAAAAGTCCCGAAGTTGTGGCTGAAAACTTACTAGCCAACCTAATATATATATATATATATATATATATATATATATATATATATATATATATATATATATATATACACACACACACACACACACACACACACACACACACACACTCATACATATTCACATGTATGTACATGGATATATATATATATATATATATATATATATATATATGTATAAAATAATGTAGGAGGTCTCTCAAAGTCAGAAAGTTTTCCTATAGAAAATTTTGTATTTCAATTTTTAAAATGCACGCTATTTGTTTACAGAATTTTAGGATGGTTTGTGGATTTGTCTCTCAGTAATATATTAATTCCAAACTGTATTTATAAGTATTGTGAGAGTGAAAGGATTTCAAAAAGTTGCCTTGAACAAAACAAATTAATTCAGTTTAATGTTTATTAAGTCGAGACATGGTCATGAAAACTGAATAAGTACCCAGGACTTTTCAACTAGAAGTAGTTAATATCTCTATCCCTTTACAAGCAAATTTGCGTCTTCTTTTTCCATAATGTTTGTATCATCTCGTTCCTACCAATACATTTATGGGAATCCCATAGAACACACTATCCTTAACTGTACTGTAATTCTTTTTCTTATCTTTTGTCAGCTAATTTATATTCTAGATAGTGTGTATATTTAGTATAGAGGGAAACATTCTTGCGACAATCTGAATTTATATTTTTTGTAAACTCCGTCCCATTTTGACTCGCACATTGTATATATGTGTTGCGCTGAATATATGTATATGAAATATATTCAGCGCAACCCAGTCCGTCTAAACAGCTGTCAGTCTAGACTGAATAGTGATGAGAAAATGCTCTTACAATTGTGAAATCAGTAGGCCAACTGCTTATAAATTCGTATGCAGGCTTCACGATTGTAATACAATGAGTTAACTACATTAGTAAAACTTTGTTTTTATCTTAAAATTCTGTTATGTACAAAGGCACAGTAAACTTTTGTCTTTATCTCAATGTTTATCTATTACTGCTTCAGTTTAGCTCTTGATATTAGAGTTGTTGGGCCAATAATTTTTCATTGCAATTTCTTGCAATGTTTGATAGCCCAAATATTGAACTAATGGGTATTTCTCTTCAATATGAAGAGGGAAAAATGGCCTGAACCTACTTTTTAGTTTGTTATACAAGTACCAATGCTTTTTCTTCTATATCGAGCCGCTCTTGACAGAGTGGGCATAACCATTTATGACATGGTATTATCAGGGACTGATGTACCCGCTTCATGATATCTAACTATCTTTCTTTGCTTGCCATCTGTCCGGTGCACTCATGTAAGGGCCTACCCGTGGTAGATTTGATTTGATTGGTCCATCACAAGGGTCTAGGTGCTCTACTGCCCTCTACTGCATATTGTGTGACAACGCACTCTGTGGAGTTCTTATTTCGCTGTAAGACATGACCAAAGAATTTGAGGATCCAAGATTGCACTAAGTTTGATAGCCGTTGCTTGATATCAAGTTTGAGTATGTAGATTTTATTTCAAAATTCTATCCTGGATATTTCAAGTATGTTTCTCCAGCACCCCGTTTACAGGGCAAAAGTTAATATTTATAAGACTATGTATTCGTAGTTTTGTTATTTATTGAACTAAAGTATAAGGATAATCAGAAACAAGAGAAAATAATTATCATAGTTAGGTAATGGCTGGCAGTCTAGGATGAAAAGAGGTGGGGGCGTTATCTTCATTCCCTCTTGCTGCTACTATAATAGTCTGTTTTTCTCAAACTACAGGTGTGACTTTTTGACCTTGTCAAATATTTGTTAGTTATATATCTGAGGTGAAATTACATATGTATAATTTTTTTTGTCTGGAACTTGTTAATCGCACAGTAGTGGCAAAATTTGTTGTCGCACAGTAGTGACAACATTTTTGCGATCACATAGTAGTGACAAATTTTTTTGTTATTTCGAGATCATTTATAATATTATAATCGCTTAGTAGCCGCTCAGTATTGCTATCATATTTCAAAATTGTTGTTAAAGCAACTGTTTTTAATATGTACATTATAAATATACGTATTCACAGAACATATACTAGCACAAAGCTTTATGGAGAGTTTTGTTGTTCAGTTTGTCCATTTATTGTATATAGAGATAGATTCAGTTATTTCACAAATTTGGAATACTGCAAAGATCCTTAATTGACATGATTCATTCGAGATTGTAATTTAATGGTGTTCTTCTATATTTCTTTATTTATATTTTGTCATTGAAAACTTTAGGAAATACTTGGCTCATTTAGATGAAGCTTACTGGAACGGATGGCCATCATTAGTTTAAGTTGGTTATTAATTAATAATATATAAAATAGGTACCCACACAAAATAATATATAATTGGTTTTTATTTAATAAATTAATGCAGGCCTTGCCAATAAATAATTTTTAGAGTTCCATATGTTAAACGTGGCACTTTTTATTATGTCCGCATATTCGCCTCTAACAATATTACAGTTTCAACTAGACTGACTGAGAAACTAATTGTACGTTAATAACATAAAACTACTGAATTTATTGACCTGCAATTTTACACGACTAGGTGTCATAAATGTTCAAAATATGCTTATATATTAAGTACTGTGGCAAAGGCATTAATAAATTTTATAGAAATAACATTTATATGGAATAATTAAAATATTAATAATATTTAACCTTGCAGACCTCTGACAATTTAGCAAATAAATGTCCGCAAGTGCGAGTCAAATTTGGTAATTCTCAGCGGACTCAATAATTCAGTGGTTTTAAGTTTCGCCGCTGCTACTTAAAGCATGGGACAATCTATTAGAGAGATCTCTGCACACATATAAAAGACACTCTTACATGTTATATAAACAAATCGAAAAGACATCAATATATTTTACACAACGCGCTTTTATGGTAAAAAGACGTTATTGTAATGTAGTAGATTGGATGGCCATTAAATGAGGTCGGATATTGCCACAAATTGTTCAAACCTTAACTTTTTTATTGAAACACAACATTCAAGTTTGTATAGATTACACTAGAAATCAAATCTGTAATTGTCTTGCTAGTTTTCATTTTTATCTTTTATAAGCCTGATCCAGAAAGACCAGGCTTATAAAAGATAAGAATGAAACCTAGCAAGACAATTACATAAAACTTCAATATATATTGGAAAGAAATGTTATGCTCCTTCACAAAATGAAACTTTTTTCTCTGCAATACCATTATAAAAAGAATACAAATTTAAAATAACCAAATGCAAAGAAATAAATGAATATCAAATGTATAACATGGGATGTGAGTGAGTGACCGACAACTGTGTATCTGAACAAATATCTTTAATTTCTCTTAGTATTTTTTTAATAAATTTGATGTGGACAATTAAAATTAACAAAACACCAAAAGGGACAGCCTTATATGGTAAAAAGGTTTTGATAAAAAGGCTTTACATGCAATTCAAATATATATATATGTATAGGTGTAAAAGCATGTTATGATGTACCTACATACTGAACTTGCTTGTACTACATATATATTAAAATCTATTATTTCTGATTGTATTGGATTTCTGAATCTAATGTACTGTTTCTGATCCTCTATAAGATTCCCGCAACCCCTAACTAGGAGATATGCAAGCGAATTGTGCACTAGTAATAAAGTTTATACTTATATAACACTGGAAACAACAACTAGCAAACAATTTAACATTAGCATCTTGTAAAAAGGCGTTTTCTGTAGTTTTAACTAGTATAATATTTTGAAATGTAAATAAGTAATGGTTTTACTAAAAAAGATTTGGTAAAGTAATTGAACCTATCTCTAAGTACAATAAACTTAGAATTGAATAACAATAAAACTCTCCATAAAACTTTGTATTGAAAGAGTGTCTATTCAAAATGAAAAATCAGATGTACATGTGTTACATATTTAAATATAAATGTGAAAAAATTTAGTTTGAGATGTCTGATACTGTTACGAACAAAGTTCTCCAAAATTCTTATTCATTTTAGCTGGTCTACAAATGGGAAAAGTTTTCAAATTATATCACAACAGGGCTCAATTTTCAGATCCAATAAAATGGTTTAAACCAAAGCCCTTAGTCAATATTTAAAACAAATAAAACTTGGTAGTGTAAAATGTAATGAATATACATAAGTTGGGAAAAAATAAATTGTGACTTATGCAATAGATTAGGTTTACTCATACACAGTGAAATCGGCAGGACAATATAGTAAAAAGTAACAAAGAGTTTAGTTAATATGGTATGCGCAAATTAATTGTCTAATTTAGGCCGTTACTGGTTATTCAGTGAATATTCAGTGAGTATTCGGTGAAGATTAATTTAATGATGATTAAGATTGATCTAGTGATTAATTTTAGTCGATTCTTAGAATGAAATGGCTGATTTAATTAATTTCAATCATTCATTTGTTGAGAAATAAGTTGTACCAGTGTTAAGTTTCTCCAAATTTACGAATTTTTTATTAAGTTCACTATACAACACCACAGGCAGGGTGCATTTCGTGTTGTGATCTTAGAGCATTGAGTGCACAGGTTAGTTTAAGCTCTATGGTCTAATGAAATCCTAGGCCATAAATGTAACCAATGTTTTTTCAATATTTATACTGCATACGCATAAATTGAAGTATCAATATATCAGTACAGCTCCGAAATATCGAAAACAGTACAAAGTACAACAATGAGATATGGAATGCTCAGTTTCGTTAAAAATTATTTTTAATTATTAATGGAAGTAGTCATTCAGTATAGAATTCTAGCAACATTATTTCACTGAAAAAATGTTGCTAGAATTTAGTTAAAATGTGTTGTTAGAATTTTAATAGAAAAGTTCTATATTCTCAGTGTTGGGCTGAGGTCCATTATCTTCTTTATGTTTGAAGTTTTAAGTGTTTTATTTACGTTGGAATAACATTTTCAATAGCATTCTTTTAATGTTCTATTTCTGACTTTATTTTTAGTAGCCTAAGTCATTAGATAAATAATGTTATTGTCATGTTAATGCCATTAATGTATATATTTAAAATATTTCAGGAAAATATAGATCCGTCACCTTACAGCTTGTCCCCTGTTTCTGCGAAATCACAGAAATTGTTAAGGTCACCTCGTAAAGCTACCCGAAAAATATCCAGGATCCCATTCAAGGTAAATGTTTATATTATAGTGTTTTATTTTAGGGTACAGTAGTATCAAATACAATACAGTAGTGAAAAAAACTATTGCTTAAAGCCTGTATGTTGTACGTAGATGTCTCATAATTTTGAAAATTGTCAGTACTGTTAATTGTTACAATTTATTGTGATACTAGAAAATTTCATACAAAATAATTTTTAAATGAAAATTTTAGTTACATTATTTAATGTTGTGCAATTTCAATTGCTCTAAAGGTTTGAATTTATAAATCAGTATCTATTATTTCTTAACACTCCACTGTTACTGCATTTTTCCAGATTTTGCTCTCAAAAAAGTCAATTTGATTTAATCGTATTATATCATATTACATAATAAACATCAAAATGTGTTTTTTGTAAAACAGAATGTCACAAGTTAATTTATAGTTCACATCTAATAGAAAATTCTTTGCCATATCAAACTATGTGTTGACTTATAATTGGCATATTGCTTACTACGAGATTATTACTCTACTATTTTAAAATGTAAGCTGTGCTTTGAATACATTTTTAGTATGTAAAATGAGAAGTAAAGATTATAGAATTGTTGACGTTTAGAATTGTTCTTGGTCATAATATTGAGAACTGACTAAATTTAACAGAAACGAAACTGTAATATCGACTGAATAATATCCCACATATAATTTGAAGGTAAAGATATTTTGAGAAGGTAAGAATATGTTGATTTATGTAAATTCAAGTAAAGCACTGAGTCAGTGTAAATTATCTTTCGTTTCCGGTTAATCTAATCTGGTATTATATGATTTTTTAACCAATAGTGTCATGCATAGCTTTGAAATAGATTTATTATCCAGCTCCTCTAACAAAAGCTTAATTCAATTAACGTGGTGAAGAGATCAAGCGAGGACAAAAGATCAATTGAGAACAAAAGGTCAATTGAGTCAGGTTAGAAAATTGTGTCTGTTAAATTGTGTATTTGAAAAGACATTTTATTTTGTAAAAGTTGTTTTTGCATTATATTTTATGTTATTATGTTTATGCGGAATAAATATATTTTTGGTTATTCCATTGATGGGAAGTATGATTTGTCTCAGCAGGTGGAAATTAAAAACTGTTTTTGCTTCAATAATTAGTGAATATTGTATTATTGGAATTACAAGTTATAAAAGAATTATTTTGTTTAAGTAATGATTTTTTTAACATTATTTATTTGAAAATAGGTTCTAGACGCGCCGGAGTTGCAGGACGACTTTTATTTGAACCTTGTGGATTGGTCTGCACAGAATGTTCTCAGTGTGGGTCTTGGCAGTTGTGTTTATCTGTGGAGTGCTTGCACGAGCCAGGTAACTATTCATCTTGGTTATTGCAGAAAACTGTGAAATTTAAAACATGCCATAATAGTTATTATTGGAAAAAACAGGTTTCGATAATTGTGAACTTTGAGTATTTTAATTGTATTTTGTAATAGAATTTGTGGTCATTAAAATGAATCTGTGTAAAATTAAAAAATGTTTCTTCATGTATATATATGGGGATACGAGTATTGAATGAACGGTTATGACATATATTTTAGGTTATATGAAACAACCAATTATAAATGAAATTATTCTAGAGTGTGTCCCATCCTTATTGTTCCATTTTTAATTTATTTACATTCTTTATTCAAATGTGTTAACATTAAGGGGATTTAATTTATTACATTATTTATTGAAATGTTTTAGTATTAAGGGAAGATAATAATTTTCAGTTAATATTAAATTTAAAATAACGTATTTGTCAACAATTTATGAAGCATTATTGTTGAATATATTTGGCGTTAATTTTGTAGAAATTCATTATTCACAATTAAATGAAACTACGTGATGTAGTATTATTTCTACTTTATTTATGTTTTTTACCACGACCTAGGTTTCGTTGTATAACAACATCTTCAGGTGGGCTGTTAGCAAAGATTGTTAATAGTCCACCTGAAGATGTTGTAATACAACGAAATCTAGTGTCGTGGTAAAGAACTTAAAGAAAGTAGAAATAATACTACGTTACGTAGTTTCATTTAATTATGAAGCATTATTGTGCCAATTAGCGTAGATTTGCATAGTTAGTATAGATTGTGACTAAAATTTCGTATTTTCTGTCCTAGTTTCAATAAAATTTAAATTTAGATTTCATAATTATTTTCTATTTGTTCCAATTCAGGTTACTCGCTTGTGTGATCTTTCATCAGAAGGCAATGCTGTAACATCTGTCTCCTGGAGCGAGAGAGGACATCACGTTGCTGTGGGAACACAGAAGGGTCATATCAGTGTTTGGGATGTTGCTGTTAACAAAGAGGTAGAATATTCGCCTTCTCAGGGTTTTGTGTGTTAATATTTATATAACTAAAATATGATGTTAATATTATTATTATTATTTATGTGCAGGTAACAAAACTAGAAGGCCACATAGCCCGTGTAGGTGCACTGGCATGGAATGGAGATGTCCTGAGTTCTGGATCCAGAGATAGGCACATCCGACAGAGAGATACGCGTACACCAGGTTTGAAACTTTTTGATTGCTACAAAGTGAAAGTATTACATATAACGGGTCCATGATGAAATGTCTGTGGTTTTAAATATATAGATTTGTCAATGAAAAATTTCACATTAGTATTCAAGTTGTGTAGATTTTCTTTTCCTTAATATGTTTTAAACATCGTTTTTTGGAAAGTAATTAAAATTTTTGTTTGAATGATAGGATTTTTATCATATTAATTTTCTTATAATTTAAATAAAATTTATATTGATTACAAAATTGTAAATTGTGTGAGATAAATTCTGTTTCTTAATACTCTTTCCTTTACCATTTTAGATAAAATCATTTGTTTTTTTATTTCAAAAGTATTAAGAAAATGAGGTATCTTTTTACTAAGGAATCGTCTTTGCTTTGATTGTATGCTGATGAATTTATGTCTATTTTCATTTTACTCAGAGTGCCTCTTAGATATATTGGACAGAAAAATTTAAAAAGATTTAAATTGTTTTTGTAAACATATTCTGTTTTTGTAAACATATTGTTTTTCTAAACATTATTTTAATGTTAGATTTGACCATAAACAAAAAAACCTTTCTAAATCGGTATTATTTTCTATAGCACAACCCTAATATGTTATGCCCTATTGTCGTTGTTTTAAACATTGTTACCTTACTAAAGCAAACGAACTTAAAATATAATTTTTTGTCAACCCATGTATAAGATTTTCTTGCAAAATAAATCCATTAAAACTTGAAATATAACTAGGACATTGCACAGAAAAGTTTCCAAATCAATCAGACTATAGATTGTTATTAACATCTCTAGTGTGCATGCATATGGACATGTACGTACGTATATATTGTTGAAGTTTCAATTATTAATTTAAACTCTTTTTATTGTTTAATTTTGTTATTAGAATAGCATCCTATATAAATTCATTGTGACCAGCTTTATGGTTTAAATTTATTTTAATTCTTTCAGGGTTTTAAAGATTCGGGTTAAAATTGGAGAAGCAATAGTAGCAAGATCAAACACTCTTTGAGTAGACAAAATATGCTTACCATACCTACCATATTGCGAAAGCAGCTATTTAGTATTTGAAAATTCGCATTCGTTGCATTAGTGCCATTTGTATCATAACGATTGAAACATTACAGCAATTACTGGTGAGCGTACGTTGGTGGGTCACAGGCAGGAAGTTTGTGGGTTGAAATGGTCTCCAGATAACCAGGGACTTGCATCTGGCGGCAATGACAATAAACTATTTGTCTGGTCAATGGTGAGTATGTCCCAAAAACTAATTATTATTAACTCTTTAGATCGCTATGACTTTGTATAATTTATTTATGACAATATTAATTATAATTTGTTTCTCACCACAGCTTTGCCAGTTCCAATGTGTATTGGATTTATTTTTCTTTGGAATTGTTAATTGTTGGTGTAAAAATGAATTTATAATACACTGTTATAAAATAAATTTTTACAATGTTAACAAAGTGGATATTGACTTGGATAGTGCTTGAGAGGATTAGAAAACAAAGAATAGGTTAAACGACTAACCTTTTCACCGCAATATATACATGCATTGTCAAATCGTACGCGACACGCCAAATGCATATATATATATATATATATATATATATATATATATATATATATATAGAATATATATACATTAATCTGTTTCAGTAAAAAAGTATGAAAAAAATTTTCAAAAATCATATTGATTATGGTCATATTTTAAAATGTCATCAAAGATGTTGATAACCTTTGTATCTCTTTAACAGATTCAATTTTTAAAACTCTTAATTTATCTATGTAACTAAACCAAAACCATTTTCAAATATTTCAAAATTAAAAAAAGTTTCAAATATTTTATTTACTCAAGTCTATTGAATCAAAAAAATTAATAAAAATGAATTAGTTTGTTACATTAAGAATAATTTTTAAAATTTATAATTAAAATATTATTTAAAAAAAATTAAAGTTAATTAGTATTGTGTAAAAATTTTTAAATTATCTAAAGAGTTATTCTATAAATTTATGTTATTTTACAAATATTATTAAGTTACTTTAATAAATAAATATTTTAAATATATTCTGAAATTTAAAAGATGACTGTCAAAGAATCACTATCTCGTTGGGTTGATCACTATCTCTTTGGGAAGATCACTATCTCGTTGAGTGAAAGTATATTATTAGTGTCCTGTACATCAAGTAATATATTTGTATGTAAAATTTAAAATTTTACATACAAATATACGTAAATTGATTATAGAATGAGTGAATCCCAAAATTGTTTAGAGCAGTAATATCAAAGCCCAGTATTCAGGTAGGTGATGCTTATTACATTTGTTAAATAATTTTTCATTGCGAAAATTAACAAATATTGATGTAAAATTTTGACCCAAAAATTATATAATTTTGGATTTTCTTAATAATAATGTACTCTGTGATTTTTGCGGGAAATGGTGTAAAGGATCAAATAGATAGGTAGATAGAGAATATAATACAAGAATAACAATATCTGGAATTTAATTGATAACTTTTATATCATAGTTTTTTATTTATTTATTTATTGTGTGTGAATGTACAAAACGTATTAGGTCAATAGGGTATTATGGACGTCACATTAAACGTACACAATGTGCCAAAGCATTGTTAAAATATTCACATTTTCAAAGTTTTTGTTGAAAGTGTTTATTTACTTTTTGACAGCATTCTACATCCCCTGTACAAACATATACTGCACACGTGGCGGCAGTGAAGGCAATCGCATGGTCACCACATCAGCATGGCTTGCTTGCATCAGGTGGAGGTACAGCAGACCGCTGCATCCGTTTTTGGAATACGCTCACTGGACAACCCATGCAATGTGTCGATACAGGTAAGAAGACAACGTGTTCACTTTATGGTGTAAAAGAGAATTTTTTTTATCTCTTTCTAGGGTAATTTTTCAATAATTAAATACAGACATGAATAAAAGTTATTTGTCAGAAATAACTGATATTAACGGAAGACATCCAAAGTGATATGAGTAAATTTATTCATTGATAAAAGAACCTTCTTTGCCAATTTACATCTGTCAAATTGACATTTTATTTCAAGAAGTGGTTACATTATGATATTTATATTAAAATTAGGATATTTTTGTGTAGGATTTTTTAATACTTTATTATAAAACGTAAAATTTATTAATAGATGCACAAAAACAAAGTTATTTGTAGTTAGAGTGCTATAGGAGTTAGATTTGAACGAAATAATGTTTGATTTTGTTAGCCATACTACTGTAACAAATTATCATTGATCTTTAATTCTTTCTACATAATTATCAATTATCGTAGTGTAGAATAAAAGGGCACCTATCTATCTATTGACTACTAAAAAACAAAACTGCCTTTGTTTATCAGACTAATTATAATCAGTATAAAAAATTAATTCTGTAGATAATTATTTGACCGTTTATTTGCTGAATGAAAATTCGGCCCTTGGGGTTTCAAACTTTTTAACTACAGTAAAATACTGTGTGGAACTTTTTGTAATTAAATCCTCGTGATTACATAAATGTTACTGTACTTACTGAATGACATGAAATTTCAGGATCACAAGTCTGTAATCTAGCCTGGTCTAAACACTCCAGTGAGCTGGTATCGACGCACGGTTATTCACAGAATCAAATTCTTGTGTGGAAATATCCTTCCCTAACGCAGGTGAGTTGTTTTCTTTGTATTTTGTTTATTATAAATTTATTTTTCTAGGAGACTTTGTAATTTATTTTATTCCTCTGCATGTTTTTTAAAAAGTAATAATGGCGTTACAACCAGTATGCAAATATGTAAATTACTGGAATTATAGGAAAATAAAATTACTAGCATGGGAATCAATATTAACAGGATGAATTTGATAACTAAAGTGACGACTAATGTTGATGACTTGAAAATTAATTTACGAATGTGTAAACAGTAATTAAAATACAAATTATTGTGTTTTAGAATGTATTTCTGCATTTACCTAAAGTTTATCCTAAGGGATTCGCCAGTACTATAATAGTATTCGACAGACACTAAAATTATGTCCAAACATTCGCTCACACTAAAAAATGACATATTCACTAAGTCTACTTATTCAGAATGTATTACAAAATAAAAATCACTTTCATGCATAAATCCACATTTTACTAACAATAATAAACCAGGTTTTAAAAACAATAACTATCTTTTCAAAAAGATTCAGGCATCCTTCTGATTGTTTTAAATGACATTTGTAAGTATTGCCATGTTAAATAATAAGTAACATTTTTAAATTATAATTCAAATTAGACTAATATTATTACTAAGAAGCAAATAATAATTTATCTAAATAGTAAATGAAACAATATCATATTAATAGTTATTCAAATAAGTTTCTTTTAAAAATCGACGATAGTGTTTATTATAATCATAAGTATTTTAGGAGAATTATGGACGTTAAAGATTTTCAAATGACAATAATTTTTGTTTACAAATTGTAAACAACCTTGACCTTGAAATTAAATTGTATTGTTCTATTCTTTTTTTAAACTTCTATCCAAATGAAAGGGTTAGTTAGAAAAGTTAAATTCATCATCAATCCCCAAGAAGGTTATTTATGCAATATTGCCCCATTTCTTATGTTTATCGAAATAAAAGGGTAAATAAAGGTTGATGCATTTCCATGTTAATGACATGACAATTTTTAAATTTCAGGAAAAATAAAAAAAAATAGTACAACTTTTAAATAAAGATGGTTTTATCGCAATCTACACGTGATGCACTATTACAGTTGAAGTGGCGCTATTTAGTGACAATACATACTGTATTTTACAATTTTATTACTTATATTTAATTATAAAATAGAATAAAACCAACTTTATAAAAGAAATGGCAATGCATACTTTATCTTTGAAAATGAAATCTGGATGCGAAGGGCTTAAAGAGCAAGTAGAACTTCAGGAGGTAACAGCACATAGGCAACAAGCGGAAACAAATTAATAGAAAGGACTTAAATAACATTTGATGCGTTTATTGAAGATATTAAAGCAACACGGATAAAAATAATAAAAAGTCATTTGTCACAATGTATGTGGTTAATAAGAAAAAGTACCATTTTGCATATGTCCGACTGTTAACGATTAATATATAGAAAGTAAATAGGAAGCCATTAGTAGAACACATGTTTTTTATCATTTGAATCAGTTTTTATGTCCCACTTGAATTCATTTCTTTAACATTTAGTTATTGTTCTTTGGTGACTTATTTATTTTTGCATTTGCATCCATTCAGGTGGCAAAGTTAACCGGCCACTCGTATCGAGTGTTATACCTGGCGCTGTCTCCCGACGGAGAGGCCATCGTGACAGGCGCTGGCGATGAAACTCTTCGCTTCTGGAACGTCTTCTCCAAGACTCCCTCACACAAGGAAAATAAGAGTGTTCTCAATCTTTACACCTCCATAAGATAAGCACGTACTGATGATTCTTCTAATCTGTCATAGATCAGGCGAATCATTAGCCTAGTGGTTGTAAATAGAATAATTAGTAGGAACTAATTTTCATTTTTAGGCTTAAAATATAATATTTATACTTGGTTTGCGAGCGAGACATTCCTACTAATTAAAGCGATTGTAGTTTTTCTAATTATGATTAACTTATAAAATGTTTAGCTAATTTTTATAGTTTTTTATTATGTTGGAAAAATATTTTCCATGAACTATACAATTTTTACTGCCTGTATTTTAAACATGCAACATGATACAATAAATAGTACTAATGCGTAAGTATTCCAAAGATAGAGTTTTTTTATCATTAATTTTCTGTGCTCTTTTTGAGATATTATGAAATAATATTATAGATTTTGTGGAAAACTGTATTTTCAAAAATTATTTTAAATTTGTAACTATAAAACCTATATCTTAGCTATATAAATTATAAAGCTAAGACATAGGTTTTGTTATAACAGTGTATACTGTCATAAACAAATTTTTTTAAAAATTAAATGTGAATAGAATTTACAAATGAAAAAAATTAAGAAAAGTTTCTTGTCTCATAGTGACTTTAAAATGAATTATTTTGATATGCACATTTTAATTATGTAAAGTTGAAAATTTAAAAAAAATATGTAAAAAGATGTAAATTACTATATTTGTATTTATAGCGTTGAAATCATTTTTTTAGTATTGTCTTCTAATCTGCAGCATAGATAAATTCCTATTGTTCATAGAGGTGACTCTCATTAAAATTGGAAAAAGTTCATTTCGAAATTGAGAGAATAAAAATAAATTCATTGAAAGAATTATGAGACAAAGCTTGTATTTCTAAAAAGATTTGTTAATAATTTCCATGCTTAGAATAAAATTTGGAATGGAGCTTGTGTGAAACACAAAAAGAAAGCCCAAAAATAAAAATTATGCTGCTTCGAGTCTTTTACTTGACTTTAAATAGTTTTAAATGTCATATTGAAAATCTAATTTACATTAAATGACATTATATTTTATTGTATCATATTGTTAAATACTAAAACCATCGTATCCCCACCAAAGTAAAGTAAAATTGTAGTAGTTAGATATATCCACAGTTTCTTTATTCAATTTCCGCTATTTCTAGCGAAACAATTTAAAAACGGTATGTTGTATGTCCATTTCACTATTATTTTGTTTTATATTATTATACAATCATTGGCATGAGTTATATACATTGTGTTATATAAATTATTTTGGAGAGGATTAAGTTTTACTCAAATGAAGTTTTGCGTGCGTTTTATGTTTTTTTTTTTAAAAAATCATGGTTTGTTGTCATTGTAGAAATTCATGTTTAAATTTTTGTCATATCGGTTGAATAGTCTTTTTTATTTTCTATGTAACAAGTGTGCTCTGTCGCAAAAAGTGTCGTTTAACCAACATTGAGCAAGAAAATAAAAAAGAATTTAACTCCAATTTTTTACTTCCAATTCGTATGAAATTAAGAATTATGAAGACTATATGAAATTGGCATATATGCACTGATATTATGAAATTAAATTTACTAGCATATTCTCAAGGGAGTCGACCTAGAGAAATGTTTATCAATAAATTTCACTGTATTAAAAATTGGCCTAGTTCCTCTAAGTAAAGCAGAATGAGCACTGTCAAATATAATAACTGTCAAAAACAATTCTTTATATAACTGGTAAATATACAGTTATATAAAGATATCTCAGTAAGTTATTGCATTGATTTTGACTAATCTTATTGTCTAACAACCTGATTACGTTGTTGAAAATTAGCGACAATATAAATTATTTTTATTTGTCACATATTCTTATGCATTTAAATTATGTTAGGTGATAATTTAAATAAATATCTGTATTTAACATTTTAAGTTTGTTAATAAAAACTTAACATTTATTTACGATGAATAAAATATAATATTATCGTAAGTTAATGGAGGATCTGTGCAATTAACTATGTAGCCTAGCTTATGTGTGGTTTTTAATTATTGTTTTTATTTTTTTTTGTAGTATTTATATCCTTCTATAATGACAAGTTTGTCAATAGAAATATATTATTGGCACTTATGGAATCTGAAAAGCTTTCACCAAGTAATACATGTTCATATTTAGTTTAGATATGTTGACATTTTCATCCCCTTTTGTTTATAATACATTTATAATAAATTTTATGTTCATTCGAACAACATATCTAAGGTTTCCTGCAGGTTTCTTGTTACTAGTAGATTTAATAGAAATTGCGAATTATTACTTTGTGAAAGCACATACCCTGGCGTCAATAAGGTGGTAGATATTTAGTTTGTACGTTATTGGAAAATTAAATAAACTGGTTATTTAAAAATGTAAAAAATATTCCTGGATTCTGAAAAATTAAATAACATTATTAAGAATTCGACAAATTAAAGTAATTTCACGTTATCTACAGATGTGCCAATGAGAATGCAAGGCATAATAAATAAGTTATTTTAGCAGGTATTTAACTTTTTTCCTATTCGATATTTCGAACTTTTATTAATATTATTGATAAAGGTTTATTTTGTGGTTGGTTTTACCATTTGGATGTATAACTTTTGTTAATCTTGTAGACTTTTGCTTTTATTTCATTTCGTTTTGTTTTTTATCCACGAATCGTAGAAAAAGTAACGCATGTGAAAAACACTTTCTTTCAATAATTTTCGTATAACGACTTTCGAGCTGTCTTTTCTTCATTTCCTTTGGCTTTCTTTATACACGAGGGTTTGTTTATTATTTGTTTTCACTTAATTAAGGTAGATGTAACGACAAAATTAAATGTAAAAAAAAATTATTTTAAACGTAGAATATCGATTGATATTTATTTACACAAAGAATTATAATATATTGTAACTATCTAATAAAATAATAATTAACTAGTAGAGACTGAGAACTATGAATCAACAGATGAAAATATATATGTGCATAGTTGTTTGTCATTAAATAAAAGCGTGTTTATTAAATAACAAGTAACTATTTGTGTTTATATTTATTTCATTCATTGTAAAAATTTACTCATGTTGAAGTGAGCTATTGGATAAATAGCCATTAATTAATTGACATATTCATAATGTGAGTTTTTTTACACAACTTTACCCTTATTAAAGATATAGTTTATCATTGATACTATTTGTCAGGTGGGGTTAACCTAATAGGTGGATATAAAGGGAAAAATATGCTTTAATTTTTACAAAAGTAAGCTTTGCAAACAAAAAAATTAAAACAGTTGTTAGTAGTGATGTGTAACAAATCTGAAAGAAACAATAAACGCAAGTTTTACAGAATTGCAATGAAATATTTCAGCAATGAAATTTGTTCATCGTTTTTATGTCACAAAATGCTAAACTTTTATGTCTAAACATCCAAGTATGAATAGAAGTCGATAAGTGTTAAACATGAAAAAGGTATAAAATGTAGAAAAAGATAAATTATTTAAAAAATTACATAAAAGGTATTTGAAATTTGTCAATTGACAGCCACTTAGCAAAGCATATTTTAAATCGATTTTTATGTTGAATAAATTATGAGCAGCAATTATTTTTGTTAAATACTTTGTTTTTGACGTGAAAACGTCTACTTGTTCGTTAAGTATAACTGGTTGAACTGTATAGATTTTAACTACTAATCTACGAAACTAATAATGTTTTAACAATGGTTGAACCCATAACGGATAGAACATGTATGTCCGTGTTTGTTGTGGGGCATTTGTTTTGCCTGTGACATCATCGGACTAGTGTAGGTGCATGCGTGTGATTGTTGCGAATGCATTGTGTAAAGTCATAAATTAGTGTAGCATTTCACACTACATTAATTTATAACTTTACACACGTTTGGCTTCACAATTAGATGTAAAATAACATATTTTACATCTCATTGTGAAGAGCACTATTAGAAGGCAAGTTGAGACAATAAAAATATTCACCTGAATATAAGTAAAAAATCGGTAAAAAATGGAAAATACACATGAATCATATATATGCTCGGAATTATAAAAATACAAATCAGAGGAAAACTGGCATCGAAAGGAATCAAAGACACCTAAAAGTCTAAGACCGATCAAATACAAAAGCTATGACAGCGTCTGAAAGAAAATGAAAAAACAATGCAATACAATTACACAGTTGACCCCATCGGACATACAGTGCCCAGCGACAGTCCAAACATTCACGGATCATGTGCAGGCATCGTTGGAAGGCAATACAGAAGACAGTGATAATATAGAGATTAATGACGACATGACAGCGCCCAACAAGTATATATTGAAATCATCAAATATCATCGTGTTGTCATCGTCAGGCATCAATGCGTATATGTCAGTGGAGGGTGCTACTGATAGACTATGATGTTATTGAGCACGAAACGGTATGTACAATCAAAACTCGATTTGTTACAGCTCTGCTGGACTTCCATTGAAAGACGCACTGCAAATTTATTTATTGGGTGAGGCAAACCCAAATGTAAGCGAATGCAGTTTTCATAAAGATTGGTAATTTAATTAAATATTAATACAAAACACTTGTTATGATTTTATCCCATTTTCACAGAAAATCTACTGTGTGAACCCGAACTGCGCCTTTCGGTGTTTTTTTTTCATTATTTCTTCAAGCTATCTCAGGAAAAACCTAATCTAACTATATCGAAAACAAACGCACTTTTAAGGAAAGTATACTTATTTTTTCTTCAATTTAATAAAAAACGCTTATATTTCTATGTATGTAAAATAAACGTATATTTAAATGTAGTAACAGTACGTATATTTAAATGTAGTAACAGTACGTATATTTAAATGTAGTAACAGTCAATTGATCTTTTTGTTAATTTTGTGAACACTCATGTTATATAACATTGACAGAATTAGCAAAGTTGTGAATGCTAACATTGTTTGCAACTTTCTTTGTATTGTGACTGAACATTCATAAGCTTGCTATTGTCTAAGTACATTTTAATTCTGTACTTTTTAGGGATCTGTAGTGAAATAAGGAGTCCTTAAAATGTTGTCATCTTTTCAACATCTTTCTCTGCGACAGCCTCGTAGTTTCTATAATCTTAGACTTATATGCGTGACATTTTTTAACAATGTGCTTCATATGGAGTTATAAATTTTTGTTTGTTCTCTATATATACTTTTAATGCAACTTGAAAGTGAGGGTAAATATTTTTTTTCAATTTGCAAAATAATAAAATTTCAAAGGACGTAAAATATACCCCTCCCCACTCTAATTTTTTTATTTATAGGTTTAAGAAATCGGAAAAGTCCTGGATTATGAACATTTGATTACAACTCTATTAAAATTATTTTGGTTATATCAACAATTTCAAAACAATAGACATTTAGTATACGATGTGTGGTAATAAAAGCCAAGTACATTTTGGATTAGTTTATCCTATTTTTTGAAGATTGTTTTTAGAATGCTAATGAATGTTTATATAACGTCATTGCCTATCTTTGGTTTTTCTAACATAATACCAGTCTTATAGTTGGTATAAATAATTACACTCGTTACACTGACAGGTATTCTCTCTTAATGGAGATTATGTCACTGAATTAAATGTTGTTTCCGAGTGTGTTTGGAAACTTACTATACTGGCAAATACCGTGATATCACGGTTAACGAGGATAAATCTGTTTTCTCTTGTTCTGGTATTTTTGAACAAGTTTTGATTTGTTTTGTTTCACTTCAATCTTGCAGATAATGTAATTCAGTGTAATACCGTCTATCCAAATAAAATCACTAACGGAATATCTCATTTCTTTTTTACTACATGTCTCTTGTTATTACCAGTAAACAGTGGCCATTAATATAGACTCGTGTTTGAAATGTACTCAAGATAAACCGGAAAACGCTAGAGATGAGAAAGAAACAAAAACACTGGAGTTAATCTGGCAGAATTGGAGAAACATATAACTTGTAATACATGCTTACTGATGAAAGTCAAAACACTTCATGCCCAAGTTCTGCTCAACAACAGATGTAAATTGCATCATCTATATTTACATAAATGTGTAGTACATTCTATCGCTGGTATATGTCTATAGTACGTTCTATCTCTGATCGATGATGCAAGTTTCGTTTCATTTAAAGTGCGCTACCTGCAGGTGCATGGCATTTCATAGCTAAACAGGGAATTTTCCCTAAATTACAGATTGTTATGTTAACAGTAACATATAATTACTTTGTGTGTTAGGGTTTCCTGATTGATTTGTCTTTCATTGCTCTTTGCATTTTATTCAATTTAATCACATTGCTAGTAGTTTTTTTTTTGTTATGACTGCTACGTGGCAATCTATTTAGGGACAATAAGCCATTAGTTTGTTTGATTTGTATCTGGAGTAAACATTTTTGGAATATTAAACATTGTTCTTATTGCCTTAGTCTGGAATCTTCCAAGGATTTCGATGTTGCTTTCACTAGCTGTGTCCCATAGTAGAAAGTACAGGGTGTCCAGTGGCATATTTCAATGTTTGAAGAAAAAAACTACACCTCTACTACGAAGTAGGTTTATTTTAACTTTATAACAACAAATGCGGATTTCATTTTTTAAAAACCACGTTTTCCAAATGGCGGCCATCAAGTCTGACACACTTTTCGAGTCTAGCACGCATATCTTCAAAAACGTGTTTGCAGAGCGACTGGGGTATCCTACTGAGTTCGGCTCGAATATTTTCTTTGAGTTGTGTCACAGTGCTCAGATTTGTTTTGTAAACAATGGATTTTAAGTATCCCCATAAGAAAAAGTCACATGGGCTTAAATCGGGTGACCTAGGTGGCCACAGTACGGTACCGTTTCGGGATATGTTTTTTCTGGAAATAACTGCCGCACTGCATTCATGGACACATTAGCAGAGTGAGCTATGGCCCCGTCCTACTGGAACCATGTGTTTTGGTTGAAGGATGGACTATTCTGTAGTTCTACTCTGAAAAAGTCATTTAACATCTGGGCATATCTCTCCGAATTCACAGTTACAGTTTGGCCACGTTGATTTTCAAAGAAATAAGGCCCTATGATTGCAGATGCAGACATGGCACACCCGACTGTTACTTTAGGCTTATGGAAAGGCTCTTGATGCATTTGTCTTGGGTTGTGAACATCCCAGTAACGAAAGTTCTGCTTATTCACATATCCTCCAATGTGAAAGTGAGCTTCGTCACTAAAGAATATGTTGCCCATCCGGGTAGCAGTATGAAATCACAACAACATCACCTCTGCGTAAGTTTTTCTTAATTCAAAGTCAGAATCGTGTAAATCTTAAACAATTTGAATTTTATATGGATGGAACTTGAGCTTTTTTCGCATTATTACCTGTAAAGTTGATTTCGGAATTCCCAATATCGATGAATGTGTACGCAGTGATAAACGGAGATTTTCAACGACAGAAACCATAAAACGCTCGACATTTTCATCCGTGGCTACCAATGGTGTAGGTCCTGGCCTGGGCCTATTCAATGTTGATCCTGTAACTCTTAACCTTGCTACCCATGACTGAATGAGGTTAATCGATGGTCCATCACGTAATCGACGAATACTGTAACGATTATTAAATCGACGGCGTGCTACAGACAGCGAAAATCCACTCGAAATGTACGCCTCAACAGCAAAAGCGCAGTGCTCTCCACTCCACTGTTCCATGGCTACTAAAATATCCGCACCGCTTGCGCTTCTAATGACGCCTCCCGCGCCCCTTTTATGTGTTGCGTTCAGAAACTATGTTTGTTCAAACTTTGAAATCTGCCAATGGACACCTGTATATTCACAATGTCCGGGAATAAGTGTCGGACAAAGAAAGATGTTATTCCTTGACTGAAAAATAGTTTATTGTCTTTAAAATAAAATTTAAAATAATATTCATAATTATTTGCCATCTTTATCGTATTTATGATACTTGCGCACATTGCTCAGCGCCGCTCGGGGGAATAATCCGCGAACAGCTGTGAAAACATTGCTACTGTGGGTAAACACTCCACTCTGGGCAAGTATTGGGTGTGTTAAAAGGAGTTATGGGTAATATTATTTTCCACTCCATTAAAAAAAAGATATGTTCTATCTTTTATTTCAATGACAATTTATTTCTTTATAGCCAACAAATATTGTCTTTCTTTGTCCGACATCTATTCCCGGACACCACGTATATCACAGGAGGAAGTATATATATTTATTGCTGATACACTGTGGAATGTTAAACACTGTTCTGATTGCCTTGGTCTAGAATCTTTCAAGGATTTCGATATTGCTTTCACTAGCTGTACCCACAGCTGGATACCATAAGTCCAGATGGATTTTAGGATGGGTTTAAATATTTTCATTTAACTTTTGTTGTTTAATTGAAAGTGTCGTCCTATTAACCAGTGAAGAAACTGTTGTCTTATTACAGTGTATCGAGTTGTTTTCATTTGGTCCAAATGTGCTTTTGCCAAGTAGTCGTCTGTCAAGGGACATTTAAGATATTTTGCATGGTCTTCTTGTGAAATTTCTTGTGAAGTTTGACTGGAGGGCAGGTCTCTAGTCTAGGTAAGATTTGAGGATATTAACTCTGCATCAGTACAGTGGAAAACTGTAACACTAATAGTAGGGTTGGGTCTAACAGACCCGTAAAAAATATCATAGTAATTCCAATATTTAGAATGTCGCCACTGTGGTGTATTGGATTGATCATAAGGCATATGGCCTTTGACTGCGAGGCGCACTGCGGAGACCTGGGTTCGATTCCCGGCCGCACGTCCAGCAGGGTTGGTCTGGTGTCCTGGTTAGCTGTAAGAGACTGCTCTTGTAGCAATAAGTCCGCCATATGTATCAATTAGGTGCATTTGATACAGAAATTAATAAATAAAAGGATTTCAAGAAAATATTGTAATAGTTGAATAAAACAACTATAGTAGAAGGGATTTTAGGTAAACATAAACACCTCTAAAATAATTTTTTTTTATGACATATTTATTAAAGTATTACAAAAAATTAACAAAATAGACACTTTGTCTTATAAGAAAATTTAAACAAAACAAACTTTGTTTATAACTTGTTACATAATATGGCACATATAAATGAGATCTTTTGTATTACTAAGAATATCATATCACGTTGGTTTTATAAATTGGTATTATCATGTTGACCATCTGCGCAATCTATGCAGTTTAACAGCATGTTCACTACATATGTATTTGTTAACTCCGACAAATATAATTAGTTTTCCCGTCTTTTATGGCAGGACAATCTTGACATTTTTTTTTTGGGTGGCTCCTTGTAAGGTTCTCCTAAGAACTCTCTTATCTGTTTACGCATCAGTCTTGGCATTTGAATGACATCTTTACGATTTTGCAAATGCTCATGCAGAAGTTCAAGGTCTAGATTCTAAAGAAATTTGCGGCGTTTTATGCTAATATTGATATAAATTTTATGTAAAATATTATATGCCCAGAGTTTATTCCAGACATATTTAGTAAACCGTAAAAAATGGCCATGGTCCTTTTTTTTTAAATACACCTCACGTTATAAGTTGAACAAAGCTCATTAGCACCATCTACCCCATCTTTGGTCACGTTGTAAAATGTGTTTATCTCAGGTTTCTTTTTGTCGCCCGTGGATGTATCAATACTATTATCATGATGTAAGCTCGACATAAATAAAAAGACTTTCTTTTTTTTGGAATGTGGGATGCGATCATGATGTCTTTCTGAAAACCAAACGTCGACGAATTTATCTCTTTTTCCAAAGTTCTTGTAAATTTTAGGGGTATCTATCTTTTATTTTTGTGAACAGTTCCTACAGATGTCAGTTTGCATTCTTGCAGTAAGTGGTTTACTAATCCATAACTGGTGAACCATTTATTGAATGTTACGTTTCAATTTGTTTCGGAAACTGGCTGTACGAAGTGGTTTACAATTTCAAAACGGTTTGTTGCTTTTTGTGTTTGGCCGTGTCTATCTGCCGCTGCAGGCACAACACGACTGATTGCCGGTATGCAGCGAGGAGAGGGGTTCATTAGCTTCAGCTACTGAGAAGTATGGCAACGTTGCGCATTAATTTTTAGAAAAACACAAGTTTTAAAATGTTGTTGGTCAAATTAACCCAACTGAGCGTTCGCCGGGTTAATGAACGAGTGCGGAAGCTGATTCTTCAATTTGTATACAAGGCCCTTATGCCAAACAACATTTGCAACGGATGCTGCTGAGCAGTTCATATTATTCTTCAAGCATCTGCCAATAATATAGACAATGCGAAGAACTTGTTCGATAGTCCCATTTTTTAATAAGTGGTATATGGGTTTGGGGGCGTTGTATGTTGTATTTTACGGGTAGTCCTTTTTCTTTGATTGTTGCTTTGTTTGTAGCCTTATGGATGATTCATATTAAGTTTTTCCACAGCATCTTCCAGTTCATCTATGTTACCAATTTTAAGTCGTAGGTTTATTTGAGAGGTAATTTCGGTTTGGTATAGTGCCCATTTGTCTTTTTTTGGATTATACACTCTAGTAGAAGGTTCAATCAGAGTGATTGTCGAGTTAATATTGAGGATAGGCGATATATGGTTTGATGTAAGGTCTATGCGTGACTACATTCTGATAAAATTACTATCAACATTTCTTGTGATATAGGGATTCAGTAAGTCTGGAGTTTTGTTTTTGTCCCTGGACCAGTAATTGGGTTCTCTAGTGGAGGTACATACAAGCTTAGCTTTTTAATAACTTTAAGTAGTTGTCTTCCTTTTGGGTTAATCAGTCTGGTGCCCCTATGAAGGCGTTTAGAGTTCCAGTCACCGCTACAGATGAATCTTGGTCCCAGTGTGTGGAAGTATATTTCAAAGTCATCCGCAGTTATTGTATGTCTGGAAGGGCAATAAAGAGCCGACAGTGCAGTTTCTATTTTTTTATTGCTAGTAGTAAAATAAAATAACTGATATGTGCTTTGATTTTTGTTGTTCATTGTGTTTATATTTATTTTTCATCGTATATTAATACTGATTTATGTTTAGTGTTTTACTCAATTTCCATAAATAATTGTATATCCAATCCTAATTTTAAAATATGGTTAGTCTAGAACACATTTTCAATTATTTTTGTAACAAATAATTTATTTATTACTTAATAAATCTGGAAGTACAGTATTTTTATGTTCATTTGAACCAAAATCAATAACTTACTACTGTTTTGAAGTAGTTGCTAATGACAAATCTGTAATAAAATGTAAAGAAAGCAAGTAGGAGTTAAAAACTGGTGGTGGTATGTCAAATATGCTGTTTTACCCCAAAAGGTGCCACCCTTATAAAGAACTCCTTTACTGATAAATCTCTAATGATGCACTAGAGTCGACCCATTGTGCAAAAAAATGACCTAGACAAACGATATTGACTTTCAAAAAGATTGTTTCCTTGTGCGGCCCTAATGTTGAAAAAAAATTAAAAGAGACAAAGCTACTGCTTTTATATTTGAAATAGGTTTCCAACCAGTGAATATAATAAATGATAAAGGCTTTAAAATATTTATGCATATGCATGTTTTGCATGTGCATATCTTCAACTGAATATTAGTATCGGAATTTTTAGTAGAATAGTACGAGAGTAACAATGAAATATTAAAAAACCTAACTGGTCTTTTTACAACAGTTCTTTGGCCTAGCACGACAACAGAGGTTTTATGATAATATAACATGTTGTTTTATATACGAACACATGTTTAGACTTTAGATGAACAGCTTTGGAGACAGTTTTCGTATAAGATTCATGGCAGTGTTGATGAATAACGTGTCAATGGTGGCAAGACCTCATGAGTTACTGAGATTACCCAATTTTTCGTGCTTTGCGCACATGTTAAACTTTGTAGTAGAAATTTTTCTTTGCATAAAATTATAAAAAAATGTGAAAACCTAGTCACATATTTCTGGAAATCTTCAACAGCAACGAACACGCTACAAACAGCAAATAAGACTACAAAAAATTCTACTTAGGCTAATCGGGAATGTATCCACTCATTGAAATTGTGTGTACGCACTGTTGGAACGTATAATTACATTAAGAGATAGTTTTATCTTGGCAATAAATTGTCAAAAAATTCAAATGACAGAGGTTGTTAAAGATTGTGTCTTAATTTTGTGGGCATTTAAATATGCTACAAATATCAGAAGTGGCAACTTCTACATCACAATATCATTAATTGTTCCTGTGGTATGCGGTTTGTATGACTAATAATGTGAGAACATCAATTCGAACTGAATGTGGAAAGAATCTAATTAAGATTATATGTCATCCCAAGAATAAGTGCCTAAATTCGAATGAAGAAAGAACTGTTGTAGATTAGCAACTTATGTTGCTCAAGATTTAAACCGCATGGGTTTCGATTATATGGCAATGGTAAGAGAGTCAATGGTTTTATACTATTGATTTACAGTTCAGAAAGAGTTATTTGTATAGTTACGAAAGATTACTTTTTCCGAAGATGATTAAATATAGGTTTAATAATAAAGTGATGCATAATATACCATTTTACATTAAGTTCCAAAATTGTTGCCCGAAAAACATTACCATATTACACTGAATTACCTTATTTATATTAGGGCCATTTCATAATAGTTATTTACATAGCTTTCATCAGTTTCCCCAGAAAGTTTCACTTTCTAGGGAAATTGATGAAAGCGAAATAATAAAAATAATTTTTAACGCTATAATCAAATTATTATTCCCATTTAATTATTCGCTGCTTTTAGGCGGATTCCTATGATTCTTATAGTCGTCAATGTGATTTAACTCAATACGAACTTTAGCTTCAGAAGAATCAGTTTTTATTAATTCGTAATAGGCGTATTAATAATTTATTAACAGAAGAAACTGTGTCCGCCATCCTTCTAACCTTACTAAGCTCTAACAGGCGTAAAATAATAAGCGCTCGGTAACTTATCTGAGTATACCAAAGACTGAACGTTCGTACTTTGCGGTAAGTTTTTGAATGATTCCGTACTACCGCTTTCGTAATTTACTGTCGGTGGGTTTTCGAACGCGTGGATTACGTATGCGGACCCACAGGTTAATGCGCGGCCTTTAAAAAAAAATAGAAAAATGACAGATGTCATATTTGTTGCGCTATGTTTTAAAAACACAACCAAAACAGATTTTATTTTGTCTTATCAGTTGGAATCGTGTTTTTTAATATAACAAGATGTTATGATCTGCAATTATTTTATTTAAATCGTGACAGAACTTTCCGTCCTTTTTCTAAAATAAATATATAAGGAACGTTATAAAACCTTTATTTTCTAATTAATGATCACTAAAATAGTTATATAAACATTTAACGCAATAATTTCAATCAGTTCATAAGGTGTGAATGAATAAATATTTGAACTGAACGTAAATGTACAGAAAGCGTATAGATCACAATTATATTAACGTCATTTTTCGCCTGTGTCCAGCTCGCAGCCAAAAATAATATCATATGAGAAGTTTAATTTTGTCTCAGTGATGACGTTTCTATGTACGTCTATTATTACTATAAAAAAGAGAGTTACGAAATAAACAGGTGTTCTTGTGAACACTGATCTTGAATTTTAATACTCCCCACTACTTTTCTCACTTTGAATACCTACACATTAAAAACTTTTTTAAAAATTTGTATACATAAGACAGTGTCTGTTTATTCCTTATTTTTTTCAAAATGCGAGGCAAGATAAAACCGGTAGAAAATGAATCGGTATGTGCTGGTACAACAATATTGATTGAAAAACCATTCACCTATGTTTTATCTTCTAAAGAAAAAGGACAGCGATGTGATAATTGTTTTAAAAAGTAAGTATTTATAAATAAGTTTTTTTTATTTAAAATTATGAATAACAATATTATACTTTATTTAATCTAATAAACATCTATTTTGTTTAATCAGGGGTAAAGTTTTAAAATGTTCTGTCTGCCAATTTGCTCACTATTGTGACCGCAGTTGCCAAAAAGACGCATGGAATGATCATAAGGTTTGTGTAAATTACCTTTTACTAATTCAAATAACAGCCAACTTTGGATTTCTAATTTTTTATTTTTTAATGTTTCTTTCTATATAATTTTTAGCCAAAACATTCAACTCCACCAAAATAAAAACTGCTCAATAGTTTTTATTTATTCAAATTCAACAAATTAATAACTTTATTCCTATTTATTAAATATTAGCAATTGCGACAGGTTGTTCATTTTTAAGGTTCAGAACCTCAAACCTCTGTCTCCCATGTCTGTCTGTCAGTCTCTCACAGCTGCTGTTTTTCCCATTTAACATGGGAACTTGAAATTTGGCATAATTATGAGCATATAATAATCTACCAAACATATAATTTTGCTGTATTAACCATTTTTGAGGGTTACGTAATCATAAATATTAAAATACCAGTTGCTACCATGAGATTACATTGCCCATTGATGTAGATTCTCGACCCCAAAAATATTTAATCATTCTATATACGGACTTAACAACCAAAAGTGTATTTTGTTGTAAAAGAAAAGTTCTAAAAATAACATTTAATAAAACAAGTCACCTGTACATAACATTTCCTTTAATCTTTGACCGAAGACTTTTTTCATGCAAATACATCATTTCTTTGATTGGTGACCTAAGGTGATCTCAATGCTCTTAATCATTACTGGCACAAAGGAAAGTTGGAACACTAATTTGGTCATGAAAATAATTCCTATAAACTTGTGGAAATAATAGCAGGAAGTAATTTAAATATTTAGTTTTCTGTACCCTTGTTTTCCACTTAGTTTTCTGTCCAGGTAGCAAATTTCAGTTAACAATTGCAATCTTAAAACATCTTTTTAATATGAAGGGTATAATTTACACCTTACTAAGATTGGCTTTTAAAGATGATTTGGCACTATCATTGTCTGAGATCCCTTTTGTTTATAATTGTTCGAGTTAGACAGGGTTTTTGTCCTTGCCTCATACAGATGCACCATTGCACTCACTCTTCCATTTTCAAGCCTTTACCTTTAAGACCAATAAAAAAACCTACCAATCAAAATATTTCATAAAGTGAAGAGAGAACTTACACTCTGTTTCTGACCTTATGTGAATCTCATTATGATTGTCCTTGATAGTGCATTGAGTGGATTTAGGAGATAATTAAATTCTCAATTCCAAATCCTATTGCTAGTTTGGTAATAGTAATAGTAGCGAAGAAATATTATGTAGAGTTGAGGTCTAGAAATATATTCAGTATTAATCACTTCAATTTAATGGCATTTATAATTTTTCTTTTGAGATCATACATAGACTTATGTCTAATTGAATCTACTCATTAATAAATAAAATCATACTAGTACTTTTTCCAAACTATCAGTATCTCTAATCATATGCATTTACTGTCCTCAATAAAGATTATTCTCGAACATAACCCCTCAAACTTGAAATTAAATGAACATATAGACAATTACATATCATATGAAAGACAATTCAAAATTTGAAAAAGACATTGCGCATTATGATGATAATAATACCGTTGGTAATAATGGCTCTTGGAGATAATGACTCTTGTGGCTGATGGAAAGTACATATATGTACAAAAGAGTAGTTGTTATTCTTTTCAAAAGTAAGCCACGGGTTAAACTTATAATTTTGGTAGACTTCAGGATTTATATTAGATAATTGTGGCCCCTATATAGCAGATTCCAAAACCAATGATGCAAATGCTTCAATTTTTAATTATTTATCTAAAAAAGATGTAATATCAAATGTCCTAATACTTTACATTGCACACTATTAAAAGCATTCCTTAATGTTTTCCACCCAACTAGAATATAGAATGTTGAAAATGACAACATAATCTCCCAACAAATGCTTGATTTACTTAAGGAAAACCAAATAATTTGAAGTAGACAGTTGAAAGAAATGGCTGGACCAGAAAAAAGGCATTGTGGATTTCTGGAGTTTCCATGTTTAACATTCTATGACTTACAATATCTGACTCTTGAGATATATCAGTTCAAGCATAGCAAATTTTATATTCAAGAATCTGATGATCTTTGCGTTGTTAATCAGTCTAATAATTCTGGTACCATTACATAGTCCAAAGATTCTTTGGCTTACATCAATACCCATTAACACTTTCAATGAAGGTGTGGAACTCAGCCAGACACTAACATAATTTTTTTCTTTATAAAATTTTGAGGCCTACAAAACTATTAATTCTATAATTATTTGATATTTTATTGACTAATTTTTAATTTTCTAAATAATTAAGGCTGATGACTATTGAAATCGTCCATTATACACTAATCAAGGCAATGATATGAATTGGCATTAATTATCTTGAAAGTTTTAAAATTGTAATGTTACATTGAAATAAATGTTTTTTATAGATTTTTTTGTTCATAGTTCTGCTTGAGAATCATGCCTGAAATTATTGCCAGACATATTTACAATTATATAATTAAAAATGTATAATCAGTATAAAAACTTTTTAACAATACGATTTTAAACATATTCATGTGTTTAATCAGTTTTTCATTAGAACTGAGCTAACAACACATTAACACTATTTTTATTAATTTCCTTTTATGTATTGAATGTAGCAATTATTAATGTATATTATAATAATTTTTAAATAACAATTAACGATCAGAGGAAACACTATGTCCACTTGACTTGTTTTTTAAAATGTATGTTGCTTTTGTTTGTCAAGACCGAGTATAGAATAATTATAATATTAATTAGTAAATAATATTAATTTATATTTTTATTTATTATCGTACTTATTACTATTTGTCAAGCAATTACCATGACATAAAATAAAACAAATCACACATAGGTCTTTAGCAATCAATGTAAACAAAATAATGAAGAAAATATGAAACAGATATAAAATAAATTTAAGCAAATTTAAATAATGATCGATCAAATATTCTTTCTATTTTTAATCCCAAACCCGATGTGAGACTCGGGACCCCAAAATACTCGCCAATTCAGTCAGGATTCAGAATTTTTGGATCTTAAGATGATGACCCTACATTTAACATATGTTGTTTAATATTTTTAGTGGGAGTGTCCAGCACTTAAAAAAATCTATCCTCGTGAATTGCCTGATGCTGCCCGAATGATGGCCCGCATTGTAAACCGCTTAAACAAGGCTAACGGCCACACAATCCGAGGATATTATGCACCAAAATCATTTCGCATGTGGAAAGATCTCATGTCACGTAAGTAGATTAAAAGTGAATATTTGTTAAGTGTATTTAAAATAAATCAATTTCGTAGCACAATCATCGACAAATATTTTTATTATTACATATTTTTCTAAACAATGTACGCATATTTTATTCTATAATTATATATGTAATGACGACTTTTATATTTTGTTGTGTAATTATATATGTAATGATATCTATAGTTGATTTAACTGTAGTAATCTTTGGTAATAAACTTTAGGCAGGGATACTAGATTGTTAAGGGGTTACGTACGTACACAGTGTTTTTAAATGATTTAGTTTTAAATGGACTATTGAAAAAAATTAAACAAAATATACATAACATATCATTAATTGGTCCTTTTGATAAGAAAAAAAGTTTTATATTGTTACTTCACTTAATAAAAAAGCATTTAAAATATCAATTGCTAAAGGAACTGGACGTATGTAACTACTTATAGTGTAAAGTGGTATACACAGTAAAGTGTTGTAGAGTGTTTACACAGCAGAATGATGTACACTTATAGTGCACTGTAATAACAAAGTAGAGTTTTTAGACAGTAGCAAAATGTACATTAATAGTGCACAGTTATATACACAGTTACATACATTTATTACATAGTAGAATTATGTACACTTTTAGCATACAGTGATAACAAAGTAGAGTTTATAGATAGTAGAATAATGTACACTAATAGGTGTGATACACAGTAGATAAGTGTTATACACAGTACAGTGTTTACACAGTAGAGTGAGATATATTTATAGTGCACAATTTTTAGTACATTGATTAATATTGAATATCTACTAGTGGATATATTTAATTTTTAATAGAATAAATGTTAAGTAATGAAAAAGTAGCGCCTTATTTTACTTTTACTTGTCTAAAAGGATAAATTTCATTTATAGTAACAGCTAAAGTAGCTATATAGCTAAAGGCCATCACTCAAAACTTGCATGTATATAATATTTGCAAACTTCATATATTACATCACTTCAAAATCTGCAAGTATACAATACTCAAACAAGACCTGTGATGGATTGTTCTTATATTTTGTTGGTACACACTAGTATCCATTGAATGCATCGAGTGGTCTTTAGTGGTGAGCTGTAGAAATAATTTTAGTAAAATATTTTTGTGAAGACCTCTTATTTGTTTGTAAGTGTAACGTTTATTCGCTAAATCTTTACATTGATACTACCATAGTTATTGCCATTATATTGGAATATTTAATTTTTTTGTAATTCTAGCAGTTTCAAGTCCTGCCTCTCCTGAAACCTTTTCCTTTATCTCCTTGTCCTTTCCTGTCTTTCCCATCTCAAATCATGTCAATAGTTTTCTTTTATTATACTTTTGTATTTTTTTTGTCTAATGTGCTATAAAGAATTTCCATTGTAAAATCTATTACAGTCTACCAACTAAATTTCAATACCAATTATTAAGGTTGACTGGAAGAGATAGCTCATGTAGCAATAAGTCCGTCATATGTATTATACATAAAAGGTGATATATAAATAAACTTTGTAATTAAATTTTACTTTTAATAATTTTATTTCTTTATAGAAAATTTAATGAAATATTGAAGGTAATTTAAGATTAATGATGTAAAAGCACAAGGAACGGTTGATTCGGGTTAAACAGTATGTATATCTTATCTAAGGAAACTTTAAAAAGATTAAAAGTTACTCAGTTTCCCATTTCGAGTTTAAAAGTTTGCTAAATATTAAATCAACATTTTTTAATTCCCCATCTCCTCCTCACATAAGATGAAGTTCAAAGATAGAAATCACTCATAATTGAGGTTTATATAGACCAGGAATGTATTCCTTCTTATCGATATGGCCCTTTACGGATGGCCAAATTTTCATACTATTATTTTCTATAGACAGTGCAAATTTCGAATTAATTGTGTGTTTACAGGTTTCCAGTCTTATACTCAATGACATCCCCTATGAAATCAATGTGCCAAGTAAAAAATAATATGTATATCTAAAAGTGATATTTTTATTTTTATTAATAACATATTTATGTGATAAAAAAATTTAATTTTTCCAACATTTAAAATATACTTTATTGGCTTTTAATAGATTCACCCATATTGGCATACTATGAATACATATCTGTGGTAGGTATGATACTATGAATACATATCTGTGGTTGGATAATGAATTTAAATGTTCTGTTTTGAATATGTGAAGATTGAGAGCCAAATTAAAATATAAATTTAAATTGCAAGAATGAAATAAAAATTGAAGAAACACATTATCTATAAACATTTCTAGAAAACAGGCCAAGTGTGTGCTGGATTACACACAAGAAGAGTTCGTAATTATTTTGAAGTCCAAAGTATCGTCCCCAAGCTGACTCCTTGATTTGTTACCAGTATAAGCAGCCACCGAAAAAGACTGCTCTGGTTCAATGCTTGTAAGAGGAATGGAAAATAAACATTTGTATTCTAACTCCAAATGATGCCATTTATTTATCTTTTTATGCTTGATAATAAATAATATTCCATTTTAATCTTTGGAACCAGGGTTATCATTCTCTTCTCTATTTCTTTGTCTGATTTGATCATTAACGTTTTTTGTGTAAGCGATTGTGTTAAGATAAATTCACTTGTCATATTCATTTTTATTTCCTCTATTGATTGGTGTTTTTATTTTCTAATTACAGCGTGATAGAAATGAAAACAAATTGTCAATTAATTCAGATATTTTATCACCTTTTCTGAGGATTTTGGGGAAAAATTAAAACATCAGAGAACTAATTTTCGTCATCTTTCCTTAGTATAATTGAATAACAATTTGAAAATTCTGGTGTTCTTAAAGTTTTATATTTTTTTAAACAATAAATGCATGTACAACCTTTCCCTGAGTTAACATAGGGATTACCAAACTTGGGAACCATGGATTTTGATAATTTTTATATTTGTTGTAGGCTGATATCCCTTCAGTATATGGTTCAGAAGATTTGACATAACGCGCAACGCAATCGCAATTTTTAAAGGAAATTTTAACATCGTCAAAAATGTTGTTTTGTTAAAGAAAATAAAATGTATGGATATATAAAAATAATAAAAATGTTTTTATAGTAGTATATACCATTATTTATTTTATGTAATTGCTTATATAATATAAATTGTGGTTAAATTATTAATAAGTTTTAATAATTATTTATATTTATTAAAGCAATAAATAAAGAAAAAAAATTAAGTAATTAGCAAAAATTTACCCAGACCTGGATGGAAACCTGAATCGTGTAAAATCTCTTGAATCCTGTACTAAGTGGACACCTGCCTACAACATATATAAAATCCCTGATTCTCGAGTTTAGTAACCCCTCTTAATTCCTCGTTAAATAATGACATGACTTTTCAATAAACAAAAACAGTGACACCTTATGTCCATTTTGTATGTAGTTTTAGGCCCACTATTTCCTTTCTCGTATACACCTGTGAAAGTATTATTAAATTACAATACATATAATCTATATCAAAATTGTTAATGTCCCTGGTCTGAAGAAGCTTTTGTCTTTTGGGTTCAACGTTACGGAAGATTTTTGCTGTATATTGTGTATGACAAGCTTTGTTTCTATAAAATGGTTGATTTGTAATCAAATATAACCTACTGAAATTCACATCATGAATTATTTTTGTGTAACATGAATAAGCTTTCATATTTTGGGATTGCAATATTCTAGGTTACTGTCATATGACATTTTGATAGGGATCATATGTTGAGCAATTTAAAAATATTTCCATAAGTGAACACGACGGCGGGTTCAAAAAGTCGATTGTCCTTTGTTTTATTGGACTGAATGCATTGTTTTAACTAATATAAATTAGCCATTTTGCGGTGAGTATATGAAATACATTTACACGTTGTGGTTCTTAAACTTTGTGGGTTGCATTTAATATTTTCAGGTACAAAAGGGCGCTCACAAAAATATTTTTTAATTAGTTTTTTTTAAAATTACCCAATTGCATGTTATGTATTATTATCATTTATATAGGAAATCCTGAAAAGTTGAACATTTTTATTTTATTGTATCAAGTTTTGAAGGATCGGTAAATAGTTTGTGTATTAGTTAATTGTGCTCCATAATTATAACAATACCTGTAATGTGGTGTGTAAGTACATAGCATGTACTTGTTTGGGGGTAGGTTTGTGTAGTTTCTGAATTATAAAAAATTATTGTTTTGAAATTATAAATTAACTTACCACCAGACGACAATATTTATGTTATATAATGTGGGTGAACACAGGTTTAGTATCTATATGACACCCTCTTGTTAATACTTACATTCCACAGGAAAAGATGACATAAAGGTATAAATGGATGGATAGACATACAATTTAATTTTTTTTAATATTTATAATTATTGTAAAAAATTATAAATATTAAAAAATTTTAGTTCAAGTATAATTCCATGTTATGTAGATGAAACCAATTTCAGATTATTCGGATCTCAAAATGGATGTAAAACGAATGGAACATTTTTCATCACTGTGTGGCGTATTATATGAATACCTTGGCAACACTATGCTGCCCAACTCTGCTGAACTCATGGGCATTTATGGCAGGGTAAGTTTATTTAAAGAATATTGAACTTTATATTCGATGAACTACAAAATTAGCATTAATGAATATAAATATATTTTTAATAATCATAGTTTTTTACAAAGTTATTTTGCTTAACCATTTAAATTCAACTCTTCCATTAGTATTATGTTAAATTACTCACTAAAGAAATCCAAATTTAAATAAGATTATAGATTTAAACTAAAATTTGACCATAAACAATTCCAAACTTTCTATTTGTAGTTTTAAATTAACTAGAATTTTCTTGTCTATGTTTTTAAGTCTAGTCTTTATCTTTTAAAATTGGTACATTGCACCTAAGAAAGCTTTTTCTGGACTAATTATGTTGTGTAGATACTATTATTATAAGAATTTAAAATATATATTTGTATATTTGGGCTTGATTTTATTCATTAAACAATTTTTAAAGATATAACAAATTTTTTAATATTAAATTATTAAAAAAATTTGTTCCACTATCTTACTAAATGTTATTATCTATGTGATATATATTTGTCTCTATGTTTACAGATGTACGTGTCATAAATTCAATTTATTTTTAATGCCCATTTCACATGCATTCAGCCTTTTATAATCATAGCCCTTGTTAGCGTTACAATAAAAAAAAACTATGCTTAAAGCGACTTACTAAACAATAAAAATAAATTGAGTCATAAGTAATAAATACCATCTATCAGATATCGTTTGATCTGTGTTTTATCACAAAAAATTGACAATTTTCATACAAAAGTAACGCCATCTATAGTTTTAAAAAATGGTATATTTGAAAAAAATCATAGGGATGCGACAGTGGCATTGTTCTACATTGGTAGTGACTCAGTCGTTACAGTATTTCCTTCGATTTTCATTTAGTACTTCAGTAATTCATAGAAATAAATAATCCTAAAATTTGAATAAAAAATGGGAGACAATAATGTAAAACTAATAATATTAATAAATTTTGAGGGAATAATAATACCATTTCAATTTGCAAGTTCCTTTTGAGAGCCAAAATAAAGCAAGTAATGATGTAACTGAAATTCAAGTTTTCCACTTCATAACCACTAAA
Source organism: Druceiella hillmani (assembly GCA_039881145.1). Lineage (NCBI taxonomy): Eukaryota > Metazoa > Arthropoda > Insecta > Lepidoptera > Hepialidae > Druceiella > Druceiella hillmani. Next base: position 12,747,478 of record JAYKKI010000033.1, read on the forward strand.
AATTATCTGTGTAAGTTAAATGTAAATGTTGTAATTTAATTAAATGTTGTAATTTACTGATAAAAAAAACTTTGATTTAGATGTGCATTAACAGCTTCACTATACTTGATGGTGAGATGTTGTCTATTGGGACAGGGATTTACCTCGGAGCATCCATAATGGATCATAGCTGTGAACCAAACGCAGTAGCAACATTCGATGGTCCTGTTATTACTGTCCGCACTACCACAGACCTTGCTTCCTTGGATTGGTCACAGGTTAGTAATAAGTTGCTTCATTTATTAGATGACTACAATTATTCATAAGATATTGCTATTGGTCCTTTAGGGTAGAATAATTAAAATTTGAAGTCATTTTAAATTACTGAGCGATTTTAAAAAAACATATTTTAGCCAGTGAGCAATGAGTATAATGTTTTTAATTCATTTTTTATTTTTCATGCCAAAGATTTAAAATAAATAATTTTTATCAGTTAACAATAAAATTCCAGATTTGTCATAATCATTCACTTTTCTTAATTTTAAAATAAAACAATTAAAAAAATTAAAGTTACGAAAAAATATTATGTAAACGAACCCTGTCGCAGAAAATCCTTCAAGCAAAACGTACATCAAAAAGAAATTTGTCTATATACGAATCGCAGAGATCATAGGAAAACATGTGTTAAAGTGGAAAATCTGAAGTGGTTAACATAAAAAAATAATTTGTGAACAGCGCATGTGGTTTTATTGCGCATGTGGTTTATATAAATCATGTGTTTTTTAAATCAAAGTCACCAGAATTTTACAAGAAAGGTATATTGTCACTGCCAACTAGATGGTGACAAGTAGTGCATACTTGAATTAAATTTGGTTGTTGACAGCAAGAAAAAACTTGTTGACAGCAACTCGGGGTTAAAAACTTATTAGTCAACCAAATACATATGTACATACATCTGTACATATAGACGTACATACTCCCAGACTTCAGTCTGATTAGTGCTCATCCACTATCATTTTAACCTAAAACATCTTTCCTCCCTGATTTTCATGGACGCTTCACTGAATTCTAAAGCAATACTATCATATTTTTGATGAAAACGAAATGTAAAAACATTTTATTTGTAAGCCATTTTTTGAATTCTGAACAGAAAATTTATAGCATTACTGTGAATCTAACAATAGAAGAAATTATATATATATATATATATGTATATGTATATATGTATATATATGTATATATATATGTATATATATATATATATATATATATATATATATATATATATATATATATTAAAGATTAAGACAGTTTCACATAATAAATTCTAGAAGCCTACACTCAAGAAATACCTACATAATCTTTATTCTCTCAACTTGGCACTGCAATAGAATGAGAAATTGAAATAGCTTTGTAATACTGTGTCTCTTGTAAATTTTAAGTTAATTGCAACTTATAACTTAAAATGATGAATATAACAATGACAATAAAATAAGTTAAATACAAGTCAATAAAATATAGGCTAATACAGAATTATTTATTTTCTTTTAATAACCTACTCTGAAGTTATACATTAAGTACGCTGTTACTACTATGTTACCTTAATTTGTAAGTTTTTTTTTTGGTATTTTTCATTTTATTTTAGTATATATTCGAAGTTAATCTGATATTTTCGATAATTTGGGTATACTGCATTTGTAGGCTGCTTCAAGCAGGGAACTTGACATTGTTGAAGCAAAAATGTGCACATATTTTAATATCTTTGAGTGGAATTTTTATATTATGCGACCATAAAGACATGTTTTATTTTTATTAGAAACAACAATAGAAACTGAAACCAGAATGAAACATGCTCTTAAAGGATCATAAAACTGTAGATGCACATAATACTAGAGGACCGGTGATGTGCACAAAATACATTTATACAATTTTAAATATTAATGAAGACATTAAAGTACAGACCACAAACACTATGTTGCATGTATATATGTGCACGATGTTAAAAGCGCATGGAAACCGTTTATATCTATGATAAAATTTCTGAACATCGTAATTTATTTAAGTAAGACAAACAACAAATTCTATATGTTCTATCTCTAAGTTATTTTACTACATTAAGACTCATGATTGGGTGCTGGAGCAGGCCATTATAAGTACAATTAGGAATATTAATAAACAAAAATTTTACAAAAATAATCCAAAGCGTGAATATTGATTGGATCCTATAGGACAAATGGCACTTCTTCAGTATACATTTGCAAAAACTTTTTATCGTCCACAGCAAAAATATGCAATGGAAAACTTTGAATGGTATATAGAAAAGGTAAATAAACAATTGCATTATGCAATTGACATCATCATTATTGTTTCTATTGTAGTAAATTGGAGAAAGACTTGAAAGTCATTTACAAGTTTGTTTAACTGGAATTGTCAATGTAATAAAGAGCTAATTTACTGAAATTTGGACAACCAAACAAAAAAATTAAGAGAGAAATGATGAAAAGCCCTGACGATTTTTATTTTTAATGATATAACAAACATGATTGCAAGAGTATGAAAAAACGGTTTCAGATTGTTTTATGATGTTTGTTGTGCATTCCTTGTCCCTATCAATCTGCATCCAATTAAGAGGCAGATCTCGGTTAGTGTATGTAAAGGCAATGGTTCTTTATAAAACCACTTGCAGACAGTTTGTAACTGCTCAGAGAAGAATTGATGAGACAAAAAGGACTTGGTGGCTTAATTGTGGTTCTGTTTTTCTAACAACATTTTGGTCCTAAAATCCTAGTACATTAAGATAAAAGGTATTTCTTCTAATTTTATTATTATAAGAGGATGTAAAAATTAACATATTTATTGTCTAGTATGGATTATATGTGAGACGTTACAATAAAATAAATACAACAAATCTTACAATTTAATTACTGTCCCAAATTCAATGGCATGTCGTCATGGAGCTCGCATGTTAAATAGATTTGTAAACAAAATTCCAAGTGTTGTGTATGAAAGAATGACATTTTTAATTTAATAATTTGGCAATAAGTCCTATTCAGCATCAGCATATAAGAATATAAGAATAGTTCTAGATTTGCCCAGGGGAAAGTTATAGCTATTATCACAGATAAATACTATGAAATCTAGCTATAAGTTAGTTTGATTTAATATCATAAAATTTATGATTAGCTGACAAGTTCGTCCCATAGAGTGATTAGGTATAGGTGTCTTTTTAATATTTATGTATTGTAATTTAATTTATTTATTGATAGAGCAGAGAGAAGTATTGGTTTTATGTAAGATGGTAATTTTCAGCTACATATGTATATTTGTTGGAAAAGATTTGAAACAAAGTGGTATATTGAATATATTTGGCGTTAATTTTGTAGAAATTCATTATTCACAATTAAATGAAACTACGTGATGTATTATTTCTACTTTCTTTAAGTTCTTTACCACGACCTAGATTTCGTTGTATTACAACATCTTCAGGTGGGCTATTAGCAAAGATTGTGATGTTCATGTGACTCGGTGTAAGATTACACTTTATGCACGTTTTGTTGAACCAAATGCTTTGTATCGTCTTCCGAAATTTAATTCGGAGTCGGCGGTACAATATCGCCAATGTAGCCAAATCACCTGTTTTCAAATATTGACTATATTTGGCGTTAATTTTGTAGAAATTCATTATTCACAATTAAATGAAACTACGTGATGTAGTATTATTTCTACTTTCTTTAAGTTCTTTGCATAAGTTCTTATATATTTTCCTACATAAAACACATGTTTTCCATTTAAAATTATAAAGTATTTTAATGTATACAATCGATACATATGGCAGTGTAATTGCTACGGGAGCAATCTCTTACACCCAACTGGAAAACTAGTCCAGTCCTGTTCAACGAGCGGGTCCTTGCGGTGCACTGCGCCGTCAAAGGTTTATGCCTTGTGATCAATCCAACACATCATGACTTTTGCAATATGTGTTTTATAAATTTTATCAATTTTACATATGTTAATGCCAAGTAAACATGAAGTATATTTTGTCTTTAAATATGTCAAAATAGACATCCTATATATTTAAACGATGAATTCCTTAAGTTTATTTTTCCGTTTCCAATCCTTGTATATTTTTAGAGAACCTTGTATCGCATCTCTGTTTTATTACTCATTATAGCATCTCTCTGTAATGTAATCTTGGGCTCCTCTTTCACCATGAACAACCTACTATTCATTATAGCGCTCCACTATAGCTTTTGGAATGATGTATAAAGTGTGTATAACAAATTGCATTTAAATATTAATAAGTATGATATTATGGCATAGTTAAATATTTTCTAATTGTGTTATCCTCCAGTAAGGTATATGCAAAACCTTCACATAGTCATGAATACTTACACTTATAAAATATGCAAGTTACTTAAAACTGGCAATTTACTGGCGATTCATTGTATAAAGAGATTCTGAAGAAAAAATGTAATGAAGCCTAATTTAAAGTTACCTATGTATATTCATATGTGATATGATTACCTATTTATATTCATTTGAATAATTTTCAGCTACATATGTATATTTGTTAGAGAAGATTTGAAACAAAGTGGTATGGCTGAATTTGGGGATGAGAATCGGGGACGAGAATATGTATGATGGCAAAAAGCGATATATATTTATTGAGAAGTTTTCTAAAACATTCTTTTTCGTGTAGAACTTCTCTCTAAATTATTATGGATCAATTTCTCACTTCACTTGCATATTATCTTTTAAGGATTGCTACATATTTGTGCGAGAAAGTATAGAGAACTATTTATTTAACCATTCAATTGTATTATTTATTTAACCAATCAATTGGCTAAAAGTCATTTATGAGGAAAAGCATATTTCATTGATATTTTTCAAATTGGTAAAAATTTACATTCAAATGTGAAGTTATCATTTTTTAAGGCGACACTAAACTTACCTAAATGTCAAAACGTCAACATGTAACAACTGCTAATGCTTTGTTGCATTTTTTTGTATTAGTATTCTTTTATATCCGTGAAACTAACCCATTCTTTAAATAGGATGTAGTATGTACCTTCGAAATATCTCAATTATAAAATCGAGGGCAGTCTCTTATCTTTTCTTAATTCTATTGGGTTGGCAACTTATAAACACTGCCACCGATTTCTGGAATGTTATAGAAACTTCTAGAATATTACTTGTGGGGTGTATAAACAGTGGTATATAACAATTATATAGATAGGGTATATAAAATTCGAACTTCTGTTCTGCTTGCAATTGAGAAATCATTGATTAAAGAATAAATTAAAAATGGAAGTATTTCAAAGTGAAATTAGAGGACTCTTTCTTAATAAATGTTGTTTAGGGTGAAAAACCAGCAAAGCATCACGCAATGTATACAGAAAGATGGGTGAAGGTATGCCTTCTCACAACAAAGCCAAGCACTGGTTCCATAGATTCAAAGAAGGGGATTTTGACCTGTCTGATCAACCTCATCCAAAGCGACCTCTTACAATTGATTTAGAAAAATTTTAAATCCTTATTGAAACAGATTCCAGATTAAGCTCGCATTGTTTGGCAGCGCTATTTTCATGTTCTCATTCTGCAATGGAAAAACAACTTCATGCTATGTGAAAGAAGTGGAAATATTCCATTTGGCTACTATGTGAGCTAACACCCTTTCAACTTTAGAAGAAAGTTAATGTGTGCTTGGATTTAATGAGTTTCCATTGTACCAACGAGAGCTTAAGTATCTGGTTACATGAGATGAAAAGTGGGTGGTTTATGTTAATTTTTATCGTAAATACTAGTGGCTAAGAGCTGGAGAAAAAGGTGTACCTAGACTAAAATATAATATTGGACAAAAGATACTTTGGAGTGCATGGTGAGGTATAAATAGAGTTATTCATTGGGAACTCTTTCAAGCCAACAGTACAATTACACCTAAGATTTATTGTGAATAATTGAGCAAAGCCACCGCTGAACTTCCATAAAATCAAAGCAAAGTTTATTTTTTACATGATAATGTTTGACTCCACGTAGCAAAAGTAATGCATAAAAAACTACTTTCATTTGGATGGAGTATACTACTTTACCCACCGTACTCTCCAGATCGTTCGCCATCTAATTACCATCTGTTTTGCTCTCTGTCTAATAATTTACGTGGTAGAAAATTTAAAGACGAAAGTCATATCAAAATCAAATTTAACCAGTTTTTTAGTGAAAGGCCCAAAGGTTTAATAAATTATAATTAAAAAGTTCCGTAACAACCGTTGGCAACAAATGTTAGATACCAACGGTACTAATATAATAACTAATATAATTGATTTTATTGCCTACATATAAAGAGTTGAAAAGATTGTGTATACAAATGGCTGGTTTATAAGTTGCCAACCTATTATTTGTTTTGCATCTAAGTATAAAAGATAAGGCAGACAAAAGGAAAACACAACAGTCCAGATAGAGGTAGGTTTTCAATAGATTGATTCTTGGGTTGATCACTGTTCCCATTAATTAAAACAGATTAACATTTATTCCAGGTTGTAGTGATTGTGTGTTGTTTAAGTAACTAATTTGAGTTATGCCCGAGTAGTTGGTTATTGGTGACTTTTTTTGACAATTTTAAGTTTGAAAGTTAATTATTGACCGAATTTAACTGCTTAAATGGTAAAATTCTTGATGATTTTAGTCGAATATCGCTAGATTCTGAACTTCACGCATCATATTTAATGGTTGTAAATCATTACTTTCGTGTCCGCTTTGGGGCCAAAGCTCCTGTATAAAGTGGCCAGGCCCCTTTAGAAGGCTTTAATATCTGAGTTACAAAAGTCTATTATGTCTACAATTTTATCATTTAACGTTCAGTCTTGATTTTATTGTGTTAAGCTATAATTCCTTTTGACTAGGGCTATGAACTCTATTTAATTAGCATCGAGGTTGGTTTTACATTGTGTTGCATTTAGATAAGGTGGTATTTTCTGTTTTACATGTCACAAGTTCAACATTGTGGGACACTTTCTGGTGCCGTTTTGCACATTTACAATCTTTTCAAATCAATATTGGCTTTGACAGATTTTCACATTTTCTTTTGCTTTGTTTTTCTGCTAGGAAGGGGGGGGGCTGGCATTTCTCGATTTGTTTAAAATGTGTTTCAAATTGCAATATTGTTGCTTTAGAGGCTTTTCTAAATTTTTCTGATGTCTGGAAATCAGTTCAATATTTGGAAATTGATGACTTATGTTTTGCCTAACCAATAACGTTAATGCAATCGCGTTGTATATTTGAAAATTAATTAACTCAATAAATTAATTTTACCCACTAACTCATTAGTATTGCTGATTAATCATATTAACTGATCATATTTAATAAAGGTCTTAAAAAAATAGGTTTACCAAAATTTATAGCTATTGTTATGCTAGTACTCATCTAATTTAAGAGAATATTGGCATATTTTATTGAGCTACTTCTTTAATTTCTATTCTGATAACAGCTCTTAAATCTTAAACAGTTTTATATGTATTATATTTTATATCTACTGATGTTGTTGTCTTAAAATTCTTCAATTTTACGCACTGTGATCCCGCATGCCTGTTTATGTCTTATACTTGATTCATTAATCCATGCTATTTACAAATATGTTTGAATATTTCATTTTGTGGATACAGTACAAAAAATTTTTGAAATATTTTATGTAAATAATTTTTAAATCATTAAACTGTGTTTTAAATATTGTGTTATTTTGATTGTGCATTTATGCATGCACTGATATAAAAAATAATAAGAGTAGTATATTTTACTGTTATTTAAGAAAAACTACATAATAAATAAATTTCTTTAGTGAAAACTCAATTACAAGATAAAGTTTGTGCTGCAAATACCGACTCAGTCTTGCACGTTTATTTATTATTCTTTTTGACTTAATCATATGAATTCATAAAATATTTTGGCTGTGGATTGGATTGTAAATCACTGCCTACAATAGAACTGAACATTTATTACCTTAATTGTGTTGCAAATAATATATAAAAAATCAAGTGAACTTTATACGTTTATTTGATTTCAGATCCGTATATCCTATATTGACCTACTGAAAACTCCATATGAGAGGCAATGTGAGCTTAAGAAGACCTATTACTTCCTGTGTCAGTGTAAAAAATGTTTAGGTAGTATAAATTTTCTTCTTAGAATAGTGAAAATTTAACACAATTTGTGTATTGTCACAAATAGTGCCACTTCAACCACTGTATAATTAATCTTGTGTAATTCGGCAAAATATTGTTTTTTTAAATCATTTACCAAGTTTATAACATGATTAAAATGTAAATTTTTTATAAAATCATAATTATTTGTAAATTAGCACCTATGTAAATAGCACCAATTATGAGTTTGGCAACATTCAACATATTGTAAATTATTAATTGTGTTGACATTTTATATTGATGATTTGTCATTTATCTGTTGAAAAAAATTAGAAATCAAAGCATAAGTTTCGTTATTAATTGAGTCAGCATACTTCACTTAAATATTGCTACGGTGTTTCATTAAAAACATGTGCGCTTAATTCGTTACATTTGCTTCCTTTTATCATTTATTAATTTACCAAGTACGCTGTTGTACAATGTTTCGTAACATACATATTTGTATCTGAAAATTGCTTTGTGTATGTGTCACAAAAATTAAAATTCAAATTATTTTTTTTAGAATGTATTACTGCACTTACCTAAATTTTATCCTAAGGGCTTCGCTAGTATTGTAATTGGCATTCGGCATTACATGTATTCAATAAAAAACTACTGATGCGCATTATACAATAACACAAATCAACTGTCATTTCACAAACAGTAACTGTCACTTAAAAAGATTGAAACATTCTAATTGGTTGTAGACATTTGTGAATGTTGCTATATTAAAAAATAAATAAATCATGCAGATTTATTTTGAATTAAATTAACATTATTATTAAGAAGTAAATAATAATTTATCTAAATAGTAAGTCAATCAATATTGTAATAATGGTTATTTAAATAAGTTTATTTTAAAAACGGACGATAGTATTTTTTGTAATCCTAGGTATTTGGGAAAATTATGGATGATAAAGATTTTCAAATGGCAATAATTTTGGTTTACGAATTATAAACAACCTCTTGACCTTAAAATGAAATGGACCTTGAAATTGAATTTTCTTATCTTTTATCCATTTGTTTTTTAACCTTTTGTAAAACTATGCTAATGAAAGTCATAGAAAAAGTCAAGTTCACCGTTGATCGCTAAGAAGAGTAATAATGCAATATTCCTATGTTTATCGAAATAAAAGGTATAGGTTGCATTTCCATGTTAATGTTTTATGACAATTTTTAAATTTCATAATTAAGTGGTATGATTTCTAAAAAAAATATGTGTATGGCAATCTAGCCATGATGCACTATTCCGGATTGAAGTGTCACTTTAGTGATGACACATACTATATATGTTTACGCTACGTTGACGCTTAGTCTATAATTTTTAGGTGTAAGTTTCTACGTTTCTATTATTTAGTGAAAGAAATTATTTAAAGAATAAAAAGGTTAACAATAATCCATAAACCAAATTAAGATTTTTTTATATAAAACTGTATAAGATTGATACAAGTCATTTTAAGTTGATACAAGTCATTCATATGTAATAATGTGTGCAACTTCACATTTTTAAAATATTATTTAAGGAATATACACAGAAATAACACCATAATTTTTACACTTATATTCTACATTAACATTTATAAATATACTTTAACAACATTTTTTGTGACGATCTTCAAATATCAAACAAGGTAAAATTACAATACAAAAATTTAATTTTTTTATCTTTATAGATGAAGATCAACTAGCTCTTCTATATGCTGCTAAATGTCCAAATTCCATTTGTGACCAACCACTATCAGTTCAGTGGAAGGATGATGTCAAACTTGTCATAAAGGAAGTTAAAGGAGATACTGATTCTAAAATGCGAGAAAAAAAAGATACCGATTCTAAATTAGAAAATATTTATTCCAAATTGGAAGTAAATGAAGATACTGATTCAAAATTGGAAGACACAGATGAGACTAATACGAAATTAGAATTTGAAAAAATGTCTGAACCGGAGTTTGTTAACGGAATAGATAATGATATAATGAAATGTTCGAAATGTGGTACAGAGTTATTAAATGACTTTATTATGAGGTATAGAAGTGCTATGGACTTCACAGAACTGCACTTGCAAAATATGAAAAGTAACTCTACATCTTGTATCCTTTGTCATTTTTGTAAGTTAGTTTGAAACAAAAACACGCAGGCTAAAACTTGTAGTTTATTTTTGTTTTCTCCTTATCTATATTGATAAACTGGTTGCAGTCAAGCTATTTATATTCTTCTACCCAAAAATTGGGGGTACCATAAACTTTGGTTAAGTGAATGCATTCAGTTCGTTTTGCGGACATAATTGATTAGTTAACGTTACCAACTAATAGTAACTAACTTCGCTCACAAGCCAAACGTCAACTCGTAAACAATTAGCACATTGCTTAAGAGGTTATTTTTTTAAATATTATTTTCATGTTTATAAGTCCATTTCCATTTTTGTATATTATTTTATATATTGTGGAAGTTATTTATACAAATGAAACTCACTTATATAGGTTTTTTAGAGGTATTCAACTTTAAAATGAAAAAAAAGAAAAGATAAAAATAAGCTTTGTTGAAAAGATAATTTTATACCATTAGTATTTAAATACGATTTCAGGCATAGGGCTGGCTCGAATTAAGCGCAATCTGAAAGGTCAATTCTTAACCACTTTTTTAAGCACTTTGTATGTATATTGGCAATAACACAGCAAATGTTGTCTTTCAAGGGATCTTTTTTTTCCTTTAAAGTTGTATACCTGGTAAAAATACCCGTTACAAATAAGCTTTCTACTATCAGCAGACCTCCATAGTTATCTGTTACATATTGATCATAGGTCATTGATAGAATTACTTCAAGTAATTTATCCTAGTGAAATTTCCATTGTTTTACAAACTCAACATCACATTGTCAAAGTCTCTTATGCTGAAGTAACCATCGATGCCATTATCTAAATATTCTGGGACATATCTATCACTCTTTTTTGCTTCCGTATGTTGACATGTTTTTAATGTTATGCGTTATCTAAAATACCACCACAAGTTATTTTTCGTTGACGTTTCTAAGAAGGTGCTTAATGCACACAGTGAAATGATAGATACTATATGTTGTCTATGAATTAAGAATACTGCACACTGTGCACAAATACATTTAGGTCATTGTAAAGTTTACAATTTTTAAAATGATGTGATGTAATTAATTTAATATTGGGCCATACTGATTGCTGTTTACCATTCATTCATTCAAAGATAATGAACAAAAGAAAAGTTTTATAAATTCTTCATCAATATTATTATAATAGTATAATAATTTTGTATATATAATAGTATATAATTATGTATATTATATATAATAGTTACTTTCTTTATCTCTCACAGTCCAATTAAAAAAAGGCATTTATTATTATACAGATCAGTGTATATGAGATTTAATATGTAAAGCATTTACATGATTTTTTTTAATTTTTATGTTCAGTTGCAAAAATTTTTTTTCCAACTTTCCTATAAATAAGCTATCTTGCATTTAATGCTATCTGCAGATTGCAAGTATCTTTATGGCATAATAAAAATAGGTGAGCATGCATTTCACATATATTTTACACTTAACAGCAATGACTAGATCTTGACGTGTGCAGATATTGTCTATCTAAACAAGAAGGATTGCTTCATCCGCTAAATGTGATGCGGGCTGAAACATTGGACTTGGCTTTTGAAGCAAATATTGAAATTGGCAATTGGAAAGACGCTTGCTCATGTGCTGAACAACTTATACCATGTTTCAAGTAAGTGGGTTTGTTAATCTTTTCGTATTTTTTATACCTTATGCGATCGAATTTTATTTAATATTAAATAATTACTTGTCTTTAAATCTGTTTTCTTACTGCTTGCTTTAATGTGGTGCAAAGTGGTTCGCAAAAAATTATCATTTATTATGGTAAAATTTATCTACAGTGTTTGCTTGTTTATACCAAGTGTCAGTTAGTAGAGGTTGGTAACTTCTATAGTACAATAGAGTGCGTAAACACATTGGCTGCTTTATTTCATTTTTGAAATCTTTATAAGTACTGTAAAAGATTCTTTACCAATTATTCTTTCAAGTATTATAACACAATAGAGACAAATAAACATTTTCTGTTCTTTTGATTTTTAATAAATGAAAATAGTTATCTATTTTAGTAGTTTTAAAATTTTTAAATCTATTAAATTGTATCTCATGGCTACATTACATCTATGTTTCAAAACTCAGTCTCTATACTGTAGATTTATATAGACCACCTCAATTTTCAATTCTGCATAATCTAAATTGAAATGTTTGTGTGTGCGTAAAAGTACGATAGTGTAAGTTTAGTGGTGTTCAATAATATCGACAAAGATATCGGTAACGTTTGTATAGTTTTGACAGATCTTTTTTTTTTAACTTTTAATTTGTCAACATAACTAAACCAAAACAATTTTTAATTGCAGTAACAAATATTTAAAAATAAAAAAAGTGAAGTCAGATCGAAGATAAAGTAAAGTCTTCGTAAAGTATTTTATATACATTGAAGAGTTTGGGAAATTAAATAATTTAAAAATAAAATTAATTTATGTTATTATACTATTTTAAAACTAAAATTTAAAATATGTTAAAACCAAAATGAGTTATTATTGTATAAGAAATTTGAAATAATTTAAGAAGTTATTTTATTTTAATTAAATTTATTTGATTGTGTCTTGAATATCAGAGTTTAATAAATAAATATTTGAAATATAAATATTCTTAAGTTAAAAAAAATCTAATATTTATTAATCCTTTATAATTTTTTAATTAATGGTTAAAAATTATTAACATTAAATTGAATCGCAAAATATGTAAAAATGACACAACTACTATTCTGCTATGATATATCTACAGAAGACGGACGGACAGACATGATGAAATTATAAGGTTCTTAGTTTGCTATGGAACTCTAAAAAGAGCATTGGGAAAATTTCTATCTAAAATTGCATTCAACAATACTAAGCCCATTGACAAAATTATTGATGGAGGAAATAACACTAGCGCAAATATGAAATAAATATTTTTACACAAAAATTTAAAAATCATGATATTTTAACGTATGTCTTTATTTTAAATGTAATTAGGCATATTATTCTAGTAAATAGCAGATTATTGGCATATTATTCTGTAAATTGTCTTATGTGAAATAATAATTTCTGTACCGGTTTTTGAAAAAGTATGGATTTAATTCTTTACAAATTACCTATAAAATGTGCATTCATTTGGATTATTTCGAAGTATACTGTCACAATCAAGATTTGGACATGTTACCATTATTCAAAATACTCTTATTTTAACAATATGATAACAGATAAATTCAGAACGCCAAAAAACCATGCCTCCTATGTTGAAAAAACGGTATTAACGATTTTTATTTTGCTATCTCTGTCTAATTCATAATATTGCTATTATACATAACATATAGACTTATATTACTTCTTAAGGACAGGCCCATAGCAATCGAAAAATGTCCCACTAGAAACGGAGCTACATGACGAAATTAGCAGCGTTCAGTTGATATTTAGATTCTCGTGAGTATATTTATTCTGAAAACAGTCAAAAAATGCCGGATTGTATAGTAAAAATATGTGTAAATTGCAGTTCGAGAATTTTAAAAAAGGTTGATGTATGTTACCTTCCGTTTATTATTGTTTCTCATACATATCATTTTTATTATTTATTGAAAAAAGAGTTGTATATTTAGTAATTATACGAATTCCAACTTTGTGACCTTGTAAGGACGTGTCTTCACACATTATTTATTATTTAGGAAAGCATACCTAAAGTAATTGAAGATGATTTAATAATATTCTGTATAACATTTGAATTGTATTAGAGAGTGTGGAGGTATTGAAAATTATAATTATGTGGTAAGAAAATTGAATTCTCAACACCTATGTAATATATATAATTTAAATATATCTAATATAAATATGATAGAATTTAAATATGATCCTGATTTATATCTTGCACATTACCAATTTTGAACTAAAGTAATAAACAAATATTTTCAACCAAAATAATATAAAATACGAGAACAGGGTAAATGATTATGGAAAACATGCCGTAGAGTTGTACCTGTTTGTAGATCGTATTATAACATTATAATTTCTTTAAGATAGATTTTATTTTTTTTAAATCTAACCTTTTCATCACTGATGAAGTATATATTGGTTTTTACATAATCGTTTTACCAACGTCGACAACTATAAATAAGCATGCTACCTCCATATACAGGAAATAAATTAAAACTGTTTAAGACAGATTAAAGTTGAGATAATTAAGCCACCGTAATTTTGAGTCATTTCTGACTTTTCTATGTAGTATAGTGTAATTGTATCTATTATTTTAAATTGATTGCCTTTTATTATATAAAATTTATTGCCTTTTATTATATAAAAATAACTTTTTCCATTACTTTACATAAAATCCAAGCTATTTAAACATTGGCATGCATACAAATTGAGAGCCATTTTTTTTTTAATTTGATTAAAAAATAATAAAATAACGCCACCCCAAGATTACATCTACGGTCGCTTACCGCCGGCCATGTGACTGACGAAGAAGTTTCGTTTAATTGCAGTAGATGGCGCAAATTAATTGGTGTTGTCATTTTCTTTTAGTTTCATGTTCCTTTGACCGTATTTTGATATTAAGATCAATGACATAACATTGCTTTTCTACCTCTCTCATTGTATTAGGTTTTTGAAGTAAAACTTCTTTACGAACGCTTGACTTGGGGAGTAAGCTGGTGAATGTGTGAAGAGAGCGTTACGAAAAGTGTGATCGGGCGAGGCGAACGGAAGTTGAGAGGGAGATATAAGTTAGTGAAAAGCTTTTGTAGCAATGTAAAGGAAAAGGAAGGGAATACAGTTTTAAGTTTTCACTTCTGTTGGCAATCCTCATGACTTCCTTTTATTTGCAAAAAGCCTGTATTTTATAATAATTGAATGAATGAGAATTGAACACAACTAATTTGCAGGCAACAAATAATTACAAAGAACAATGCCTTAGTGTAATATTCATAACACAACAATTTAACTATATATCTGTGACATATAATCTGTAAAAAAAAAACAATATCTGTGAAAAAAAATAACATATAATCTGTGAAAAAAAAACAATATCACATTAGTAACAACATCAAGCCATCTGTCAATTATACGCTTGCAGCTTTATAACCTGTTGGTATAGAGCCTGCCAGTTGGTTTGAAAATATTCTATTTGATTAATGATGTAAATTAATGTGGATTTCAGTGCAATTTAATAACAATAATAATGATTAATAATTAAATATTAAATTTTTGTAAAAAAACCAATATTAGGATATTAAAATAATGAAAAAAATTGTGCTGCCATTTTAGAATCACAAATGGTTACAAAAAGCCTTATATTCAAACAATATGCAAAGTTAGTGATCAACATTATTTTAAAAGTATTTTTGGAGTATTGAGTTAATTATATTAACTTATACAATTTTTATGTTGCAGATACTACTATGGCACAAATCATCCACTCTTAGGGCTCCTGTATTTAAAGTATGGAAAAATATTACTATACAAGCAAAATACATTAGAGGCTTTGAAATATTTGAAATTATCTTCGGAAATTCTGAAAATAACTCACGGAGATAAAAGCTCATTATATCGAGACTCGTTAATTCCACTCTTACAGCAAGCTATTATGGAAGCAGAATATTAATAAGCAATTATAATTAATGGAATAAAGAAAATAAAATAAATTTAGTATGTCTTCTTGAATTGTTTCATTATTTTAAAATTAATATTACCCCTACTCATTTACATATTTAATATTTGCTTTCTATATGTATTGAAAGGTTTCAAAGTTTAGGTCTAATTTCAAATGTTAACTTACCATGTTAGCTTACGAAGTAGACATTTTATATAGTGAGGGAAAAATATAGAGGAAGATGATTCTTAACTTTTTTTATTGGGTACAACTATGGCATCACTTTTATACACTAGCAGTACTGAAGTATGACAATACGGTAGTTGACTCATTCTAAATTTTGATATTTTTCATACAATATTGTGAAATATAAGTTAATTAAAAACTTTTATACACTAGCAGTACTGAAGTATGACAATACGGTAGTTGACTCATTCTAAATTTTGATATTTTTCATACAATATTGTGAAATATAAGTTAATTAAAAACCAGTCTTGAAAAAAAATAAACAATTGATTGGAAAATAAGCCAGTTATAGGCTTCTAAATTTGAAGATACAGATAGGGTTGGGTATATCCCTGTCTCTTTTCCTCTTGTAGAATATAATGTGCAATATTAAAAATGACCTCACAACACAGTATTCCCGTCCTTGTCTAAAGGTGAAATTTAAACTTTTATAACTCGGTCAATTTTTAAGATTATTAAAAAATTGTTTCATTCTTCATCAGCTTGTACCTTGAAATTATGATTAATGCAATAAAAAAAATTTAGTCAAATACCCAATTTCTTTATGACGCTTATTTCCCACTAGACTTGGGGCGATACGAGTATTTTGAGATACTGAGTATGACGAGTACGAGTATTATAAAATATCGGTGACAAAATATTCGAGTATGGGCGGCGTAATTCCGTTGTGAGGATCATATTATAAATGGTTATAAACTAACGGTCGCAGAAGACGTAAAATAATAATGAAGGGTTCAATGCTCATATCCTTTGTTTCTTACAACTAAAATTGGCGGGAATTCTAGAATTTTTAATAAAATACAGTGTTCATTTTTCTTTCATACTAACAAATATTTATGGCTCCAGACTTAGGATTGGTAAATAATGATTCATTTATCATAGTCATTTTGATAGCATCTTTAATAAATGAATCACATTATTTATAATAATAACCATTAATTTTAAAATATGGATTACATTATTAAAATATTTTTTTTACTTTTGACATGTTTCTTTTAACCAATTTTTTTTTAAATAATGTAGTAAGATGTTTGGAACAAGCAAATTATTTCGTATTGATTATTGTTAATTGGATGTTTTCTATTCAAATATTTCCTTAAATTATATTCAAAACAGCTAGTTTTTAATGACAATTTAGTGTTGTAAATATTGCGAGAAACAATAATCATCAAAGTCTGTAAAATACACTTATAGGACATTGAACTTTCTTGTGGACATAATGACGACTTTGGAATTTAAACTAATGAAAAGTTAGTTTTTATATACACTATTTATTAACAATATTTATTCTACAAAGTAATTATGCTCAACTGTGCCAATAAAAAAACGGAGAATCATAGATGAAAAGAGTATCGTACTTAAGAGCCTTATTTTATAATACTCGTACTTGTATTGAATAAATATTTGTCCGCAAACTGTGAAGTGTAGAGCAATACT